>OV838928.1:10020000-11220000 GCA_929442735.1 Watsonalla binaria
GATGTTTCTTTATGTGTGTGTGTTGATACTTTTTAAGTGAGCTAGTCGATACTTTTGAAGTGAGTGTGATGATTGTTTTTAAATCAGAGTGCTGATATTTTTTTTAAGTGAGTGTGTTGATACTTATTTATGCGAGTGTGTTTCTAATTTTTATGGATTTGTGTGGATCAAATTTTTAGTACCACCAATAAACGAAGAATTTCGTCAGTACAATATCGTAGGTACAATATTGAAGTCTATACATGGGGCACGGGTTGCCTAATATGTAGAATAGGAGATTTTACTACCTGGTAATGGCTTGCGTTTATATCTTTACGATCAATTTCACAGTGACTTCGAGCGGCCGATTCCTGGGATTATCTGAAGAGTAGCTTTCTTTTTCATACCTGATAAGGTAATAATCAAATCCTTTAACGAAAAATAATTTGAACTTAAAACAGGCACTTCAATTGTATTATTCGCTTAAGCAGGGCGTAAAAATATTTATCTGTATATAAATAGCTTATTTAACCCTATCACATAGTGAAAAAGAAAAATCGTAATATAATTGTATTATTTATCTGTTTATACTTTTAAAATAGTATAATTTACTGAAGTATATTGCAGTATGGTCTTCCACCGCATCATGCCAAAACTAGAGGCCTCATAGATAATATAGTAAATAGGAATGTAATATTTTTCAAATATGATGAGTAATTTTTCATAGTGCACACGTACACCGCACCTGTATGTTTACTTGTAGGTACAAATCCCAATAAATAAAAAAAAAACAAATAACAACACATTTGCCCCCCTTGACTAAGCAGCTTACAGACTAGTTTGCCAGTGATTCGTTCGATTCCCATCGATGTATTCGTCGGATTCCCATCGTAAAGTGGGGGCTAACATGGCAAATATTTTAGCAAATCTCTGAAAAATGCTGAAATTTTTATTAACCTTCCTCCCTGTCAGTTAGGTATTGAAATTCCCCTGAACAGCTGGGTTTTCAGTCAACGTTTATCACTAAAGTATTGGTATAAAAGGATGCGTATGCGCAACCTCCGTCATACCACGCTTCGAACAATCAGTATTACGGCTAGTCTTGGAGAAGCTATAGCTGTTGGTAGACGTACACCGATGGATCCGAAAATGTACGCGAGATAAAATAATTTAATACGATTATTTTTATTTTCATTTAATTTGTGTTTGGTTTAAGTTTACTGGAGTAGTATTTTTTTAATTGTGTTTCCATTTTGGCGATTCGACTTGGGATTTTATTAAAATGGTAAGTATGTTTTTTTATTCTTGCTAATAGATTTAATTTACTTCTAAGATGTGAATGCAATAAGGTAGTACTAATTGTACAAGCAAAAGTTTTTGCTATACGAAAAACGTTGTGCATTGGACAGAAAATATATTTCTATTCTACTTACCTACCGCTCATAATTAAGAACGGTAACTTAGGTAATTAAGATTAATTACGTTTAAGATCCGCATAAGAAAACAGTTTCATTATAAAATCAAGACATATTTGAAAAGTCTAAATCATATATTTTTTAATAATACTCGCAGGGTGATCTATAATTTTTCAAAGACAATTCCGAAGTTTATAATTTTTCCAAAATTGTGGAGGTTCTTTCTAAATTAAATATTTGCATTATAATTATAATATTAATAAATGTATTTGCTGCTGGCCTTCTTCAACTAAAAATAAAAAAAGCGTTTTGAAATTTCAAATTGTTCCCATTGTCTTTGGTTTTCTTCCCCTCTAATTATTTATGGCTCTTGAAACTTTATTTTATTATTATGATTATAAGCACAGTATTAATATAAGCTTACTGCAAGCTGCATATAATCGTGCAGTAAGTAAGTATTTATTGTTAGCATGACCGCTTTAAAAAAAAACAAATATAATCGTACACTGAATTATATTAGAATGATACGTAGGCCATATAAGAAAATTGCTTTCCGACAGAAAAAATATCGGTAAGCACTTAAATTCAACATTGAGAACTTTTTTCTATATGGCAATGTATATACATTTTGGAAAAAGAAATATTCACACTACAATTGAAAAGCTACGTAATTAGACGTCTGGCTGGATGCGGTAATTTACCTTTCAACCTTGTCATAATGACATGCGGGTTCATATTTTCATTTCATGGGCATTAAGATAACATTGATTAATTTAACCTCCGGCACGTCATGTCCTTTCGGGGTAGGTTGAGATCCTAGAGGGTATTCAATAAAGGGTCTACCTACCGATAGTGGATCTCTTAGATGCTATCTTCTACATCTATATATGTGATCTGTTTGCGAATGGATGGAACTATATTTTTTTTGAATATTTTAGATTCTGTGAGGTTAATAATGCGAGAGTGTCCACAATTTTATAAGTGTGTGATTATTGGGTATAAGATTACAGTTTTAGAATAACGATGTAAATTAATGTAATTGGTATGGCCATTATAATACACTGTATGTACAAATAAATTAATTAATTAAATGAAAAAGAAGTGTAAATGCATAATGATTCTTAGAAATAAATGGTTCTTCCACAAAAAAAAACAACTTCAATATTTTTCTCTGTCTGCCTATTTGTTCTGGCTAATCTCTGAAGTAGCTGGCGCTTTTTCGGAGGCGGGTTGTGATTGAAAGCCAAAGATGGCGGATCAACACACTTTAAGCCAGGATAAAGCGCTGGTGCTGGAGAAGGATGGAGAAAATTAAATAGACAGAAAAGTAACAAATGTACTCAAAATAGTTAAGGAAAAGAGAGTACTATGGAGTACAATCCAAAATCGAAGGGGTGAGATGATTGGCCACCTTGTGTGACATGACAGCTTCTTTAAACACATAATAGAAGGGAAGGTAGAAGGGAAGAGAGGGAGAGGAAGACCAAGGATAACATGCATGAGACAAGTTAAGAAAAAGGTGTCTGTCATGACGTATAAGGAGGTCAAAGAGATGGCACTGGACAGAGACAAATGGGAAGAGTTGCATCGGTTACACCGACAAGAGTTATTTCTCTTAACACGTTTACTATATTATACTTTACATACGTCATTGAATTACTTCTCAGAAATATGCAGGTTTCTCACGATGTTCTCCTTCACCGTAAATAACGTGGTGTGAAATCACTGTACATAAGTTTTTTACAAAAACTGCTGGCCCCGCTGGGATTCGAACTTGCGTCGCTTGCGTAGCAGGCGACTGCTCAAACCTCAAGGCCACCACGGCTTATCGGTCTTCAAATTTAGTAGTTTAAGTATCGTATACGTACGTTAACCTTTTCGTCAAAGTCTACGCTAAATGAACCATAATGCTCTGGACAGGACTGAAAAAATTAAAAGCATGAAATGATTTTCATTTTGCCTATTATAATTTGCTTAGACCTCATTAATTAGGTACGTTTTCAAAGAAAACTTCAGAATGATTGTAATCGGCGGAACTACAATGACAAAGTAACATTTAAGAAGAATACGGACTTACTAAACTCACTTTACGGGACATTAGCAATGGAAATAACAACCATAACACAATAGCAAGGATTTATTACTCACTGGTAGGCTTGGGCCTAACCGGTCACTACAGAGAGCGCTCAATTTAGCTCATAATCCAAGGATTTAATAATTCGCTCTATTAGTTCATTAGTTCTTTTCTACCGTAAAATAAGACATAATCATTCATCATCATCTCCCTGGCCTTATCCCTTACATTGTTGGGGTCAGCACTTGATTCATCCCGATGTGGCTGATCACCTGATTTTTATACGAAGCGACTGCCATCTGACCTTCGCAACCCCTTTAACGAGGCAAATCTGTGATCTGGGTTAAACCAGTTGTCAGACTATTTTAGCCCTCCGACTGACCTGAAACGATTGCCAACGATGATAAATTGGGCCGGGACCGACGGCTTAACGTGCTCGAGGCACGGAGGGAATTCGGGCGGTCACCCATCCAATTACTGGCTAGGGTTAGGGTTGCTTAACTTCGCTGATCGAATGATATGCGCAATAGCAACTGTGCCACGAGCTCCTCATAAATGGTATTAGTATTCTGTTTGATAATTAGCCAGCAATACTTCAGTTGACGATTGTTATGATTTGATAAAATTTCAACCATGGGGATTTGAAGTTGTTTAGTGTCGATATCGAAATATCAAGGCGCGCACAGTAAAAGTAAATAACTCGGTTGGTCACATAGCGCCACTGTCTAGTACAATGGACGCTAATAGAAATATAAAAAGAACTAAGAGACCGTTCAAGTATTACGTAACGCAATTTTTGAAGATTTTTGAACTCAGGTCCTGGTGACCACCAGGTCAGCCAGGTCGTCAGTTCGGGTAAACTATTAATAAGTTTCCCATCCGTCATTTCGGAATATCATCTTGATGGGAATAAGCTCACTCATCCATGGGATTTACTTAAAACCTGCATATATCTAACAAGTAAGTTCTAAGACGTATATAGTGCCTGACGGCGATAGACTCACCATCTGTCATGTTGTCACTTAATCATGGTCGGTGAAAAGTAGGTGTTGTTATTACGGGACCTCTACCTACCCCTCCGGAGAATATAGGCGTGAGCATATGTATACATAAGGCTAAATTATAACAGTAAACAGATTTTTGTTACTTTATACATTTCTAGGAATATAAATTAAGATTAAGCAGGTAGAAAATTCCTGTTTTTTTTTTCAAATGTTAATGAACTTCGTTTGTATCAGTATATTTTTTGCAACTTGATATTATATCTTAAAAGAGTTGATCAAATATTTTACTTCGACCAAAAAGATGTCTTGTGACTCCATAAATAGGTCCGGTTTTGGCTTAGCACCAAATGTCGATAATTAATATAAGTTTTTTGCCTGCAGGTAATATTAAAGTTCAAAGTTATTTGAATAAATTTAATTCGTGTTTTGCAAATGGCTTGTTTCAAATTTCTTATAGCACATTTATTTTCCACTAGTTGTGCCCCGCATAGATTTAATTTGATTCCCGCGGAACCCTAAATGTCATTTTTAAAACTCCTTGTAACATAAGCTATCTGCCACTGGGAGTCCCGTTAAAATCGGTGTAGCCGTTACAGAGATTACCCGGAATAAACAGACAGACAGACAGAGAATTTATTTTAAAATTGTTTTTTTTTATGTCTGTATCGTATATAATTTCATATGCATTTAGTGAATTTTGGAATTACAAACAGACACTTCATTTTTATTTATCTGTATATATTTAAGTTCCTGTATTTGGGACGATTTTTTTACACTAATTGGCTTAAGGCAGAACCCCATCCATACCTATATAATTAATGTCAGAAAGATGTAATTCACGCGGGCAAAATCGTGAACTAAAATGGACCAGTAATTGTGAAAAATTGGTTACGCTATCTATTTCTATACTACTTACTAGTATACTGAGAAAAGATTTGTGTTTTTGTATGTATGTTTGTAATAAATAAACTCAAAAACTACTGTGCCTATTTCAAAAATTCTTTCACCATTGGAAAGCTACATCATCAGCGAGTAACATAAGCTTTATTTAATCCACGTACTCCCACGGGAACGGGAACTATGCGGGTGAAACCGCGTGACGTCCGCTAGTAATAAATACAATGACCTATCATCAAGCATTATGAAATAGTTATATAAAATGTTAATTAGGTACATAATACTTGTAATCTCGTTACCAAAGGCATATATAATATAGTGACCCATACCGGTTTGCTTTCAGATCTTGTATACAAGTAGCCTATGCTGCAAGATTTATAAAAAATCGACCTGATTGTTATGTTATGTTCGAATAATATCCAACCATACTTAAGTCAAGAATAAAATAAAAATAAATGTACAGAAGTTCCGCTCCCATGTAACAATAATCCCATGGATTTAGCCCGATTGCGTTATGCGATATGGAATTAAGACACCCACCGTTACTTTCAATTTGGGGTGGTAAAGCTTATTTGTATGTGCCTACATTACAGAGAAGTAGTATAGTAGGTAGGTACTTCATTGATCGTGCATAACGTGACGTATCTAGAAATAAAATGAAATCAATTAAATTAATGGAAGTTGAGTCACTAAAACAATAATATTATTGTCTAAAAATAATTTTAACGAGCCGATAAGGATAAGAGAATATTGTACGGAGAGTTCGTTTTCGACGTCGAGTTTCGTTTCGAGATATTATTATTGCTATCTAGAGTTATCCTACCTACTAATAAGTATTTTGTAAAGTGTTTCCAGTATCATATAAAATTCTATTAAAAAAAGACAATTAACGTTTTAATCACTAATGGCGCGCATTAAGATTGTGTAAATTCCATTTACAGACTTCAGTAAAGTCGGCCAAGTCCTTTGCACCTCAAATGATAACAAGATCTATTTTCGTTTGCACATTCAATGTGACAATTATCGCTATGATATATAAAACAAGGAGATACAAGATATATTTTCATGTAAATTCAACGGAGTTTTTGTTGAAACTGGTAAAGCTTTTTGACCTCTGCGTAATTTAGGCCTTCCCAATTACAAGTAGAAAACATGAACCAAATCGGTGTCTCTCGGGATCGTGTCAAGGAGGATGGTAGCAAGTATAATAAAAATTCTGAAGAGAATTGCCAAACGCATTTTTTGTTCTACTATTCATCATCATTTATTTAAGAGCCAGGCTCTTGCCGGTGAAGCAATCGCCAACCCTCTCTATTGTCCTCCAACACTTTGACTCCTTGTACGACATGATGCTGACTTGTTCCTTCAGCTCTTATATGTAACTAATCCTTGTTCTCCCTCATCTGCGCTTCTATTAATCATTTAATTTCAAATATTGCACTACTTACAAATATTGTTTCCTCTAGAGTCTAGATATTAACGTGAACGTAATTATCTGCCAAATTAATTAAACCAGTTTTACATGTTAAGCAAACAATGTATTTATGTTTGGTATGTTGTATGTTTTCCTGAACTATATCGTCATTCATCATGGGACGTACTTAGTAGTACTTATACTACGTCATCTGATAGAAAACTCAACTTCCTACATGTATAGATACAATTTTGATGAAAATGGTTTTATATACATCGCTAAGAGAAGCTCGTGGCACAGTTGCTATTGCGCATATAATTCGATCAGCGAAGTTAAGCAACCTTAACCCTAGCCAGTAATTGAATGGATGATCGCCCGAGTTCCCTCCGTGCTTCGGAGAGCACGGTTGCCAATTTGTCATCTTTGGCAATCGTTACAGGTAGTAGGAGGCCAGAAATAGTCTGGTTTAATCCAGATCAAAGATTTTCCTCATCAAAGGGGTTGGGGGCAGTCGCTTCGTATAAAAATCAAGTGATCAGCCGCATCGGGTAGAATCTGGTGCCGACCCCAACAATCTATAGGATAAGGCCAGGGACGATGATGACGTTTTACATTCATAGTCCGTATGCCCTTTCAGGGGCCATGAGTTAGACTCATCGTATGAAGTCAGGTGTATATAAATGTATTTATCCGTCACTGTTACACAATTGAAATATCAGGGCTATAAGCGCTTGTTATACGGCCTCTGGAGTGTCATGTAGACAACTCGCCACATTTGCCAAATTAATAGCTAAAACGATTGCTTATTTATTATTTATGTTCCATTGGAACTGGTTTCGTAATTGGCCGGAGGTTGTCTAACTTGTATAATTTTTTGTGAAGTTGTAAATATTTTTAGAACTAATTGAAATGCGAACTGGTAAACATAATCTGAGTGTAAAAAGGTACTGGTCTATAATAACGGAGAGCTTGAACATTTTGAATAAATGCACTGGTATATACCCAAATATATCATCCTCAAAATGAATAAAAAAACATTCTGCCTCGTTGATCTAATGGTTGTAAACGCTACTGCGGAACACGAAGTCCTGAGTTCGATTACCGAGTCTCGCAGTTTTATCGAGCTTTTTCCATCTGAAATTTCCCAGCAGCAGTACAGAATCTGGATGAGTGTCCGGTATATGAGACTATGCTCGAACTATTTAGTGGGACTTTAACGTAACTCGCGAAATGATGGTTCACTGCTTACCCCTTCTGGGAATACAGGCGTGAACATATATGTAAAAAAATCTAAATGGGTAACAGTTTATCCTTCCAACAAAGAGTAATAAAAGTCATACCTACAAATATATATACCTACTACGATACTATTATTTCAGTTAAATAAACAATACACAAACATATTTACTTCGCTAACATTGTAAGGAAAAACTGCAAATATAGCAGAAAGGAAATGACCTTTAGTTAGGACATGGTGAGGACAATAAGATTCACTCTGTAGGTACTAGTCAAGCACTAACAATGGAGAGAGGAAGATGAGAGGACACGAAAGCGCAAGTAAAAGTATATTTATTGGAAATACTTAAAATTATAAATAGAAAACTTTACCCAAAACGGTATCTCTTGGGATCGTGTCAAGGAGGATGGTCTGGCACTAAACGTAGCATAAAACAAAATACTCTTAATTTTTTTTTATTTACATACATATGCTCACGCCTGTATTCCCCGAAGGGGTAGGCAGAGGTGTTGTAATAACAACACCCAATAGTGCCTGGGCGGCGCCATCCCAGAACGGCCCCGAAAGGGCAAACAGAGGTGTGACAACAACACCCACATTTCAATTATTATGGTTAAGTCCTAACGTGACAGAGGGTGAGTCCATTGCCGTCTCAGGCACTATACATCTTTGAATTACTTCACAGACATGCAGGTTTCCTCACGATGTTTTTCTTCACCGTAAAGGAAGGGGTGAAATTACTGCACTTAAATTTTTTTTAAACTCATTCGTGCAGGCCGCTGGGATTCGAACTCGTGTCGCTCACGTAGCACGTCGACGAATTTGTTGGCAATTTTTTAAAGGCAGTTTATATTCGAGGATGGCAGACCAACACTTGTCCCGCTAAACCAACATTAAAACGTAACAAAAGCTATACATAGGATACTGGACCAAATAAGGTATATATCTTAAGTAGATGTTTATGTACTCAAATCAAAGGAAAAGTAGTGGATTTCCTTATGAAAATCAATGGCCCGTGTAACACTAGACCGTTTGGTTGACACGTAGTTGCGGGCACGTACGAAGCCGGAAAATTATCTTTTCAACACACTGACGTTATTATATAGGAAATAAACTGTTTTTTAAACATGCCGTTTTGACGTGATACGACTTGTTCTTCATTACAGTGAAGGAAAACAAGCGCCCTGCTGAGCGTGAAATATTTTAGAGATTAGCATCTGTATTCGTACCCAAGTTCGAGGATCGTAGGCATTCATACTCATAAAAAGTATCAGTCTCACCATTTATGTCAAAGAAATATTGAGTGAGCGTTATCATTAATACAGAGTAGTCCAGACTACTACTGGGAAATTACATACAAATATACATATGCTCACGCCTGTATTCCCCGAGGCGCTATTCACTTTTTACCGGAGATGATTAAGTGCCAACTTGACAGACGGTGAGTCTGTCGTCATCTCAGGCACTATACATACGTCTTTGAACGCAGGTTTCCTCACGATATTTTCCTATACCGTAAAGCACGTGACGTGAAATCACTGTACATAAGTTTTTAGAATAACTCTTTGGTACAGTCCCCGCTGGGATTCAAACTTGCGTCGCTTGCATAGCAGGCTACTGTTCAAACCCCAAGGTCTACCACGACCTTGGTGTTGAGCTGTTGCTCTATTTCGTAAACCATGAATATACTTCAACATTACAGTTTAAAAAAAAAAACAACTACTTCATAGTTATGCCGTTCCAATCCCCATTTATGATCTACCTGGGATCAATTTTAATTAATATTTATTTTCGACAGTGCGCAAATTAATCTCTTGAAATAAATTTAAAGCTGCCCTAATGAGGATTGTCGTGTTCTTCACCTTATAATTAAGTACCTTGCTGGGCACCATTCCCGCAGACACAAATTTATATTTAATATATTTTTCTTAGAGCCGTGGTGGCCTCTGAGAGCAGCTGCCACGCAAGCGCCGCAAGTTCGAATACCAGCGGGGCTTGTACCAATGAGTTTTTCTAAATAACTTATGTACAGTGATTTCACACCACGTGCTTTACGGTGAAGGAAAAAATCGTGAGGAAACCTGCATATTTCTGAGAAGTAATTCAATGACGTATGTAAAGTGTCAGAGACGGCGATGGACTCACCATCTGTCACGTTGGCACTTAATCATTTTCGGTGAAAAGTGGGTGTTGTGATTACAACACCTCTGCCTACCCCTTCGGGGAATACAGGCGTGAGCATATGTATGTATATTTTTTTCTTTTCATTTCATATTTAAGTTAATGCTTTATAATAATATATTTTAACTAGATACAATTTAATTGTAAATACGTGTTTAATAATCAAAACAAAAATTGTATTGTTACAGGCGTACAAAAATACTTGGTACCTATCCCAATTCTTAATGCGTGAAATAATACAGAACAATCGTAACGTATGCAAATTTTTTTTTTTACAAAATATGTAATTATTTAGGTATACGCTGAATGAAAATTCTTTGAAAACATTATTTTTCATACAATGTTGGGTATTCTTACGGATTGTATTTTCCTCGGTGATAACAAACAAGGAAATACTTTTCTGTATTATTCTTTGACAGTTTCCCGAACTCAAGGGTATTGTACCCTTGAGGTGGAGTTAGCTTAACAATCATTATTCTAATTATCATTATGAAAGAAGAGTTTTCCGGGATTTAGAAATAGTTTAGGCTATATGAAATTAAGGCGTATATTAAAAAACACTCGGGTGCATATCGATAACAATATAAGGTCACGTGCACTCTTAGATAAATCTATAGTTTCTCTATCTACTTATTGACTGCCTCGTTGGTCTAGTGGTTAGTACGTTCGCCTGCCGATCACGAGGTCCCGGGTTCGATTCCCGGGTCGGGTCAATCATTTGTATTGGGTTTTTATGTCAAGAAATTCACAATAAGGAGTTTGGAAGTTGGCGGTGTTTCCACTCCGTGCCTCGGAAAGCACGTTAAGCCGTTGGTCCTACGCCTGATCTCTGACCGGTTGTGTCGGATTGCCTACCATCGGACTTTGAGAGTGAGGGAATAAAGAGTGCACCTGTGTTTGCGCACACACTTGTGCACTATAATATCTCCTGCGCACATAGCTAATCCTCGTTGAGATTAGCCGCCGTAGCCGAAATTCGGTAGGAGAGATCATTCTCTATCTATACAGATAAATAAAATAGAAGTGCTTGTTTGTAATTTTAAAATCACACCTTTTGACTATATGCATATGAAAGTATACACAGTCCTGACATAGAAAAACCAAATGTAAAAAAAATCTCCGTCTGTCTGTCTGTTTGTTCCGGTTAATCTCCGAAACGGCTGGACTTTTGCTGGCGGATAGCTAATGTTTACAAGGAGTAACTTAGGCTACTATTAATTTAAAAAAATATCAGGTTTCCACGGGCCACACATAAAAATAAGTCAACGCGGGGGAGCCTAAATTTTAAAATTTGGTTTTTTCTTGTCTGTACCTCATATTCTTTCATATGCATTTAGTAAAAAGAGACATTTCAATTTCATTTATCTGTATGTATGTATAGATATAGATTTAGTGAACGAAAATGTGGGTTTGATAAAAACAAAGCGATAGTGAAACTACGTTTGATTATCGTTCATTTGCGATCTTTAGTTTTCGGTGAAAGAGAGTAGACCCCCTATTTCGGAACAATGTCCTTCGTAAAATCTATAACTAAACATGACGAACTCCATTGACATGGTTGTATCAAGTGTTTACTTAATGAAACTGAGTGGTATTTGTAGCACGTTTGTCAGATAACGCTGTTATCTGCTATCTCAGTATATTGTTCGAGTTATTTGTCATTTGATAACATGTCTACCTACACTTGAAAACCACCGTATTTCAGGAATGGACCTCTGCTAGGGCCCTATCTTAAGTACATAGATATGTATACTATATGCGTACGCCACTGCTAGATTTTTATATTGACATACTATATCAATAACTCATCTGTAAATATATGTCTAGTACTATAAGTACACCTCTACCTCGTTCCTGATGTGTCTGTATGTATGTAAGTATGTACATGTCTGCCGAATAAGTACTTGCCTATCGAAATAATCAAAATATATGTTAACATTTACTTTTGCGTGCAACATCCTATCTTAGATTTAATATAAGATAGTTTGTTGCAGTCTTACGATAGTACATAATGTTTATTGCTATTTCACCAGCTTTAAGTAAACAAAGTGATAATTCGCAGTTTATGGCATGTGAGTAATAACAGGGTAAGTACATAAATATAGATTATTCTACAAAAAATATTCTATAAAATCTACTGAAATACTTTTATTATCGTTTCGCCAAAGCGTTGATATTTTTCCTGAAATTCACTGTATTACATCCTTATGAAACAGGCACGCAAAAGTAAATGTTAGAATCCTTAACATATATTTTGATTATTTCGATAGGTAAGTACTTATTCGGCAGACATGAACATACTTACAGACACATAAGGAATGAGGCATAGGTGTACTTATAGTACCAGGCATATTTTTACAGATAAGTTTAAGTCCCATGTAATTGTGGGCGAGCTAATTGCCACTAACCGAACACTAATCCAGACTCCGGGCTGGGAACTTACAGATGGAAAAACTTATCTTATTACACTATGGGGATTGATCCAAGGACCTCGTGTTCCACAATAGCGCTTGTGACCACTAGACCAACAACGCTGACCTTTACAGTTCAAATAATGAAACTTTCGGCAACTAGAGCCCAGATTTTTTTTTTAAGATATCATCTTTTTGCATCGATATAAGTGTGTGTCATGCCTGATACAGGCATGACACACACATAAGGGGGTGGGGGACTCGCCGAGGCCACTGACAATATAAATACCATAAAGAAACTTTCTTTTTTAATTAGAACGTTTGCTCCATAGAATGTGAGGGTTGTCAAACTTAAAAATTTAAAAATTCACCCCTTTATTTACTGCCAATATAGTTAATGTACAAGTACAATGTATGGGATAAGGTCAGGGAGATGATGATACATAAAGACGTACTTATACGCGATCAGACATGACATCCTGATCATCAACCCCTAATTGACGCTACTGCCATCCTGCTTATAATTTCGTAGATGTGTACATCTTTGTGAGTATGATATTTTGAACGTTTTGTTTATAGATTCCATATATTTATAGTATACCTATTTCCAGATAGTGATTGAAATGATGGGTGCATCACGCGGATTTAAAGTTGGATTACTTACCGTCTCGTAACTTTAATACGTCATTGACTGGACAATAGGTGATTGAGTTCCATTGTGCTACATAGATGGATGGACTTATGGCAATGGAATAGTTTGCTTTAAGTTAAAACTTAAATATGGACTAGCGAGACGAATCGGACGAAAAGGGTGAAGGTTCCGTGCGACATTTCAATTAGATGTGCTTATTTTTTTAATATCATCACTTGATTTTTATACGAAGCGACTGCCATCTGACCTTCGCAACCCCTTTAACTAGGAAAATCTGTGATCTGGGTTAAACCAGTTGTCAGACTATTTTAGGCCTCCGACTGACCTGTAACGATTGCCAAAGACGATAAATTGTCAACCGGGACCGACGGCTTAACGTGCTCTCCGAGGCACGGAGGGAGCTCGGGCGGTCACCCATCCAATTACTGGCTAGGCTTAGGGTTGCTTAACTTCGCTGATCGAATGATATGCGCAATAGCAACTATGCCACGAGCTCCTCCTTAGAACCAGGACATAGGATGCTTTTATTTTTATTTTATCCCGCTCAACTCTCACGAGACATAAAACATGGGATATCACAATAAAGTCTACGCGGATGAAACCGTGGAGCACAGCTAGTAGTTTATAGATGTAGATTGCTCGTATAAATCTAATAGATTAGATAAATATAGATGATCTTTGACAAGGATCAGCAAGTGCACCAATAGTCACGCATCTTTCTCGGCGGCATTGGTTCGTATCAAGGACAAGGTCGGAGTCAGTATCCGCAACGTTGTGCGTGCTGACTACTGCTGACTGATTATATTACAATCTATTCATTTACACTTGTAATAGAAACATTGAAAATGTTGTTAAATTTAATCTTTATATCTATACAGATAAGTAAAATTTAAGTGTCTGTTTGTAATTCCAAATTACTGATATAAAAATACAATTATTTAAATTTTTTCTCTCTTTGTCTGTCTGTTTGGTCCGGCTAATTGCTGAGATTGCTGGACCGATTTTACTAGAACTTTTACTGACAGATAGCTGATGTTTCAAGAAGTAACTTAGCTTACTTTTAGGTTCGTAGATAAATACTAGGGGTCCGCGAAATAAAGGATGAAATAAATAAATAAGACTTACAATTCTATAACCACCTTAATACAGTTTATTTTTTGCACAGAATCCACTTAAAATTGTTGCAAATAATTTTCCTATTAAATAACGTGGTTAAGACTATAATAATACAATATTATAGGTATCATTATTACCTACACCAATTATATAATATCGTACAAGTAAATGACACCGGCCTTTGATCTGTAACATGCCATACTTAGGGAGTATTATTTACCTTTCGCACGTAATAAAAATCAAGGCTAGAATATGTGCTTTTAGATTAAAAAAATGCTGTGGATTAAAAACTCAATGCGTTAAATTCTTTCATCTATGGTGGGTTATTGCATTGTAAGGATTGAACGTTTTCCAAATTAGTGTTCCTAATTTTTAGACGGTTGACAAACACAAAAAATTTAATTAAACTGCCCTTAAACTAATTACTCAAATAACCAGTTTGTTAAAAATTGCATAATACATATCACGCCTGTATTCCCCGAAGGGGTAGGCAGAGGTGCTGTTATCACAACACCCACTTTTCACCGAATTTGATTAAGTGCCAACATGACAGATGGTGAGTCTATCGCCGTCTCAGGCACTATACATACGTCATTGAATTACTTCTCAGAAATATGCAGGTTTCCTCACGATGTTTTCCTTCACCGTAAAGCACGTGGTGTGAAATCACTGTACATAAGTGTTTTAGAAAAACTAATTGGTCCGGGCCCCGCTGGGATTTGAACTTGCGTCGCTTGCGTAGCAGGCGTCTGCTCAAACCCCGAGGCCGCTACGGCTCTAATATAAAAAATTGCATAATACATATATGCAAATAAAATGTTTTTTAAGTTTTTTCTGTCTCCAACTTTGTTGTTCTTCAATCCCTCAAAGTGACGAGAAAAACATTGGGCAAAAACCTTGGGCCTAAGATTTTAATTCCTTTTTATTTTCTCTATGGTAGTTAGAAATGAATTACACATAAAAGAAAAATAAAATACGATTAAGAATTATCGCTGCACCTATTTAAAAAGTTTGAATTTTAGATCTTTGATCTTAAAGTGACCTTAAAGGCGCTGTAGTTTCTTCATACGTTTTGTGCCGCGTCGAGTTTATTCGTGAAATAAGCGGCAAACATGAAATAAAACAAAACTAAAAATTTGCTAATCAATCTGGCATTCAACCATCGTTATTGCATAAAAAATGCATTTTTTAAATCTAACGTGATAATTTGTTATCGGTGTTTTTAAAAAAGTACAACGACGACAATTCGAACGGGTCAAGGTCATAAAAAAAAGTATAAAAAATATACTCCATACAGCCAATGCTAATATTATTATCAAGTATTACTAAATGGTATTAGTTCACGGCCAGCATATTAGCTGTGTTTGATATGCAAATCTAAAAAATCTACGTTCAATTTTGTTTTTTTATTTAATTTTTAGGCAGGTGATTTCGTTATAATTCATTACACCGAGAATTTTTTTTGCAAGATCAGTAATCAATTCAGTAAGAAGGTCAAATTGCTTAGCAATTTCCACATACAAAAAAAACTGCTTTGAAATCCATCCTGTTGGACCCCAATTCAACTTTCATCCAAATCCATTGAGAATTCAATGTGCATTAAGAATAAATTAAATAACTAGCATGTACATACATACATATGCTCACGCCTGTATTCCCCGAAGGGGTAGGTAGAGGTGTTGTTATCACAACACCCACTTTTCACCAAATTTGATTAAGTGCCAGCGTGACAGATTGTAGTGACTATTCATGTAGCATGTAAATTATTAAAATTAGCGACTTATTTAACTTATGATCTTAGAAATATTTATTCTGTTGTTGTGGCACTAGGAATGTTTTATGTCACACTTTTTGTAGGTTATCGCGCTAACGCTGTGATTAAATTGATTGACTGGCTTCCCCATCCAACCGTTACAATAACAACTTAAATACTGATTCAAGCTCGATGAGGCATCTGGTTTTTATTATACATTTAAAAACTTGTCTAATTATACATGATTTTTTGTACTAAAACACCAATAAAATAAATAATAATGCCTGACTGAATAATTACGTTTAATTTAAATTGTAACTAGTTTTTGTATTTTGTCTACTAAATGCACACAATAATTCATAATCTGTGGCGCAGGATTTCTAAACAAAATTGCGCTCAATTCAATGTTAAACCTCTATATGCCTATGCGCAATGTCTATTCCAAGGAAGGATAACACAGACGCGTTATTCACTAAGGTTTCTCTGCGTCGCGTCGTTGAGTGTCGGTTTTAATGAAACGAAATTGAACCTTATACGCTATATATTATGTATCAATTCCCTATGATTGAAACCAACGCTCGTCATCGAGTTCGACGCCTTGAGAAACCTTAGCGAATAACGCAGCAGAACTCTGTGGGCGTGGAGATCTAACTACTGAGATTTAACCAAAGAGCACAGAGGAAAATGAATAACCCACCTCTCCGTTAAAAAAAAACAATTAATGAAATAATAAGAATGCTTTCTTGATTTCAGATAAAATACGTGTTGTTGGTGGCGGCAGCTTCAGTGGTGTTGGGTGATGACCTGCCCCCGTCCTGCAGCCGACCGGTCTACTGTGACAGCGAACTGCTGCACCACGTCCAGATAGCCAAGATCTACCACGACTCCAAGACATTCGTCGACCTTCAAATGCGCACAGACGAAAATACCACCTTAACAGCTTTCCAAGAACTACTCGACAGAACAAACAACACGCCCTCTACAGAAGATCTTACATCCTTTGTTGGCGAATATTTTGATGAAACGAGCGAGCTAGAAGAATGGACCCCTTCAGATTATAGCGCTGACCCCACATTCCTTGCCACAATCCAGGATGAAACTTTGAGACAATTCGCTAAAGATATCAACAGCATCTGGCCATCTCTAAGCAGAAAAATAAAACCCATAGTCTTTGAGAAACCTGAGCAGTTCAGCATCGTCCCAGTACAGAATGGCTTTATTATTCCTGGAGGTCGATTCAAGGAGATCTACTATTGGGACGCCTACTGGATCATTGAGGGCTTGTTGATCACTGGGATGAAAGACACCGCGAAGGGGATGATCGAGAATTTGATTGAATTGTTGAATAAGTTTGGGCACATTCCCAATGGCAGTAGATGGTACTACCAGGAGCGCAGTCAGCCACCATTGCTCACTGCAATGATTGCTCTTTATCTCCGTTACACGAACGACATCGACTTCCTACGCGCTAACATCGCAAGTGTCGAGAGGGAAATGTATTACTGGCTGGATACACAAATTGTGACGTTCACCAAGGACGACAGGGTGTTCACAATGCTCAGATACTACGCCCCGAGTGCAGGCCCGCGCCCTGAGTCCTACCGAGAAGACTACAACACCGCGCAAACCTTCGACAATCACGAAGACCACGCCGTGTTCTACACTGACATTAAGAGTGCCGCCGAGAGTGGTTGGGACTTCTCCTCTCGCTGGTTCATCAGCTCCGATGGAGACAACTCCGGTAACCTAACCAACATAAACACGAAGTCGATAATTCCAGTTGATTTGAACTCAATTTTCGCCAATGCTCTTCAAAACACGGCAAATTTCCACGCCCTTCTGAAAAATCCTCGTAAAGCCGCACATTATGGGTTCCTCGCTGAACAGTGGAGGGACTCGATTGAGGAAGTGTTGTGGAACGAGGATGATGGCGTGTGGTACGACTATGACATACTGAATGACAAGCATCGCCAATACTTCTATCCCACGAACGTTGCACCTCTGTGGATGGGGGCTGTGAACAAGGAGAATGCAGAAAAACATAGTCAACGCGTGTATGAATATTTGTTCAATTCAGAAGCCGTACACAAGGCCGGTGGTATTCCTTCGTCTCTGATCAACAGCGGTGAGCAGTGGGACTACCCGAACGCATGGCCACCTCTAGTGAGCATTGTGGTGAATGCTCTTGACGCCATTGGTAACACAGAGTCGAGCAAGCTAGCTTTAAAAGTAGCGCAGACGTGGGTAAGGGCTTGTCATAAGGGTTATTCGGATAGCAAACAAATGTTTGAGAAATATGACGCGGAGACGCCTGGTGCTTTCGGTGGTGGCGGAGAATATGTAGTGCAGAATGGTTTCGGCTGGTCAAATGGAGTAGTACTGGAGTTCCTTAACAAATACGGGTCTGTTTTGACTGCGTACGACTCGTTTGACGAAAGCGCTAAATATTCTTCATCGTCATCAGATTGTAATGAATAATGACCAAATAGAAGAGGGTCGGGAGGGTGCCGGCGTCGTCGCTAAGCCACACTGTCCTTCTTTTTATAATGTTGGATTAGCGAAATTTTAATCATTATTTAGTATTTATTTTGTAAATTAATTAGATCCATTAAATCATCGTTTTGTGAGTGCCATAGTCAAAAATAAAATACTAACCTTTACTTACATCATTCTATAAAAGGTTTCAAAGTAAAAAATTCAATGGTAGTCACAATCCTAATCCTAATGTACAAATTGTAGCTACATGCCTATAGGTATATATACCAATGAAGTATGTATATAGCAAACGACGAAAAATATATAATCATGCAGAAGATTCGCACCAAATAATACGCCTATCTAATTGCCTTACTTCTAGTTAGTTATTTACAAAAAAATGTAAAGCTGACTTACTTAGTACATATATAATAAAATAAAATATTGCAACAGAGTTTTTTTGCTATGTAGTTACCAATAATGTCGACCAAATAATCGAATATAACACAGTGAGAGCATTCACCATGCATTTATAGTAATTTTATGAGTATATATTATAATTATTATTTTTTTATACATAATTAAAAGTGTATAGTAATATAAAGCTATAACTTAAAACTACCTTTTATGTACTTAAGAACCCATTCATGGAAAAGTGGGTGTTGTTACACCTCTGCCTACACCCTTTCAGGAAAGCGGAAAGCGGTAGGAAATGTATTTTAGGTAAATAATTAGCCAATATTATAGTTATTGTATCCAAAACACACACACACAGTTCATTTAAGACCTATTTTTATATTAAGTGATTTGCCTTTAAGTAGATTTAATACTTACATATTTACTTATTATTTTTAACAACGAAATTTTATTGTGATTTATTGTTTTCATAATATAAAAGTACTTACATCTATGAATCCTAAGTACAATCTTTTAAATAATTATATTATAAATAATTTATTATTCCTACAATGTTTAACATTCAATGGCCATTCCTTTAGTGTAGGTAACAATAAAACGGCTGTGTCAAAAATATGTTTTATTTCAATAATCTACGTTTCTATTAATTATACATTCTATCGCTTCAAACTTTTTAGGCGCACTGGGGCCTTACCATGACCTCTTATTACCATGATAGTTCTACTCTTATTATGAGGCCGATGTATATGACGTGTATAAGTCTGTCACTGTCGCACAGCTGACTTACAATGCAATAAGAGCTCATGGTTGAGCCCCTGTTCAGTCAAAATTTTTTTTTTTTCGTAAATTTTTGAGGCAGTTTTAGAATTTCATTTCACAAAAAATAATAAGCTTTGTCTTACGTTCCATATATCATCCAATAAGCAAGAACCTTTAATAACTTCTTACAAAAACTAAACTTTACCATGAAAATAGTAAGTAAAACGAAGAAAACAAGGTTGAGGTATGTTTTATTTAATGCTCTGTGCCAAAAAAGTGCACCTGAAAAGTCTAGACCTTAGGGTCTAGCTCAAAAATAATGCATGTTGTTTTGTCTCAAAAATAATGCATGTTTCCTCACGATGTTTTCTTTCACCGTAAAGCACGTGGTGTGAAATCACTGCACATAAGTTTTTGGAAAAACTCATTATATAAAGAGAGCGCCTACCAATGAAAATAAGGCAATAACTAACACAACACACAATACTCCTTACATACGTTTTTGATTACTCATTCAATAGTTTTGGATAATAGCATACGCAACTTTCGTTAAGAAAAGTTATGTAACTGGATTGATCTGGACTGGAAAAAGTGAGAGAGCAGAGCATGTTTTTTCGAATATTTTCTATTACTCGGTTATATATCACTGAACACATAGGTAGTTACTTAAAAATACCCTTTTGGTATAATTTTAATGTAATTAAAAAAAGAAAAAATATTGATTGCGTAACATCCGGCAGTGGGCGGGGATAGCGCTGCCGAACTCTTTCGCCTCGCCAGAAATAGAGAAGAATACTCCAAATTGATTGCTAGCCTTCGTTAATTGGAGAGGCACTTTAAGAAGAAGAAAAAAGAAATAAAATTGTAGGATAAGATTTTGCTAGCAAAAAGTTGCTACCTAATAAAGAGTCGTAGGTAAATTAAAAACCAGTTAAGCACTGAAAATGTTGATTCCAGGCTAGAAGTCACGACGATTGCTAATCACCGTCTCTACCGTGTTTTAAATTTTATGAATTAGTAATGAAAACAGTAGCGAGCACAATATCAATCATCTAAAGGTCATCACATATTATCTAGAGGGCATCCACGTAATGGGTAACGTAAATTACGCATGCACTGTACAAACACACGAGAATACCACTCTGTTACTTGTCAGTTTGACAGTAGAGTTGAGCGAATAACGGCGAAAGCACGTGTTATTCCAACTAGATACTATTATCTAAATAGTGTATTGCTTACTGTTTTAACTAGAGCAAAAATGTGTCTGGCTATGAGACCTTAATCCGTCGCGCTAGTGCATCGCATCGCACACTATCCGGGAGAGAAAGTTGCAGTTGAACGCGAGAAGCGGGCTACTGGATGCGTTACTCGCGACACAACATCATCGCAATGAGTGCCAAACGCTCTAGCGATGTGTTTAATAACGGGCGCACGCCAGATGCTAGGCCACTCGCCTCGCGCGTCGCCCGACCGAAGGTCTTGCTTATCGCTTCCGCACACTCGCCGGCTGATGCCCGACGGTTTTCGTGATTTTTGAAGATGCGTCTGCGCTACGTGCCCCTGTACCCCGTGCTAGGGCTGCTGGGCGCATGCGCACATGCCATTAACGCCGCTTCCTACTGCACCTCATCGGTGTACTGTTCCGGCGAGCTATTGCACCGCGTCCAACTCGCACGCATCTTCGATGACTCCAAAACTCTAGTTGATCTCAAGCTTGTCTACCCAGAGAAAGAAACGATAGCAAATTTCGCAAAATTACTGAACGAGACTAATCGAAATCCATCACGGGAGCAGCTCGCCACCTTTGTCGATAAGCATTTTGCAGAGGGTAACGAACTTGAAAATTGGGACCCTCCAGACTTCAATCCGGAGCCGCCTTTCCTTAAAAACATTACGGATCCAAAACTCAAACAGTTTGCTAAGAATGTTATCAGTATCTGGGCTACGTTAGGAAGAAAGGTCACAAGTGATGTGGCCCAGAATCCTGATTTATACAGTTTTCTCTACATGCCGAATGGCGTAATAATCCCTGGAGGAAGATTTAAAGAGCTTTATTACTGGGACTCGTTCTGGACGACGCGCGGACTTATTATAAGTGGTATGACTGACACGGCGAGAGGGGTCATTGAGAACCTTTTGTATCTGGTTGAGAAATTGGGCTATGTTCCAAATGGCAGCAGAATTTATTATTTGGGGCGAAGTCAGCCACCCCTTCTGGCGGCGATGAGTAACAGCTACTTTGAATCCACTGGGGACTTACAGTGGCTCAAAAGGCACGTGCCTACCCTGGAGAAGGAGCTACAATACTGGCTGGATACGAAAAAGGTAACGGTGAAGGTTAAAGGGAACAGTTACATGTTGTTGCGTTACTTGCCCGATCCGCGTATCAGCGGTCCGCGCCCGGAATCCTACTACGAAGACTACACTAACGGTCAGACTTTACCCACCGAGGCCTTGAGAGAGGTTTTCTACAGGGAGATGAAAAGTGCAGCTGAAAGCGGTTGGGACTTCTCTTCGCGGTGGTTCATAACTCAGAATAAAGAAGTGAGCAATTTGACAGACATCCGAGCGTCCCGGATATTGCCAGTCGATCTGAACTCTATCTTTGCCGGTGCCCTTGAACTCGTCGGTGACTTCCGGCGCTTGCTAAAAGATAGACGTCAAGCGGAGAAATGGTGGAGCCTTGCCAAATACTGGCGGAATGCAATCGACAACGTCATGTGGGATTCTAATGACGGTGTTTGGTACGATTATGATATAGAGATGAATTCGCCGAGGAAGCAGTTCTATCCGAGCTGCGTCACGCCTCTCTGGGCAGGGGCGGTAGAAAAGTATGACGCACCGCGCTACGCAGCAAAATTAGTAAAATATCTCTTATCGACCGGAGCTCTGGAATTTCCTGGCGGCATTCCAGCGTCGATGTACAACACGGGTGAGCAGTGGGACTACCCGAACGCGTGGCCTCCGTTGCAGAGCATCTTGATTGGAGGGTTAGAGGGAAGCGGATATGAGGAGGCATCGAGCTTAGCACGCGAGCAAGCAAAGTTGTGGGTTAGGTCAAATTATTTAGGTTACACGAACTGGCAGAAGATGTTTGAGAAGTACAACGTGTTGCAGCCGGGGCAGCATGGGGGTGGCGGCGAGTATAAGATACAGGATGGGTTCGGCTGGACCAATGGAGTGCTGTTGGAACTGCTTCAGATATATGGCAAAGAGTTGTCCGCCGACGATGGTTCCGACGACACACCTATCGTCAAACAGTTTTGAACCTTATGCCGTATGCAATAAGCGTTAATTTGAGTGAACATTTTAGTTGTGTGTGGATTGGGAGCACTTATTGCCAGTGAATTCCAGTGGTACTTAAATTGTTAAGTTTAGTATATTGAGGTCCTTTTATCAGATGTGATATTTGAATAAACTAAGAATATTTTTGTAGAGAAATATATTTATACCTATCTTACTAACTACAGATTTTTTTATTTTAAATCCGTAGCGTAAGTATTTCGACGGTGAGCTCGACGTCGTGTATTCGGTTTCAAAAAGTTAAAGTTCAATTTTGTATTTTTTTAATCGAAAAGTCCATGTCGAACTCGCCGTCGAAATGTCATACAGAATAACGCAAGGACGCAAGTCACGACAATATTCGTGGAACAAAAGCGACGCGAGTTCAAATCCACTGGAAAATTAAACATATTTATTCAGGCCCTGGTAAGACACTTATGAACGTCGACCATAACATTAAGCCTAGACAAGGTAACATTCTCTCACGATTCTCTCAAACGATAAAATATCGTAATTACATAAATCAGTCACGTGACATATGTCATTCCCGTACATTTTGTATCTTTTCTACTAACGAAGCGTGAGGGTAATGTTACTTTGTCTACAAACCCAGAACAGACAGACCGACGGGATCACAGCACTGAAGCTTTAGAAAAGGTTGCCATACCAAGTTATCAAAGAAAATATCGTGAGGAAACCGATGAGTGTTGATACTTGTACGTCCGAGAAGAAATTCAAAGTTATATGTATATAGTGCTAGACGGCGACAGACTGTCAAATTGTTGGCATCAAGATCACATTTGGTGAAAAGTGGGTGTTATTACACTTTCTCTTAGACTTCGCAGGGTATAATGTCTGTTCACAAATTAGTCACAAGATGATAACAATAGAGTAAAATAAATAGCCATTAAATTCCTTTTCAAGATAACAACATAACACTACCAATTATCCTCATTAAACCATAATAACTGTAGTTATTATTAAAGCTTAACTATAATACTAATATTAAACCAATAAGTAAGTCCTTATCCTATCTTTGTTATTTTTTCATTAACACTACTAATATATATTTTAGCACATAGGTACTCAGCCTATCTACTCTGTTTTCTGCTGACTCTATCTACATCTACACTACTGTTATAAAGAGGAAAGATATGTATTGTTGTGTGTATGTTTGTAATTAATAAACTCAAAAACGACAGGGTCTATTCCAAAAATTCATTCACCATTGGAAAGCTACATCATCAGCGAGTAACATAGGCTAAATTTTATTCCCGTACCCCAACGGGAACGGGAACTACGCGGGTGAAACAACGCGACGTCCGCTAGAGATCCATAAATTAGTTTTATTTTATTAGATTGAATTACTAGTTAAATTTTGATAAAGCGTTGTGTTATCAAATCACACGGCTGAAGTCGCTGGTAGAAGCTAGTAGCGAATAACTTATTAGATACCTACCCAATAAAGCACGTGCGTATTGCGACGCCGTAATTAGATTACACTGCAATAATATTATGTACTCTAATTACACCAAGTCATTGAAACAATTAAGTAATTATGGTAATTAATTGTGCTGTGTTATTGTACAATACTAGGTATACCTAGCTACAATAAAAGCCGCGGGTTTGCTCGTAGTACGTACGTACTTGGGTTGTACTTAGGTACTTAAGTATAGGTAGTATCCATTGCGTGTTTTCCTCATTTTGTAAAAGCGCCTCAAGCGGCGAGTGCATGAAGTTTTACATATCTATAAAAATGAGGTTATATAGTGTTAACGTTATTACATGTTAAATACACGTAATACATTAGGTAGAGCTCGTAAATGACATTTACATTGACATTTATAGGGGGGTTACAGAGGTAATTAAATACTTACATTCATATTATGAGTCCCTCGATCCATTTATATCATCTTTCAATCCTTTTTTAGTAATTAATTTGTTTTTCTGTTATAAATACTCTTATAAGTTTTACCTCAGTTGTTTTACATATATTCAATATTTTAATAATGTGACAACCCTACACTAGTGAGCCCATGTCGATGATAATAATTGCAATATGATGCTTATGTCGCGCGTCAGCAAAAACGCATGGAATACCAGCCGAAAAATTCCATTATTAGTAGTAAAGTTTGTAAGTTACAATATACCGAGGAGGTTATTATTTAAAAGATTTCCCCCAATTTTAATTTATAATTGACTTCCAGGGTAACGGTGGAAGCCGCAGGGCAGCTTGTCAGAAGTAAGTTTGTAGGTATAGCTATCTTTGAATCTGATTTCAAAATTGTTAATAGCATTTACTTCACATGAGTACATTCACACATGGCAGGTAAATATTTATGAACAGCTTTTTACTAAATGCATGTGACAGTACCTTTCCTTTCCTTTATTTATTTAATGGCGATGAGCTTAAGTAAAACTATTCCGCCAATGTCAAGTGATTGTTGAGAAAACTATCTTGTAAATTGTTTAAAATATATGGAGGAACCCATTGGATTCCTCGCTATCACGCTGCGTGACGTTTGTCATTGTTCCATATGAAAGTAAATACTTCATAAAAAAAATAGAACTATTCTCTGTCAGGACTGAGAGGACCTTTTCTGGCAGATGTTGCAAAGAGTAACTTAAGAGCCTTTTTTTTTAAATTAGATTTCCGCTTAAAATTAAAGCCATCCGTAGAATAAAAATAAAGTCTACGCTAGCTAGTCAGTTTATGTAATTATAATAAAAACCTGTCTATCCGACCTGTGCTCGTTTTTATTTCGACGTTTTCGTATGCTGGAAGAAAAAGCAAAAAGTAAAGAAAAATATCACCGGTTAACGTCAGTCTCGACTGGGGTACTCTCTATCTTCGTTATCGCCCCGTAGGCTGGAAAACTCACGTCTCAGCTACCGTAACTTGACAGATGTCGGCGAAATTTACTTTCGTATTGTAATGATATTGTATGAGTTTTTCAGTGTCTGAAAACATGGTCAAATTGATATTTTCCAAAAATGAAAGCTAGCTAGAACTATTTTTATGCCCCTGAAATCCCCTCACACAAAATTTCATGAAAATCGTTGGCGCCGTTTACGAGATTCAGAATTGCTTGTTTAAGGGTATGATATTAATAGTAAAATCGTATTTTTTTGTGTCAGCAATCAAGATCATCTTCGGGTCGCTGAGTCAGCGAAAGTAGAAGTTATTTCCTAGTATCTATACGCTTATCATACTTACCAACGTACCCCTCACGTCTTCATCTGCTCATCTCTTCATCCCCTTTGTTCATCTACTCCTATCAATATATCAGCGATAAGGAACACCGTGCCACGTTATTCTCTAATGTTTCTCAGCGTCAAGCGTCGGTTTCAATAATAGGAAATTGATACCTAATTCATACATGATAGAGTAAAATGTAGTTTATTTGGTCCCAGGCTACCCTGCCTATTAGGTTTGGTGGGCTGGGAATACGCAAAATTTCGGATGTGGCCCTGCCGGCTTTTCTGGCTTCAGTTCACAGTGTGCGCGACCTCACTGGCAATATTCTGTTTCCGTCACTCAGTGACTGTGAGGTTTCGTTCCTAACTGAGGCCAGAAATACTTGGCTTATGGCTTGCCCTAACACTAACACTTTAATAAACAAAATTAGTTTATTTGTAAGTATTTAACTAATAAGTAGCTAAAAACTAATAACAAGTAGAAAACTTGGCCCAAATCGGTGTCTATCGGGATCGTGCCAAGAAGGCTGCTGCCAGCTGAGACCATATATAGATATTCCATAACACATTCTACTAAAAAAGATAAGTAAACACAAGCAAGTAACGATAAGTTTTAAAATGTATTTAATATAATGTTTACTTACATTAAATGGTTGAACGCAAAATATTAATTATCTACTAATATTCAACCTTATTCTATTACTTGATAAATTGAAACAGTACAAATACAAAATATTGCAGCGTTATGAGGTGATTACGGTTTTTTATCACACACTCCTACCCAAACTACATGTTACACTTATGTTACAAAATGTCCTTCTTATGAGATTGAGCTTACTATCACGGTCTTCAAGGTTAGACAAACCAATTAACCTTACTTTAAAGGATTCGGTGGCACAAGTGCCGTCAGGAGTTATGAGTGCTCAGCGAAAATAGCGGACCTAATTATTCTAATATTATAAAGAGGAAAGATTTGTAAGCAAGTATTTTTGTATTGAAAAGGCTCCGAAGCAACTGGACCAATTAAAAAAACTCTTTCAACAATTGATAGCTATATTATCAGCGAGTAACATAGGCTAAATTTTATTCCCGTACCCCAACGGGAACGGGAACTACGCGGGTGAAATCACGTGACGTCCGCTAGTGTATTTTATTTTCGTTGTGCCATATAGAGATAGACTCATAAAATCACTACCGCACATTTAAGGTCAGCGCTCATTACTCGTGATGGCACATAATATACCATAGTGTTCCCCAAGCATTGTTTTTTTTTTAGTTTGTGGATTGGTGTAGATGAAAAAGTATTGTACTGCCAACTTTGGAATTCAATGACACCTAGCCGCGCAACTTTATCGTCTCTCAGCGTCACACTCGACGTCGAGCGTCAGTTTCAACCATAGGAAATTTATACATATTACATAGACGATAAAGTAAAATTTCGTATCTTTAATACCGACCATCGACGTCGAGTGCGACGCTGAGAAACGTTATAATATAAGGCGGCAGCCTCCAAAAATGTATCAACTATCTTCACAAACCACACCAAACAGCAAACACAATCATAAGGGTTCAATAGTTTGAAAAACCTGTCTTGGCGTATCGATGAGGTTCTTCCAGAGATATGTTCATTAAGGACTCTCATTCGTTAATGAGCTTAAAACTAATTACAATCTACGGCAGCACAATTGGATCGTTGGTCGGAGGTCAATTTTAGAATTTGGTTTTACTCGTCCATATCCTACTCTGTGATTCAATAACAATTACTTATTTTAAGGATATTGCTTCTATTAACTAATTACGTAACAACGTTACCGTAATAATATGCTTTTAGGATAAACGCCAAGGTGTTTTCCCTTAGCAATATTGCATTCAATTGCGTTTACTTGCAAATCATCAGCACCCTATTTTGGTGGATCTATGCCTGATAAGTAAATAATTTATGTTACTCTATGATCATCACCAAACTGTGAATTAAAATGTATAACTATGGTAAAAGTTAAAACCTTACTTAACCCTAAACGTGGCGTTCTAAATTACCCAGCCCGCTCGATGACGTCAAACCCGCAGTCACTAGCTGGGATGAATGGGACGTCCAATTGGCTCCCGAACTCAGCTTCATATAGCAGTTGTTGTATTTTCAAACGCGCCACGGCGTTGTGTTTGGGATTGAGCCGTTTAAGGGTAGGAGCGCAACTTAGGAGGAATAATTCATCAGGATCAGTCCTGTTGCACTGACACGGGTTATCTTTATCCTCGTCAGTGGAATTGAGGCGGGCCTTCTTCGGGGATGGTTGGGAATCTTCGTCTATGTCGTAGTGCTTGTCATGGCCGAAGGACAGGTCAGGTAAGCTATGGATGGCGCGAGTGCGGGCCTCTTCCTCTGCGTCTGAATCGTCCAATTCCCGTTTGAATCTGCCGAATAGAAGATTTATTAACAATTAATATCAACGAATATTCAGATTACCTTGTAACCGTATTAGGCATAAAAATTATATTGCGAATTTTTAATCACTTAATGATTGTGTACTTATTTATTTATACGCAGGTTACATTATATTTAATACTAGCAGAAATCTCAGAAATGTACTAGTGGTGGATTTATGTATTGTAATATTATGGCATTTTGTATGTTACTAAATAGTATCACCATCTCCCTGGCATTATCCCTTTTGTTGGGGTCGGCACTTGATTCAACCCGATGTGGCTGATCACTTGATTTTTCGAAAATCTGTGATCTGGGTTAAACCAGTTGTCAGACTATTTTTTTAGGCCTCCGACCGATTTATAACGATTGCCAAAGATGATAAATTGGCAACCGGGACCGACGGCTTAACGTGCTCTATGAGGCACGGAGGGAACTCGGGCGGTCAGCCATCCCGTTACTGGCTAGAGTTAAGGTTATTAACTTCGCTGATCGAATGATATGCGCAATAGCAACTGTGCCACGAGCTCCTCCTGTTACTTAATACTATATGGCCTATAAACGTACAGGCCTACGAACGCTTGTTTACACCACCAACAAAGAGTGCCACTCTTGTCTTACTAGCTACACAGCAGCCTTCACTCCTTTCTGACCTTTCTCATGACAGAAACCAATTAGTTTAAGGTCTTATGAAGAAAAGGTGGAGGGTACAGTCTGGGGACTATACCCGAGGCGTCGGTACTGACTGGTCGGGCATCTCTGAAATTTGAACAGGAGAGTACGATAAGGCCTACTTCTCTATGATTCTTCTACAGAGTATCAATGGTAATGCTACTCACACGGTGTCCTTGATCTCGATGTGTGGCAGCAAGAAGCGCATGGCCTGGTGGTAGGGCCAACGCGTGCGGCCCCCGTGTGTACGCTGCAACTTGATGAACGAGTCCCGAAGAGAACGCCATCGCTTCTTGCACTCAGATTCTGGACAAACGTTTTCAGTAATGTTAGCTCACACCTTCACAGTAACAAAAGTAAAAAAAAAAAAAAAAAATTTTATATGATCAAGTGCCAACGTGACAGAGGGTCAGTCCATCGCCGTCTCAGGCGCTATAAATCCTTCTTTTGAATTACTTTTCAGACATATGCAGGATTCCTCACGATGTTTTCCTTCACCGTAAAGCACGTGGTGTGAAATAACTGCACATAAGTTTTAGATAGAAGAGGATCTCAATACACTGCGTTATCTGTTATAATATAATATAAAAAATAATAGATACTAGGTTGCTACTTAGTGATAAATATATTAATATTAATAGCTCTAGTAGTGCCTCTCACGTTGCTGTGCCCTAACAGGGTTGATGTTATTTTTACTTGTGATACTATTATAATTAGCATTATTTTGTATGGTACTTATAAGTAACATAAATGCAATAAATATATGAATATGAAATGGAAAGCTCACGTTGTGCTTTAGAAATATCAAAGGCAGCGTGTCCTATTTCCATTGGGAACTACTAAGAGCAGTGTATCGATCGCGATTATCGAAAGTAGGTAAGCGAGAAAATGGGTTCTGTAGGTCTAAAAAGGTCACTTTAGGAGAATTATAATGAATGTGATCTGAATATGATTCATCATCGAAACTACAAAATGGTCACTTTGGTGCGATACAAATTATGATTCACGAATGATTACAATAATTGTAGTAGTCCCTAATTAACTTTTTATGATGCTATTTGCCACAATACTAATTCATATTTTGTGGACCATTTTAGGAATCTTCATAGGAAAGTGTGAAACAGGTGAATTGCGAAATATAAATCATTCGTGAATATGAATTGCACCAAAGTGACCATTTTGTCAATTCGTTGATGGATCATATTCGGATCACATGATTTGCCAAAGTGGCCTTTTAGACCTACTGATCTTTCAAAATAATAACCAGCTGCTACACGGTTCGATTGCCAACGGGTATCCGGCACTTTACCAATTCTGAACGCTGCAATTATTAATCATTGAACACAAGTTTCAGTCATTGTGTAGTTCAGGAATTGCGCTATTCCGTCATCTTGGCCTTTGAAGTCGAAAATTATATACGTAACCAGCTTTATATGTCCAATTCAATTCAAAATCTTGATTTGATCACTTTTAAAAAAGTACATTCAGTCAGAATGTCATGACTATACAGAATTATACACGTTACCGCCGGGATCGGAAGGTTCCTGTTACTGAGAACGTACAATTATTACTTATTTGAGTCTCGATATGAAGTCAATAAAACATAATGACAGTGGCATATCGAACATACTGAAACGTTCATTAATCATTCAGTTTACTCTACTACTATTGGTGTAATAATGTAATATTTACAAACCCGATACGTCGAGCGCGTCCTGCACCTCCTTCCAAGCGTCGTCTCGCAGTTTAGTCTTATTGAATCCACTCACTGATTTATCGTACAGAATTGGTCGCTTTTCAACCTCCTTTATTAAATCAACTTCGTTCATTATCACTGGCTGAACGTTAATCAAATAAAAACTTGGGAAATTAAAAAGAAAACGAGTGGAGTTCTTCGTGGTATTTTTGAAGGTTATTATGGACGTAGTTTGAGTGATATTTTGCTAAATTGAATTGTAATTAAGATTTTTTTTATCTGTTATTGTTTTTAAGTGATGTAATACAATGATTAGCGTTATAGAATGATATACAGGGCTGTGTTATCCCAGTGGCTGGGGTAAACTCACTAAAGATAGGTGCCGCACGGTACGCGCGCGCCGCGCGTATCGAACGGCGCGGCCGGCGCGGCGCGTCGCCGCAACCTTACTTTACTCCCCTACGTATACAATAATGAACTTTGACTCAATAGTTACAAGGTTGTTTGTCATATCATTGTTATTAAGTAGTCGTATATACATTATAGGGTATTATAATAATCTCGAATCTAAGCACCTTGGTACATTTAACATAACCTATGGTGTTTTTCATTTGGAGGTAATTGATGCATAATGCACTTTATGCAGTTGGAAAAAGGTTTTATGTTGGGAAGGTTCTTTTGTTTCTCCAACTAATCGAATCGATCGAATTTAAACTTATTATATCGAACAAACAAAAGTAATTTATGAAGGTTTGATTTGGGAATTCATATTGTATCTTCGATAGGCTATACGTACCTTCGGATAGGTATCTATTGAGTTTCAAACAAGGTAGTCGAATACTAATATAAAAAATAAATAATAATTTCCAACCTATTTGGCTATCGCTTATGTATTAATCTCAAATAAATAAAATTAATATCGAATTTCAATCTTATTCTCATGGAAAGGCACGGAAAATAATATCCTTTCTACCGTTACGCCTGTATTTCACCGAAGATGTAGCCCATTGCCTATTGCAGGACACTGAAGGTGCAACCTGATGTAAGCCGCTCGACGCTCGTTTCCAGCGACAAATGTGGTCACGTGATATGTAGCGGTACGTGATTGGAGCGGCTGCATGACGTAGTTCTTTTTTGAGTCGCGGTAAATTTAAAATGGACTCATAAAGGAACTACGTCATGCAGCCGCGCCTATCACGTTTTTTATTACCATGATAGTTTTACTCTTATGAGACAGATGTATTTGACGTGTATACATCTGTCACTGTCACACAACTGTAATAACATTGCAATAAGAGCTCATGGTCGGCCCTGCTCTCTAAAAATGGAAGGAAAATATTATTGGAACCCGTACATATATTACTTTTTGCTTACGTCACCTAAATAGTATACTACTACTGATCAATAAAAGTAGTTAAGCATATCAAGTAGCGGTATAGGTTTGTAGGGTGTTGCAACAGGGGGCCTAACATCATTGGTGTAAGCAGAGCGGATCAAGAACTTCTGGTCATTGAAGTGTCATTTTTGTACCGTAAAATTATACGTCAAAGTTAAGAAGTCTTTAACACGCGCTGCTTAAACGATCATAGTTGGCCCCAGGTCCCGTCATGAGTTATAAGCGCTGACTTTGAATCATCATCTCCCTGGCCTTTACCCATACATTGTTGGGGTCAACACTTGATTCAACCCGATGTGGCTGACATCACACGGGATTATAAATCTTACCGCAGAGTTCGGAAGGTTAGATTTAATGGGAATAACCCGACAAAATACTATTGTTCTAATAGTATTTTGTCAATACTATTGTTCCGACATTCTCACTAGAGAGTGAAAGCAAGAAAACCGATCAACCTTGAACGAAAAATTTTAACAGTAAAATTTAATAAGCAAGGATATATAACGAGGAATAATGAAAATCATTCATGAAATTTATTTTTCGACTTATCTATTAATTAATAGCATCCATAACAATACACTAAAATTAATCAAAGTTAAATTTACTTATAAGAAACAAATCACATAAGTAATAAAAATTATATTATTACCGGCACTTCATTAATATTTGGTGAATTAACTAACATTACAATAATAAAAATATGCATAAGATACTGGAATGAACATTCATTATTATTAATCTTAATACCTAAGATATTTAAATCGTAGAAATAATTATAATTTTCACAATCAAACAATCATAGACAAACAATAATGATAGATTTAAAAAATACAATAAATATTTGGGCATATTAAACTAACGAAAAAAATAAAGCTTGCGAAGATCTCATATGACAAACTTATTTGTGTTGTTTTTTGTATATAAAAGGGGTGTTGATGAAATGAGCTGAGATGTTGATAGGGTTCCGATAGGCGTTATACGCCATGTTTCAAAATCATGTGATTCCTAAAGTTATCTATGTCTGTAAAGTTTTGATCGCACTGACTACAGCCGTGTCTCTTGCCGCTGTGCACTTCCAAATGATTTTCAAGCAATTTCTGGCGCATATAAGTCTTTCCACATATCTCACACTTCAGCTGCTTACACCCCTTCAACTTATGCCGTTGGAACTTCTCGTCGCTGTAGAACCTCGCCGAGCACACACTGCAGTACAGTAACACCATGTGTGTGCGGTGTATGTGGGCTACTAACGCATGTTTGGAAAGGAAACCTTGGCCGCATTCGTCACATGTGAATTTTATTTCGCGTCTCCGCGGCTTACTTTTTCTAGGATGCAATATGACATGGTCGGCCAACTTCTCTCGATTGGGAAATGTACGCTTGCATATTTTACATGTTAAGCATCCTTTCTCTCTATGCCTGAAGAGCTCGCTTTTGGACATAAATCGCATAGAGCAGCTTATGCACGACTCGGTGGAATGTTTTTTTACCATGTGCACAACCAAATAAGCTTTGAGGCTAAAATCCGCACCGCAGTAGTCGCATTCGAACCGAGTGCCAAATTTACTGTAGATGTGTTCTTCAACATGTGAGTCACTGGGACACCCTGTCCTGCACTCTTCGCAGTTGTGACGATCACCGCAATGGACAATGAGAGCGGAGCGGTCCTCAAAGATTTCTTTACACCTAGAGCACTTGTTTACCATCGTCATGTGACGTACATACATATGTTGTTGCATATATTGCTTCAATGCAAATTTTCTTCCACATTCCGGACACTCAAAGTCCTTTATTTCAGTGTGCATCACTTGAATATGTTTTTTCAATAAATCTTTGTTAGCAAAATTTTTGTGACACTTATGGCATTTCTCTGGCTTGTAGTTCGCGTGTCGTCTCCTGTGTACGATGAGGGCGCTAGCGTCGCTGAACTGCTTAGGGCATATAGGACACTGGTAGGGTTTGTGGCCGGTGTGGGTGCGGTTATGGCGAGCCATGGCAGAGGGGTCGCTGAAGGGCTTGTCACAATACTTACAGGTGTATGGCTTCTCTTTGGTGTGGACACGCAAATGCAGCGTTAGTGCTCCCTTGGCATAAAAACCTTTGTTGCAATATTTACATATGAAGTCCTTAATACCTTTGTGGCGTTTCATGTGAAGGGCTAAAGTGGGGGACTGCGAGAAATGCTTCCCACAAATCTTACATGGATAAGGTTTCTCCCCAGTGTGGGTACGTAAATGTACCATTACATTCTTTTTACTGCTCAATTCTTTGTTGCATACCGGACAGACAAACATATTTTTATCTGTATACTGTACTAACACATCGCCTTCATTCGGCATTGTGATTGCAACAGATTTTTCATACTTTTTCTGTTTCTTAAATTTCGCTATCTTTGATTTTGTATACGTCGCTATTTTAGTTTTAACTATGTCTGGCTTCACCAGTATGATTTCAGGTTCTGGTTCAGGAATTGGTTCCTTATAATCTGGATGCACTAGTTTCTTATGGGCTCTGAGGTCATTCTCAATATAATAGCCTACTCCACAGTGACATATGTATCCAAATGGCTCATGGGCAGCTGCATGGGCAATAAGGGTGCTTCTTGCAACAAATCTCCGGTCACACTCAGAGCATTTATATAACTGTTTGAAGCTGGACTCATTGTAATCCTTGTTCTTACTTGCCTTTAGTTTTATATTCCTGGAAAATAGTATAACCAAAACATTATTTAAGCAAAAACATTTTACATACTTTGTAAAATATAGTGTTTATAAATAATTCTAAATAATAGAGGATATCTGGTTCTTATGAGCAATATGAAGTTGTTCATAATATCTTTGTTTTTATTATATAGGAAGTGTATGCAATTATGTAAGGATCATATCATATGGCGACTGGTGATCTCTGCCTACACCCATGAGATACAGGGCTGAGTTTATATATGAATGGTTTTTAATATATTGTGCATATTACCATTGCAGAATCTCAGAGGAGATAGGACAATATTAAATAGTTTTGAAGGGATCTTGGGTGGTGATTTGAAATAATCACCCAAGATACCTTCTATTTTACTTTAAGTATCATATTTCTTTATCTTCCCGATGTATAAAGAAAAGGTTTGGTAGACTTAAATGGAAATAAAATTTGAGTAGGTTAAGGAACTGCATTAAATTAATAAATGTCCAAAATAACTATTGCCCTGAAAAATTACAATATGAGAGAGATCCAGTCTCTAGACACTAGTCACATTAGTTATTTATTGTTTTACTAATTACTTGAATTGAATTGAATTGAATTGAATTGAATTGAATTACAAGTAGAAAACTTGCACCAAATCAGTATTTTCAGAGAGGTAAGCATAAACAATAAGTAGGGTAGGTAGGTAGGTTAATTACATACCAATGTGGCGCGTAGGTACATACATTTTGGTATATACACCCACACACACAACACAAGTGCATTCAGTCATCACAAATGGTTGCTTATCTGCTTATATGGAATGCACGCCTCTGTATATGCTCACATGGAGGTAGGCAGAGACCACCATTTGCCACTTGCTACATTCATTAAATCTCATACTAGTTTGAAGTACTGTATATGTAATCATGTTCTTAATAATGGTCAGGAAAAATATCACCCACAACCTGACCACCACAACTCGTGTTCCACCTTGTGTCCCTCCTGGCCCGTGTGTGTCATCCAAAAACAATCTAATATTTGTAATCAAGTTTTTATTCAATAAATGTATTACTTTTATTTTACTTACGCAGCATGATGTATGTGAGTCAACTTGTGCAGTTTGTAAGATCTGCAGTCCTGGAAGTATTCACCGCAATGCTCACATTGAAACGATTTTGACCGATCCAACAACACATATGCATTCAAAATCTGAAAAAACAAGAAATTTATATATTCTCACATACATCAAAGTGAAAAATATATTTATTAGATTAGACTTATTACAAAGTACTTTCAAATCGTCAGAATGACATAAAATAAAAATTCAAAAATATTATACAGTTTTAAGAATACAAAATAAATCACATAAGAAACATAAGCCCATGGACACGGTTCCAATGCACCAATGTCAATAAACATTAACATAAATAAAAGTCTAGTATTTCTACTTACAACTAAATGCATAGCTAGAAATGAGCTCCTATGGAGATCATTCAGGACTTTTAAGATTTGTTTTGAATGTATTTGCTTTAGATACTTAAAATGGTTGGGAAAATATAAACACAGAGCAGGATTCAAACCAGTGTTAACCAGCTACTTGTGTCGCATTGTGTATCATGCTTATTGGATGGTTAATCACATCCAACCTTGTATATACTAATATTACAAAGAGGAAAGGTTTGTATGTATGTTTGTAACAAAGTAGCTCAAAAAGATTTGGACCAATTTAAAAAATTCTTTCACAATTTGATTGCTACATAAACGCATTCACTGCTACAGCTAAAGGAAAAGTCATTACCGTGTGCTACACAATCAGACCTTATACCAGTGCGTCAAACGCATATCGTTGTACAAATACGCTTTCGCTCTGTGTTAAAACCCCAACATAGCGTCGACGTCACATATTCCCCAGTGCTATTCGGCGCTTCTGCGCATTTGAGTATTGTTATGGCAGGTCATAAAACACTCACTTGTTTACACCAGCCAACATGCGAAAAGGAAAAGGGTCGGTACATATCCACCTACCTACCTAAGCTCTACCTGTGTAATTGGTTTTGATATATTCACAAAATTTCATGTAGGCAAATTCCGTATCTGTTCTATATAGCAAGGTGGGTAAGGGCCCTTACAATTTGGTCTTATTTAAACAATAGACGCGCAGAGTCAGCTTTAGCACACAGTGAAGGCACAGAAAATTTTATAGACTCACATAAATTCGAATAAACGCGCAGGCGCGTCATTAGCGGTGAACGTGTTAACACTGATTAATATTTATCCCAGTAATCCCATGGGTAGGAGAACTATGTGGGTGAAACAGCATGACATCCACTAGTAGTCTTATATTTCCTAACCATTGTAAGTAGGTTTGCCCTTTACCATCTATACTTTGAATCAATTCTTCAACATTCATAAGTAAAGAGGGGAAGCTTATAAAATCTGCACTCACATGTTTCAATACTTTTCTATCATTCAAGTTGATATTAGAAGGATCATGTTTTGCAATGTGTTGATTGAATTCTTCCAGGGATGTGAATGCCTTAGGACACACTCTGCAAGGGTGTATTTCAATCTTCTCTAATTTTATATACAGCTCTGAGTGCTGAAACAATCATGATTATATATGTTATTTAGAAAAGTATTACTGATGACGAAACTTAACTAAAATCACATACTTTATTCAAAAGACACAAAAATTACGTATTTCAAAATATTAGCAGCCTTGGTTTGTTCGGTAATATAAATAGCAACTGGTCAGGAATTTCTTAGCCTACTTATTTATCATGTTTAGGGGAGGTATTTATCTAATTGAAAATCTATTTCTAGAGAGTTATAAATAATGAACAAATACAAATAAAACATGAATTAGAAGATTTACTGACTAGCATCATTCTGGCTTTCTTTGCTATAACACTATCTTCTCGTAGTTTTTGTTGCATTCGGCATTATTTCATGAAGTATTTCTGCTGTATTCGGCGTTAAGTTCACTCGAGAACAGTACTTAAACAAAATGTATGTATGATATCATGATATGTTCACCAAAGTGAAATTTTACAGCATCTGCGAAAAATTATGGTTGATTTGCAAATTTGTAGCAAGTAATTCTTTATTTATATAATGGAAGAAAATATTTAGACGAGTTGGTGCTATCAGCTATGCATGCGGGCGGTTGCTGTGCGGTTTGTTTGTTTGTGGTTTGACTTAGGTGACACTTGACATGACAGTTGACTGACACCATAGAATAGAGAACTAACACTAGATAAGAGAAAATATTTTTTATCTTGATTGTCTGCCTCAGAAAATGATTGAAACTGAGATGCAACCTCATGCGACAAATGTAGTCACGTGATATGTAGCGAAAAAGCTGAAAATGTTGAGCTTTATCGCTGGGAAGTATCAAGAATGTAAGTAATCTGTTGATTGGAATGCCCCTTCACCAACTACCACATAGGTAAAGCCATTCCATCAACCGTTTACTTTTCTAGATCGGGTACACTCATTTCTCTCTACTTGAATTTTGACAGAAAAAAGACTACTCTATGTCATTTGCATTACTCTTTGTCTATTCTCAACGTACCATACTATAATGACATTGACGGTCAGCCGTCAATCAAGCCAAAATTGTTCAACAAAGCTCCACCGGTGTCTTAAAATTTGGACTGAAGTTTATAAAACATTTTTTATTTGTAGGTGATTGTTTGTTCCGGCAGTGACGTGAGTTTATTCTTTGCATATAGACTACGTGAGTTTACCTATCCAATAACAAGGGTTGAACTCAGCTGTGTTATTTTTTTAGCAGAATCATGTAAACAATACTATTTTTTTTACAACACATCTGCGGTGCTATTCCCTAACTTTTGAGTGATAATCACTTTGCAAAGTGTACAACGATCAAGTGTCAAACAGGCGTTTTTGACAGATTTGGTATTCCCTAACATCAGTGTCTAACTAAAATGACGTCACGAGTGGCTAACCGATTTGATAGCCACCGTAACCATTTTTGACAGGAGTTTATGTATCGATAAATCAAAAGTTGCGATTTTGTAAGCAAAGTGTACAACGAATTGGTACTTATTTGATGCGCACTTTAATTGTTCATAGCCACTATCGAAGAGTAGTGTTTTATAGATCGCAACCGATGAGCACTATTATCCGACCGAAGATGGGAGTTAGTTAATGTTTCTATATGTGAAGCAATTTCCGACCACTTCGATTTGGAAACTTTTACTAAGCGGTTCACACACTACAAATTTATTGTTTTGTGTTACGAGACCTCAGTGTTTATAAAATGTATCACGTAAAGTGTAAATAAAATTGTAATACTTTCTAGTTTACCGTTTTGAATTTTTGTAATCCAGAAAAGTATACAATGATCTAGATTTGGATTTAAGAAGGAATCGAAGAAGAAACTGATTTAAGTAAGAAGATAAAGTGATACATCAAATCAAATTGCTAAGAATGCTAGAGGCCAGAGGGATTTATAGTGATGTTGGCCAATTTTCGCTCTAAGGCCAACAAGATCTATGAGAACTGTCTAATCGAAAAACTGCCGACCCAATGAACACTACATAATACTTTCTATGTAAGAATTTAAAGTAAGTATATCTTTCTACAGTAGGAATGATATGATGCAGCCTGTGTTGGTTGGACTAAATAAAGTAAATAGACTAGGTGTTGTTAACTTAAAAAACCTTAGTACTTAAAATTTAAAATTCAAAGTATCTTTATTTGATTAGACTTCTTACAAAGTACTTTCAAATCGTCAGAAGGACACAAAATACATTATACATTATTACAAATGTTACCACCGGGTTCGGAAGGTAGCTTTTGTTGAGAACCCGGCAAGAAACTCAACAATTAATCCTTTAAAAAAATATATATATTATACAATGTTTTTGGTTACAGTATTTATATCTCCCATGGCCCACATGCCCATGGACACAGTTCAAATGCTCAATTGTCAAATATAATGCAGGCATATAAAAACAAACAAGATAATTTAGAGTGTATTATATTTCTGTCTATAATGATAATACTTTTACAGGAGATTCCCATTATTTTCTGTGGCTGTGGATTTGATGAGAGATGACATTAAGATGTTGTGCTGCTGGCCAGCAGTGACTTCCCCAGCCGATAATGGTGTGCAGAGCGCTGCTGAGAGCTGCAATGTTCTGAAATTATAATACATATATATTATGCTATTTATTGTTTTAATCCACCTACTCTGTCCTTGAAGGGAAAATATGGTTAGATATAGTAAATAATAAATGATTATGCCCTACAAGAATTAACATTCTGTTTTTTCTAAATGTTTTAAACTCAACAGAAACAGATAATCACGGTTTCTGTGTATAGTTAATATCTTTACTTTTTGCGGGCTGTTCAATAAAATTTTCTGAATGATTATAATGAAAATTTACTTTGTAGTGATCAATACTGAGTTACAAGGGCTTACATTATTGGCTCTGCAATCCTGTGTTAATACTTCTTAATATCTTAATGTAGATTGGTCACTAAGTAATTTTTTCTTTCTCAGCATTCTCATTGGTTTCGGTATAAGTATATTGGCATAGGTTATCTGAAAGTAAAAGCTAACATTAAACCTAATCACTCCAATGTAAATAATGTAAAGACCATGTTATAATCATACTATTGACTGTTCAATCAAGACTTATGTATAAAAAGTAAAAACAACATAAAAACCTACCTGCATCATTCCACACAATGTCCCAGTCTCTTACTTTACTTACTTTTCACGCTTTATCTTAAATCCTTTGAAATAGGAATAAACGTACATTCTTAAAACCAATACGTTTATAATGAGAACATAAGCTGTAAATTCGTATTTACAGATTATGTTCTCATTATAAACGTAAAAAATATTTTCGTAAATATGAATTCCATGTTAATTTGTTTACATAAACCGTTCAAATTAAATTTCCTTCAAAAAGTACTATTTACAGCTTATATTGTGATATTAATATTAGTCGCATAATATCGATAAGATTCTAGAGGTGTCAAGAGGTGCTTTGATAGGCACCGTAGAAAGGCTGATAGGCACCGTAAGTTGATAGGCACTGAAGGGTTACGCGATCGCTATAGTGCGGACTTCACGGTGGACAACGATTATCAGTGTACAACAAATGTCAGTGAACAACAAAGTTAGCGAATAGGGGGGCTGGTCTTCTATTCTCTATCATTCAGTATTGTTTCTGTTATCTCTCTTGATAAGTAGCTACAAACTAATTTACACTTTAAGTTCTCTGGAATAAGGTGTAAAATGGTTTGTTGATACCGAACTATTTATTTTAAGTATTGAAAACTGAATTTTATGTTCTATGGGTTAAGTAATAGGGTTGAAAAATATTTTCTGAATGTTTTATTGAAGTCTAAATATATCTTTACTTATTTGCTTTCAGTTGGCTGTTATTTGAAGAAGCCGTTACACAGTGAGTGGAATGTTGAAAATGTCTTCACAAGTAAGTTCATAAGCCTTAGCATATAGTATATCATCATCCAGCCCTTATCCATTATTTTATTTGTGGTTAGCACAATCCCCCCTTACTAAATAATCACCTAAAATAAAAATGGTTAAAACATAGTTCTATCTCTTTTTGTGATATGGAGTTCAAAAGAGATGGACATAGTATTTATCTGGATTTTGTTTGAGTTTGATCTTGTCTGGTTTAAACAATGTTTTGTAATATGTTGGAATGTGTATTTCTCTTCCATTTTTCTCTACAATAATAATAATACATGCCATATGGTATGTAAGTTCCAATCATTGTAGGCTTCATAGCATACATTAATATTTTTCTTCATCCCATTAATTCATATCAACTTTTTCTTCCATTTCTGTTTGGCCAAAAGCCAGCGGAAAATGGAACTCCACCTCATATCTTACGAGAGAATAATAATTGAAGTTAAGATAATAATAATAATAAACATATTTCAATACAGAATACTCATAATTCAACTAAAACAATCACTGAGAAAGTTCATAAATATTCCAATCTGAAATATGAAGTCCAATATGGAGACAGGATAATTTTTATATAGTACCAATAGTTTTATCCACAACTGGTGTCATCCCAAAACATCTACATCATTTACTATTCTTACTTACAAATCCAAATGACACCGGTTAGTTTTTTTTTTCAACTTTGTTTTTTATGAGTCAAGTTTTTTTCTTTTGTGGGAAAAGTTTAGTTTTCTGTGAGAATAAGAAACCAGTCAACCAGGTTCTTTACAGTAAACAGGTTATTTTGCATCGGTAACATTTTATGGGAGTCTTATAAACCTAGATTTTTTTATGATTTTTCAAACTTCTCTTCTGCTAACTTTTGCACTCAGCAACACATTTAATAAAATAATTTTATTCACTCCATAGTTGTTGCAAGTGTGAAATTTTTACCATAAACAATCATATTTATTTTTTAGATAGAAACCATAGTGAATGCATACAAAACCCTAGCGAAGATCCCAGCAGTGGCTGGGGGTAAACTAAATGCAGCAGGCAATAAGGTTACTGGTACTTGGTCAGTCAGGAACCTCGATAAAGGCAAGAGTACCAAGTACCTCCACAATTATACACTTGATGGTGATCTGAAGGTGGTCTCCCAGAGTGATTTTGGCACTGATGTCAGTAATGAGTAAGTGTAAATATATACATACACAGGGGCGTGCATTGGATTATCAGAGGGGTTAGCATATACAATAAGTAGGGTAGGTACGTAGGTTGATTACATACCAATGTGGCGTGTTGGAACAAATGTAATATATATGGTAAGTATAATGTTGCTTGACTGTGGGATCAAGCCCCAGACCAGTTGTGCTTGCGACTAAACCAACGAGACCATAATTTATTTAGTTTTAATTAACTTTTATCAACATTTGTGCATTGAACTGTGTCCATGGGCTTACATATATTAAGTGATTTTGTATTTTTTAAATTGTATAAACTTGAAAAGAGTAATTACTGAGTTTCTTGCCAGGCTCTTCTCAGTAACAGCAACCTTCCGAACCTGGCGATAGCATTGTGTAATACTGTGTAATTGTGTCATTCTGACGATTTGAAAGCACTTTGTAGAAAGTCTAATTGAATACAGATATTTTAGAGTTTGAGTTTCAATGAATCAATAAGGAATAGTATCTTCATTTCATTTCTGACAATTTGAAATCATTAAGCGATTGCAAATCGTCAGAAAAAAATATAATGTTACTTCAGAAAGTTTCTTTGACTGAGAAAAATTTGATTTGAGAACAGTTGGAATACATTCATACATATGCTCACGCCTGTATTCCCCGAAGGGGTAGGTGATTAAGATGATTAAGTGCCAACGTGACAGATGGTGAGTCCATCGCCGTCTCTGACACTTTACATACATCATTGAATTACTTCTGAGAAATATACAGGTTTCCTCACGATGTTTTCCTTCACCGTAAAGTGTGGTGTGAAAACACTGTTCATAAGTTTTTTAGAAAAACTCATTGGTACAGGCCCCGCTGGGATTCGAACTTGCGTCTCTTGCGTGGCAGGCGACTGCTGAAACCTCAAGGCCACCACGGCTCACAGTTGGAATTTAAATTTAAAATAATTTTAATGTTCTAGGCTACTATCGTCAATCTCACCGGCGGAGAACTTGAGAGCAGTGATCCGGGAAGAGACCGTGAAGGATGCCAAGAAGCAGTACTTGGAGGTGTGGGGTCGGAGCACGTTGCAGCACTGTGTGGATCTCACCGCACTCGACCTACACGGCGATGTTTATGCTGATTGTACGTAACTTACATATTTATTTATTTATTTACTAGGTTTTATTTTGTTTTGAAATAAAAAAACAAAACTGAAATTATATAAAATTCTAGCTGCCATATATTTTTTTGGGGTGGTCACCCTTATCATTTAGGGGTAAAATAGATGTTGGCCGATTCTCAGATCTACCCGATTTGCACACAAAATTTCATACCAATTGGTCCAGCCGTTTCGAAGGAGTATGGTAACTAACATTGTGACATAGAAATTTTATATATCAGATATTACTTACTTTTGATGTTTAATGATACATTAAGCACCAACTTCAAAAGTAATTAATTTATTTCATATTATTTTATTTCTCTTTTTGAAGGCAAGGGATTATATATTAGTAAATTTTCTTTTTAACTCTGCAAAGTGCACCATCTAGGTGTAAAGTTCTCATCTGTCTAACCTCCTCCTTGTAACATCAGTTATCAGTCAGTGAAAGTCCCGTCCGAATCGGTCTGGCCGTTTCAGAGATTAGCCATAGATTCGAATCAGTAATAAACCTTAACATACAGAGAATATGGTCGTAAATGCTTTGATTTATTCCAGCGGAGTTCGGCAGTCTAGATTGGTTTCCGGACGCAAGCGCGCTGGTTTACATAGCTGAGAAGAAACTGGCTAAGTCGGAGCCTTACATCAAGAGGAAGCAGGATAAGGCGAATGCTGACGGCAGTGGGGAACCGGCGCCTAAGAAGGTATCACGCCTGTATTCCCCGAAGTGGTAGGCAGAGGTGTTGTAATCACAACACCCACTATTCACACAAGATGATTAAGTGCCAACGTGACAGGTGTTGAGTCTATCGCCGTCTCAGGCACTATACATACGTCTTTGAATTGCTTCTCAGACATATGCAGGTTTCCTCACATTGTTTTCCTTCACTTCCTAAAGCACATGGTGTGAAAATCACTGTACATAAGTTTTAAGAAAAACTGATCAGTACAAGCCTCGCTGGGAATCGAACATGCGTCGCTTGCGTAGCAGGCGACAGTTCAAACCCACTACGGCTAAAAAAACTACGGTTAAGAAAAGTGTTGTTTAATTATGTTAATTTTATCGACATTTGTGCATTGGAACTGTGTCCATGAGCTTATGTTTCTTAAGTGATTTATTTTGTACTCTTAAAATTGTATAATATTTTATTGAAAAGAGTAGGTAATTACTGAGTTTCTTGCCAGGTTCTTCTCAGTAAAAGCAACCTTCCGAACCTGGCGGTAGCATGTAAAATCTTGTAACGTGTATAATACTTTTTTAAAAATCTAATCGAATAAATATATTTTTGACTATTACTTTGATTTAAAATTCTACCTTGTCCCAGGGCGCCGAGTTCGTGTACAAGCAAGACTGGGGCGAGCAGCTAGTTGGGAAGCATTTATCAGTGATTGTGGTGTTTACACTGCACACGGAGTCCTTCAAAATACTCGAGGGACTTCCAGAGGACTGGTGTCCGGGGCAGGTGCGATTATCTCATTTACAATCTGTAAATTCTAGAACAGTTTTCTTTAAGTCCCATGTAAAAGTTCAAATAGAGGGCGAGCATATTGCTACTCCAGTTTCCGGGCTGTTACTTTGAAATGACAGATGGAAAAACCCAATAACACTGCACAAACCGGGGATCCGAAACAAATACACACATGCAGCATGAGTGACCCTGACGACGATATCACATTGCTTCAGCAAGCAATGTCTCAAAAGCATACACCCAACCGACCATTGTTCCATCCTCGCCGGCGAGGCTCGTCGCGAACTCTACGTCACCGTCCCCCCCGTCCTCTGCTAGCCTTAAACACGTCCCTAAATAATACCACTCAGATCCAGGTCCCTATCTCATCCCCCAGCAACGCCCTAAGCCGAGGTCCGAGCCCCGCACCGGGGCGCCCTTAGCTGTGTTGCTTAGTTTTTAAGTTTAAGCTCGGCTGGAGGCCTTTGGAAAGATATTCTGAATTTTGAATAATACCAACTATGAGTTTTCTCTGTAAATTCATTGTCGTAAAGTTCTTTCCTATACCAGTTGACATTTTATGAGTCACTCATGCTGTATATGAGCAGTTTAGGATGAAATACATACATATGCTCACGCCTGTATCCCATGGGGGTAGGCAGAGACCACCGTTTGCCACATGCTACGATCCTTACATACTTCTTTCGCTTCATCCACATAGCTAGCTAGGCGAAATAGTTAGTAATAAGTAAATGTTTTTTTTTTTTATTTGTTCTCTCGCAATTGGTAGGGGGGAGTTACCTCCACTGCTTAACGCGTTCACTGCTAACGACGCGTATGTGCGTCCAACTGATAGAGAATTTACGAAGAAGTTGAAATGTTACCAGTGAATGTGTTAACCGCACTAAAGGGCGAGACCCAAGGGCCTCCAGCCGAGCTTAAACTTAAAAACTAAGCAACACAGCTGAGGGCGCCCCGGTGCGGGGCTCGGACCTCGGCTTAGGGCGTTGCTGGGGGATGAGCTAGGGAGCTGGATCTGAGTGGTATTATTTAGGGACGTGTTTAAGGCTAGCAGAGGACGGGGGGGACGGTGACGTAGAGTTCGCGACGAGCCTCGCCGGCGAGGACGGAACAAGTCGGTTGGGTGTATGCTTTTGAGACATTGCTTGCTGAAGCAATATGATATCGTCGTCAGGGTCAAGGTGAACATGCCTCGGACGGCGTCGGGAGGAGATACGAGACGGAGTATATCAATAAGTAAATTTTTGTAGGTACGTGTGTTAAAAGATGGGTCGGGTGTAGTGGGGGCCGCGTGGCCCACGGAGCCCCGGCGACTGGGCCTCATCTTCTGCACCAACAGGCCCGGGTACATCTTCACACTTACCTTCGAAGGCCTACTGAGTAAGTATCACATGGTATGCAAACATCATTACGTTAATCTTTTTGGTATTATTTACACATGCATGCTCATACAATTTTCAGTATTGCGAATAGTTTTTTTTATGCGATTTTTATTGTAATTACTATGGTGACGCCAGCTGTTGTTTCTTCCCAGAGGGCTAGCTTCCAAAATGTTGGTCAGCTCAAGGGAAGCTTGTCTGAAATTCACATACATATGCTCACGCCTGTATTCCCCGAAGGGGTAGGCAGAGGTGTTGTTATCACAACACCCACTTTTCACCGAATTTGATTAAGTGCCAACGTGACAGATGGTGAGTCTATCGCCATCTCAGGCACTATACATACGTCTTTGAATTACTTCTTAGAAATGTGCAGGTTTCCTCACGATGTTTTCCATCACCGTAAAGTACGTGGTGTGAAATCACTGTACATAAGTTTTTTAGAAAAACTAATTGGCACTGGCCCTGCTGGGATTCGAACTTGCGTTGCTTGCGTAGCAGGCGATTGCTCAAACACCGAGGCCACCATGGCTCTGAAATTCATGCCGGTTATTCTCGATCTAAGATTGGTTTCACAAGTCTTTTAAAAATCGGTGTTTGTGCTCTGAGAAATGAAAAGTTTGTCTGTTCATCATACTTTCAATGAATAACCCTTCTTTATTTCCATATACTATAATAATACTAGGTTGTGCTCGTATTTTAACTACATTTAATTGTTAAGTATGGTAACAAGATTTTTTTTACAGCAAAGTTATCGTCTGAAGGGCATTCAGTGAGATCTCCTCGCCTCAGCCCTAACGGGGACTTGGTTTGGATACAGCGGACCGCTGGAGGGCCGCATCACGCTTGTCACGAACTTGTCATACTTAAAAACGACTCTGTGAGTACTTGCTTAAGAACGAATTTTGTATGAAAGATTAAAAATTATTATTTTTTGATATACTAGGCTTTTACTCTATGTAAATTTTTATCACATTACACATTTCAAATGTGATTTACTTTGTATTTTTAAAATTGTATATTATTTAAGAGCCGTGGTGGCCTCGGGGTTATAGCAGTCGCCTGCTACGCAAGTGACGCAAGTTCGAATCCTAGCGGGGCATGTACCAATGAGTTATTCTAAAAAACTTACGAACAGTGATTTCACACCACGTGCTTTATGGCGAAGGAAAACATCGTGAGGAAACCTGCATATTTCTGAGAAGTAATTCAAGGACGTATGTATAGTGCCTGAGACGGCGATAGACTCACCATCTGTCACGTTGGCACTTAATCAAATTCGGTGATAAGTGGGTGTTGTGATAACAACACCTCTGCCTACCCCTTCTGGGAATACAGGCGTGAGCATATGTATGTATGTATATTATTTTTGAAAACAGTAATTACTGAATTTCTTGCCAGGTTCTTCTCAGTAAAACAACCTTGCGAACATTGCGGTAACTTGTATAATCGTGTAATCATGTCAGTCTGATGATTGGCAAGTATTTTGTTAAAAGTGAAATCAAATGAAGATATTTTGAATTGTATATTTACAGACAACACCATCAACCCTAATAGGTATAGTGGACACAGATATAAAGACTGCAAACGGGTGCAGTTTCCACGGTATATACAGCCAGTCGCTTCCAGCGCGGTGTTTCACTAACGATGGCAAGAGGATAGTGTTCTCCACGCCGCAGAAGAATGAAGTCAGGACTTATATTGTTGATGTTGGTATGTCGTATACATAAAATAAATATTAAAAATAAAAATAAAGTTAATATATGTCCACGCCATCCCAGAAGGGTCCCCGGAGAGGTAGGCAGACGTGTGGTAATAATAACACCATATTTTCACTGAAGATTATTAAGTGCCATTTTGACATCAAGCAAGTCCGTGCTGCAGGCAGATCAGACGGACGTCCGCAGGCTGGTGGACCCCCAGCACATACTGGACTGCACTTCACTAGGATAACCTTACATACATATGCTCACGCCTGTATTCCCCGAAGGGGTAGGCAGAGGTGTTGTTATCACAACACCCACTTTTCACCGAATTTGATTAAGTTCCAACGTGACAGATGGTGAGTCTATCGCCGTCTCAGGCACTATACATACGTCTTTGAATTACTTCTCAGAAATATGCAGGTATCCGCACGATGTTTTCCTTCACCGAAAAGCACGTGGTGTGAAATCACTGTACATAAGTTTTTTAGAAAAACTCAGTGGTACAGACCCGGCTGGGATTCGAACTTGTGTCGCTTGCGTAGCAGGCGACTGTTCAAACCCCGAGGCCACCACGGCTCCCTAGGCTCCATAGGATAACTATGTCATTTGTATACTTATAAAAATAGCGGAATAAAGCATTGTAAAACTTCATACTCTTTTATAGCTATTAACACAACTATTCATCCTTTTTTGTATATTCTATGTTGCAAGAAAAAAAAAATGTTTGTACATTGTCAGATAGCGGTCGGTTGGTGGATATATCGGGCAACATCCCTCGGTCCACGTCGGTGTTGGACGTCAGCAATGACGTCATACTCGCTGCCTGCTCCAATCTGACTACTCCTGGACAGGTACATTATTATAACCCAAACTATACAGGACAGTCATTAAACTTGTTAAATTAAAGAGAAGGCTAATGGTTTCGAAAAAGGGTTTAATGGGATTATTTCAGAACTATTAGTGTGAGAAAGAAAATAAAAACGTAGTTAGATTTCACGTGAATAACTCTACGTTACCGCTGATTTTTATGCGAAAATAATGTCTTAATATGGTCAACTTTGAGCGTGAATTACTCGAAAACGGAAGAAGATATTTTTGTCGAAATAATTTTATTTGCTTCCTAAAATTATTCCCTATCACATATTTTAACAGCTATCCTATTTTCTCCGACACCCTGTATTTAACTCATCTAAATAAAATTGAAGTGTCTGTTTGTAATTCCAAATATCCAGCTTTTCATCAGATTAATATAGTATATGTGATACTTGCATAAAAAAACCAATATTTAAAATTTGTTCCTATCTGTCGTTTCGTTATGGCTAACCTCTGCAACAGCTGGATCGATATTAACGGGGCCCTCACTGGAAGATAGCTGATATTGTAAGAAGTAATTTGGGTTACATAACCTAATGGAATCAAGTCTATCCGGGTGATTACCGGGCATAGCTATAACAAAAATAAATGCTTATAAATATTTTAGTTATTATAATTATGCTCACGCCATCCCAGAATGGTCCCCGAAGGAGTAAACAGACGTGTTGTAACAACAACACCCACATTTCACCGAATATGATTAAGTGCCAACGTGACAGAGGGTGAGTCCATCGCCGTCTCAGGCACTATACATATGTCTTTGAATTACTTCTCAGACATACGCAGGTGTCCTCACGATGCTTTCCTTCACCGTAAAGTACGTAATAACTGCATATAAGTTTTTTAGAAAAACTCATTGGTACAGGCCCCGCTGGGATTCGAACTTGCGTCGCTTGCGTAGCAGGCGACTGCTCAAACCCCAACGCCACCATGTCTAATTAGGTATTATTTTAGATAATTGATTGGAACGGTGTCCATGGGCTTATATTCATGAGATATACATACTGTAATCGTTAAACATTGTAAAATATTTTTGAAAAGAGTATTTGTTGAGTTTCTTGCCAGATTCTTATCAACAAAAGCAACCTTCCGAACCCGATGGTAACATTTATAATCCTGTTTAATGTATTTCTTGTGTCCTTATGACGATCAAATAAAGATATTTGGAATTTTGAAATCAAATTGTTTTTAAAAAATATATTGTCCATAGTTAGAAGTAGCCCGCGTACCTCCAAAAGGCGCAGAGAGTGATACACAATGGGTGCGCGTGAGCACACCCGCGGAGGACGATACATTGACGACACTTGCCTCATCCACCACCGAGTACTTGCACTTAGAACATAAGGACTGCGAAGATAGTGTCAGTAAGTATAATTAGGAATTTTTAATACGGAATTTTAACAAATTTTTTTGTCACTTAGAAAAATATTCAGTATCTGCCAATAATGTTAATTAGCAATAAGTTATTGCAAGCAAATATTGAAAGCAAGGACAAAATTATATATTTGTTTATCTTAAGTAACCTAAGTGACAGAAGGATAGAATATTAAAAACGGCCGTTAAAAACTACTAACGCGGACATTTACATGGGTAAAGGTAAAACTTAGTCGGACATAGTCACGGGAAAAGGTAAAACTTAGTCGGAAATTCTTACGGGTAAGAGGTAAAAATTTGTCGGACATATTCGCGGGTCAAAGGTAAAACTGAGTCGCACATATTCACGGATCACAGGTAAAACTTAGTCGGACATAGTCACGGGAAAAGGTAAAACTTAGTCGGAATTTGTTACGGCTAAAAGGTAAAACTTTGTTGGACATAGTGACAAAGTGGTAAAATATATTTGAGTAATAAATGTATTTTCAGAGTCATTCTCAGCGATGTACCTGGCGCCCTCCGTGCCCTCTGGTCACAAGTTACCTCTGATCGTGTGGCCTCACGGTGGACCGCACTCCAATTTTGTCAACGCATACTCTTTAGAGGCCGCCTTCTATAACATGCTTGGTGAGTGATTATTCTTAAGAGAACTGCCCCAGAAGGCGTACCCACTGAATGTTATTAGGGGTCGGGTAGTGTAGACTAAGACTAAGAGAGAGCCGTGGTGGCTTGAGGTTTGAGCAGTCGCCTGCTACGCAAGCGACGCCAGTTCGAATCCCAGCGGGGCCTGTACCAATTCTAAAAAACTTTGTACAGTGATTTAACACCACGTGCTTCACGGTGAAGGAAAACATCGTGAGGAAACCTGCATATTTCTAAAAAGTTATTCAAAGACGTATGTTAAGTGTCTGAGACGGCGATGGACTCACTATCTGTCACGTTGACACTTAATCATCTTCGGTGAAAAGTGGGTGTTGTGATTACAACACCTCTGCCTACCCCTTCGGGGAATACAGGCGTGAGCATATGTATGTAGACTAAGTAGAACAATGATGTCGACAAAATTACAGGGTTCGCCAGTATTCAAATCAACTACCGCGGCTCTACCGGCGCGGGTCAGGCTTCAGTAGGATACTTGCCCAAGCGGGTTGGCGACGCGGACGTGAAGGACTGTAAATTGGCAACAGACGTAGCCCTTAATAAGTACCCAATAGACCCCAACGCCGTGTGCCTCTCGGGAGGCTCGCACGGAGGATTCCTAGTAACCCACCTCAGCGGACAATACCCGGATGTTTATAAGGTTGTCGTCACACGGAACCCGGTTATCGATGTCGCTACCATGTACAACTCTACGGATATCGCTGATTGGTGAGTGTTTTTCGGTTGATCGTGCGAGTTTTTTTTTCAAATTTGGAATTGTCGCGAATTATCCTTTGTTATCCGCGAAATTAACGTTACCAAAGTTGCAGTATTCCTATTGAGGTCTGACCTAACACATTATGTGATTCATACAGCATGTGGTTTATCATTCGTGCCATGTTAACAGAGTTTGGCGGAACAGATATATTCATTGAATATATAATAAATCAATCATTAAATGACGGACGTGATTTTTTTCTAACTTCGTTTATTTTTATACCGGCTAAAACCCACGGGTGTTCCTCCTCGTCGCTTTTACAGGGGGGGCGCGCGATCGCGTTTGCCAGCTTGCGTTGCCCCCCCTAACGATTAGCCGTTGGGCCTCTCCTTCTTCCCGGGCTGAACTCGGCTTACTCTCTGGGAGGGCGCGTCGGAACACTAACGCGCCCTTCAACCGCAAGGGCTTTGCGTCAGCGTCGAGACACCCTTGTTCATGTTTATAGGCCTAGCATCTTAATATGACTGACTGACTAGCTGGCTTATGTATACAGATTCGAGACTCAATAGGCGCACATTTTTGAAACAGATACATCAAATAAAATAACAATTCTCTTTTTTCTGCAACTTTTTTTTTCGTATTTATACCCTGTATATAAACTAAATATCTGGTTGACCGAGCTGTGCTCGGTTTCTTCTTCACACAAAAAAAGGAAAAAAATCCGGTGCACGTCAGTCTCGAACCAGGGTACCTACTCTAGTTTCGTTATCGCCCCGTAATTTAGAAGCCTCACCTTTGAGCTACCATAACTTGATAGATGTCGGCGAAATTTGCTGTCGTATTGTAATGATATTTTATGAGTTTTTCGGTGCCTGAAAACATGGTCAAAACGATGGTTTCCATAAATGAAACCTAGCTGGATCTATTTTTTGCCCCTGAAACCACCTACATGCAAAATTTCATGAAAATCGTTGGAGCCGTTTCCGAGATTCCGATTATATATATAAAAGAATTGCTCGTGTAAAGATATAAGATATACATAACACAGTCAGACAGTTAAGACTTAAATATCATTTGTAACTATAGATTGAGTATGTTAATTCAAATCAGGATTAATTTAAATGAAATGGCCATTATTTCTCATAGGATTCGCATCAATTCGAATAAACTTCCGGGGCTCCACGGGGCAAGGCGACGCGTGCGTTCATTCCCTAATACGTCACGTCGGCGATTATGACGTGCAGGATTGCTATCTCGCTCTATCCACCGTGTTGGGGCGGGAGACGACTAGTTCCATTGTCCTAATGGGCGGTAGCTATGGAGGTTTGGTGGCCGCCCATTTAGCTGGAAGATACGATCTCTTCAAAGCTATGGTGTTAAGGAATCCTTTGATAGACCTGGCTACTAAAGGAAATTACGCTGATAATTCTGACGGGTGAGTACTTCACGCTTTAATAAAAAGTCCGTCTACTGCAACTTTGTAACGTTAACTTCAGTGTATACCTATATACATATATAGATAAATAAAATTGAAGTGTCTGTTTGTAATTTCAATATAACAGTTTTTTACTAAATGCATATGAAAGTATATATAATACTGAACAAAAAAAACATATTTTTTAATTTTGTATGATAAAAACAAATATATATACAGGCTCAAAAAATTACAGCGCTCATAACTCTTGACGGCACCTATTAGGTGAATGATCATTTTTATGCCCAGCAAAGGGAAGATCTTCCAGCCAGACGGGTGTCACGCCTGGGGAACCACAGTTCCTACTGTTCTAGTTGGAAACTTGTATATATGCTGCAAGATGCTCGAAAAGTCTCATTGCGCGATTTAGGTTCTCGTGTATTTGTACTTAAACTTTGCAATTGTTAGTGAGTAGCGCCATCTATGTAGCGAGTGGAGAAACGCTGCTACATGTGACACATTTATTGAAATAAGACTAATTATTTTTAATTTCCAAAAAAATATACTTAAAGTCTGATCTTGAAATGATATTAGTATCTAGGTATATGATCAATAAACGTTGTTTTTTTGTCTGTTGTAGTACAGTGTTAAATATACGCATTTCAAACCCAGGTGCGCAGTAGAAGCCGGCTTTGAATTCACGGAACAGGGACCAGTTTCCGAAGATCATTTGCTTGCAATGCGGCGGTGCTCGCCGCTGGTGCATGTACACCGAGTGAAGGCACCCACCGCGCTGCTGCTCGGTCAGGGCGATAAGCGCGTACCACACTACCAGGGACTCGAGTATGCCAGGAGGCTCAAGGCTAATGGAGTGCCTACCAAGTAAATCTTAAATCTTCTTGTTTTTGATACAAAATATCCTTTCATGTAAATCGTTTCTTTTTAAATATAACCGTGTGTATGCCTCGCCCTTTGCACTCTATATACAGGCTTATAAATATAAACAAGCTTAGAGTGAAAATGAAAATAATTTTTAGGCCCTGGTAAGGTATGAATGCCGAAGAAATTACCACCGGTTCGGAAATTAGCCCTCTGGGAAGAACCGGCAAGAAACTCAGCTGGCATCATGTACATTTCATAAAATAGTAAATGAATATGAAAAAAATGAAAATAAAAACAAAAATTAATATTATTGACATCTTGAATTAAATAAACATTTGTCATTTGATGTCTGATTAATATTCTATTTCATGTATATACTGACCTCCGTAAATATGGTACGAATGCAAAACCATTATATATAATCCAAATATTAGATTTAATTAATTTCACACATGTTTCCATTCTAAAATATTAAAAAATGGTAAAGAAAAATACGAACACGAGGTGGGACTCGAACTCACGACCTATGCAAACCGTGCGGTTGCCAACTGAGCTATTCGTGATCTTGTCTTGCGGTTTTAGGGCCGCCTTGCTCTGTTGGTTGTATCCAAATTCGAAATTTTATATATCTGTATAGATGTCAAGATAAGTCACCAGCGTAGGTGTGTACGTATATTATAATAAAGATAAACTAACCTACTATCTCTCCACAGAATATACATGTACGAAGATAACCACTCGCTGTCCTCCCCGCCGGCTGAGATGGACAGCATCATCAATGGAGCTGACTGGCTTCTGCAACACATCCAACTGTGATCTCAGACATCACTAAGGACCACGAACGTTGATTCTGCACGAAATTGATACTTATGCCAATGTGTTGAGGTTCAATTTCGTACGACGATGTTTTCGTTACATTTAGATCAGGTGTTCCCAATTTTTTTTGTCTACTGCCCATTTTAAGAATAAATTATTTTTTAACGCCCCCCTTTTTAAATATACTTAAAAACCGCTAAGTACTTATAACTGATTATTGAAACGCAACTTTATAGTATTTGGACAGAGTATCTCTTTTCTGGGTCTCTTACCACCCCCCTTTAGGCCTGCAGCTCCCACAAGGGCGCGTTATCGCCCACGTTGGGAAAGACTGATTTAGATGAACACAACCTGCAGTAGATTTTGTGTAATATACAGTACACATACAGTAGCTACACGATTTCTTAATAAATTATTACTTAAAGATGTAAGGGTACCTATTTTGTATACGTTTATATATTGAAAATAAACGATTTTTATTATTACTTAGTTTTTACTTAACAGTAAATCATCATACTGATGATAGTTTTACTCTTATTATGAGACAGATGTATTTGACGTGTATATATATGTCACTCTCATACAACTGTAATAACATTGCAATAAGAGCTGATGGTCAGACCTCAGTACTCATCGTATGTATTCACTTCCAGTCTCACCTCATCTCAACAAATTGTTTTCATTCACAAAACTGCCTTGTTGGTCTATTGAAATGTACATGATGTCACCTAAGTTTCTTGCCGGTTCTTCTCAGAAGGCTAGTTTCCGAACCGGTGGTAAATTCCTCGACATTCATAAGGGCCTTACCAGGGTCTAAACTGAATAAATCATTTTCATTTTCATTGAACGCAAGAGCTACTGCAGAACACAAGGTCCAGAGTTTGGTCGCCGGGTCGGGCAATGTAATTTCCCAGTAACAAACCAGAGTCTGGATCGGGCACTAGCCCGATTAATGGCAATAGGCTCTCCCCCTATTACATGGGACTTGAATATAACTGGCTAAATGTGGGTGTACGTGTACCTAATAGCACACTTCTAAACCCTTCGAATAATATAGACGTGAGGATATGCATTCTGTATTAGTACTTGTATCTTATATCTTTAAACGAGAAATTCTTATATATATATAATCTGAATCTCGGAAACAGCTCCAACGATTTTCATGAAATTTTTCATGTAGGGGGTTTCAGGGGCAAAAAATAGAGCTAGGTTTAATTTATGGAAAACATCGTTTTGACCATGTTTTCAGGCACTGAAAAAATCCTTAAATATCATTACAATACGACAGCAAATTTCGCCGATATCTGTCAAGTTATGGTAGTTCAAAGGCGAGGCTTCCAGCTTACGGGGCGATAACGAAACTGGAGTACCCCGGTTCGAGACTGACGCTCGCCGGAATTTTTTCTTTTTTTTGTGTGAAGAAGAAACCGAGCACAGCTCGGTCAACCAGATATTCTTACATAAAACATGACAGAAATGCTTATTCTTCAACTATTTTTTGAGTCGTACCCGATGGTGGTGAGTGCAAGTGTCCAAAACTAACAATAAGAATAAAAAGGGCTGAGCGTTTACATCCCCACGGGAAGTTAAAATAAAGTGCCAATAAAGTGGGCCCATTTGTTACGCGGACACCTAATACTGCATGTGATGGCATAGAGAACTATTAGCCAGCGTTACATTGAATCCATTCTGTAAATAGGTTATTACTTGCTACACCACGCAATTTTGTTGATATTCAATTTAATGTAAGAGTCGTGGTGGCCTCGGGGTTTGAGCAGTCGCCTGCTACCCAAGCGACGCAAGTTCGAATCCCTGCGGGGCCCGTACCAATGAGTTTTTCTAAAAACTTATGTACAGTGATTTCACACCACGTGCTTTACGGTGAAGGAAAACATCGTGAGGAAACCTGCATAAGTCAGAGAAGTAATTCAAAGACGTATGTATAGTGCCTGAGACGGCGATAGACTCACCATCTGTCACGTTGGCACTTAATCACATTCGGTGAAAAGTGGGTGTTGTGATAATAACACATCAGCTTACCCCTTCGGGGAATACAGGCGTGAGCATATGTATGTATGTATGTATGTCAATTTTTGTCTCACCAAACTAAAAGCTATAAATTAAATATATATGTATCAGAAACAAAGGTACGGAGCGACCATCACTAGCGGAGCGATTGGAGAACGTAGGATGTAAAGCAAGCAAAATAACATTATCCTCACGCTTCGCTAGTATAAACGATACAAAATGTATGGATATGACATAAATCAGTCACGTGACATATGTCATTCCAATACTTGAATTGTTTCAATAAGCGAAGCGCGAGGGTCATTTTACTTTTTCTTCATGCCCAGGATCTCCTGTTCCAAAGTCGATGCGTAAGTATTCCTTCGGGGAATATAGGGTCTGCTCTCTTTCTCTAAAAACGAAACTTCGCACACGAACGAAAATCTAACGACGTTTCAAAGTAGTTCAACTTTAATCAAACTGAAATTTTCGTTATGTTACTAATTTAATTAAAGTAGGTTTAGACAACAGAAAAATTAAAGAATTTCTTTCGAGCAGACCACGCTCGGGCGCAATTTTAGAAAACCGTAGTAGGAACTTTGCGAACTCTTGGCCGACGTTTAGTTTTTCCGAGAAAACGAGCAGGGCCCCAGGCTTAAACAGTATGTTGGTATGTTTCGGGTTGTCAACTTCCCTCTATGGTAGTTGAGGAGGTCAATGGCTGGCATTCACGTCATACTTGTGAACAAGTGCTGCTTGTAGGGGCTGGTCATCTCAAGCTACGCATTTAGTTATAAGTATAATTAAATATAATTTTTATCGACATTTGTGCATTGGAACTTTGTCCATGAGTTTATGTTTCTTAAATTATTTATTTTGTATTCTTAAAATTGTATAATATTTTTGAAAAGAGTAATTACTGAGTTTCTTGCCAGGTTCTTCTCAGTAAAAGCAACCTTCCGAACCTGGCGGTAGCATGTATAATCCTGTATAGTTATGACATTCTGACGATTTGAAAGTACTTTGTAAAAAGTCTAATCGAATAAAGATATTTTTGACTTTGACTTTCAATTGAAAGGATTTTAAAGTTGTTACCCAACTGGCGTACTGTGATGAGTTTGTTCTATGTAACGGTCGCCCCTCGGACAGGTGACGCGCCATGTGCTGCCGTGTCGTTACCCGATCACCCCACAAGTTGAGCAACATGTCCACGAAATGTTTAACTACTCATTTGTTAAAGTGCCTGTAAATTGGACACTTGCATCAATTTCTCCTCAAGCCCGAGGGGAGGCGTTAATTTTATTTGCATTAGGTGTGAAAGAGATCAAGTGTATGAATTTTGATGGACAGGAAAGGGATAACGCAATTTTCTCATACCCGTTGTCGGAAAATAGAAAATTACTTTCTAAAAGCGTTGAACCCGTAAATCAAATCAATTATGTTCCTGAAGAACTGAATGGACTTAAATAATTCACTTAGGTTCTCTAACAAAGTAGCATTAATTACCTACGTATATTTTGTTACTAAATTGATGTGACAAGGAGATGAGATTATTAAGTTCAGTCAAAATTTCATTAGCTAAAATAGTAGATTACCTACCTATACCTAAATTTGTATTTTACTAGATGGTTATATTTTCTGATAATCCTGTGACCTGTGTATTGAACTATCGCCATAATGTTAGTTAAAGAGGTGCACGACAAAAAAATATAAAACCGACTAACGTCCAATCTTGACACCTCACATCATCAACAATATTTCAATTTCAATAATTTATTGAATGCGACTACAAATATCGCGGTTTTTTTTAAATAAAAGTTCTTTGCGATTGGTTTTTTAAGAAGGTATTGTAAGTTACTCTTTGTTACATTAGCTTTCTGCCAATGAAAGTTTGGAAAAAAAATTTAAAGCTTTATTTTTAAATCTATTATCTATACATATAAAACATACATACATACAGATAAATAAAATTGAAGTGTCTGTTTGTGATTACCTACAAAATAACAGCTTTTCACTAAATGCATATGAACGTATATGTAGTGAACGGTAATGATATAATAAAAATCAATTTTAAAATGTTTGTCTGTCTGTTAAAGAGTTGAGAAAAAATGAGTACTGATTGATGTAAACAAACATTAAAAAAATTCAGCGTCTTTTTAAATGCAAAATTGTTGCTCGAATAAACCCTTATTAAATCAGGTTCTTAGTGTTACGTTATTGGAGACATCACTTCGTAGCGACACCAGTATAATCCACGGACGGGGTGTAAACATGCCAACAACCTTCTAATACCGAATGATCGTGAAAGGTCATTGTTGAGGTCACCCACCCTTGGGCCCGGGGCTATGTACGTGATTTCAATTACAATTTGGGATTTATTAACGCGGGTCAATGTCACTATGAAAATTTACCAATTCGTTGAACGTTTTTACATACATACTTACATATACTCACGTCTATATTCCCCGAAGAGGTATGCAGAGGTGCTGCAATAACAACACCCATATTTCACCGAAGATAATAAAGTGCCAACGTGACAGATGGTGAGTCGTTGTTTCAGGCACTATTCATACGTCTTTGAATTACTTCTCAGACATATGCAGGTTTCCTCACTATTTTTTCCTACACCGTAAAGCACGTGGTGTAATCACTGTACATAAGTTTATAGAAAAAATCATCACAGGCCCCGCTGGGATTCGAACTTGCGTCGCTTGCTTAGCAGACGACTGCTCAAATCCCAAGGCCACCATGTCTCTCTTGTATAGGTTTGGACATTTTTAACGTTAACGAGTACGTGTCCATATTGGTGTTACAGAAAAGGACATCCTTGGCCAGTAGCCTCTATGTGAAACTTCATTTACTTATTAATAAGTACCGTTCCCTTCTACATACCTATCCAGAAAACAGGGGCCCTACCATGCCTCTTATTGCCATGATGGTTTAACTCATATTATGAGACAGATGTGTATGACGTGAATACATCTGTCACTGTCACACAACAATTTTATTCATCATAGGCCACTTTATCTGGTCAGATGGTTGTTGCTGTGTCCTATATCATGCATATTCTCCTGTGGCTTAGCAGAGCAATGGCAGCACGGCATCTCTTGCCACATCTGTCGCAAGTGAGCCTTGGATCTGAGGGTGAACCACTGCTGGTTGTTCGAAGCCTCTTCTGCTTAATGCTGTCCAGCCAGGCTTCGATATGCTTTGACATCCCAGATGATAACAATTTTATTATCATTGCAATAAAGCTCAAGAAACCAAACTCTATGAACTAATAATTTTGCATTATTTATTTTTATAATCTAAGTAGGATAATAAACTTTTTTCCAAAGCGAAACGTGCTCATTTTTTTCATACTTTGTGACCAACCATCAGCAAGCCATACCAAACAAATTCCTCCTTTATCTACCCTGCCTTAAAACTGACAATCGTGTGGCACGGGCATTTTGTAATTAGCATTGTAATAACAAGGGATAGATTCGGGAACGGGTGGTACCAGGCGTTCCTCGTCACGGTACGATGCCTATAACCGTTCCGTTATAGATAGGGGAGCGAAATGCGGGATAGACTACGTTGTACGGTACTAAAAGAGATACTTAGGGCATAACGGGATCAACTAATCGAATTTGAAAGCTACCTGATTGGCGGTATTGGCTGGGTTGTAGGGACATTCAAATCAAAAAATTGAACATTAGGTACCCTTCGAACACTCACGTCATTCAACCTCAACCCTCCTCCGAAAAAGTATCAACACACCTTGTTGATGAGGAGCTTGTGGCACAGTTGCTATTCCGCATATCATTCGATTAGCGAAGCTAAGCAACCCTAAGCCTAGCCAGTAATTTTATGGGAGACCGCCCGATTTCTCCCCGAGCCTCGGAGAGCACGCTAAGCCGTCGGTCCCGGTTGCAAATTTATCATCTTTGGCAATCGTTACAGGTCGGTCGGAGGCCTAAAATATTCTGACAACAGGTTTAACCCAGATCACACATTTTCCTACAGTGATAGTTGGCCCCCAGTACCTACATACATACATATACTCACGCCTGTATTCCCCGAAAGGGTAGGCAGAGGTGATGTAATAACAACACCCACTTTTACACCGGATATCTTTAAGTGCGAACGTGGTGATGGTGAGTCGCCGTCACTGGCACAATACATACGTCTTTATTTGAATTACTTCACAGTCATATGCAGGTTTTCTCACGATGTTTTCCTTTACCATAACAACAGGAACATAAGTTTTTAGAAAAATTCATTGGTTGCCGAGCTGGGATTCGAACTTGCGTTGCTTGCGTAGTAGGCGAGTGATCTAACCCCAAGGCCACCACGCCCCGCTGTACTTGATAACAAAATCGTTTTAGCGGTTAGCTGTGAAATCACACAGATAGAAACATTTGCTTTATCTAGTATTAGTTAATAGACCAACTTCTAAAGTAAACATTTGGATATGAACTAAACTAGTTTACAACATTCATATAGTCAAAATAAATAATGTCTTTATTCGATTAGACTTTTATCAAAGTACTTTCAAATCGTCAAAATTATACAGGATTATACATGCTACCGCCAGGTTCGCAGGGTTGCTTTTACTGAGAAGAACGTATAGGTAGATGCCATAGGATTTAGGACCTTTTTGTTGACGAGGGGGAAACCTTCGAAAGGTCCCCGACCGCCCTGGGAGAGGCAGATCGGGGCATGTGGGATTTTTACCGCACTAAAACCCCCCCGGTGGCCATCCTCAGTGCTCAGGGGGACTCCGGGTACTCTGATAGAACGCACCGGTGTCCCCCCACACTTTGCCGGGGCACATCCCCGGGGCAGCTGTGACGCCGCCCCTGGAGACCTCGCTGTGCAAGGCAGCGCGAGTCACATCGCGCTGCCACCTTCCCCGGCCCGCGCCGGTGGTCAAAGTTCCCACCCCGACCACCGCCAGCAGGCCCTCCGGCCCCCTTTTATTCGCCTCTTACGACAGGCAGGGGATACCATAGCCATATTCTTACACCCTGGGTATTGGGTGAGGATTTAGGACCTAGCATAGACTGTTTGCGTTAACAAATTAAATTTTCCTAGAACTACTTCAAGGTAAGGTCTACGTAATTTATCTATTTCGCAGAAAGTATTTCTTCGATATAACACCTTAACTTTGAATACTTTGAGATTGTTACCGAGAGTGTTAAGTAAATAGTAACTTGGGCACAATTTCTTCAAATTAATAACTAGGAAAGTTTAAAGTTAACACAAACTTGAAAAGTTTGATAGAATTTATTAGGTATACCTAAAATGTTAAGAAAATATATAAGACTAGCTACCCTCCGCGGCTTCACCCATATGTCCAGGATTTATCTTGGACTCGATTAGAAAATACTAGCTGTGCCTCGCGGTTTCACCCACGTTGACTTAAATTCATGGGAAACCCTGTTCTTTTTTTAAATAAAAGTAGCCTATGTTACTCCTTTTTACATTAACTATCGGCCAGTGAAAGGCCCGTTAAAATCAGTCCAGCTGTTCCGGGGATTACCCGGAACAAACAAACAGACGGACAAAGTTTACAAACTGTTTATTTTTGCGAGTACCGTCAATCTATACTTTCATAATTATGTATTTAGTGAAAAGCTGTTACTTTGGAATTACAAACAGACACTTCAATTTTATTAATTTGTATGTATAGGTGAGTATTATTTTAGATATCCATTGTATAGATTTATAGATGTGTTGGAATGTTGGGAAAAACTTTTGTTTTGATCCGTAAATGGAATAATGGGAATAAACTTTACTTATGCTTCGCTTTCAGCATTAGTACCCTACGTAGGTATTCTGTTTCAACTAAGTATTTGGGTGAAATTTGTATGTCTCGAATACTCCTGACCGATTTAAGAACGAGGGCATGTAGGCACATTATAATACCAATCGGCAAGCATTTGAATAAAGAATAGGTACCTACTAATAATATTAACATTGGCAAATAGTTAGTGCCACAGCGGAAATACCCGCAGCTTATTGAAAGTGACTTCTTTGATAAGACTGCCTCCAGGGCCGTATTACGACCTCCATACATGACAAGACATGTTACGAAAATATATTTCTTTCTCTTCAAAATTTGAAAATCGACCAACAATTGTCCAACGAAAACCTTTTCAGATATTCGGGATGTTGTAGTGGAAAGGTTAAGGTCCTTCAGGTTCCATTCCATCCCTGTGGTCTGATAACCGTGACTAATTGTCCAAAGCTATCGCCGATGCGGGCAGTGGGCCGCCCCACGTTGTCTTGCGGAAAAATATCGATCGGCGGCACACACCTGTTCGGGCCACAATGGGGGCAGGTGAGCTCAGTGCGCACACACGCACCGAGTGCCGCGCTCGCCGGGACACCACGGAGCATGAGCGAGCCGCGCTGACCGACCCTACGTCACACTGGACACGATCGATCGCCGTCCGGCATCTTGAACTATCGCCCTCGACGACGTCTCTCACTTTTACCCAGGTACTCCAGCTACCTTTTCAAATTCACACCAAGGAGAAACATTTTCAAAACTTTAAGCACTTTTCAAAGTCCTTATTCAAACATTCTCGTGAATCACCAATCATAGCTCAGCCTTTGTGTCACAATTTCAGACGGCGAGCGATGTAAGCCACGATGCACATAACATCAGGCCTGTCCCCGGCGTCCGGCGAGATGCTGGACAATTCCATCAACTTCTACGGAGACGCGGGCGACCAGTGCGCCGGTGTTTACTTTGCCGTGGACCACACAGTGCCGGAGTCTTCACACACCGTTGAAATTGAATACGTATACGAGCAGCCCGACGGTTACACGATAAATCAAGATGATACAGACTTACAAAAACCGCAAACTCAGGCAGAGATAACATCCAACTTAAAGATAAAACGCCAAAAGCTAAATACGGAAAAAATGGCTGTCGAAGAGGAATCCGATTTAACTAATTTGACATGGCTGCAAAACATAACGAATATTATGTCAGTGCCGCAGTTCCCGATCCCGCCCGTGTCTCCTAGTCCCCAAGCGAAAATCCAGCCGCAGAACACGAGGCTGCAGAAGTTCAACCAGACCATTGCGAAGTGCCAGAAAGACTTCATGGAGAATAAACAGGCGTACGAAATGGACGGTGAGAAGAAGCCACCTTACTCGTACAGCACGTTGATTTGTATGGCAATGCGGTCCAACAACGACAAGATGACGTTATCTGCAATATACTCGTGGATCCGTGAGAACTTCAAGTATTACAGGATCGCTGACCCCACATGGCAGGTGAGTGATACCTTTGGCACCCGAGCCGATTTAATAAACGATGAACAAACAATGATAAGATTAGTTCTAATTGGATTTGGTGAATAGATTGGGTTTTGAGTGTTTGATGGTTGCAATTTATTAGATTGCTGATATGAATGAGCATGTGTATGTGATTATAGTAAACGTAAAGAGTGAGAACCACGACCTAGATCAGTCTAGAAGCAGAAAGGTCAAATATCAAATGACAAAATATGACGCAATAAAATGTATCAATGTGAACTGTATATTCGATTGCTAGTTATTAAAGTAATTATAAATAATTAAAAATAAATATGCTCACGCCATCCCCGAAGGGCTAATCAGAGGTTTTATAACAACAGCACCCGCAGTTCAACGAATATGATTAAGTGCCAATGTGTCAGATAATGAGTCTATCGCCGTCTCAGGCACTATACTTACGACTTTGCATTACTTCTCAGACATATGCAAGTTTCTTCACGATGTCTTCCTTCGCCGAAAAGCACGCGGGGCGAAATTACTGCACTTATGTTTTTAGAAATATCATTGGTACAGGCAGTTGGGATTCAAACTTGAGTCGCTTGCGTTGCAGTCGACTGCTCAAACCCCACAACAATATTTTTTTAGACAAGTAAATAACGCATGATTACATTAATGTATGTTTTTACTTTCAGAATTCCATAAGACACAACCTATCTCTAAACAAAGTGTTTGTAAAAGTGGCTCGTTCTAAACACGAGCCGGGTAAAGGTGGATTTTGGAAATTGGATCTCGCACATTTAGAAGGCACTAAACGTATTTCTAGTAGACCTCAAAAGAAAAAGAAAATTAATGCAGATGCTAAAATGGACTCTAAAGAGGAAGAAACAAGTGTCGTTACAGAAGAAAGAGTAGCCGTAGCCAATATACCACAATTGAACACCATCAATGACATAACTATAAGTGATGACAGAAATATAAGTGATATGGATGATTCTGTTACCCTACATCTGCCAGACTTCAATTTAGGCATTCAGGGTCTACCGGACTTGGACATAGAGTCCAATATCGGTGCGAACGTGATCGTGGAGCCTGTAGCTCCGCCTCCTCTGATCCCGGAAGATGACTTGACTGGGTTGCTCCTGAATCCCACAGACTGGGATGATCTACAGTTGGATATGCTGGACAATTATTTGGATTCGTATTTCAAGTAAGATCTTTACCGGTTAGTTAGACTTATTTACCGTGGTCCCACTGCTATTGACCTACAGTGGGCCCATGAGTAATATTTTTTAACGATTCACTCTCCAGTTTTAATCTATCCTTTTCAATATGTCAGTTTCTGTGAGCCCACGGACCAAAATTCTAGCTTTCCTCTAGCAAAGGCACCATCATCCTTTTAGATATGTATAAATTTTGAGACGGCGATGGACTCACCATCTGTCACGTTGGCACTTAATCATCTTCGGTGAAAAGTGGGTGTTGTGATAACAACACCTCTGTCTACCCCTTCGGGGAATACAGGCGTGAGCATATGTATGTATATGTATAAATGGGCCATCCTGTAAATAAGTATTGCCTTAATGTATTTCAATTATCAGAGGGATGGCCCGTCGGCTCACACAAACTGACAAATCCAAAGAGGATAAAAATGAAAACTAGAGCAGTGGGACCACGGTTGAAGCGTATTTAATCAACGCATTCGGTATCAGTGATAGAACATCTGTGATCGCAAAATTCTTACTATTATGCCAGTTGGACTTTAGTATCATAAAGAATTCGTACTCCTTCATCAGTGACACTCATTCATGACTGCGATCATCAAATCGTTAGGGCTTGGAGAGTTGCCGGGGCCGAATGCGTTAATATACATACAATATATATATATACATATACTTACTTACTTATTTACGAATTCACAAAACATATTTGTCAGTAACTATGAGCACTTCCATATTGAGATCATAGTCCAAATGTATAGATTGATCAAATAGTTATAGTTGGTATAGGTATTAGTGCACTAAAAATGAGTGAAGAATTAAGCATTGGGAAACAAAAATTAGTTTCCATTACCGACGTAGGAGTTCAATATTTTGGTCCTAAAGGGTCTATGAAAATCACTTCTATTACCGTTCACGAACCCTAAAGGGAATCTAGTCCTTCTTGCATCATTTAAATATCGCAAATATAAATAAAATAATTATTCAATTCCGTTCAAAGATCTAATTTGTATTGTAATTTCTTAACGACTTTTCAGACCGAAATATATTGATTTTTTAAACTATATTTTAATAGAATTAACTAGAGTTTAAGTTTCAGTGTTAAAAAACGAATGATATCATTAGTCTAGTCAGAAGGCTTGAGCGAAAGAACCCAAAGGTTTTGAGATAAGACATTAACTTAACTTGTACGTACATATAGGAATAGATAAATACTTATCTTATACTTAGCTCTTAGGTTACAAAAACTAATGTATAAACTATATATACACATTTTACCGTGTTTGCGTGTATTAACATTATTTATTTTTGAAAAGAAGTATTGAATACTTAAAAAATTGTCTCAATTGTGTAATTATTTTGCTCAAAATAAGCTCAGCTGGTTAAAAATAATCGAAGATATATTTATCTGTTTTCATATAACTCGAGCAGTATTACGAAATTAGCACAATACCTCTATAAGGGTACCTTAACGATCCTGTCACAAATGTCACGTTCTTGTAACGGTAACTTAGGTGGGAAAGATAATTAAGTATAACTTGATTTAATAATGCAACAATTAATATAATTAATTCTAAGTAACATGACGTATTTACCGCTCAGTATTATCGCGTACACAATGTATAAATGATAAATAGTATTAAATGTGTGGCAATATTATATATACATATTTATATAAGAAGGTTATAACGCATTATCAGTATTCCGTCCAGTAATGTTTGCTCACACTTTCTAAGTGCCTATGTGTAAAAGACACTACATATATATTATTATATACACTACCCGTGATATATAAATTATATTGACGCCACAGCGTTAATAAACAAGCGAGTTGTGAATTGTAATTTTTTAATCACGTATTTTTTGTAAGACGTTGACTTTACTATCTGTAAAAAGAATATGGATTCTTTAATCTATATAGATAAATAAAATTGAAGTGTCTGTTTGCAATTCCAAAATAACAGCTTTTCACTAAATGTATATGAAAGTTTATACGGTACTGACTTAAAAAAAGAACATACATACAAACATATGCTCACGCCTGTATTCCCCGAAGGGGTAGGCAGAGGTGTTGTTATCACAAAACCCACTTTTCACCGAATTTGATTAAGTGCCAACGTGACAGATGGTGAGTCTATCGCCGTTTCAGGCACTATGCATACGTCTTTGAATTACTTCTCAGAAATATGCAGGTTTCCTCACGATGTTTTCCTTCACCGTAAAGCACGTGGTGTGAAATCACTATACATAAGTTTTAGAAAAACTCATTGGTACAGTCCCCGCTGGGATTCGAACTTGCGTCGCTTGCATAGCAGGCGACTGCTCAAACCCCGAGGCCACCACGGCTCTTAAAAAAAGAAATGATCAAATATGTTAATTTGTGTAATTAGCTTCTAGCCGTTCTAATACATTTATAAATAAATACTTCACAGATATATCGGTATAACGGACAAATTACATATGTATTGTGATACGGTAGATCGTAGTGTGGGTTTGTGGTCGGTTCGTACTTTTTATCAGCTGTAATATAACCTCGGGCAGTGTATATAACCTTTATAATAATATACAAGTTATATAAAATGTATATTTATAGCTTGTGTGTGTCATGTAGGGAATGTATGCATATTGATATAGTTTTAAAATGCACAATATTGACGTATGTATTTATAGGTGAAATGGACTATTCGAATAAGAATTTTATAATATGAACCTATACATAAATGGATGCAGATAAGCAATAATGTGTCAACCCGCATAAACTTGGTTTTGAGAAAATGGCGTCTTAAGATGATTGTATACGTGATTTAAGATTTGTTTTATGACATAAATCCATTTTTTACGTACTTTTATGTTTCAGATGACTTGAAACACTTTTTTAGAATGTTAAATACGTGATGCATAATCAAAATATATCAAAACCTTTGAATTTGACTTTTTGTGGGTTGACACATTATTGCTTATCAGCATCCAAATATAGAAACCTTCCGTCCGTAGATTGTGTCTTAATAAAGTAACTGAAAAGTTGCGTAACATAAGTAATGTTGACAAAAAAAATTAAATAACTTAAATTTGTCTTGTATGTTTGTAATTCCAAATTAACTGCTTAATAAAATATTTTTTAATTTGTCTCTGTCTGTCGCTGTGTTTCGACTAGTCTATGAAATGGCTGGACTTTTAAAGAGACTTTCACTAGCAGGTAGTTAATGTTACAAGGAGTAACTTAGATTACTATGATTTAAAAAAATACATTAGGTTTCCGCGGGTTAATTAGGAAAGTAGCTCTGCACGTTTAGCAAAACAGTATTTTTTTTAATTATTTAGAATTTTGTAACTCTGAGCGGCTCGTAGCTCAGTTTTGCGTATAAAAAGTGACCTTATTCCGTGTCAATTATTATATTGGTTACCATACCTTGCGAGGTATCGATGTTTTAGAGAATATACACACATAGCCATCAGTCCGTCACTTATGGTTCCATAAATTTGCATACACTCACGTATTCCCCGAAGAGATAGAGATGAGGGAGGAGATGAGAGAGGCAGAGGAGCACTTATACACTTACACCCTATTAGGCAGTTATCTTTAAGTCCCACGTAATAGGGGGTGATCCTATTGCCACTAAACCAGACTGCTGCTAGCGGGGAATAAATACGAAAGAAATTAACTAACGTCCGGGAATCGAACCTGAACGAATGAGGCAGTTAAGTTTTGTAGATATACACTCTGGTGACCATTTGCAAAATAATTTCTTCTCGAAAATTCTTTAGTATTTTCTTCATAATTATTCTAAATATTAAAAATTGATGAAAAAAACTTTTTTTTGTAGATTTTTAAACTAATTAATATTCATAGTATCTATGTGAAGCCTTCAATTAGGCCTAAGTGTTTTTGAGCTTTTTTTGAAGTTGGTATGTTTTTATTTTACAACTAGCTGTGCCCCGCGGTTTCACCCGCGTAAATTTCGTTTTATATAATATATCGGTTTAAAATTGACATAGTTTCATACAAAATTCCATCCCCTATTTTATCCCCTTGGGAGTAGAATTAATCAAAATCCCCATTCTTAGCGGATGCCTACGTCATAACATCTACCTGCATGCCAAATTTCAGCCCGATCCGTCCAGTGGTTTGGGCGTTGATAGATCACTATGTCTGTCAGTCAGTCACATCATATTTCCCACCGTTTAAACCTTCCCTGAACTTCAACAAATTTATCAATACCAAAATCCCCCGAATCAGTCCAGCCATTTTCAAGTTTTAGCGAGACTAACGAACAGCAATTTATTTTTATATATATAGAAGATTAAATATATACTTACTAGTCATACCGGTGTGTATTTAGTAATAAATCTAGTGTTGGTGTAAATAGTTGATTATGTTGTGCATTGTTCGTAAAATATTGAATAAGTACTGAATTTTTATTTAAATAAATCATACATGGTGTGGATTTATAACAGAAGTCAAAGGGCGCATTATTCTGAACTCAAGTTTTGTTCTCGACTGTATATACACGTAACACAAAAATATACGATTAATGGTGTGTTAGTATTTCTTGAATTGCGAATTGGTTTATTGTTTATGCATGGTGAGCGGTTACGTACGAATCGTACATGAGTATGTTTTAGTTTCATTCTTTGTAAGTAGATGGCGTGAGTAGTAAAATAGATCGCGCTATTGAAAGTTGTATCGCGTTACATAAATACGTCTAACATTTTTGTTTCCTTCTTTAAATGCAGGTACTTCAAAACAAATTCTTCCGAAAGGCCGCGGGAGTCCCGTGGTACGTTCGCAATAGTCAACTCCATGTAGACCATGTTCCCACCATCAAAAAGTTTATGAAAAGAGCCTTTAAGCGCTTTTTCGAATCTGCTGAAAAACATCCCAGCCCACTAATAGTATCGGCCGCCCGATATACCCCCTCTCAAATCGCCTCCCGACGCTGTCCGATGCACGTCCTTATTGACCCTGACGACGATATTACATTGCTTCAGTAAGCAATGTCTCAAATGCACAAACCTAACCGACCATTGTTCCGTCCTCGCTGCCGAGGCCCGTCGCGAACTCTACGTCATCGTCCCCCCGTCCTTTGCTAATATCGACGCGCGCCGAGCCACTAGCCTTAAACACGTCCCTAAATAATACTACTCAGATCCAGCTCCCTAGCTCATCCCCCAGCAACGCCCTAAGCCGAGGTCCGAGCCCCGCACCGGGGTGCCCTTAGCTGTGTTGCTTAGTTTTTAAGTTTAGGCTCGGCTGGAGGCCCTTGGGTCTCGCCCTTTAGTCCGGTTAAGCAGCGGAGGTAACTGCCCCCTACCAACTGCGAGAGACCATTTCCAAAAAAAATAATGTATTTTCCTTCTTTGACGTAACATTATAAAGGATGTGAGCCTTAGATTTATTTAGTTCCTGCAATCCTCGGAAGGCCAGTTTGATCCCCAAACAATTTATTAATATTATTGTACTTCACTGTGTTATACAATATACATAAGACGTCTGCATTCAATTATATGTTGCAACAATTTAATTATATTATACTTTGAGTCGTATGTAGGAAGTAATATGGTTGTTTTTGGAATTGAAGCTCAAATGGCTATTTCAATAATGTTTAATGTATAGAAGTGTCCTTAATATTGTCAATAAACGTGTTAAACAATTCGTCCTTGTTTCATTTATTTCAACTTAAATACTTTATCACAAAGTACTTATAAATATTCTAAGGCTATATCTAATATACCTTCAGCCAGTGGCGTAGCTACCTTGGGTGGCACCCCATCGAGAGTAAAATGCAATAAATGTTATATGATAAAGGACATGTATAATTTATTATTTATAACATTGAGGAAATAACAAAACACAATAACTAAGACAGAACAGGAATTATTATACAATAAAAATTTCTTCTTTTTAGCTTTGACAATTCCGAAAAAGAAATTTTTGTGCTAGCGATATTTTTTTATTTGTACATTGTTCTTAAAGTTTAGAGACCGGGTGTCACCCCAAAAAAAGGTGACACCTGGTGCGGCCCGCCCCCGCCGCCCACCCTTTGCTACGTCACTGCCTTCAGCTTTCATGAAAACATACATCAAAAATATATTCAAATAAATAATCGTTCTTATGACAAACGCCAATGTTGCTAATCTCATTAATACTCTTTCTTCCAATTGAAGCTTCATAGAAAATACTACCCATCATAGCAACTGCCGCGTTAATATTGCCGCTTGGTAGCGCTGGCAGCACAGAAGCATCAGCTACATACAAGTTCTGAACCCCTAAAACTCGGAAGGAAGTGTCTACAACGGCATTTTTTGACTGTGACAACCCCATAGAACACGTTCCCACAGGATGGTAACTCGTTAACGTTAATTGTTTTATATAACATTCTAAATATGAATCAGAAAAAAAATTCAAATTTTCACAATTTGGAAAAGGAGTCGGATTTAAATACGCACCAATAGACGCCATTGCTTTGGTTGAAATAAATTTCTTGACTAATTTGAGCCCATTTATTAAAGTGAACCTGTCTTCTCTTTGAGATAAGAATTTAGGATCAATTAAAGGAGGCATCTCAGGATCTTTACTGTTTATATAAACTGTACCTTTGCTCTTAGGATTTAATACTATTGGTAATATTGTCGCGGCATGTTGATTGAAAATCTTAGCGAAATATTTGTCCCAAACATCATCTTTGATACCAAGACTTTTTCGCAACAAGCTCCCTCTATCCGCAGATATGCCTACTGGCAACACCATGAATTGAATGTCAGGAGATGAATTATTTGATGATAAAAACCCTATAACCTCACAACCAGGAATGGTCCAAGGACCAGTACCATTAAAAATGTACTGAAGGACATTGTAAGGATTTACCATGATATTTGCATCCAAAGATATTGAATCATTCATTAAAATCAAGTCCATCCCAGAGGCAACATGTTCCAATAAATTTCTACCAACTGGTAGATTTTTCACCACTGGTATACCCAAAGGTCTGAGCACCTCTTCAGGGCCGATGCCTGAGAGTTGCAATATCTTCGGGCTATTATATGTGCCAGCAGAAATAATTACTCCTTTCCGTGCATTTATTATTTTTCTACCGGCAGCATTTGAAAATAAAATACCCGTGGCAGTGCTGCCAGTGAATAGCACTTTTTCTACTAAAGTATTGGTAAACACATGTGGACTAATGGCTGGAGTGTCTGACGTGGACCACCTCTGTCCATTTCTCTGACTGACTAGACTTTTTCTGAACCCCTTGGTAAATTCTAGACCTAATAAACTATATCCTAATTCCTTAGCTGCTTCAATTACAGCATTAGCTAAATTACTTTCGTATTGTAACTCGTTTAAGTGTAACATATTGCTTTCAACATATTCAAACTGTTGTCTGATGTAGTCCTCTGTATATTTACTGTGGAACCAATCAACATATTGTGATATGTTACCTCGGAAATGTATCATGTTATTCAGTTTTGAGGAACCTCCTTTTATCTTGCCTTGTGGGAGCTTGCATTTCTGCAAAGGAATATTTTTCAAATTTAAGTATGCGCAAGTTATCTATACTAATATTACACAGAGGAAAGAATTTTATGTAAGTATGTTTGTATTGAATAGGGTCCAAAATACTGGACCGATTAGAAAAATTCTTTCAGCAATGGATAACAAGATCATCAGCAAGTAACATAGGCTATATTTTATCCCCATACTCCCACAGGAATGGGAACTACGAGGATGAAACCAATGTGACGTTTGCTAGTAAGTCATGAAACATTGAATTGTTGATGTGGTGATTGACAAACCATATCAAAGTATAAGTGACATAGGGCAGGGAGGTTTGATACATGGAGCTGCTGAGGGACTATACTTGAACTTACAGAAGATAGCAGCTAACTAATTTGGCTTTATTTAGTTTTGTTAAAATATATATTTTTATATAGTTTGGCTAAATTAGCAGCTTCCTTTGAGTAGTGTTGTGTTCCTGTGGTGAGTAAGATTGCCAATACTTCATGGATGTAGAGGGTGTAGGGGAGGGTGTAGGATGGATGTGGAGGGTGGTGTAGGAGTGGGGAGGTACATGAGTGACACAGTTTCGTTAGGTTTCATGAATAAGGAGTTCATTACAAATTTCATTATTTATTATAATTTCATTGTTTATTGTTTGAGATCCCTAACATTGATATTCCTAACTAATTGTGTATTTAATATTTGCATAAATTTTATAATAATGGATGATACACTTACCCTATCTTCCATAGCAAGGCAGGCATCATCCTGTGGTACAGTCTCATAGTGCCAGTCAAACAGGGACCGATGCATGAATGCTCCTATAACCGGGGTGTCAAGGAGCACATTACCTCTGCTCCCTGCCTCCACTACTATGAAAGTGAAGTTTGTTTCAGTAGCCAACCGGTGTGCTATCACCGAGCCTGCCGTGCCGCACCCAACTGTAGGAAATGATAAGAGTTTTAATATACATTATGTATTTAGATTGTGTGCCAAAAAAGTCTAAAAGATCTAAGAAACAATGGATGGATTGTGTGAAAACTGATATGGATAGAATGGGAGTGAATACAGATATGGCAGATTATATACTATCCTAAGGCAGGAGGATGATGATATACTTAGATTACTTAAGACCCTTGCGGCTCATGTTTGGACAGCTCAATGAATCTTAAAATGAGATAAAAATAAATGAAAATATATATTTAGAGCTTGCTAAGTTGTTTTTTTAGTAGTTCAAAAGTGGGTGATGTTCAATGCTGTAGGTAGGCTATTGAGGAAGCTTCATAATAAGTATTATCAACATCATCCTCCTGCCCTTATCCCATGTTATTTGTGGATTGCCAATGTGTTCTTCTCTTCCACTTCTTTCTGTCAGGCGTCATATCCGCCATAATCTTCATAATAAGTATGAGCTTACAAGTTGTTATGATAATTAATGAATTAAAGCTCCAAGTAAGCATGGACTACAACAAAACATTATTATAAATAAACTAGCTGTGCCCGGCAAACATTGTATTGCCATTTTTTTTTTGGGGTGGACTACCCCTAACATTTAGGGGGATGAAAAATAGATGTTGGCCGATTCTCACAGATACCGGATAAGCACAAAAAATTTCATCAAAATCGGTCAATCCGTTTCGGAGGAGTATGGCAACGAAAACTGTGACACGAGAATTTTATATATTAGATTTAAATAACAAGTGATAATTTGAAGTAATATTTATCATGTTGCATTTTTATTCTTTTTTCTATAATAAAGGAACACAATGCGACATTAATTATTGATGTTAATCTCGAAGAGAAAAATAATGGTATGAAAAGTTTGAAAGTTTTTCATCATCAACTTAGAAACTTTCTTTACTATTTTTAAATGTGTGATGTCAATAATTTAATTAGATAATAGCTTATTCCGTGGAATGTAGATGTAGAAACTTACCTATAATATAATCATATTCCGACTGAATTTCTCCATAGGATAAAGAGGATATTATATTATCTCCATAGTAAACAAAATAAGCGATTAAAGTAAATACATTAACACACAAACTAAATATAAAGAATTGTAAGCAGTGCACCGGTGACATTATTAACGTTTATAAAAAACTGCATGGTTAAGTATATTCAGTTGAAATCTTGAGTTTATCTTCAATTCTTCACACAATAAAAAGGTAGGTTATGTTTACATTTTTTGACATTAGTTTGAATTTGACATGCATTATGCATGACAATAACAGTACCTATACGATTTCAATAAAATTGGAGCAAAGAAATATTATAAACAGCCTAAGTACTGAGTAAAATGTAATTTATTATGTATTAGCGGACGTCACGCGGTTTCACGCGCATAATTCCCGTCCCCGTGAGAGTACGGGGATAAAAAATAGCCTATATTAATTATTGATAATGTAGCATTCAAATGGTGAAAGAATTTTCAAATCGGTCCCGAATTTGTTTGCCTCTTTATAGTGTTATTATAAATATGTGCATTGCATATAAACTGGATTTGCCAAAGCTCATCAAAACAATAGAAAAGAAAAATAAGATAAATAACTTAGCATGCGTTGTATGCTACGTTCTTTATTGCGTTCACTGCTTTAATAAAATTTGATTAATAATGAGTAAGTAATAAGAAAATAATAAATGGCCTAGTAGTGATACAGTCAGCACCGTTACTTATTCATTGTTTCTGAAAGTTTACAGTTTGAAATACTAACCATACCCTTGGGCTAGTTACTTTTCTTTGATTACGCTGGCGATGTGGCTAACGGCTACGCTATAATTATACACATTACAATTATTATTAGTACGTTAATTTCTTTATTTGAAATTAAATAAAACTACATGTGATTGTTCAACTGATTTAAATATATATTACTATGCATTTATAAAAATAATAAGGTCACTTAAAACTAAATATGCAATATCTGTGGTTCCAACTTTAGTCTATCTATTGTTTCCTGTGGCATACAGTATGTGGGGTTGACAGATTTAATGCTGGTGTTGCCAAGTAAAGAAAGACCGGCTAAGCCGAATAATGTGTGGAATGGGTCCGGTATGTCTCCAGGGCGGTCGCTGAACCCGCCTGTCTCCGAGTCTTGACAGGCTAAAATAAATTGTTCTAGATTCTTCTTATCTACCCAGTGTATCCTATTGAGCATGGACAGCGATGACATTACCCACCTGCAAAAAATATAGCTTGAACATTTGGTTGAAAAGAAGGTGTATACCTAAAGGTGCAACCTGATGTAAGCCGCTCGACGCTCGTTTCCAGCGACAAATGCGGTCACGTAACCCATTTTGAGTTTCTCGTGACTCAAAAAGGAACTACGTCATGCAGCCGCTCCTATCACGTATCGCTATATATCACGAGAGCGAAATGTCGTTCAATAAGTATTGTGTGTGTACCCCTTATTTTGAATAAAACTTTTTGAATATAAAAGTTCACATTTTAACTGTGAGAAATGTAATTTTTTTATTTAGAAATATATTGTATTACTTATTTCTTCTTCAAGTAAGGTATAGTTACCATGAATAGCATAAATCAGGCAATTTTTCAGGCCTTCCATTGAGTCCCCCGCTGGGCAGTTGTCTCTCGCACAGCCACCATGCGAGCTCATCGGCGTGTAGGGCGTCCATACGCTTGCAAATTGACAAGGTGCCCACACAACAATAGATTAAACCTGGATAATTGACAAAATAAAATTCTGAATACTCTTTGAATATCTATAGAGAAATATGGATACATATGGGTGGACAGTTTGTAGAAAAAATTGCAAATGATAATGAATCACTCAGTCCAATTCAAATCCAGAATAATTAAGAATATTATTAAAGATAATTTCAATTAATCTACAAATTTGAGTTGACAACACCATTCTCTTATTTTTAAAAGTAGATAATTATTTATCTACTTTTAAAAATACGAATATTTTCTCAAGAAAAATATTTTTTATAAGTTTTTATTTAAAACATTTTATTATGATTAATGTCTACGAGAATCCTTGGTTTAAGAGTGTGTAGCTCCATCACTTCTTATCAATCATAACATATCATCAAGATACAAAGTTAAAATGGAATGGATACAGCCTTAGTCAGAGTTTGCTCAAACTAAGCTAATACTATAAAGAGGAAAGGTTTGTATGTATGTTTATAACAAATCTTTCACCCTTACAATGCTACATTATCACTGATTAATATATGCTATGCTTTATCACCATACTCTAACGGGAACGGGAAATATGCAGGTGAAACCGTGAAACTGCATCACGTCCGCTAGTGTTTGTTAAGCCATATTTTGTAATAATGATAAAATAAATCATAGAAGCATACCAGCATGACTCTCCGAGCCTGGCTTAGATCCAAATCCACCATCAAAGTTCATACAGCTGAGCACAAAGTCAACGGCCTTGTCCACATCAATGGCGTCCAATCTTTGCAGCAAGGAGAGACACATTACTGCACAGAATGAGAACCTTGTGTCCACCTCACCCCATTTGTCACCTGTAGAATGTTCCATGATTTAGTGCTATCCGATATAGGCATGCATTAATGCATGGATTTTTCTATGGGATATAAATGAGCCATGGTGCATATTTCTGAGAAGTAATTCAATGACGTATGTAAAGTGTCTGAGACGGCGATGGACTCACCATCTGTCACATTGGCACTTAATCATCTTCGGTGAAAAGTGGGTGTTGTGATTACAACACCTCTGCCTACTCTTTCAGGGAATACAGGCGTAAGCATATGTATCATATTTAAAATGTTACTTTTCAATAGATGATTGATGAACATATGATATTTAATCAAGACACATTATTTTTTAAATGAAAAGGTTTTGCTTGAAATCAGCTGAAGAAAAGGTTTGATCGCCTTCAAGTTTAACTAGGTTTTGGTGTATATAAAGAGCACTCTAATTATATTGATAATAGTAATAAATAAGTCTATTATTAGGGTGTTATGTCATGGCAATGTGTAATGTCTTAGTAATAGGATCCATTAGTAAGACTCTTCTGTCTGTCTGTCCTTCTGTCACAGTCTTTATCTCATGATAGTATTTCTGTTGCAGTACAACAAACAAATAATGTTACAATATACAATGTGATCTCACCAAAAAAGCTGCCATCTTCCTGCTGCAGTGACACTAGGAATCTGACCACTCCCTCTACATCTATTGCATCTAACCTGTCATACATTGCTAACACCTAAAAGAACAACATTATAATATTTTATCTGTGCATCATCTAGTCTATAGACATGAAGAAGAATGTTGACTAGCCTTTGAAATTTTAGTAATATTCTAACCTGTACTGCACTCAGAGTGTATAGCATGTGGGGATCATGGCCAACACTGGCCGATATACCCCCACTCTCCATGTCCTGGCATGATGTAATGAAATCTATGATGTCTTCCTTTGGCATCCTAAAATATAAAAAAAATACTCTATACAAGTTTTTTTAGTGCGAAGTCTTGCTACTGTAAGGTCCTGTGGGGGATGAAGATAACCATTGCAGTTTTCAATATCTAACATAATTTATCAAGGAAGGTTCTCTTCTCAGTTCTGTGTCAATCCGGCAGTGTTATTGGTTTTCCCATCTATAAGTTCCCAGTAGCAGCCCCCGCTCACCCTTTGGGAAACATAAACATACCTAAAAAAATTTATGTACTATAAGTACATCTTTGCCGACCCCTTCGGGGAATACAGGCGTGAGTATGTTTGTATCTTTAAGAATTTTTTACCCCCTTTTTTTTTTGTCTAAGGCATCAAAGTTTCTTACCTTGAGGATTGGTCCATGAGCTCCATAGCAGTTAAGCTCCAATATATTCCCGACATACGAAGGTATTCAGTCATACAATATTCGTAGTCATTCTTGTTCAACCCATAGCTAGCTAAATAGTCGGAATGTTTTTGTAATAGCAGGGTTTTTGGTCGATCCTCTTTAAGAACGACGTCTTTAGTTGTGAAAGACATTTTGTATATATTATTAAGTCTGTTAAATAGGCTAATACATTTATATACACAGATTTCCTATTGTGATTTTTGTAGTTTTGATGTTGGTTTGGTTGAGTTCAGTTGACATTGATGTCTTGATGTCTTTGATTGACAATTTGATAATTAATTTGACATATATGACTTAAGCCGTAAACAAGAAGTGAAGTGAAGTGACATATTGACTTTGACAAGATTTTTTTCAACAGCCACTTGATTTTCAACCTCGTCGCCATTAAAATAATAAAAAGAAAGAAAGACATGTTGACTATAAGATGATACAAAAAAAAACAATTTGCAATGCATTTACATTTTATTATGGAATATCAAAAAAAAAAATTCCTTTGGTACGTGTAACGGAACGTTACTACAAACAACTTCGAAACAATGCTTGTAACGAAACGCAACGTAAAGGCTATATCTATCTTATATGAGGTCATTCAAATTCGTCAAAAGTAAGTTAGCAGGCTTAGTTTCCACTAGGTTTAGTAGCTACAGGTCCCCTAGGAACTTAAATTTCAATTTGGATGCCAGGTGGAAACACTTAATTTAATTCGTACTTACTAAAGACTTAGCCCTGTTAACTTAGGACTTGCGTAAGTGCTTGTAGATCTTACGAGGCGTTCTGAGCGGTTGGTAAGTAGAGGAAAGGTACGTGACTAGGGCCAACAAACCGCTATTTGTGTGATAAACACCCTATCTGTACCTTAGTCTTGAATATTTAAGGTCAACTTGTGGTAGTTCACCTATTAGGGTGTTATCTATCATTTATGTGCTTTTGTGAGAATGCATAATATTATAGTTATAAGTTCACTAGGTTTAAGTTTACTAGTGCTGGATTAGGTGCTAGGTTGAAGGGTGCGTTTGTGTTCCGACGCGCTCTCCCATTGTGTAAAAGCCGGGCACAGCCTGGTGTCAGAAGGAGGGCCTGACAGGCCACTCGCCGGGGGGGTCACGGTGAAGCATGTGAAGACATATCCCATTTTCTTTTATAATTATTTTCTATGCTGTACTGATCTACCGCCATGCCGTGATAGCCATGTATTAACAGACTTTTGGGACTGTCAGCGACAAAAATAAAAATTATTTAATATAAAACATGATTAAGTATAATAAGTATAATTTCAAGTATAGATCGCCCAACTGTACTTACTTGGCAAAAGGATCAGACCTAAATGACAAAATATAAAGTGGATCGTAACGGTATTAAACCTTTTGTTTTAATAACCAAGTGTGGATCAAATGAGGGGATCACACCGGAATACGTGTATAATAGTGGGGATAACTGCGCATTTATTCACGTCACACCATACAAACAGACAGACTCATAAAATGACTACTGCGCATTCAAGGTCAGCGCTCGTAACTCCTGACGGCACTATAAAGAATTTTCATGACGAGCAGGGACAAAGATAATGCTAGTAAGTACATTATATAAACTTTATTATAACAACAGTCAACATCGATCACAATGACATATTTAGTTATATTATACTTAAGTATAGATAAGGTACATGCAATACACATTACACATATAATATAATTTGCTTTTTAAAAGTTAAGCCGGCTTCGCTGCGCATTAAACTCAAGTGTAGATATATATATATATATGCTCACGCCATCCCAGAAGGGTCTCCGAAGGGGTAAGCAGAGGTGTTGTAACAAACACCCACATTTCACCGAATATGATTATGTGCCAACGTGACAGAGGGCGAGTCGATCGCCGTCTCAGACACTATGCATACGTTTTCGAATTACTTCTACATATGCAGGTTCCCTCGTGATATTTTCCTTCACCGTAAAGGATTTTGTGTGAAATCACGCACATAAGTTTTTAGAAAAACTCGTTGGTGCAGGCCCCGCTAAGATTCGACCTAACAGACCCTAATCGACCTAGCTAATAAAAATTATGTAAGTTTAGTTAAATACATATTTTATACACAATAATTTACTAAAATATACAACAGTGTAATAGAAAATATTGTCATATAAATAACATAAATTATTTACTACCTAGGTATTGAAAAACAGCTATCAGAATATTATAACGAGAAGGAATTACGTATATTCTTACAGAAAAGAGCACTGCACAAATCATAGACACGTCAATATGTTTTTTTTCGTCTATGGTATAAGTATCTCTACAATACTGCCGTGCCATAACTAAAATGCCGTTATGCATTTTTAACTTTTAATGATATTATAATGAGATAAAAAAACTATCGATCTGTTTTTCCGAATGTTCAATACCTTGAGTATAATCCAAGGAAGGAAGGAAATAATCCAAGTACTCACCTCCAAGGGTACGTTCCACTTAACGGCCGCAACGCCATCGACCACGACCGCTGAAGTTGCCGTTCCACTAACGTAAAATCGCCGAGGGCGTTGTAGGCGAATGTTATAGGTGGAACGCACAACTTGAGCGCTGTGTGCTCGCAATATGGCGGCATGGTAAAAACGTACAGCTGTCGGGTTTGTGAGTAAATATTTCGCGATTGCAGTAAAATTTAATTCAACATCGATTCCCGTGAATTTATGGTTGCGTTTTTGACAAAACCAATGAGAGATAGTAGCAGTTTCAGGGTTGTAAAACGTTATTTGTCTCGTAACCATTGTTATTTTTTCGAATTCCCGCTACATTTTATTGAATGCCCACTCTGACCCACCAATATTTTGTGGGCGAAGTGGGCGCGATGTAGTCGCGAACAGTGACGTCAGCTATGACGTCGAGCGATCACTCGCAACGACCACGAGCCTTAGGTGGAACGATACAGAGGGTGTTACAATCGTTGCGGGCGTTAAGTGGAACGTACCCCAAGTGTCATATCGGTGTTGTCATTGAAAAGTCACATCAGTTTACATTAGAACCGCAGTTTTTGCATGTTATTCAATACAACGATTTTGTTAGGATCAAAGTTCAAAATATCTTTATTTGATTAGATTTCTTCCAAAGTACTTTCAAGATAACGGCATTATAGATATATCACGGCAGAATAGCAGTCTGGTAAAGAGCATAAGATTTACCTCTTGTAACAGTAGTTCGGTGTTTTGTTGAGGATATAAAAGGTTTTTAATTAAGCATGCCCTATTCTACTTTGAAATAAGTAGATGATCTTGGTCAACAATGGAACAAAGATATGAGGATTGAGGACTCAGTTGAATTAATCTTTTTTGCTTAAATGGCAACACAACACAATAGTGCGATGGATCCTCGTCTCCTCCATTCGAATTTGGAAACAATACGATGAAAAAGCTGCGTTTGACATTTGGCCGGGTGGGCTAACAATGTTACCATAACTATATATACTACTAGCTGTGCCCTGTGGTTTTACCCGCGTAGATTTAATTTGATTCCCGCGGAACTCTTATTGGTTTTTAAATAAAAGTAGCCTATGTTACTACTTGTAACATTAGCTATCTGCCAGTGAAAGTCTCGTTAAAATGGCTCCATCCAGCCGTTTCAAAATTTACCCGGAACAAACAGACAGACAGACGGACAGACAAGTAGAGAATTTTTTTTTATGTCAGTACCGTATACACTTACTTTCATATGTATTTAGTGAAAACCTGTTATTCTGGATTTACAAACAGACACTTCAATTTTATTTTTCTTTAAAGATATATGAGAAATGCCTGAATATTTTTGGTTATGGCAGAGCTTCCTGAACAGGGTCTTTAGACAAAGTAACCTCATTATCCTCACGCTTCGCTGGTAGAAACGATATGAAATTTACGGGAATGACTGTCACGTGACTGATTTATGTCATTATCACACATTTTTTACTGTTTCTACTCTTTGTTTTAATCAAACTAAGTTTTTCGTTCGTCTAATAATCGAAATAAAGGTTTAGAATGTATAAACGAGAAAGACATGCCTAGCAGACCACGTTCGAACGTAATTTTAGAACGAATAACAACCTTGGTAGGAACTTTGTGAACTTTCGACCGAAGCTTCGTCTTTCGTATAGCGCGATTAGGCCACCAGACTCTCTGAATTAAGGCCAGGTGATTTATTATATAACACACACATTCTCATTTTCAATAACTAGTACACCCACAAAGTAAAAGTTTGCATGAATGCCAAGCGGAAAACCTCACTGCTTACCACCTACATTCACTGTAAATACATTTTGTATATAACAGTAGGAGGTACATCATCACCCTGGCCTTATCCCATACATTGTTGGAGTCGGCACTTGATTCAACCTGAGGTGGCTGATCACCTGATTTCTATACGAAGCGACTGCCATCTGACCTTCGCAACCCCTATAACGAAGAAAATCTGTGATCTGGGTTAAGCCAGTTGTCAGACTATTTTAGGCCTCCGACTGACCTGTAACGATTGTCAAAGATGATAAATTGTCAACCGGGACCGACGGCTTAACCGAGGCACGGAGGGAACTCGGGCGGTCACTCATCCAATTACTGGCTAGGGCTAGGGTTACTTAACTTCGCTGATCGAATGATATGCGCAATAGCAACTGTGCCACGAGCTATATATATATAATATATTTAATTATCAGGTAAGTAGGAGGTACCTACTTACCTCCTTATTGAACTGCCTGCCTTGTGATGACTAACGCCGCTTCTATTCTACGCTTAATTCAACCGTGTTATTCGGTAAGATTTCTCAGCATCGAACTCATCGTCAAGCGTCGGTTTCAATCATAGGAAATCGATATATAATACATAAAAGATAAAGTTTAATTTCATATCTTTAAAACCGACACTCGACCTCGAGTGTCTGAGAACCCTTACAGAATAACGCAGCTTTAGATTATTATTCATTCAATCCGCGACAAGTAAGCATTCCCAAAAGAAACGTACCTACTCAAAGTCATATTATCTATTATGTATCCTTATATACTTAATTAACCTATTCTTAATGAACTTTAATTTTCCATTCGATATATTATATACATAAAGAACATACATAAAAAATCTACTACTAAAATATTACATCTTAAATAATTAAATACACTTAAGTACGGGGTCATCTTCCACTATACCAATTTCGTATTAATAAATATACAATGCTTAATATCTACATCAAAATTTAAGGAATAAAAAATATTTGTTGAAATAATGCTGTTCAGAAAAATATACCTATTCCTTTCAAATTGAAATAAATCATTCATATTAATGTTCATAAATTATTAAGTAATTTGGCACCGTTTCATGGAAATCATCTTGTTATATTTTTAAACAAAATGAATTTGTAATCTATTACGTATAATAACAATACTGTGATTATTAGTACCTAAGCATAATTACAATATTAAGTATAATTAATACCTATATAATTTCTTTGGTCCGTACACATTGCTAAATCGGCATTTTTTTCACAGTACCTAACGTAATCGCTATCCTATGCATTTCAAAATTCAAAATATCTTTATTCGATTAGACTTTTTACAAAGTACTTTCAAATATCGTCAGAAAGACACGATTACATAGGATTATACATGCTACCGCCAGGTTCGGAAGGTTGCTTTTACTGAGAAGAACCTGGCAAAAAACTCAGTAATAACTCTTTAAAAAAAAAATTTACAGCTTTGAGTAATACAATATATCTCATGAAAAATATATATAAGCCCATGGACACAGTTCCAGTGCACAAAAGTCGATAAAAAAAATTTAAATTTAAAAACTAAAAATAAATACTACGAATAATTGTGTAGCTTGAGATGACCAGCCCCCACTAGCAGCACCTGTTCACAAGTATGACGAGAATGCCAGCCATCGCCCTCCTCAACCATTATAGAGGGAAGTGAGAGACCCGTCATCTTGATTTAAACTTTAAAGTGAAATATCTGTAATAAGCTGAACATATGATATTTCTGCATTTGCTGAAGATAATATTTACTTATGCCCAATTGCCGTCACGACTTATTTGCGCTGACTTTGAATGCTCAAGAGTAATTTTTTGAGTATTGCTTGGAGTGAGCGCGAACGAGTTATCCCCACTATTTTCGCTGAGCACTCATAACTTGAGACGGCATCTCTACATATCAATTTATAGCCTATGAAGGCCTAGTAGACGTGTTTGCTATACAAGGTGACATTTATTCAAAATTAATTTACAGGCAATTATTTTCAAACGGTTCGTTTGAATATACGATAAGATATAATGATTACTCATACAGTTTCTTGACCGTATTTCACACATTTTAATATTCGTATTACCTACAATAAATGATTCGCCTATACTTGACTAGTAAAAATCTTAACAATAAACCACCATAATTATATTTTCACTCGGTGTTAAGAAACGCATTAAAAAAAACTACACACATTTACTTAACAAGCTTTAAACATTTACTAAGTTAGCGTCGCACAATATATTTACACTTTTCATACACTCAATGGTTACCTTATACTGGAAACTAACTCTCAGCCGCAGCTTCGCTCGCTTTATTATAGATACAGGTACAGGGAGCCTACTCGCTTTCTCCGAAAAACGACGCTTCGGCCGAAAGTCCGCAAAATTCCTACCATGGTTCTTATTCGTTCTAAAGCTACGTCCGAACTGATAGAAGAATCTGGTCTGATAGAAGAATCTTTGACATTTCTTAACCTACTTTAATTAAATGATCTATAAACAGAACAAAAACTTCGTTTTCGAAGAAAGAGAGCAGTCCCCCATGTATCACTACGAGTTTTGAGCACTGGCCTTGAATGCAATTGTAATTTTATGGATTTGTGCGATACGACCGCCTTATTCTACATCTGTGACGTATATATCAGCAACGAGATTGATGAGTGTCTGCTTCAATCATAGGAAATTGATACATAATGCATAGATGATACAGTTCAATCTCGTATCTTTGGAACCTACAATCGACGTTGAGTGCGATGCCGAGGTACCATAGGAAATATTACAGCAGAAGTAAACACATGCGCAATTCTTACCACAATTTTGTTCTTAAAGCTCGTGAAGCTCGCGAGGGCACCCGTATCCTATGTCCTTTTCTGTATCTCTAAAGCCAAGTACCGCTGTCATAATCAATGCAGTATAGTCTCTTTAAAGCTGCTAGCTTTCTCGCTCTAACAGCAGCATCGTCACACTTAACATCTATTCCTGTTTCGTACACAATCCGATAGGATTTCTCCCTGTCTTTAGTAAATTGACAATCGTTTAAAAAAATTGTAAAATTATCATTTGCTGCACTGTCCACTGCGCACGCAAAGTCTTCATTAGACGCACTTATATTATTATTATCATTTGAAATTTCATTCTTATTTTTATCGTCAGAAGAGTTATTATCTATATTTAAACGTTGATCAAAGCAGTCGCCTTTCAGCCAGAAAGGCAGAAGAGAAGTCCGTACGTCGGCGCGAAGTTAGCGTCAGTCTTCGCAGAACGTGACGGCAGGAGCAGAGTGATGGTCTCTGGGGGGCACGAAGCACGCGCACGCGGGGGGCCCGGGGGACGAGAGCGCGGAGCCCGGGCCCAGAGACCCCCCACACGACAGTCTGGCACGATCTCTTATGTTCACGATGGATCGCCCCCACCACGGTTCGTCTACGTTTTCTGCGCTGAAGTTTGGTTCTAAGGCAAGGGGAATAATTTTATTAAGAATCTAAATAAATACATTTGCTCACGCCATCCCAGGCGGATTCCCGGGAAGTGTTACAACACCCACAATTCACCAAATATAATTAATTATAAACATGACAGATGGTAACTCTGTAACGGTAACTAACAGACTTAAATATACAGGTTTCCTCATGATGGAATTCTTTTCACTTATTAAGAATATATATGGATAGACACTGCTTGAGCTCGTCTGAATCGCTTGAAAGATGTCTCAATCAAACCTCTATCTATCTTTAATCAAAAATTGCGAAGACAGGAAGACAAAAAATTGAGGAAACCTTATACGTCTTCTATGTAAATCGTGCTTGAGATGTAAATAATATTGATAGTGTAACCTTTCCTTTTCCTCTAAGAGATCCCACAACGATATAGGAAAGTGTGTAAGTTAATAAATGTCAAGTAATACATTTTGCATTGCCATGGCTTATGGCAACTCAAAATGGATAATGCGAAACGTGTTGACATAAAAGACAGAGGGAACAGCTAAGGTAAAATATATGCTAATCAAATTTGACGCAGATTGGCGAGGCAAGCTGGGAAAGCCTTTAATCTGAATTCAACACAGTGTTACAACACAAGACATTTGTTTCCACTTTGTATCCCTGCGCTGCGGTAACCGTGGTAATGAGTATATAATATTTAAATATAATGTAAGTACGGTAAAAGGAAAATTATTTTGTCAGTGCATCGTTCTTTTACTACGTTACGGATCTTGATAAGGTTTTTACTAACATAGGAGTTGAATTTGGATGGGCTTATCTTATAACGAGCAATTCTTGTATATACCTATAGAATCTGAATCTCAGAAACGGATCTAACGATTTTCAAAAAAAATTGTGTGTTAGGGTTTCAGGGGCAGAAAATGTATATATATAGGTTTGAAAAACATCGTTTTGACCTTGTTTTCAGGCACTGCGAAACTCATACAATATAATTACAATACGACGGTAAATTTCGCCGAATTCTGTCAAGTTATGACAGCTCAGACGTAAGGCTTCCAGCTTTCGGAGCGATAAAGAAACTTGAGTACCCCGGTTCAAGACTGACGTTCACAGGTTCGATTTTTATAAAGTTTTATTTTTTGTGAGAAAAAGAAACCGTGCACAGCTCGGTTATCCAGGTCCTATAATTAAAGCACATACAAACATAAACACGCACACACACGAGTGTATTCAGTCATCACAAAAGCCGTGGTGGCCTTGGGGTTAGAGCAGTCGCCTGCTACGCAAGCGACGCAAGTTCGAATCCCAGCGGGGCCTGTACCAATGAGTTTTTCTAAAAAAACTTATGTACAGTGATTTCACACCACGTGCTTTACGGTGAAGGAAAACATCGTAAGGAAACCTGCATATTTCTGAGAAGTCATTCAAAGACGTATGTATAGTGCCTGAGACGGCGATAGACTCACCATCTGTCACGTTGGCACTTAATCAAATTCGGTGAAAAGTGGGTGTTGTGATAACAACACCTCTGCCTACCCCTTCCTGGAATACAGGCGTGGGCATATGTATGTATGTAAACGTATAATGTTTTCATTCTGAATCGGTATTGTATTCAATGTTAATTTGAATTTATGAAGCAATTAATGTTTCCATTTCACGGCTCACGGCCGCCCGTTATGCTGTAAATATTTAATCTACGTTGAAATATAATAAATACATCACAAATCATAGACATAAATAAAACTTACGGTATTACATGCCGTAAATCCAGATGAAATGGTAAATAACCAAAAAAATAAGTAGTTATACTCACGATATCTAAGCAAAGAGTTTTTCCTCCTTTCGTGGTCTTCGCCGACTAGCCACCACGTCCTCATTTCCCCTTTGCCCTGGTAGAGAAAAATAGTAAAGATAAATAATGTTTCCTATATTTGTTATGTATGTACACTAGCGCCATCTGTCGGCTTCACTATGAGATACCGTTGTAAATAGTATTTAGTTAATACAAATCACGATGGTCATGACTTGACAGTTGATCTATGACATCACATGCTCAACAAAATGGCGGCAGTGCGTTTACAACTATGGGTCGTGTTCATTTAACAAGTTTCAATCAAAATATATTTTGTTTTTGACTGGTGTCCTTGTGACGATTTGAAAGTACTTTGTAAGAAGTCTAAGCAAATAAAGATATTTTTGAATTTCAATTTGAATCTCTCCCTTAAAATAACTACAAGGACAAGATTTCAAATCCCCTTTTTGATCGAAATTACCTCGGAAATATTATAGGTGTCATGGTAGAGCCTTACTAAATTATTTTATGGTCACGCTTCATATCTTAAGGGATAAAGTATATTGGGCTCCAAGGGGATCGTTTATAACCGTCTTTTTTCTGGAAGGGAATAAAGGGAACCTTCTATGGATGGGCGCCCTTAATCGTGATTTCATATGTATTGTATCGTATCTTATAGTCCAGTACGGATGTTTTGTGGAAAAGGTATTTCTATTTTGAAGAAATCTGATTTGTTACGAGCATATTTCTGTTCATACCTACTAATATATTACAGTGTCTGTATCGATAGATATTCTCGCGTTGGTTTTGCTCAAATTGACCTATATTTCTGAAAGTTCGATTTGCGAATAGTTATGCCCTGTTGTTTCAACCGCGAATGTTTTATTTCTTGGGTAGCTCGCGGAATCCTAATGTTTTTTTAATATAATTAAGTAGCCCAAGTACTTGTACTAAACTACTTGTAGTTAGTAGCATTAGTTATCTGCTAGCGTTAGTCCCATTAAAATTGGTACAGCCGTTTCGAAGATTAGCCGAAACAAACAAACAGATGGAAAGACAGAGACTTTTTTTTATGTGTGAACGGTATATACTTTCATATGCATACTAAATGATACTTATAAATAGCTGTTAATTTGAAATTACAAACAGACCCTTTGATTTTGTTTATCTGTATAGATGTATGTGTGTATAGATTGTGAGTTAGTATAAGTTTGCGACTCAACCGATCCTTATTAAATTTGCAACGAAGTGTTTAGTTGACTAGTGTTAAAAAAAAATTAAAAGGAAGAAAATAAAAATGCTAAATTGATAAAAAAAATAGTGGCAAATTTATTGTATTTAAAAAAAAAAGGCCTGGAGCTATGTTCTTACGCTAGCTTTCTATAAAAAAAAATAAGAAATACATATTTAAAATTTAGAACTATTTAAGATTGTCAATTATTATTATTGCTATTGAAACCAGATAAAGTATAATTATTTTTAGATTAATTTAGAATAATTGACTATCATTATGTGTAAACCGTTTTCGTGGTTTTAATCTGATCATCTAATCATCATCTGGCTACACAACAATCTTTGAGTTTCTTCAATTGTTTTTTTTAAAGTAATAAACATATAGCAAGTAATAATCCCAATCACCTCAAACATAAAAACATCATATTTTGGTGCTCTGCTTAGCTGCAACCTTCGCTTCCGATAGGTACTACGGGTGCTTAAAAATGGTTAGGAAAAATACGAACACGAGGCGGGACTGGGACCCACGACCTCTGCAAGCCGAGCAGTTGCTCTTCCAACTGAGCTACTTGTGGTGCTACCTCATGCGTCGAATTTTTCCTTCCCTTGTTTTGCAGTTTTAGGGACTTACTTAGGTACTTCGGGTGTTTCAAAAGCTAAACAACAACATTTCTCACCTTGATATTAATAATCCCCCTCTCCTTGAACCGGTATCCTCCGTGCTGTTTGAGCAGCGTATAAGTGTCATGGCTGACGTGGATGCGCTGTGGCTCTCCGCTGGACTCCATGCGAGCTGCAGTGTTGACTGTGTCGCCAAATAAGCAGTAGCGAGGCATCTTCACGCCTACTACGCCGGCTGCACACTGGCCGCTGTGAATACCTGGGGCCCAACCATGAGCTCCATGAGGCCTTAGTGCGAGTTTTCTTAAAATTGCCGTCACAAGCCGTATCGTTGACGTAAACGCAGATTTGTATGGGCTTACGATAGTATAAACTTTATTTATAGTTTATAAAATCTGCATTTACTTCGATGCGATCACTTGTGACGGCGGCAGTGAAAAACTCGCACTAAGCCCTTTGATTGCAATGATGGTTCAGGCGTGCGACAAAGACAGATGTATACATATCACATACTAAGAGTAATCTGTCTCATAGTAAGAGTCGAATTACAATGATAATAAGAGCTCATGGTAGGGCTCTGATGCCAACGACAATTTATATATATAAAGAATAATTTCCGTGATGCAAAATATAATTTAATTATGTATAGGTAAATATGATAGAAACTCTATTACCTTGTAGTTTAAATAATATAATATTTAAATTAAATATTTCGATGTTTAATTTTCAGATGTTTTAAATCAGTTATCTTTAAACGACTGAGCTGAAATGTTGCATAAGCTCTTATTTTGGATGAGAATGGAAGCTATGTGACGTCATTTTAATTTCCAATATGGCAGATCATCTAAGATGGCGGTATTTTATCTGCATTACCAACTTATGGGTGTATCAAATGAAAGGGCTTGTTAAGAAGAATACGAACTTTTTTTCCTTACTTAATCTGAAACTTTCATTAAAGCAATATTTTATATAAATATCTTATTACATCACTTATGGTCACTTATAAATCATCAACATAGATGCTACAATCTATGTTGATAATACTTTTTGATGTTTTTAAAGTATAGGTATTCATCTGTTTGTAGGCAATCTTAATTACAAATAAACAATTAAAAGAAATATACCACGGATTGAAACACTTGCGTTCATTCTTAATATAATTAATAATACCTATCCTGATCTGCATAGGAACAGCGGGAAGGTATCTGGAGCGTATCCTGGGGACCGCTTCCAGCACGTGGAGCGCCAGCGAGGCTACCTCCGCGGCGTGGCGCGCGCACCTCTCCGGTATACCACCCACTACCATATACGCGTCGCCAATCGTCTCTACCTGTAGGATTGATGACGTCATTAAGGCAAGTGGAAGAGGCTAGAATCTGTACCCCTATCACGAGTTTTGCATCGTTTTCGTAATCTATACTCGCTAGCGTCATTCGCAATATTTGTATGAGATATTTCAGTTCTTCACGTCACCGCTGGGAGTCGCTGCACTATTTCTCATACTTATATTCGGCAGAGTCGCTAGCGAGTATAGATTACGAACACGGTGACAAACCCGTAAGGGGTAAAAAATAGGGGTACTGGTCTGTATGCTCCACTTATATCCATAATCTAGACTCGTAAGTCTCCCTTGAGCACGTTTTGAAAATAATTTTGTATTGCCATTTTTCATGAAATTAAGTATACGCGGGCGAAACCACAGGGCACAGCTAATATTCTTATAAAGTTGTTAAAATTTATGCGTAAATGTTTTACGAATTTTGTACTCAGGGTACAAGGGTGTATTAATATTTTTTTTATTAAGCTAGGACGCAGGCCCCAGCTGCGTCCTAGCGACAGTTTGTTTTGAAGAGAAGTGTCACTCACTTTCCCGTCAGGATACAATATCCCGACACAACGATAAGAAACCATAGAGGAAAAATATCAAAGGAAATTGTGTGGAGGTTTTCATTTCAACTGTCATCGCTATCTGTTTGAGGGTAGAAGGTAACCAGGTGCAGCTTTATATTCCGTAAGCGTTATCTATATATATACAAGAAAGTCGTGTTAGTTACACTATTTATAACTCAACAACGGCTGAACCGATTTGGCTGAAAATTCCCGTAGAACCTAACAAAAAACGTGATATAACACAATGAAGTGTACGCGGGTGAAACCGCGGGCCACTGCTAGTTTTCTGTAAAAAAATAACGCTTACGGAATATAAAGTAGGTACTAGCTGACGTAGTTCCCGTTCCTGTGGGAGTACGGGAATAAAATTTAGCCTATATTTCTCGCTGATAATGTAGCTATCCATTGCTGAAATAATTTTTCAAAGATGTCCAGTACTTTTTGAGCCAATTTCTTACAAGCACAGTTACATACAAATCTTTCCTCTTTATAATATTACTGTGCCCCGCGGTTTCACCCGCGTTAGCATACCCTAAGCTTTTTTATTAAAAGTAGCCTTATCTTTCATTCCTTCTATCATAATCCTTTCTTAGCGGATGCCTACGTCATAACATCTACCTTCATGCCAAATTTCAGCCCGATCCGTCCAGTGGTTTGGGGTGTGCGTTGATAGATCACTATGTCAGTCACCTTTGAGTAGAAAAACATTATTTTACGCCGTAGGTACCTTTCAACGGGAAAGAAACTTGCTTGTAACCCATACATCTTTATACATAAAAATTAATAGCTGTTCGTTAGTCTCGCTATAACTTGAGAATGGCTGGACCTATTTGGGTAATTATGGTCTTGATATATTTAAGAAAGTTCAGGGAAGACTTAAACGCTGAAAAACATAAATAATAATAATGGAAAAGGTGAGCAGAAGGTTTACCGGGTCAACTAGTAATAACTAAGAAGCAAAGAAATATTTTCCGCCTTTCTATTGGAAACCAAAACATTATACAGCAGTTAATATGATACTTGTAAATTAAACCTCGTAAAGAACCACTAAACTGGACTGTAAGTGTAATGGAGAAGTAAAGTACTCACTTTATAGACGTTGTAATATGATATAATAGCGTCGCAGCACGTGTACAGCTCGTTTAGAATGTCCACAACCTGTATAAAGAATATTTTTAGTACTTTGTAGTGGGATTCAAGAAAACAGATGCCCAGAATACATTGTGCCCGCTTAGAATATACGTTTATTAATTAGCGTAAGCAAAAAGTCGTAAATCTCTTTAGAAGGTGGGCCATGCAGGATTCACTGGATTTGGTCCCTTTTTTGGTAATTGTCAATACAAAATTGAATCTTGGAAACGGCCAATGATTTTTATCAATTTATGGAAGGGGTTTCGGAGGCAATAAAGTAATCAAGCTGGGTATCGTTTTCAGGCAATGAAAAACTGCTACAATATCATTTGAATAATCTATTGGCGAGTAGTAATAATATTTTTTTTGTAAATAACTAACACAGCAACTACTTCAAGAGATGGCGTTGAGATCGAAAAATATTATTCATAGTTTTTAATTGGTAGCTATAAATAATTGCCAAAAACCACGATATACCAAAAAGTACCAAGCTCTGTCATCCCGGTACTTTCGTAGTAGCAATTGTGGTGTACCTGCATGGGTGTGTTGGTGGCAGCCAGTTTGGTGAACCCGACGATATCACTAAAGTATATAGTGACGCAGTCAAAACTCTCCGCCTGGACCCGCTCGCCCCTCTTCAGCGCTTCAGCTACCGTCCTGTTCAACATGTCGGTGAATTTCAACTTGGAAAAATACATTTATTTGTTTATTCATGAGCCGTGGTTGCCTTGAGGTTTGAACAGTCGCCTGCTACGCAAGCGACGCAAGTTCGAATCCCAGCGGGGCCGGTACCAATGAGTTTTTCTAAAAAACTTATGTACAGTGATTTCACACCACGTGCTTTACGGTGAAGGAAAACATCGTGAAGAAACCTGCATATTTCTGAGATTAAATTATGAACTTGCGTGTATATATTTTTTTCTTAGTAGTTAAGTATATTATCAGAGTAAAATATCTTATATTAGTCTGCTAATTATTATATTTTGCTTATTATATTAATAAAAATAGTAAATTTTCTTATAGTTTGTATGCACTTATATTAATATTAGCTTAACCTATCATTAAAATATTCTTGTATTGAGTAATAGCATTTTCATCAATGGACGGAAATTAATGATGAATTTTTTTATATTTGCTTTTATTAATATTTTAGTTTTTATATTTGACAATTGAGCATTGGAACTGTGTCCATGGACTTATAGTTGCTTAAGTGATTTATTTTGTATTATTAAAACTGCGTAATATTTTTGAAAAGAGTAATTACTGAGTTTCTTTCCGGGTTCCTCTCAGTAAAAGCAACCTTCCGAACCTGGCTGTAGTATGTATAATCCTGTATAATTATGTCATTCTGACGATTTGAAAGTACTTTGTAAAAAGTGTAATCGAATAAAGATATTTTTGAGTTATAGTTTGAGTTTGAAACAGTCGTTATTATTTAGGTCTTTTATTTATTTAGATCCATTCTAGTCTCTCATTGATCCTTACAACAATAATCTGGCTGTCACATCGAAGAGAACTTCCACTTCAACCAGATCTATAGTCCAGGTATCCATAATCAAATAAGCAAATTTACTTTTAGACTACGATTTGGGTACATAACACTCGTGTGATTATAGTATATAAAAAAAAACTCCACGCGGGAGAAACCGTAGGGCATAGCATACATATGCTCACGCCTGTATTCCCCGAAGGGGTAGGCAGAGGTGTTGATAACACAACACCCACTTTTCACCGAATTTGATGAAGTGCCAACGTGACAGATGGTGAGTCTATCGCCGTCTCAGGCACTATACATACGTCTTTGAAATACTTCTTAGAAATATGCAGGTTTCCTCACGATGTTTTCCTTCACCGCACGTGGTGTGAAATCACTGAACATAAGTTTTTTTAGAAAAACTCATTGGTACAGGCCCCGCTACAGGGCATAGCTAGTTAATAATATAAATCTTTGTGTCTCTTAAAACCGCTTAGTGGAAGTATAAAGTGGGCCCCTTTTGCGTCATACAGACCTAGACAATGTAACATTCTCTCACGCTTGCCCAGAAACTCGCATACATCAGTCACGTGACATATGTCATTCTCGTATATTTAGTATTGTTTTACTGACGAAGCGTGAGGATAATGTTTCTTTGTCTACAGACCCAGTTTTTGAGGGTAGCTCACCTCGGCAGCATTCTGTTGAGCAGGTCATCGGTCCTGCGCTTCTCGTTGAGCAGCTGCTCGGTCCTGGCTGCCACCAGAGCCTCCAGGTTAGAGGCGTACTTCTCCATCATTGATAGCATGTTGTCGAATATATTTGTTTTCCTACAGGGAGAGCAATGTTAAAAAATACATAGTGATTTGCCAACTCGGAAAAAATACAAATCGAGATAACTCGATTTCAAATTCAGCTAATTCGGTTGAATTCGAGTTGCATAACTCGAGTTTGCTGGAAGAAGTTTGAGTGTAGGATTTGTTACAAATTACTTTATTTCATAAATTTTTTACCGCAAATTTAATTATAACTTTCTTTTATTTATTTAATGGCGATGAGCTTAAGTAAAACTATTCCGCTAATGTCAAGTGATTGTTGAGAAAAATATCTTGTATTTATATAATTGATAAAAATATGTGGATGAACCCATTGGATACCTCGCTGTCGCTTTCTAAATTCAAAACCTAATTATATCTTATTCTTAAACGTCAATCAAAGCTGCAATATTGTGACATTTTGTGACTAGTGAACGGAATGAATTAAATTTGGTATAATCGGAAAACTTCGTGACATCGTTGGTGTCATTATGCTGGAATGGTGGGAGTATTAAAAGGCACACCCAGGGAATGAATCGCGTTCTCGCTCTTTCGTTCATTTACCGCCAGCCGAAACTTGAGAGAGAGAGAATTCAAATCAAATGAACTCGAATTTAGCATAACTCGAGTTGACACATCTCTAAAAATACGTGTTCGTATTCGGAATCGCAGCATAAACAATATGCAATAACTTTGTCTCAATAAAGATTTTCCCCTAACTTTCTCGTTCAGGATATTATATTACGTTCAAAAATATTTATTCGATCTTTTTTATTTATATTTACGGGAGAAAATAAGGTAATCTCCCTTCATTTAACATACTATACAAATACTCAAACGTGCGAAAAATCCTTGCGTAAGATCTTAGTAGCACTGAGTAGAAAAAATAATCTTAATAATAATACTTTCTTAAAAAAAAAACTGTCTGTCTCTTTGTTACGGCTGACGTCTGAAACAGGATTTTAACGGGACTTTTGCTAGCAGAAATTTCACTTTCAAAGTTCAGTTTCAATCTAGTAAAATAAAAAGAAAAAAATATTAAGTAATAGTAAATAATAAAAAGATTTAATGTACAGTTTTGAGGCATATTGCGCGAAGCAGCGGTGCCTTTCATATACGTTCGTAATCCATTGGTAAAAACATAATACTATCTAACTTATTATTGTATAGAAACTGTGTTATCTGTTATAGGATAGAATTTCCAAGTGTCCCCCATACTCAAAAACAACTCTCCTCATATAACCAGACAGTCCACTTTAAAGTAATATAATCCTACTTTATTTTGCCATCTTAGTCAACATATCTACAATTACATGAGTATATAATATTAATGTATATAATACTCACATGCCAGCATGCATGTCCTTAAGCCGAAGCCTGACCAGCCTCAGATCAGGTCGTCTCTCAGGACGCTCGCTCCAGCAGGCATTCAATACAGCCAGCACCGAAGGGCGGGCGGCCAGACCGCCGAGCGGAGGGCGAAATAATATCCCCCCAATAGGCTGGCGAACTCGGCCAATGATTTCTACATACAACATACTTACATACATTAATATATTTAGAAGTATTGAAGAGGTAGGCAGCCGTTGGTCCCGGTTGCCAATTTATCATCTTTGGCAATCGTTACAGGTCAGTCGGAGGCCTAAAATTGTCTGATAACTCAGACCCATTGAGAGTCATTTAACCCAGATCACAGTTTTTCCTCGTTAATTTAATTATTTATTTATTTATTTATTTGATCAGCCACATCGGGTTGAATTAAGTGCCGACCCCAACAATGTACGGGATAAGGCCAGGGAGATGATGATGATGATGAAGAGGTAGGCAGGTACCTCTGGCTACCTTTTCAATATAAACCTGTGGTATATACCCACATATCGTCAGTTATTCAAGTTCCATGTCGAATGTAAAATGCCTATGCCATGTAAAGGGCTTATTGCCACTAACCTGGCATTGAGACACTGAGGCATTGATCCAGGGCAAATTTGAGAGAAACTCAATAACACATATGGTGATCCTATTACAGAATGACTTCAAATATCAGGTATATTAGTCCTTCGAGAGGAACTCTATAGCGGGAATGCTGTGAGGTCAGTTATTAAGCATTTTATACTGCTGTGCCTTACGTTTTTCCCCGCATAGTATTACAAATAAAAACGATGTAACTTAGTGATATATTTTCCCGTTTTTGGAACATTTTACATGTCTCGCTCCTGTTGGTCGCAGCGTGATGTTATAAAGCCTATAAACCTCCCGCGATGAATGAAATATCCACAATAAAAAAAACAGTTCCGTCTTGTTTTGCGCCTTTAACTAAGCAAATATACTGTTCAGCTTGATAATATATTTACATACAATTGAAGTGTCTGTTTGTAATTCTAAAATAACAACTTTTCACTAAATGCATACGAATGCAATATGGTAATGACTTAATAAAAACAATTTTTTTCTCATCTGTTTGTCTGTCTGTTTGTTCCGGGTAAACTCTAAAACGGCTGGATTTTAACGGGACTTTCACTGGCAGACACCTAATATTACAAGAAGTGATTTTATTAAAAAAAAACATTTAGGGTTCTACGGGAATGAAATTAATTCCACGCGGGTGAAACCGCAGGGCACAGTTACTATTAAGTAGAGTGGATTTAAATATAGCTGCACTAAGATTCTGTGAACATACATACATATGCTCACGCCTGTATCCCATGGGGGAAGACAGAGACCACCGTTTGCCACATGCTACGATCCTTACATACTTTCGCTTCATCCACATTCATGCATCTCTTCACACACTTTCTTCGGTTACGAGTGTTCTGAATTTGACCTTTCTGAAAACTGCTGTTAATTTGGTCACAGTAGTTCTTCCTTGGACGCCCTCTACCGACACTTCCGGTCATATTCGCTCTATAAATTTCTTTCGTTGATCGCCTTTCACTCATCCTTTCGATATGTTCAAACCACCTCAACATACTTTTATCAATTCAACTTGCAACTGTCTCTTATCACACAAATATTCATTCGATCTACAATCCTGTGAAGTTCTATTATTTAGACTTCATTTATTATTTACATAAGTAAACGCTTCGGTTAGTAATTTTTCCAATTCTTTGAAGTTTACGAAGGTACCCACCAACCCTGTGTTTTGAAAACAATTTCCTTACAAAGTTTGTTTACAAAGGCTTCGTTTTATAAAAAGATTAAGTTATTATTACCCCCTGATCTTCTCCAAAACTTTGTTGATGCGTCACAGCCTATTCCAAACAAATTAATACCCTTTTAAAGCTTTGAAATGTATTCTGACACTTCTATAGCAGCTAATGACTCATTCAAAGAGCCTATTCAAATATTTGTCCTTGGCTTAGAGCAGCGTCACGTTCGCGTAGTCCAATGAATTGTGTAAATATTTGGGTCAATTTGCGTCCTATTAAAATTTCCTATACTTAAACCCTACAGGCAAAATATAAAACGCCTTAATAGAAAAGTTGTACCCTTCTGGTGAGTTCTAGGAAGTTCGTGTTGTCAAATGTAAAATATTTATTTTTTTGGAGATAGTGGTATTAAGAAAAAATGAGCATCATGTAAGCTAACTAGTACTATGTTAAACTAGTAATATGCTCATGCTTGTATCCCATGGGGTTAGGCAGACACCATAGCTCGCCACATGCTACGATCCTTACATACTTCTTTCGCATGCATCTAACTATCTTTTTTAATCAGGAGCCTTTGACCTCTTATTGCCATGATAGTTTTACTCTTATTATGAAACAGATGTATTTGACGTGTATACATCTGTCACTGTCGCACAGCTGAACTATCATTGCAATAAGAGTTAATGGTTGGGCCCCAGGTCTGTGGGGAGAGCAAATGATCATGATCATCCCCAGCAAAGGGAAGATCTTCCAGCCAGGTGGGTGTCATGCCTGGGGAACCGCGCCTACATTGTTCTAGTTGGAAACTTGTACATATACTGCAATGCTCTCGAAAACTCTTACTGCGCGATTTAGGTTTTCGTGTATTTGTACTCAAACTTTGCATTTGTTAGCGAGTAGCGCCATCTATGTAGCGAGTGGAGAAACGCTGCTACAGGTCTATGCAAAGTATTTGTTTAAAAAATATTTTTCGAGCACTTACCAGCAAAAGTCAAGTTGGTATCTCCCCAGGGTCCGTTCCTGCCCAGTATCTCGTAGAGTATGATCCCGAAGGAGTATACGTCTCCTTTAGGTGAGCCACGCGCTGGGGGGTTAGGGTCCCGGAGGAACTCCGGAGCACGCCAGAGCATGCGTCGCTCCATGCGCAAGGCGTCCTCTGCGTCTGCGCAACCACCTGGGATGGATTGAAAGAACTTATATAAATGTGTTTTCTCTCCCTATACTTACATAGAATATAATACAATACTTATTTGTGACATTATGCGTTATTACAAAAATCATAAATTTTATTTATCTTTGTAGATATAGATGTGAGTGATGGAAGTGTATGAAGAGATGCATGAATGTGTACCTAGCGAAATAAGTATGTAAAGATCGTACCACGTGGTAAACGGTGGTCTCATCAATATATAATATCTACGAACAAAACTATGCTCACGCCTGTATCCTATGGGGGTAGGCAGAGACCACCGTTTGCCACATGCTCGATTTCTCATGGATTCCACCATCAGAACTGAACCAAATTAAAATGGGAACACTTTGGAAGCATCTCCTTTCAAATTAAAAAACATTCATCGAAATCGGTCCACCCAGTCAAAAGATCAGTGTTTGTTAAAAATAATTACAGTCAAATTGGCTTAAAGTAATTTCAAAATGTAATGACCTGAATATTTCATATTCGCGACAGTACAATGAGAAATTACAGGAATTTAATAAAGAGCATTTACACTTCAATACCTAATAATTGTACAATAGTATCAAATTCATTATTACTTTGGAATAAGATTTGATTAACTTTGTAAATTCATTGTAAATAGGAATTCTTCAATTACTTTTTTTTGGTTGTATTCTAAACTAGCTGTGTCCCGCGGATTCACCCGCGTAGACTTAATTTTAGGTAATCTCAAGCTACGCATTCAGTTATAAGTACATGTACTAGATTTTTAGTTATGTTAATTTTTATCGACATTTGTGCATTGGAACATTGTCAATGAGCTTGCGTTTCTTAAATTATTTATTTTGTATTCTTTAAATTGTATAATATTTTTGAAAAGCGTAATTACTGAGTTTCTTGCCAGGTTCTTCTCAGTAAAAGCAACCTTCCGAACCTGGCGGTAGCATGTATAATGCTGTATAATTATGTCACTCTGACGATTTGAAAGTACTTTGTAAAAAGTCTAATCGAATAAAGATACTTTTGACTTTCACTATGGGTGGATATTTTCACGTTATCCCTAATTTAAAAAAATATCCTAAGTAACTCCTTGTAACATCAACCAATCAACTTGTAAAATCCAGACGTTTCAGAGTTTACCCGGAACAAACAGACAGACTTTTTTTATATACATAAAAGATAATCTAAGGCAACATACGTTACTAATATACTTTCATACGCTTGAAGTGAAAAGCTGTTAATTTGAAATTACAAACAGACACTACATTTTTATTTATCTCTATGTATAGATTGTACCATCGGTATATGTCCACGCCAATTTTCAGCCAAATCGGTTCAGCCTTTCTTCAGTTATAAATAGTATAACTAATACGACTTTCTTTTATATATATATAGATATTGAGCAATACAATGTCAGATAACGCTATATAACATTGTTTGTTATATAACCGTATATTATAACGTACGGCTTTAAAGTTGTTTTAATAAATAATGTTTATTTCGGGGCGATACATTTATTTATCTTGTTCTTAATACATTACTAGTATGTCAAAAGAAATAATATTCTCTGTACAAAACCGGGTAATGAAGGAAGATATTTAAATTCTTTGTATATTACTGTTGTCAGTTATGTACAAAGAATTTAATGTTCTTCCTACACTACCCGGTTTTGTACAAAGAAATTTGGCATGCATATATATGTTATGACGTAGGCATCCGCTATGAAAGGATTTTGATTAATTCTACCCCCAAGGGGATAAACATTTTGTCAATTTTAAACCGATCTATTATATAAGACTAATTCTACGCGGGTGAAACGCGGGTGGTTTTGAAGGCGGTTTATTTTTTAATATGCAGGCACTCCAACAATACCTTGTTCCATCCATCCTCAAACACAGCCAACATACTTACTCTTTAAGTTGTGTAATCCATAATCAGTGATCTGGAGCACCCATCGGCTATCAACTAAACAGTTGCTCGACGTCAGATTCCCGTGAGAGACCAGCGCAGAGTCATGCAGGTAAGTTAGGCCCCTCAGCAAGTCAGCTACAAGGCTCGCGACGAACATATCGTCTAGATGCAGGTCCCTGTCAGCCAGGACCCTAGCGAGTGACCCTCTTGAGCAGTAAGCTGACACTATGCATGCCGCTCCACTCTCCACGCAGACACCAACAAAAGCCGTCAGGTTTTCGTGACGTAGGCTTCGGATCTGAAATTTACGGGTTTGTGAAATTTCTGTTGTTTACTTGGAATGTGAAACTAGATCAAACATAACATATATGGAAAACTGTCTATCTGTCAAGTTTTCAAGGCTATTCCACTTAACGGATTGGGCTGCAAATTTGTTGGTGACACCGTAGTCTAGTGGCTAGTTTACCTGACTGTTACACTAGGTGTCACGGGTTCGAGGGCAAAATGTTTACATGATGACTTGTATCATATATAAGCTTTGCTTGGCTTAATAAATAGTATATGACATGGATAAATAATAAGAGTCTTTACACGAGTAAGAGTCACGCTCTTACTCGTGTAAAAGCTAGATTTTCCATATACCGACTAATTGTACTCTATAATCTATATCTATATAGATAAATAAAATTGGAGTGTCTGTTTCTAAAATTACACCTTTGACTATATGAATATGAAAGTAAACACGGTACGGAAAAAGAAAAATCAATTTTTGAAAAATGTCTCTGTCTATCTGTTTGTCTGTCCGTCTGTTTACTCCAGCTTTGTTCTTTAAAAAACAAATTACGGTTCTGCGGGCTACCAATAAAATTAAGTCTCCGCGGGTTAAACCGCGGGGCATAGCTAGTATGACATATGTTTCAAAAGAAGTTTTAATCATACATTCCATCACAAAATATTTTCTGGTAAAAGTAATTAAGGAACTGATAATTGTGTACTTTGATGTTCTTTTATGCCTTTTATGGGTAATTAGTAGCTGGTGAAAGGCGGTTTTTTCAATGAAATATTTTATACAGTCTTGCAGATTGACGTATCTCAACCCTTTCATAAATTTAATTTACATTTAAATAACAGCAACAACATATATGTAATTCGTAGGCCCTTGATTGCTATTTATAGAAAGCTGATCAGACACAGAGTTGAAGCTTCATCCACATTCATGCATCTCTCCATACACTTTCTTCGGTTACGAGTGGTCGAGAACTTGACCTTTCTGAAAAATACTAAGTATTTTTTCCTTAGACGCCCTCTACCGACACGTCACCACATCACTCTTCAACTTGCAACTGTCTCATATCACACAATTTTACCAAAAACTAGTATAAGCCGTATTGGCCTTGGGGTTAGAGCAGTCGCCTGCTACGCAAGCGACGCAAGTTCGAATCCCAGCGGGGTCTGTACCAATGAGTTTTTCTAAAAAACTTATGTGCAGTTATTTCACACCACGTGCTTTACGGTGAAGGAAAACATCGTGAGGAAACCTGCATATTTCTGAGAAGTAATGCAAAGACGTATTTATAGTACCTGAAACGGCGATGGACTCACCATCTGTCACGTTGGCACTTGATCATATTCGGTGAAATGTGGGCGTTGTTTCAACACCTCTGCTAACCCCTTCGGGGTCCCTTCTGGGATGGCGTGAGCATATATAGATATAATGAAGTGTAAGTAGATTACGCTTTTTTTATAAACTGACCTGCTTCAACTCCTTCTTGATAGCTCTGGTGACGTCAATGCTCTTCTTGTGTAAGTGTTTCACTGCAACAATGTTCCCCCTGTATAACGCTATGGTGGTGTGCGCCCGGCGCGTCTCAACGTCTTGGTGCATGGAGGGCTGGGAACAAGAAAAATATATAAAGGCCACAGTACATAATGTTAAGGCTCTCAGAGGACCTAGTGCGAGTTTTTCACTGCCGTCACAAGTCACCGCGTCGACGTACACGTAGATTTGTATATCTAAGGATCTAAACAGCGCTATCTGTCCGCCTAAAGATGACACTATTGTGAGCCCATATAAATGCTTTTACGTCGACGCGATGACTTATGACAATGATTTTATGAAAAATCGCACTAGGCACTCTGAACATATTTCAAGATCCATCGAACATTACGATTTCACATTTTAATTATCATTGTAGTGGAGCAGTGATTTCACACAGGTGCCTTACGGTGAAGAAAAACATTGTGGGGAGACCTGTATTTGTCTGAGAAGTTATTCAAAGACGTACGTTTAGTGCCTGAGACGGCGATAGACTCACCATCTGCCACGTTTGCACTTAATAATATTCGGGGAAAAGTGGGTGTTGTTATAACAACGCCGCTGATATCCCTTCTGGGAATACAGGCATTTTTAGTAGGAATGCGAAGGCTTTAATTATAAAAATGTATGAGACGCTGTCCAAGCAATACTCCTTGTGTTGGCATAGCGATTTCCCTTATACGACAGATAATAGTTTGTGGTATAGGTAAAGAGACAATTCTCATAACCATTACGATTCACAGTAGACATGTAATCGTAACGTGGAATGCATAATATATTATCTTACTTTCATATTCAAACCACGTACTATATCTTCCGTTAATATGTTGGCATATATCCCAATGAGGTCACAGTAATTCCTATCGGAACTAGCGTCAAGGATTGTATTGTTATGACCCCTCTTGTTAGTTGAGACAACCTCAGCTAGTTTTTATTGCTAAGGTGGAGGTCGGGAGGCAAGGTCATGTGTCTAATAAAACCTAAGTGGTCAATAGTAATTGATAAAGTGTCTCAGACTGATAAAAACTGTTTGGATTGAGGTACTTAAGTACCAAATGTGATATTCCTAGGCCTATGTGCCGTCACGTGTGTTGATTGAACCTTATTGATTTGAACATACAATTTACATACATACATATGCTCACGCCTATATTCCCCGAAGGGGTAGGCAGAGGTGTTGTTATCATAACACCCACTTTTGACCGAATTTGATCAAGTGCCAACGTGACAGATGGTGAGTCTATCGCCGTCTCAGGCACTATACATACGTCTTTGAATTACTTCTCAGAAATATGCAGGTTTCCTCACGATGTTTTCCTTCACCGTAAAGCACGTGGTGTGAAATCACTGTACATAATTTTTTAGAAAAACTCATTGGTACAGGCCCCACTGGGATTCGAACTTGCGTCGCAAGCGACGCAAGTTCGAATTGCATATCAGGCGACTGCTCTAACCCCGAGGCCACCACGGCTCTTACATTTGAACGGCAATTAACCAATTGCACAAAATACAGCAATATTACACAATATATACAGTACACAATACATTGATTTATATACACGGCATATAAAAAAATACATTGAAACGTTTGCCTAGCAATACTCCAGACATGCCGACATGTTCGTCCGCCATTCATCCGCAAGCAAATCACATTCAGAGTTGGACTCCAAGAGGCGTTGAGCGCAGAGAGAGTGCGAGGGATAGGAGAGTATGATCGCTTAGTACGACCAGCCGACATTGACAGCCTGTGTGTGTAGTTATCAGGCATAAATATTTTAGTCAGCTCTTTGAGTAATTCAAAGGCATTGATATATCCACCGACCTTGAATGCGAGCAGTAATATTTTTTGGGTCTTTAATTTAACGGATTTATTTACTATTTTCCGGGGCCTACCATCATCGGTTTAAGCAGAGCGTAATAATACCTTCTCAGATTCGACGTCTCATTTTCGTACTGTAAAATTAAACGTCAAAGCTAAGAAGTGATTAATACGCGCTGCTTAAAAGATCATAGTTGGCACCCTGTACTAAAGTAGTAACATAATTTACTGTGCGTCGACGAGGCACTAAGACATGACATTTTTAAATCTCATTTCAAGAACTTCGGGGTAGGATTTAGAAAAATCGGAATCTGTTCCGAATATAAACAAAATTGGGATAAGTTTGAAAGTCCATTAGGGAAGATGTTTTTTTTTTATAATTTTTTTATGAACTTTTTAGTAATGTATATTTCAGCAGCTGTTCCATTTTCTAGTCTTCCTTTATTAATATTCATTCTGTATATTTTATATATAGGTAAATATAATAAAGAAAAATTATTCACGTTCTTATAAGTATACCGTTAAGGTTTTTTTTTTCATAATCCTTTATAAGATTAAGAGTGTTGCGCTCTGTTGAATTTGCTTTGGACAGAATCGCTGTGTCACGTGAGATAAATTATATTTGGTGAAACTCGGTGTACCGTAGAAAAGGAAAAGGGGGCCTACCATCATCGATCTAAGCAGAGTGTAAACGTACGGGATCACCCGCTCTCTCCCCAGTGGTGACTCCGACTCCTGGCTCTCCCTATATTATAAAATGGCCGTGCCCTGTGGTTTTACCCGCGTTGATGTAATTTCATGGGAGACCCTCAGAATGCAATTTTTTTAAATAAAAGTTAGGCTAAGTTACTAATTGTAAAATTAGCTATCTACAACTGTAAGTAGACAAGTAATATTATTATCCATATATTAATATGGCACTCTGAACTAATCAAACAAGTTTAATAACAGCAAAGTTGCGAGTGGTTAGTTTAAAAGTTGATCTACGCCATTTCAAATTGCATATTTTTGAGCTCGAGTTTCATGGTCCCGTACTATAGAGGTAAAAACGGAACCGATGTTTTGCCATTCGGCGCTTCGCGGTTCTACCAGTGAAGGATTGACAAAAGCTAAGAAACTGATTTCTTCCCCGTTTTTTGTACAATGATAATATTTACCATCAGCGTGATATTATAAAATGTAAAACGTTCCTCGATGAATGAACTTCCTAGTAAAATATTACAATTCTTAAATTGATTTGTGCTTTTGTATTGTTTAATTGAAGACAATAAAGTACTATACACGCGTAATAATGTGCACATAAATGTTTCTGTAAACAATCTAAAATAATTTGTTCTGAAGGTAGTAAAATCTTCGACTATTTCTATCCGAGAAATATCATTATTTGTTATGCGGTTTCGATGGTCAATCACACAAACACTTCTAATTTAATAGATTTGTGATCTAGTTAAGAACAATTGTCAGACACGAGTTTGGGTAACCTTATTGAATTATAATTCTAGTCTATAGTTGAATAATATTGTCTTGTCCGCGGTGGTAACTAGCCTTAACCCGCAATTGGTTTTCACGTGTTGATATAATATACACTATAGCCTTTCTCAATAAATGGGTTATCTAACACTGAAAAATTTTTTTTTCATCAGTAGTTCCTTTAGCTTTATTTGCGAACCCGTGGCAGACATAGGTTGACTACTATTGTGTAATCAACGTAGCCGATGCGTAAACTTTTGCGTCACAATATTATGTCGTTTGTGTAAAACTTTGCAGTTTCTCCTATATTGCCTTTCTTAAATTAAGGTCAGCAAAATTGTGGGAGGATGTTTAAGCTTATATGTCCCCGGTTAGCTATTTCTATAAACGAATTTTTATCAAACAAGCTTTTCTTAAAACGTCGAATCGATTAAAGTAAAATAAAAATATTTCGTGTACTCCATTATTTATTTTTGTTACTGACAGGCCCAAAACTCTGTTAATTGATGACTTGACTATGACAGCATGGCAGGGTGAATCAGAGAATTATAGAAAACAGTCTATATCTATACAGATAAATAAAATTGAATTGTCAGTTTGTAATTCCAAAATAACCGCTTTTCTTACGTACTGACTTAAAAAAACAACTTAATTTTTTTTTCTCTGTCTGTTTGTTCCGGGTAATCTCTGAAACGGCTGAACCGATTTTAACTGGCACATGGCTAGTGTTACAAGGAGTAACAATATTTAAGGTACCACGGGAATTAAATTAAATCTACGCGGGTGAAACCACAGGGCACAGATAGTAATGAAATAAATCTACTGGTGGATCATAAATGTGGATCAGTACGGAATAATTCTTCTCAGAAAGCACTTTCATTTGATAAAAATACTGAGATGCAGAATAAGTCCGCCATTTTGGATGGTCCGCCATATTGGAATTAGGATGACGGCACAAAGCTTAGTATGCAAGCTACTAAAAATCTTGTAAAAATAACAAAAACCAACCTTATCTCCATTTTGTCCATTATACGCCGATATGAAGGTGAGGTCCTTAGCTTCCAACCGCCAAAGAACAGACGCCAGTTTCTGTTCATAGGTGTAGTGTCCCAGAAGCATGACAGCTGCCAATATAGCAGCTATGATAACAGCTACTATCGCAGCCAAAAGGCCAGGGTCGTGGGGTAAAGAGCACTTGCTACCGTCGAAGCCGCAAGGAGGTTCTTCTACAGGAACGTTGCCACCTATCCACGCTATCTTCGATCCACCTACTAGTTCCTGTGGGGAATAAAAGGACAATTAAACCTGTCCACTTGAGCAAAGCAGTCAGTCAGGGTGACAACCCTTTTTTTTAACGTAGGCAAAGTCAAAGTAAAAAATATCTTTATTCGATTAGACTTTTAACAAAGTACTTTCAAATCGTCAGAATGACACGATTAAATATGCTACTGCCAGGTTCGAAAGGATGCTTTTACTGAGAAGAACCTGGCAAGAAACTCAGTAATTACTCTTCTCAAAGTAGAGGATCTGTTATGGATGCACCAACCGCCGCGGCAGCAGTGGAAGGGCACTGGTTAAACTCCACGGTGTTTAATCGATGCCTCCTGGTCGCTGTCATGAAGAATGACATAACTCTAATGTTCCAATCGAGCATAGGAACGGTATGGAGGTAGACCTAATTTTTCAAATTAGAATAAAAAAATAATAGACCAAACTAGTACTAAAAGTGAAATCCATACGTACATCACGTGAGGGGTCCGAATTCTTATTAAACCAAAAACTTAAGAGTTTATTCTGTTCAGTTACACCTCTTGTCATATTATAATGTACTCACTGGTAACAAGTCAGTGGTGTTCTTGTATCTGAAGGTGGCGACTGGTTGAGCGCTCCAGCCCCCTGGTACTGCGGGATCCTCCACCAGTCCAATGACTGTGAAATTACCTTCAGCATCGCCTGCACTGTCCATGTTTACCTGTGATGGTATAATTATTATGCAGTACATATAAGTGGAGGTATCGGCTGATCTGCAAAGATTTTCAGTGGCAGATAGCTAACTTTGCAGGGAGTATTAGGCTATTTTTATTTCGTACAAAACGTTACGGTTCCGTTGGTCATCCATGAAATTAACTGTACGCGGGTAAAACCGCGAGGCACAGTTAGTAAATCATATAATTCGGCTATTCTCTAAAATATCAAGGCGTCTTTCCTGAACAGATCGTTCAAGACAGTTGTAACAGTAGATTATATATAAAGAGTAGTAAGAGCCGTGGTGACCTTGGGGTTTGAACACGCTACGCAAGCGACGCAAGTTCGAATCCAATGAGTTTTTCTAAAAACTTATGTGCAGTGACTTTCACACCACGTGCTTTACGGTGATGGAAAACATCGTGTGGAAACCTGCATATGTCTGAGAGGTAATTCAAAGACGTATGTATAGAGCCTGAGACGGCGTTGGACTCACCCTCTGTCATGTTGGCACTTAATCATATTCGGTGAAATGTGTTGTTGTTACAACACCTCTGCTTACCCCTTCGGGGACCCTTCTTGGATGGCGGTAGTATATATATCTAGTAGTAGTAGAGTTTGGTATAGCTCGGCACACCATCAGTCACGCGGGCACTTTAATAAAGGGAGCTCAACAAATTGAGCACCCTAGAGGCTTAATATCGACTTACTTGATACATGTTGGGCCAAAAAAAGTAAATAAAAATGATCACGCAATCTCAGAGGTCCCTGAAGGGGTAAGCAGAGTGTTTACAACGCACACTTTTCACTCAAGATAATTAAGTGCGAACTTGAAAGATACTGAGTCCATCGCCGTCTCAGGCTCTATATATTTAGCATCTCAGACGTATTCAGGTTTGCTCACGTCACAATGTTTCCCTTAACCTTAAAACTCGTGGTCTGATATCACCATGTAGCGTACATAGTGCATAGGTATATATTATGTAACCTGCATCGCTTGCAATTCCCTTCGCGACTAGATGTAAGTCAGTATTACACGCGCAAGTGTCTACTCCTCTAGCGCTTGCGCTAACGCTCACGATAAAAAATGTATGGAAATTACATAAACCAACCACGTGTCTAAGTCAAAAATATCTTTTTCGATTAGACTTTTAACAAAGTACTTTCAAATCGTCAGAATGACATAATTAAACAGGATTATACATGCTACCGCCAGGTTCGGAAGGTTGCTTTTACTGAGAAGAACCTGGCAAGAAACTCAGTAATCACTCTTTTCAATAATATTATACAATTTTAAGAATACAAAATAAATCACTTGACATACGTCATTCCCGTACATTTTATATCGTTTCTACTAACGTAGCGTGAGCATAATGTTACTTAGCCTACAAACTGTCTGTTCCGCTTTCAGTCGAATAAACGTCATCAAAGTCAAAAATATTTTTATTCGATTAGACTTCTTACAGAGTTTTTTTTTGATAGTGAGGAATCCAATGGGTTCCTCCACATATTTTTAACAATTTACGATATATTTTTCTCAACAATCACTTGAAATTGGCGGCCATTAAATAAAGAAAGTAAAGGAAAGGAAAGGACTTTTTACAAAGCACTTTCAAATCACCAGAATGCCATAATTATACAGGATCATACATGCTACCGCCAGGGTCGGGAGGTTGCTTTTACTGAGAAGTATCACATAGGTAAATGTTTTCCTTATTCGTCAACCAAACAACGTTGTCAAAACCACTTCGGGGGCATCTCAGCCCTGCGTTATCCGACTCGCCCCAACATAAATATCAGTGGTCAATAGAGGGTGCGGAATATGTTGACCGCATCGTCCCAGTCCAACATGAATACATGAATAGTTGGAAAATTAGCCCACAGGCTCCGTTGCCCCCGAAAAGGATATCAGACTAGGTATTTAATCGTAACATGCTTGGTATTTAGAGGGCTTTAACTACACTTTCTAAAATGAACATTGCTTCGCATTAAACAAAGCTGTTAAACTCCAGTAAACACAATCTATTGCAGAGCTGCGTCGCACTTGTGTAAATAAGCCTTCCGACGAAGCCTTCAGACACTCGATCTTTATCAAGCTAAGTGCTTAATGAGAAAAGGGTTGACTTAAATCCCTCATTCTCATTATGAAGTTGCAAAATGTAATTTCAATTTCACTTATTACAACCAATTTAGACTGAATATATTAAATCGTTGATGAATAGTTGGTCAAGAATACTATAAACGTGAAAGTTTGTATGGATGTACGTTTGTTACCCTATCGCGCAAAACTACTAAATGGATTTCAATAAAACATTGCAATACTATCTATATATATATACAAATGAATTGCTGTTCGTTACTCTCGCTAAAACTTGAGAATGGCTGGACTGATTCGGGTGATTTTGGTATTGATAAAATTGTTGAAGTTCAGGGAAGGTTTAAACGGTGGGAAATATTATGTGACTGACTGACTGACATAGTGATCTATCAACGCACAGCCCAAACCACTGGACGGATCGGGCTGAAATTTGGCATGCAGGTAGATGTTATGACGTGGGCATCCGCTAAGAAAGGATATTGATTAATTCTACCCCTAAGGGGCTAAAATAGGGGATGGAATTTTGTATGAAACTTTGTCAATTTTAAACGGATATATTATATAAAACTAAATTTATGCGGGTGAAACCGCGGGCCGCAGCTAGTTCCTAATAAAAATAACAAATATATACCTACATCTATATCTATAAGTACAATCATAAACATACAGATTAATAAAATGTAAATATGTGTCTGTTTGTACATAAAAAACCAATATAAAAATTATCTGTATGTATGTCTGTTTGTTCCGGGTAATCTCCAAAACGGCCGCACCGATTTTACGCAGGACATTCACTGTCAGATGGGAGGAGCTCGTGGCACAGTTGCTAGTGTGCATATCATTATATCAGCGAGTTCCCCCTCCGTGCCTCGAAGAGCACGTTAAGCTGTAGGTCCCCGTTGCCAATTTATCATCTTTGGCAGTCGTTACAGGTCAGTCGAAGGCCTAAAATAGTCTGACAACTGGTTAACCCAGATCACAGATTTTCCTCGTTAAAGGGGTTGCGAAGGTTAGATGGCAGTCGCTTCGTATAAAAATCAAGTGATCAGCCACATCGGGTTGAGTCAAGTGCCGACCCCAAGTGTATGGGATAAGGCCAGGGAGTTGATTCACTGTCAGATGTCGCTGTAGTTAAATTGTACGCAAGTTTAACTGCGGGGCTCAGTTAGTATGTTATAAAGTTGGTGATAATATGATGAACGGTGATGAGGCGCTCGTGGCAGAGTTTACGCCAATCCACGCCAATGTGTGACAAATCACTAAAAACCTCGTTTGTAAGTGATACTAAATATCTATTTGTAAAACAACAGCTGTTTTATTAAACGACCCTGAGAGTATTACTAAAAATCTCCATACGGTAATACATGGACTTTATTACACCCCCGTCTACCCCTTCATGGCACCTTTATGGAAAGTGTGAAGGTACTCCGAATAAAAGACGTAATATTATTTGTACCAAATCATTTTTATGTATCAAGAATATTAGGGACATTTTAATATGCAACGGTACGTAGCGTGAATGTTATTTAGGACTAAAGTAACTTAAATTCATTTAATGCTTTGATCTCCCGTCGCAGCCTGTCCATGTTTATTGATGAGTTCACAGAAGGTGATCGAGTGCTTGTTGCAATCACTTGTTATGTAAGCGACGCAAGTTCCAATCTGACTGATAAGGTTTTCTATAAAATCACTCGTATTTGCCAGTAGCAGGCCGGAGTATGGATTCGTTTTCAGTAAATTAATCATGTACGGCGAATTTTTTATGTACTATAAATACATCTCTGCTTATCAGCCTGGCATGTGGTATGAAGTTACTGCATAAGTTTAATAGGAAAACTCATTGGTGCAGGCTCCTCTGGGATTGAAACTTGCGTCGCTTGCGTAGCAGACGACTGTTCAGCAGGTCTAAAAAGGCCTATTTGGGAGAATCATAATGTGATCCGAATATGATTAGGTGCAATTCATATTATGATTAATATTAACCAATTCACCTGTTTCACACTTTTCTATGAAGATTCCTAAAATGGTATACAAAATAAGAATTGCGTTTGTGACAAATAGCATCATTAAACGTTAGGGACTAACATCTACAATTATTGTAATCATTCGTGAATCATAATATGAATTAAGCGACCATTTTGTCATTTTGATGATGAATCATATTCGGATCACATATGATTCTCCCAAAGTGGCCTTTTTAGACCTACAGACCTCACGGCTACCTCTTTACTAGGTAAAATATGTGCGAATTTAATTATTATATTAAAAAAGGTAGATCAAATTCATACGCACGTAATTTTGTTACCTAATAATTACATTATAAATATATCCACGCCAGACATCGTTTGACAGAATCACCTCCAGACGAGCCAGTGTAATATGTAGCCAGATGTGTTCTTATATTGAACTCGATTACTGTGTCATTGTCGCCAGCATATTTCTATGAATCAGGTATATTTTTCAGGGAATATATTGTAAGAAACACTATATTATATTTACCGTAACAACTAATCTATTTATCTAAAAGGCAAAAGTAATTGACTGGTTTACAGCTATCACATCAATACACATACCAAGCCATTAATAATAATTATGATCTCCTATCGAATAACTGTTACGCCGCGCATCTGCGCAAGGGATATTTATAGTTCACAAGTGTGTGCGCAAACACAGGTGCACTTTTTATTCCCTCACTCTCATAGTCCGATGGGAGGCAATCCGACACGACTGGAGAGAGATCAGGCGGAGAAACAACGGTGCAACGTGTGCCCCGAGGTATGAAATCACTGCTCATAAGTTTTTTGGAAAACTCATTGGTACAGGCCCCGCTGAGATTCGAATTTGCGTCGCTTGTGTAGCCACTACGTCTCATATAAGAACCTGGTTGACCGAGCGGTGCTCGGTTTCTTTTCAATGACGTTTTCTCATATATGTATGCTGAAAAAAAAGGAAGAGAAAAGAAAAAAATCGAACCAGTGAAAGTCGGTCTCGAACCGGGGTACTCTAGTTTCGTTTTTGCCCAGTAGGCTGGATGCCTCACGTCTGAGCTAACTAATTGTAATGATATGAGTTTTTTAGCGCCTCAAACCACGGTCAAAGCGATGTTTTCCAAAAATGAAACACAAAATTTCATGAATATCGTTGTAGCCGTTTCCGAGATTCTATACATAAGAATTTCACGCTTAAAGGTATAAGATACTATAATGAATTATTGCAGCAGTACTCACATCGAATCCTTGCACAGATCTGTAAGTAGTCGGTCGAAGTAGCTTCATGAGCGTGGCTCCGTCAGTGGGAGGCAGCCCGGTACGCATTGCGGCAGTTGCGGCACGCGCCCACAGGGTCACCGCATCGTATAAATGAGCCGCTTCTATTGGCACCTAAAGAAAAAAAAATGGTATTCAACGTGGCAATGCTGCCAGCCTTTTTGGCAGGACCCCGAGACACACCGATTTAGGCCAAGTTTTCTACTCGTAATTAGTTCTAAGTACTGGGGGCCTACCATCATCGGTTTAAGCAGAGCGAATTAAGAACTTCTGAGCATTTATGCCTAATTTTTTACCGTACAATCAAACGTCACGGCTAAGAAGTTCGTAATACGCGCTGCTAAAACGATCATAGTTCGCCCACTGTTCTTATAATGTACAATAAAGGTAAAAAACTTGTTATATTTAATTGTGCTAAAAAGAAGAAAAAATATTTATTCCCCTGAGTAATAAGCCCTTTCATTTAATACCTATACTGTGGTAGTACATGAAAAATCACTTGTCCGCCATCTTGGATGATCCACCATATTGGAATTCGAATAACGTCACATACCTGCATGCATTGTCATCCAAAATAAGCGCGTATAAGTACCAAATTTCAGTTGAAAGAAAACTGATTTACAATTCAATTGCAAGATTCCACCCAGCAAACATACATAATGCAAGTTCATAAAAAGTGCTCACGCCATCCCAGAAGGGTCCCCGAAGGGGTAAGCAGAGGTGTTGTAACAACACCCACATTTCACCGAATATGCAGGTTTCCTCACGATGTTTTCCTTCACCGTAAAGCACGTGGTGTGAAATAACTGCACATAAGTTTTTGAGAAAAACTCATTGGTACAGGCCCCGCTGGGATTCGAACTTGCCTCGCTTGCGTAGCATACATACGCTCAAGCCTGTATTCCTTGAACGTGTTGGCTGAGGTACTACATACACCCTTATTAGTACGCCCACATTTCACTCGTTATGTTTGAAAGAAAGAGCCGTGGCGGCCTTGAGGTTTGAGCAGTCGCCTGCTACGCAAGTGTCGCAAGTTCGAATCCCAGCGGGGCCTGTACCAATGAGTTTATCTAAAATACTTATGTACAGTGATTTCACACCACGTGTTTTACGGTGAAGGAAAACATCGTGAGGAAACCTGCATATTTCTGAGAAGTAATTCAATGACGTATGTAAAGTGTCTGAGACGGCGATGGACTCACCATCTGTCACGTTGGCACTTAATCATCTTCGGTGAAAAGTGGGTGTTGTGACTACAACACCTCACAGGCCGATACAGGCGTGAGCATATGTATGTATGTATGTTTGAAAGTTACTTCAAATCGTCAGAATCATTATTATATTATTAAGTTTAATCAATGTTACCGTTGGGCTCGAAAGGGTGTTTTACGCCCAGATTAACATTTTGATTCAAATTTACGAATAATAAATCATTCTATATGCAATTTAAACGATTTTGTCGCGTGAAATTTGTGGAATGAATTATAAAACGCGTAATTTTGATCGGTACATAAATAATGAAAGAGTCATATTTGTTATTTATGCTTTTAATCGCACTCAAAAGGTCCCTATTGGCAACCCTTAATAACGAAATCCCAAAAAGGTACACAGGGTGGCATCTTCTAATAATTTTGTTTTGTTACAGAGCCTGTTTTGTGAGATAAGTTAAACCCATAAATGGTAATAAAAATTCACAGCTTGCGACCAAAATAAATCATATAAATGAGTGGCATTTTTTGTATTCCTTCTGACCACCTCCTGTTTATGTAAGGAAGATCGAGTATTTGAATAAAATACAGGTTTAACTTAACTTCTACGTAAAGTTCTTTCCTGAAGGACGCGATGCAAAATAATCGTTACTTTTAATTCATTAAACAACTGGCAATTACCCCCATGTAGACTTAATTTCATGGGTGATCCGCGGAAACTTAATAGGTACCTATGTTTTACTAAATAAAAGTACGTTACTCCTTACAACATTAGCTATCTGCCAGGGAAACTCCCTTTACCGAGAACAAACAGACAGACGGAAAGACAGACAGACAGTTTTTAAATCAGTACCGTATATACTTACTTTTATATGCTTTTAGTGAAAACGCAGGGAACATTAAATTTGAATGAAATCTGATCGTTCAAAGTAGGAGAAAATCAAGCCCAAAAAGGTCGGTTACAGACATACAAACATACAAGTGAAGCAAGCGTATATTAACTAAGCTAAGGATGTATTAAGCAGCGCTGGCGACCACACCACTATCGGGTCATAAATAAATATCGCATTCATAACAGTGTGTTCACAATAACAAAGCAATAATTCCCCACAAGGGGAATGTATGTATTTGTTACGGCCTTGTGTATTCTTCTCCGATTCTAAGAAATGTAGTGTGACCTACATACTGCCCAGGTCAGGGGACTAATCCTACCACAACTTCAAAGAGGAAATAGATTTTTGTAAGGAAGACCGTTCGTATTGTATTTTTTCCGAAACTTAAGCATATACAAATGTCGGGGAAAATAGAACAGTACATATACTCACGCCTGTATTCCCCGAAGGGGTAGGCAGAGGTGTTGTTATCACAACACTCACTTTTCCCGAATTTGTTTAAGTGACAGATGGTGAGTCTATTGCCATCTCAGGCACTATACATACGTCTTTGAATTACTTACCAGAAATATGCAGGTTTCCTCACGATGTTTTCATTCACCGTAAAGCACGTGGTGTGAAATCACTGTACATAAGTTTTTAGAAAAACTCATTGGTACGGGACCCGCTGGGATTCGAACTTGCGTCGCTTGCGTATCCGACGACTGCTTAAACCCCGAGGTCTCTTTTTAAGGAGCTGAGTTGCCTTTCAAGGAATTTTTACCTACAACTGGTAGGTGTACGTGCAGAGTTAGACGCAAGTTCTAATCTCACTGATCTGTACTAATCCTTTCTAACATACCCCGTTCTTTCCCACTGCTTGGCAAAGGTCACACTCCCCATTTCCTAGGTAGCCCGGCTTTGTGTTAATAAGTTTGAAAAAACCAAATTACAGTGTCACACCACGTATAAATACAAGTCTCTCGAAAACTCGCGAGGCAACTTGTGCCGCAAGTTATATAGTAGGTTTTATCATGTTTTTACGTTGTTGATATCGATTGCTCGAGTTTTACGTTTCCATACAAAACGAGGAAAATACGCAATGATACCTATATCCTCGTATGTCTGAGAAGAAATTCAAAAACGAATTTATATGGTAACATTTATCTTATACCTTAGAACCTTTTTTAATATCATTACCTTAATCAACCATCATTACCTTAAACCATCCTTTCCTTAATTTATTTAATGGCGATGAAATATGGAAGTTAATTTCGCCGATATCTGTCAAGTTATGATCAGATCAGATATGCTCAGACGTGAAGCTTCTAGCCTATGGGGCATTAACAAAACTAGAATACCCCCCGGTTCGAGTCCCCTAATGTTGCCGGTCCGATTTTTACCCTTTTTTTATTATTTTTCATACATATGCTCACGCCTGTATCCCATGGGGGTAGGCAGAGAACACCGTTTACCACATACAAACTGTCAAGTTCTCGTACCAGGCACTAGTAAGTGTCTGATACGGCGATGGCCTCATCTAGTACGTTTGAATTTAACCTACGGTGAGAAGTGGGTATTGTTTATACCTCTGTCCGTGGCTTGTCGCTAGTTTCTCCATACTAAGGTAGTCTGTATATTTATGTTATGTAAAACAGGTGCAGTGTTTTCGTCAACATCGCAATACATTAATATTAATCTGCATGAAATTAACATGTTCCCGGAGTGTGTGGGTGTAGGGTATTTTCCAAGGCATAATATTATGCTTGGTGATTCGTCTAGGGCTGTCAATTTTTTTGTGGCAAAAAATAGCATGTAAGTTTCATCTCCCTGGCCTTATCTCATACAATGTTGGGGTCGGGACTTGGTTCAACCCGATGTGGCTGATCACCTGATTGTTATACGAAGCGACTGCCACCCGACCTTCACAACACCTTGAATGTTAAAGTTTGTATGTAATTTTATATCCTAAAGTAATAAGCCAGGTTTGTCTATATATTTGTGTTTATGGTTTACTTTTGAATTTTCCCGTCGTTGTGTTCTTTTTACTTGTCATATGTTGCTCCTTGTTTACTGTTGTTGATTTTACCAGTTTCACGTAATTAAATATAATATTACTCGAGAACTCTTACATTATTACTAACCGATCCTGATACGACCTCTAATATTGAACGAAAAAAATCTGTGATCCTGGGTTAACCAGTTGTCCGACTATTTTAGGCCTCCGACTGACCTGTAACGGTTGCGAAAGATGCTAAATTGGCAACCGGGACCGAGGGCTTAACGTGCTCTCCGAGGCACGGAGGGAACTCGGGCGGTCACCCATTCAATTACTGGCTAGGGTTATGGTTGCTTCACTTCGCTGGTCGAATGATATGCGTAATAGCAATTGCCAGGAGTTCTTCCCTCAAAAGCAAGTAAGTAAGCTCATAATAATTTGGTATGTTGATTTACTGTGTAGCCTTCTGTACAGTGATAGAAAGGGGTTAGTAGATTCTGTAAATAGACCTCTATCACGGGTTTGTCACCGTTTTCGTAATCTATACTCGCTAACGTCACCCGCAATATTTGTATGACATATTTTAGTATTTCACGTCACCGCTGGGAGTCGCTGCACAATTTCTCATACTAATATTCGGCGAAGACGCTAGCGAGTATAGATTACGAAAACGATGGCAAACTCGTGATAGGGATACAGAATACAAAAAACGTGACAGCCCTAACTAAGCCTTTAGCTGTCGGCATTTATTTCGGATGACAACTTAAGATGATTTGCTCAAATTAGCAAACAATGGTGTCACATGACAACATGAACCTAATCATCTTTAATCTTGTCCCATGTTTCATCCAACAACCAGCTTTTCCGATTGAGACTATTACATAAAAATGATTAAAAACCTATTGTATATCTTATATTTAAAAGTCCCATGGAGACTATAAACAGGATAATTTTCCTTGTTGAGCGCTGGAGCTCTGGAGTTTGAATAGTCGCCTGCTAGATAAGCGACGCCAGTTCGAATCCCAGCGGCATATACAAATGTGTTAGGTATTCTAAATACTTAAATGATGTAATGTCACACCACGTACTTTACGGTGAAGGAAAACATCGTGAGTCACCTTCGATGAAAAGTGGGTGTTGTTATTACAGTACATCTGTTTACCCCTTTGGGAACCATTCTGGGATGGCGCGAGTATATTTATTTATTTATTATTACATAATCTGATATGTTAAATTTATTTTGTGATTAACTGGTAACTATGTGAAGCCGTACCCGTAATATAATATTAAGCTAGTTGTCTATGGGTCACTTTGCTAATAGGGAATGTCGGCAAGGTCATTTTCCTGAAAGGTTACGTTGCTAAATAGATATTGGTGAAGCTTTTAAGGCCTTGCGATACGTATAATGAAATGTACAAGATGCAAGCTAAGTATCTTGCCGGTTTTGTGTGCTTGTGCTTTAACTGCCTCGTTGGTCTAGTGATTATCATTCTTGGGTTTTTCTGTTAAGAAATTCTCAATAAATGCCCGGAGTTTGGAAGTTGGCGGTGTTTCCACCCCCGTGCCTCGGGGCGCACGTTGCACCGTTGGTCCTACGCCTGATCTCTCTCCGGTCGTGTCGGATTGCCTCCCATCGGACTATGAGAGTGAGGGAATAAAGAGTGCACCTGTTTTTCGCACACACTTGTGCACTATAATATCTCCTGCGCAGTTGGGTGATCCCCGTTGAGATTAGCCGCGCTAACCATAGGTAGATAGGAGACCATTATAATTATATTGCCGGTTCGTCTCAGAAGGCTAGTTTCCGAACCGGTGGTCAATTCTTCGACATTCATAAGTGCCTACTAGGACCTAAACTGAAGAAATCATTACTCTATAAAATCAGACCGAACAGTAAGTACCTGGATTATTTCCAAAACAATTCAAGTTATTGAGAATTCGGAATCACAGATCAATAAGTTTTTCTGATTATTACAAGTAAAAAATCGGATAACGGAATAATATTTAAATTGAGTTATGCCACGGCAGTGCAGCAATCTACGCGCGTTTGCCGATTTGCGCCACTCATTTCATGAGGGACCCTCCTTTCAAGCTTTTTCTCCTTCCCAATTTGCTTCATGTGGATTAAAACAGTTTTTAATACAGATACCAGAAAAAGTTGTATGTTCTTGTCAATGTAAAGCTCATAGACTAAAATTCGTAAATTGTGCAAAAATTACACAGGATAAAAATGTCTATTTTAAATCAACAGCGATGGTAAAATCGTGCTACGGGACTCAAAACGGACAAGCCGCGCCGTGAATGCTAAATGATCACTTAGCTAAAACCATGTAATGGCTTTTTACGCATTTTTTATGTTACCCAAGCATATTCGGACCGTGGGCCTAATATTAATTAACAAATGCTACCTACTAATAAAACATTGAAAGCACACGAATTCTAAGCATCGCAGTTATGAAACGTTCGCAGCTTTGTAGAAACCCTAAGTTATTTTTCCGCTTATCTATACCGATAAATAAAATTGAAGCGTCTGTTAGTAATTCCAAAATAACAGCTTTTCAGTAAATGCATATGAAAGTATATACGGTACAGCCATAGAATAACCTCTTGTTAATTTTTTTCTCTATCTCTTTGTTCCGGCTAATCTCCGAAACGGCTGGACCGATTCTAACGGGATTTTCACTGACAGATAGCTTATGTTATGAGGAGTAACTTAGGCTACTTTTATCTAAAAAAAACATTAGCTTTCCGCGGGCCACCCATGGAATTTAATCTACGCGGGTAAAACCGCGGGGCACAGTTAGTTATGCAATAGTTACTTTGCCCACGTGTTATTAAGGATTCCTAATTAACCTCATACATACATATGCTCACGACTGTATTCCCCGAAGGGGTAGGCAGAGGTGTTGTTATCACAACACCCACTTTTCACCGAATTTGATTGAGTGCCAACGTGACAGATGGTGCGTCTATCGCCGTCTCAGGCACTATACATACGTCTTTGAATTACTTCTCAAAAATATGCAGGTTTCCTCATGATGTTTTCCTTCACCGTAAAGCACGTGGTGTGAAATCACTGTACATAAGTTTTTTAGAAAAACTCATTGGTACAGGTCCCGCTGGGATTGGAACTTGCGTCGCTTGCGTAGCAGGCGACTGCTCTAACCCCGAGGCCACCACGGCTCTACCTAATTAACCTCATTAACAATAAAGCCTATGTTACTCGCTGAAGATGTAGCTTTCTATCGGTGAAAGATTTTTTAAATAGGTCAATTAGATTTAAGTAAAATCGGAAGCAAATAAACAATGTTTCCTCTTTATACTATTACTAGCTGCATTAGCGAACTTCGTACCACCCACCAGCCAATGAGGTACCAGCCGTTCTTGAATTTGTCCGAACACTTACAATTATTATAAGTGTTCAAACAAATCCGATTTTGTGTCATCGTACCTCCATCTACGCAGAATTTGAGTTATCTTAATATATCATTTTAAACATTTCACACAACATATTTATATATCATAAGCTATGTGTTATTCTGATGTACCAGTTATATTATTTTAAAGTTTTATCAAAATCCATTCAGTAGTTTTGTATGAGAAGGGTAACAAATACACGTCCATACATACATCCTTACAAAGGTCGGCTTTTATATTATTAATAGGATACTCTATAGAAAATATAATGTATATTTATAGAAGCTTACCGAAGTATCCTGGAATATTTTGTGGTAGTTGGGGACACAAAATGGCGGCGCCGCTGACAGCTCACGAATCATTCCACATAGGGACCTGTAATACACTCATTTATGAAATAATACGGTAATTACGGCTGATATAGAGATTTGAAGAGCAATGGTAGTCCCAACCGTGAAGTACAGTCGACTGCTACGCAAGCGATGCGTTTTTAATCCCAACGGGGCTTTTACCAATGAGTTTTCCAAAAACTTATGTCCATTGATTTCACACCAAATGCTTGGAAAGGAAAACATCGTGAGAAAACCTGCATATTTCTGAGAAGTAATTGGAAGACGAATGTATAGTGCCTGAGTCACCACCTGTCACGTGGACACTTAATTATCTTCGGTGAAAAGTGGGTGTTGTTATAACAACACCTCTGCCTACCCCTCAGAGGAATACAGGCGTGAGGCATTCGCACCCTCAGAACAATAGGAGCTCAATTAAAAAAAATATTTTTTCAGATATCGCAATCTTAGTTTGGTAAGTTTGGATTAACTTTCGCGGTAACTAGGTTGTGTTTGTCGATAAAATAACAAAAAAAAATTGTTATTTAAAAAAAAAAAACTTCGTGTAAAATATTCATTTTTAGGTCTATCCATTATCCGAACTAATTTTCACAATATTTTGAGTTGAGCCAATATCTTTCTGATGTGTACAAATAAAAGCTTGACCTAAATCCGCAACGCGATGTTTTGTTCAGTTATGTATTACAAATCTTTCTTGGAATTCGAAAGTAGCTCTTATGAATACATTGGAACGAGGCCATTTTCCTTTTGAAGGATTAAATTATACCTTACACACCTCGTGAATTACACACCGTGGAGTTTTACACAACAGCCTTTTCGTGAAAACGTCCCTGAGCTGATAATTATGTAGCATTCAAAGACGATTTCATGAAAAGGCATTACAGGAAATCATGACATTATTACATCTACGGAGTAAATAAAACTGATACGCAAATTACCCAACTTTTAATCTCACTGTTGCCCATGAGATCTTATTGCAATGATAGTTCCAATGTGTGACAGTGATAGATGTATACACGACATATACATCTTTCTCATAGTATGAGTAAAACTATCATGGCAATAAGAGCTCATGGTAAGGTTCCATCTGTGGACAAAGTACAAAGGACAAAGTAAATCCTCAAGCTTCACATACAAAATGTATGAGAATGACATATGCCACGTAAGGCACGTGTAATTTCCATAAATTTTGTATCAATGAATTAAAAGTTGGTATTGGAAGGTTGGTAATTCTGGGAAGGAATAAGCTTAGATACTCAATTGATAAAAGTAACCAAAAGTTAATTACATACGTACAGAACTTATTTTAATTAAAAAACTTATTTTATATTTGCAATTAAATGTAGATACTTACTTATAATCAGGGTTGGTAGGAAATGATGGAGTCAGTTTTAAAACTGCTCTGAAGGCTAAAATATCGCTGGTGTTGTTCTGCCCCAGGAGATCTACGACATAATTAAAATATATACATTTATCAAGTTATTCGACGGTGTGACAGTGACATATGTATACACGTTATAATAAATCTGTCCCTTAGTCAAAATAAATTCGGTGATATAATCCCCGATTGTTAGTTATTTCTCTGAATTCTTAACTCATTTAAAACACTTGTGTGGGCGACAGCCGTCGCTTTGATTCAATTCAATTCATAAACTTCTTTATTTCATCAGACTTTAACAAAGTACTTTTAGATCGTCGGATTATACAGGAATATACATGCCACCGTTGGGTTCGACAGGTTGCTTTGACTGAGAAGAACCTGGCAAGAAACTCAGTAATTTTACTTTTTTCAAAAATATTTACCCTTTGAGTAATACAAAATAAATCACAAAAAATAATATAAGTCCATGGACACAGTTCTAATGCACGAAAGTAGGTTCTACGTATAATTGTGTAGCTTGAGATGACCAGCGCCCACAAGCAGCTGTTCACGAGTATGACGAGAATGCCAGCCATCGCCCTCCTCAACCATTAAAGAGGGAAGTGAGGAACTCGTTTACAATGATTATTTGTATCGGTATGCTTGTTTGCCATATTATTGGCACAAAATGGTAAAAATAACAGGAGGTCAACTTCCGACGTCGAGAATCTTCAATGGCCCGGCTTTAGGGACTCAAGTTGATCTCGGATCAAAGTAGTGTATGTATATATAACCTGACCTTCTGTATGGTTTTATCCGGTTGGTATCTTTTTGAAAGGGTTATTTGAGGGTTCGGTAGCATATATAATGCTGTAATTATGTAATTCTGAAGATTTTAAATTACTTTGTTGAAAGTACATTATCCATCCAAATCGGTTCAACCACATTAAAAAAAAGTACAGTAACCGATACTCGGGGGAGTACTGGTTACTCGGGAGTAGCGAGAAAAGCCCCGCTCGCTTGTCACGCTTCTTGTGAGGCTTATACCAGACGACGTGTAACCTCTTTGAAATGTTGATGAGCATCTGGACCCCAAGGTCCCAGAGTTTCAACCGCAAGTACAGAAAATATGTATCCTTGACCAATGCAAGTATATTTCAGGCGCTTGAGGCTTAAATTGTCTGTTAAAACTCACCGGTATGTGTAATATCCGCAGCACTAGGATCGTAGATCTCGTCGTCCACGGCAATGATAGCGTACTCCCCGTTTGTGAGCAGTCCTCTCGACTGCAATACCTTCACGAAGTCCACCAGCGCTATGTGCTCACCCAGGAACACGTATACTGTTAAATAGAGTAATTGATGAGTTTCTTACCGGGTTCTTCTCAGTAAAAAGCAATCTTTGAAACCCGAAACTTATGTGCAGTGATTTCACACCACGTGCTTTACAGCGAAGGAAAACACCGTGAGGAAACCTGCATATGTCTGAGAAGTAATTCAAAAACGTATGTATAGTTCCTGAGACAGCGTTAGACTCACCCCATCTGTCACGTTGGCACTTAATAATCTTCGTTGAAAAGTTTTGTTACTACAACACCTCTGCCTACCCCTTCGGGGAATACAGGCGTGAACATATGTATGTATGGTTCATAAACGACGAAGTTAACCGCGAACAAACATAAAAAATATATATATATGGTCGAATTGATTAACCTCCTCTTTAATCGATCATTAGATCTCATCAATCGATCTCAACGGGACTGTTATCTGGGTTAAACCAGTTGTCGGACTATTTTAAGCCTCCGACTGGTCTGTAAGGATTGCCAAAGATGATAAATTGGCAACGGGGACCGACGGCTTAACGTGCTCTCCGAGTCACAGAGGGAACTCGAGCGGTCACCCATCCAATTACTGGCTAGAGGCTGCTTAACTTCGCTGATCGAATGATATGCGCAATAAAAACTGTGCCACAAGCTCCTCAAAGATGTCAATTATCATGTTCACATGAATTCGTCAATTATTGAACGAGTTCCCGTTAATTTAATGGATCACATTATACAATCATATCAAATCATGTTTATTTTCTGTTTGAAATTGAATAATTATTTTAATTAACACGTTCCGTCAATATTGAATCGTATGAGAACTCGTTATACAAACTTATAAAATGTATTGTAGAGAAGCACCTTCTATGCAGACATACTTACCTACATTATATACACAGATAAATAAAACTGAATGTCTGTTTGTAGTTAGAATTAAAGTTTTTCACTAAATGCATATGAACGTGTTATATACAGACAATTTGTCTGTGTCTGTCTGACTGCTTGTTCTAGCCAGATTAAACAGACGAATAGACAGAGAAAAATATCTGAAAGTATAAATATATATCAGATGTTACAAGGAGTATCATAGGTTACTTTTGATTAAACAATGAACACATATATACATACATATACTCATGCCTATATCCCATGGGGGTAGGCAGAGATCACCGTTCGCCACAATCCTTACACACTTCTTTCGAAAAAAATATTCAATAAAAAAGAATTAGTGTAATATATGTAATATATATAGTATGTGAAATCTAAATGTATAAATGTGCTGGCTAATGAAGTATAATTTTAAAACATATCTTCCTAATAGCGCTCATGATATTTTTCAATTATCTTTGAAAATTACGAAGTTATTTCTCAATCGGAAGTAAACATTGAATAACTTCCTATTTTTCAAGATATTGAGAGAATTCTTATAATATTTATTACTATATAAAATTCATTGGGAACTTCCTTATATTATTGTGTACCTATGAGAGCCGTGGTGGCCTTAGGGTTCGAGCAGTTGCATGTTACTCAAACGACGTAAGTTCGAATCCTCGCGGGCCTGTACCAATGAGTGTTTCTAAAAACTTATGTGCAGTGATTTCACTCCACGTGCTTTACGGTGAAGGAAAACATCGTGAGGAAACCTGCATATATCTGAGAAGTAATTCAAAGACGTACGAATAGTGCCTGAGACGGCGATGGACTCACTCTCTATCACGTTGGCACTTAATCACATTCGGTGAAATGTGGACGTTGTTGTTAGATCACCTCTGCTTACCCCTTCTGGAATGGCGTGATCATTATCTTTTTTATTTAAATTAAATTATTGTATATCTAAACTAGCTGACTAAAACTAACTAGAAAATTTAATTTGGTCCTGCAGAACCCTATATGATTTTTACATAAAAGTACTTAGTTAATTAACTCCTTGAAACAGCAGCTATCTGCCAGTGAAAGTCCCACTAAAACGGTCAAATTGGTACAGAGATTACCCGGATATCAGTACTGTATATACTTTCATATGCATTTAGTGAAAAGCTATTATTTTGGAATTACAGACTTCAATTTTATTTACTTATGTAGAAAAATAAAAGAAAACTGCTAGGTAAACATTCAAATAATATGAAGAAAGCCGGCTGTATTGATCGTCACAGTGTAATAAAGTGTGTAAGCTTGTTTACTTCGAGATCCTATTCGTACAATTTTCTACCGGCAAGCACTGATGAGCTATACAAGGCTGTCTTCAAAACGTTTGTGGAATACATAATGTTCATTTTTACTAAATCCAATTGAGTTGGGAAATAAGGAAAGCATATTTCATCCCACTGAAATCAACCAGTACCCCTATCACGGGTTTGCCACCGTTTACGTAAACTCGCTATTGTCTCTGCCGAATATTAGTATGAGAAATTGGACAGCTCCTCCCAGCGGTGACGTGAAGAACTAAAATATGTCATACAAATATTGCGAGTGACGCTAGCGAGTGTAGATTACGATGCAAAACTCGTGATAGGGGTACAGAAAACGTCCTCAAATTCTTTCGTCTAATATTACCGGAACCAGTTATTATACTACACAGATAAATTCAATTGAAGTGTCTGTTTGTAATTCCAAATTAACAGCTTCTCACTATATGCATATGAAAGTATAGACGATATTTCGTTACAAAAAAATTCTCGGTCTGTCTGTTTGTACCTTGTAAACATTAGCCATCTTTGAGACGACTGGACTGATTTTAAAGAGAATTTCACTGGCAGATATAATATAGATTTCTCGCTGATAATGTAGCTATCCATTGCTGAAAGTATTTTTCAAATCGGTCCAGTAATTTTTGAGCTAGTTCGTTACAAACATGCATACAATATTTCCCTATTTATAATATTAGTATAGATATAGATAGGAGGGTTAGAAGCTCGTGGCACAGTTGCTATTGCACATATCATTAGATCAGCGAAGTTAAGCAACCTTACCTCTAGCCAATAATTGGATGGGTGACCGCCCGAGTCCGCTCCGTACCTCGGGGAGCACCGTTAAGCCGTTGGTCCCGGTTGCCAATTTATCATCTTCGTTACAGGTCAGAAGCCCAAAATAGTCTGGCAAGTGGTTTAACCCAAGTCATAGATTGTCATTGTTAATGGGGTTGCAAAGGTCAGATGGCAGTCGCTTCGTATAAAAATCAGGTGGTCGGCCACTTCGGATTGAATCAAGTGCCGACCCCAACAATGTATGGGATAAGGCCAGGGAGTTGATGATGATAGATAGTAGGGTTTGCTATATTCAATGAAACCCCTATAGGGGCTAGAGGCACACATTTACTTAGCCATTCAAATTTGTGATGGCCGTTTTTCATAGCCTACTTTTCTCTTACAGGAAGGAAAAAGATGAAAGGTAATTACAGAGCTACGTGACGTAATTTCAGACGTGCACCTTAAATCAACTTACGGAGCTCTGGAAAATTTATTCGCTAAGCGAACATCTATACAGAAAAGTAAAATAAAAGTGTCAGTATGTAATTCCAAATTAACAGCTTTTCACTAAATGTATATGTAAGTGTGAAATCAGGAGACTAGTGTCTATTTGTAGCGCGTTTATTGTAGTACATACATATGCTCACGCCTGTATTCCCCGAAGGGGTAGGCAGAGGTGTTGTAATCACAACACCCACTTTTCACCGAAGATGATTAAGTGCCAACGTGACAGATGGTGAGTCCATCGCCGTCTCAGACACTTTACATACGTCATTGAATTACTTCTCAGAAATATGCAGGTTTCCTCACGATGTTTTCCTTCACCTTAAAGCACGTGGTGTGAAATCACAGTACAAAGGTGTTACATGCCCCGCTGGGATTCGAACTTGCGTCGCTTGCGTAGCAGGCGACTGGTCTAACCCCGACGCCACTACGGCTCTCGTCTCGTATTGTAGTACAATATTATAGTATACAAGTACTTTGAACACGTAAGGTGGAGTTGCACAAAGGTATTGCACGCACAGTCGTAACGGTCACGACCCTTGACACGGTCGAAAATACCTCGTAATGATTCTATCTAAAGGTAGACATTTTTTCTTAAAACGTAGTGTTTCCACAGATACTACTGCTCTATATCGATAAATTGACATTGACAGAGTTCCAATGGCATATCCACAGAAAAACCCAAACACGACTATTCGTTCTATTTTAACTGACTTCAAAGAAATGAGGAGGTTGGTTATATTTTATATAGACCTATGTAACAGAAAGTTTTATTAAGTATCATTTTTAGTACCTAAATAAAAACATTTTTGAGCTTGAGCTTGGACTTTCATGGAAATAAAAGCCCCAGGTTGACCCAAATTTACCCAATGCATTGTAATGTGGGAAATATTATTAAAACTCTGCTCAACTTTTGTTTTGTATATCTTTGGTAGCAATTTCAACAATGTAGTATATTATCTGGCGTTCGTTATTGCAAAACTCAATATAACTTAATATTGCTTTTGTACGATTTGTTTAAATGCTAAAGGGAAATGTAAGAATTTTCAACGATGTTAATATACAGACATAAATACAAACGAACAAGAAAAAATAATTTATGGTTATTTTTATCTTCACCGATTTCAATATTTCTATTATATAAAAATAAATCTTTTGTAGATACATACCAAATTTCTATAAATTAGGAGGAGCTCGTGGCACCGTTGCTATTGCGCATATCATTCGATCAGCGAATTTAAGCCACCCCAACTCTAGCCAGTAATTGGATGGGTGCACGTTCGAGTTCCCTCCGTGCCTTGAAGAGCACGCTAAGCCGTCGGTCCCGGTTGCCAATTTATCATCTTTGCCAACCGTTACACGTCGGTCGGAGGCCTAAAATAGTCTGACAACTGGCTTAACCCAGATCACAGATTTTCCTCGTTAAAGGGGTTGCGAAGGTCAGATGGCAGTCGCTTCGTATAAATATCAGGTGATCAGCCATATCGGGTCTTCACCACAATCAAGTGCCGACTCCAACACGGCCACGAGGAATCCTCTTCTGACATTACGCCAGGGCCTCATATAATCTCGTAAAAGCGCGCATGTGGCAAACATCATATCAAATCATTCATTTGGTTTGTATTTTGTCTGTGGCACTTTGCATTAGAGAGAGCCCTTCCATTACTTATGGTACAACATAGACATCTCTCGCACAGCGCTCACGTGCCGAATCTTACCTCTAGTCTTATCATAGGTTCGATCGACGATCTTCTCCATGTCAGATATGTGAAGAGGAATGTAGTCCGCGAAGCGATCTTCCACAGTCACGCTCATGTCGTTTGAAAGTGCTAGTTCCTGAAACAATATAATTTTTATACTCATTTGATAAATTCCAAGCACGACACTTGGTGGACGAAATTTGGAGCTGACCTGACTAGGGACTGTAGAGTTGGCAAATAAGGCTGCCTTTCAGTGAGTAGGTTCACCGGTGCTTCGTAGAGAGAGGGAAAAAGAGGCGTTATGGTGCTTTATCAGCTACATTGGGATCCTTTCGCCCACCCTTGTGTTGGCATAGCGAGTTCTTCATAGTGCGTGACATGCGAATGACGCTACTGGGCTTGTAGACAGAGTAACATTATCCTCGCGCTTTAATAGAAACGTTTCAAAATGTAAGGGAATGACATATGTCACGTGACTGATTTATGTCATTTCCATACATTTTGTATCGTTTATATTAGCACAAGAGCGAGATACTGTTACTCTGTCTAGGACTACTGGTGTTACAACGAAGTTTCTTCTCGTTGCGCCAGCGTTCAAAGGCTGCAGAAGCCGTTTAAAATCAGTCGGGTTGTACTTGTTTGACACGTTGCATAAAAAACAGACCACTTACTTTTATAGCCTCCATCTGTTGAGCTGCAGCAGTCTGCTCATCACCAGCAACGATGGCGAACTTGGACCACCCAAACGCCTTCAGCAATGAAATCACTGATTTGCTGACTTTATACGCAGGTGGGAGGGTCCTGGCGAATGTGGCTCCCAAGCTTGCACTCTTCTCGTGAGAGAAACCTCGATCGCCGGCGCATTTCTGGACAAAATGGTCAAATTATATTTATTTGATTAGACTTTTTACAAAGAACTTTCAAGTCGTCAGAACGACATGATTATACAGGTTAATACCACCGCATGGTTCAGAAGGTTGCTTTCACCGAGAAGATCCAGACAAGAAACTCAGTAAAAACTGCTATCAAAAAAATATTTTATAATTTTGCATAGACGATAAAGTTCAAGGGAGACGTGGTGGCCTTGGGGTTTGAACAGTCGCCTGCTACGCAGTTCGAATCCCAGCGGGGCCCGTACCAATGAGGTTTTCTAAAAAACTTATGTACAGTGATTTCACACCACGTGCTTTTCGGTGAAGGAAAAATCGTGAAGAAACCTGCATATTTCTGAGAAGTAATTCAAAGACGTATGTATAGTGCCTGAGACGGCGATAGACTCACCATCTGTCACGTTGGTACTTAATAAAATACGGTGAAAAGTGGGTGTTGTGATAACAACACCTCTGCCTACCCCTTCGGGGAATACAGGCGTGAGCATATGTATGTATGATAAAGTTCAATTTCGAGTGCGACGCTGAGAAACCTTACAGAACAACGCGGCAGCTAGTAACGTAATATACCACATCAGATAAGTAATTTAAGGCGTGTGTGTGTTATTATACAAAACTTTCCTTTTTAGCTCGCCGCCTTCAACAAGTAGAGTTAACTTAAAAGTTACCTAATGTTTACCTAAAGTTACCAAGTTAAACAATTAATTACCTACACAGTGGGTGCCAGGAACTTCTGCCATCTAACGTATATATACAAATAGCTGTGCCCGCGGTTTCACTCGCGTAGACTTAATTTTATGGGTGGGCCGTGGAACCCTATTTTTTTTTGTAAAGTGAATCCTAAGTTACTCCTTGTAACATTAGCTATACGCCAGTGAAAGTCCCTTTCGAATCGGTCCAGCTGATTCGGAGATTAGCCGGAACAAACAATCAGACAGACTGAGAAAATTCTTAAAAATTGGTTTTTCTATATCTATATCGTGCATTTCATATAGTCAAAGTCAAAGTCAAAAGTATCTTTATTCGATTAGACTTTTTACAAAGTACTTTCAAATCGTCAGAATGACATAATTATACAGAATTATACATGCTACCGTAAGTTCGGAAGGTTGCTTTTACTGAGAAGTCTCTGGCAAGAAGGCTAGTTTAAAAGTAGTAAATTTGGAATGACAGAGACTTCAGTATCATTTATCTGTATAGATTAGCAGCAAGTGTCTCATTCATTAATGTTTTGGTTTCGTGTTTAAGTAACATTGCAACTATTTACTTTACTGTTCCTAAGAAAAGTAATTAAGGTCAAGATTTTATTGACATTTTCAAGCTTAACTATTAACTAGCTTCTGCCTTCCTTATCTGCGTAGTTCACAGTGATTTTTTATGTAGGTCACTTGAAGTCAAATCAAATCAAATCAAATCAAAAAGTTTTATTCAATATAAGGGACACTTGGAACACTTATTGAACGTCATTTTTCTTACGTTAACTTAAGTAAATTTACTACCGTTTCCAAAAGTAAGCCTGTCAGGAGAAGAAACGGCGAAACAAACTCCCCGGTTTTTTTTTTTTTTTACATATGTCCCTTCTATATACATAGGGTTGCTTAAGTACATTTCAATGGAAGAGTGAGCAACTCATTGCCATACTTGGCTATCATCAATATACTCAGTTACACTATAATATGCTTTTTCACAAAGTTTCTGTTTGATGCTTGCCTTAAAACTTAAAAATGGTAGTTCACACATTTTTAATGGTAGTTTATTGAAAAGGCGTATACTTTGCCCCACAAAAGAGTTACTAGTTTTGTGCAGTCTAGTCACAGGGACACGGAGTTTATCCCTCTTGCGTGTATTTATATTGTGCATATCACTATTTTTCTTAAAACTATCTATATTCTTTCTTACATATATCAAATTTTCAAATATGTATTGACATGCCACAGTCATTATCCCTATTTCTTTAAACTTCTCTCTGAGAGAATCTCTAGATTTGAGTTTATAGATTGCACGAACAGCCCGTTTCTGCAGCACAAAGATAGAACTGATGTCTGTAGCATTTCCCCATAAAAGGATGCCATAAGACATAACACTATGGAAATAACTAAAATAGACCAACCGAGCTGTGTTTATATCAGTTAGGTGTCTAATTTTCCTTACTGCGAATGCTGCAGAACTGAGTCTTTTCGACAATCCAGCTATATGGGGCCCCCATTGCAATTTATGATCCAATGTTACTCCAAGGAAAACTGTTGTTTCAACAAGGTCCAACACTTCGTCGTTGATAAGTACATTGGTTTGCACTTGTTTCACATTTGGCATAGTGAACTTGACACATTTAGTTTTTTTACTATTGAGTACTAAGTTATTAGCGCTGAACCAATGTACTACGTCAGAGAGAGCATTATTCACATCGTCAAGGTTAGCTTTTTGCCGGTCTATCTTAAAAATCAGAGAAGTATCATCAGCAAATAATACAATATCGTGTTTATTGCTTACCATGTAAGGTAAATCATTAATATAAGTTAAAAAGAGAAACGGACCAAGAATTGAACCCTGTGGAACACCCATCTCTATTGGACACCCCGGAGATGTTACGCCATGTATATCGACTTTTTGTATTCTATTACTTAGATATGAAGATATAAGTTTTAGAGCCAGGTCTCTTACACCGTAGTGATCTAACTTCCTGATCAACGTTTCATGGTGCACACAATCAAAGGCTTTAGATAGATCACAGAATACACCTAGAGCATCCTGTGAAGCTTCCCAAGCTTCAAGAATTTTTCTAATGAGCTCGACACCTGCATCGGTAGTCGAGCGACCCTTTGTGAAACCGTATTGTTTAGTGTGCATCAAATTATGTTCATTAAAAAAGGCTAAAAGTTGATTAAGTATTAGTTTTTCAAAAATTTTACTGAAAATTGGCAGTATTGATATAGGTCTAAAGTTCGTAGGGTCGTTAATACTACCAGCTTTTAATAAAGGAATTATTTTACTATACTTCATTTGATCAGGAAATTCACCACTTTCAATACAAACATTAAATAATAAAGCTAGATCAGTAGCAACAATATCAATAATACTATTGAGTACTTTAACAGAAAGTCCCCATAAATCAGCTGAATTCTTCATATCTAGCGTTTCAAAAGTTTTGACAATGTCTCTGGGGGTAACAGTTTTAAACTTAAATGCAACGTTACATTTATCCACATGCATTTTTAAAATGGCTTCTGCTGCTGCGGGAGACGAATTTAAGGCTTTGGTTAATGAAACTGGTATATCAGCAAAGAATGTCTCAAAAGTAGTTGCCACATCAATATCAGTCTTAATTATATGATCATTAATTTTTAGAGTTATTGAGTCATTCTTAAGAGAAGTTTTTCCAGTTTCAGAATTAATAATGTCCCAAGTTGTTTTAGTTACATTGGAGGACTTCAAAATTTTATTTCTCACAGCAATAGACTTGGCGTCTGAACAAACCTTTTTAAATAATTTTGAGTAATTTTTAACATAATTTGTAAATTCCAAATTAAAATTAATAGATTTTTCTTGATAAAGTTCATACAGCCTTCGTCTACTTATGTGAATGCCTGGGGTAGCCCACTCACTAAACGACAAACGTTTTCCCAATAGAACCGTCTTCGGGGTAAATATGCGCTTATGTTCTGCGTGTACAATTTGAAAAAAAGAATTGTACATTGCATTACACGCAAGGTGGTTATTTATTAAAGGAAACTTACTTTGGACATTACCTCGAAAACGGCTCAAGCGATTTGCATTTATGGGAATATAAGTAACTCTTTTCTTGGGAGCTTTGACATTTTTCTTACTGAAAGTTATTAATTGGCCACAGTGGTCAGAGTCTAATTTACTTATGATTTCATTACTAGTGGGCCGAAAGTTTGTGAACACGTTATCAATGCAAGTTGCTGATGAACTTGTTATTCGTGTTGGCTCAGAAAATAAGTAAAATAAATTAGAGGAACTAAAAAGGCATTTTAATCGATTGCTCATGGATGAATTTTCTATAATATTGACATTAAAGTCTCCACATATGATTATATTTTTACCTGAAGTACAGACTTTTACCAAAACTTCATCCATGAAAAAAGTGATAAGGAGCTCGTGGTCACAGTTGCTCCAGTAGTTGGATGGGTGACCGCCCGAGTTCCCTCCGTGCTTCAGAGAGCCTTAGATCCCGGATTCTGATTGAACAACTTTGTAAATCGTTTCAGGTCAGTTCGAGGCCTAAGAGAGTCTGATAACTAGGTCAACCCAGATTACCGATTTTCCTATTAAAGGGGGCTACGAAGGTCAGATGGCAGTCGCTTCGAATGAAAATCAGGTGATCAGCCACAACGGGTTGAAGCAAGACCCCAACAATGTATGGGATAAGGCAGGATGATGATGGAGATGGGTTCGATAGATGTCAAATCCAAAATTCTTTCAGCATATACTTGACTTCGATATCAACTTGTAAATAAAGTTCTGGGAATAAATAACTAATAAACTCCATGAATATTGGTTCCGTTCCAGAAGGAAATAATCAACAATCTGGAAAGGTTACGCACAGCAAGGCTTACAGGAAAAAAATAAAGTATATATATATATATATATACGCGATGGCCTTGACGCACACATATACACATACATTATATACACATGTACTAGGTACGAATGTAAGTGTACAGATAAATAAAATTGCCGTGTCTGTATGTAATTCCAAATTAGCAGCTTTTCACTAAATGCATTTGGAAGCGCATTTACGGTAGGAACTCTGTCCGTCAATCTGTTTGTCTGTCCGTCTATCTATCTGTCTGTCTGTTTGTTCCGGCTAATCTCCGAAACGACTAGACCGATTTCAACGGGACTTTCACTGGCAGATATCTAATGTTACAAGGAGTAACTAAGGCTACTTTTATTAATTTAGTTACGCGGGTGAAACCGCGGGGCATAGCTAGTAGTGAATCGTTTTATACGAAGTTTATAGTAATTAATAATTATTTACTATGTATTGAAATACATGTGTTTCTGGCCGGTTGTTCTCAGATTTTATTTCAAACCGGGGGTCAATTGTCGACGTTCATAGTTATGAGCAGAGTCTTAACTGAATAAATCATTTTCATTTTCATTTTATCAGGCTAACCTTACGGCTACCTTCACGGAGTCTAAATACGAATTTGTAACCTAATTCACAGACTCGGGCATCATTAGTCCCTAAAAGCCCAATTTGTACTTTCACCGTGGGCGACTGCCACTTTGGTATTATAATGTCAAGTTACGTGATTTGTGATAATACGTATTATTAATTCTACCCCCAAGGGGATAAAATAGGGGATGAAAGTTAAGGCAAAGCTAGTGTTGTATAATGATCACGACTATCCTCTGAACATCACTTGCTCCTTACACTTGAGAGCGTAATTTCCCACTGGTCGGGTTTTATTTCATTGTCTCTATATTCTGTATTATATAAAACTTACATCTTTAAACGAGCAATTCTTGTATACATACATACATATGCTCACGCCTGCATTCGTATAATTTTTTTAGAAAAACTCATTGGTCCAGGCCCCGCTGGGATTCGAACTCGCGTCGCTTGCGTAGCAGGCGACTGGTCAAACCTCAAGGCCACCACGGCTCTTCTTTTCTATATATAATTCTTGTATATATATAATCTGAATCTCGGAAACGGTTCCAAAGATTTTCATTAAATTTTGCATGTAGGTTTCATGGGCAAAAGATTATCTAGCTAGGTTTCATTTATGGAAAACATCGTATTGACCATGTTTTCAGGCACTGAAAAACTCATAAAATATCATTACAATACGACAGAAAATTTTGCAGACATCTGTAAAGTTATGGTAGCTCAAAGGTGAGGCTTCCAGCTTACGGGGCGATAACGAAACTAGAGTACCCCGGTTCGAGACTGACGTTCACCGGAATTTTTCTTTCTTTTTTTGTGTGAAGATGAAACCGAGCACAGCTCGGTCAACCAGGTACTGATACTTACATGAGATATTAGCGGTAGATTCCAGGCTGCTGCCAGCTTGGCTTCGGTGTTACAGGTGCCATCGGGACCGAAGAATGCCACCACACCCAAGTCACGCATTTGAGTCATTACCCTGAACAAAAACATATCATAGGCATAAAACACTTGCTGGCGGATGGGTACGCTTCGTCGCGACTGTTAAGTTGGGATCATGAGTGAAACTACCCGTAGTTGTAAACGCACTGGCGCCATTTTATTGAGCATGCATAGTTATATGTGTATACACAGCACGACGCGATCCAGACAGCCTAGAAAGGCTGATGATTACGGGACGGGTCGAGGGCTAAAGAAGCAGGGGTCGTTTGCCAACACGATGGACGGATGTGACCCAGGCTGCAACGAGGACTACTCTTCAGGCAACAGGCAAAAATTCTCCAGATGGCACAAAATAGAGAGGCTTGGAAAGCAATGTTAATAATGCAGACGTCGCACCATGGTCCCTCAGTCATGAGGTTACGACTAAGAAGAAGTTATATGTCAAGGCATGACCATCGTGATCATTTACACTAAATACTCTTTACAGGAGTCAGGCAGCGGTATCTCATAGTAAAGCCGACAGGTGGCGCTAGTGTACATACACAACAGTTTACAGGTTCCCTCATTCCGCTATGTATGACAGCTGATTCTTTGTAAGAATCAGTTATATTACACTCCACCTAGTTGAATCATTTGCGGCATTGCCAGATTATCTATACGTCTATACAGATAAATAAAATTGAAGTGTCTGTTTGTAATTCCAAAGTAACAGCTTTTCACTAAATGCATATGAAAGTATATACGGTATTGGCATAGAAAGACCAATTATTAAAAAAATCTCTGTTTGTTTCGGCTAATCTCCGAAACGGCTGGACTGATTTAAACGGGACTTTCTCTGGCGAATAGCAAATTTTACACAGAGTAACTAAAAGGCTACTTTAATTTAAAAAATCCCTTATGATCCCGCGGGAATTAAATTAAATCAACGCGGGCGAAATCGCAGGGCACAGATTCATTTGTTTTTGCCTAGAAGAACGTTATACTTACATAACATTTCAGAAAACATTTTCGCTAAGAGTTTTCCTCATCAAACAGCTGCATAAACTAAATAGAACGATCACGGAAACGTTCTGGTTTACGTTCTTGTTTGTCTATGATACTATATACAGTGGTATTACAATTATTGTAATGTATTACATATTACATACAGATAAATATTAAATAGGTTTTTATTAAAAGACAATAATAAAAAATATTATACATATAACATAATGCGAATAGGTTATTAGTAGAAATTAGCATACACGAATTACTAGTTATGCGAAAAAGTATTATCATACATTATGCTCTCGCTTGTATTCCCCGAAGCGGTAGGCAGAGGTGTTGTAATAACAACACCCATCTTAGATTTAGTGCCAACGTGATATATGGTGAGTATATCACCGTCTGAAGCACTTTACGTCTTTGAACTACTTTTCAGACATATGCAGGTTTTTTCACGATGTTTTCCTCCACCGTAAAGCTAGTGGTATGAAATCACTGCACATAAGTTTTTAGAAAAACATTGGTACAAGCCCCGCTGGGATTCGAACTTGCGTCTCTTGCGTAGCAGGTGACTGCTCAAACCTCAAGGCCACCACGACTCTAGTATGTCACATACTTAATGTTATATCTTGTATAGTTTTTATATATGGTGTATTCCTTTCTCGCCTCATTTCCCTCATATCGTATTCCCGCGGAGCAGTAGATATAACTTTTCCTATGATATTATTTCGGTAAAAAAACGAAATAAGATATGAGAGCTGGTAAAGAACGGTCCGAGACAGGAAAACTTTCTTTGAACAAAAAATACTTATATGTGCTTATTTACACTATTTGTTCAATATATATTTTACAACTGTGCATTGTTTAGCTCACTAGAATATAATCGCCTCACTGTTTCCTTGTCTTGTCTATGTACATTTTATACTACTTCCTGTTGTCTATGAGCACACTCTCTCTCTTCTCTTCTTGCCGCCATTACCACTTACAACACATTTTATAAATTAATTTTATACGGTGCTTTTTTTAATATAAAACGTTATTTCAAAGCTGCATATCATTTATATATCGCCCACTATTCTATTCGTTTTACTTGACATACTCCAAAAAAACGGAATTTATATTTAACTTAGATCTAGCCTAGACTATTTTTATCCGACTACAGAGCGAAAAGGAGGGCTATGAATTTTCACAGGTAAGTATATTTTAGTACATACTATAATTATAAAAAGGTAATATTTGTTTATATTGAATAGGCTCCGAAACTATTGGATCAATCTTAAAAATCTTTCAGCAATGAATAGCTACATTATAAGCGAGTATTTATCCCCATTCTTCCAGCGAAACGGGATCTACTTAGGTGAAACCAGGTGACGTTCGGTAGTGTCCACGATGAATTAACTATTCAACAAAACAATTATTTTTTTAAGAAAAATAAATAGTTACATAGATAAGCGTGTTCAACCAAACAAGCTAACTCTTTAACTTCAATATTAAATAGATTATTCTTAACGATTTTTAACTTACAGAGTACTTTGCAAATGTTTTGCCCCCTTCATACATTGTAAATACATGAAAGGCTTTAGTCTGCAAATGAGCTTAAGTGGGGACAAATTCTGACTTTCATGAAAGGTCAAAACGTTTATGATCCTTTAAGAATAAACTTTATGTAAAGGGCTTCTATTTATAAAAAGTAATACATACATACATATGCTCACGCCTGTATTCCCCGAAGGGGTAGGCAGAGGTATTATAATCACAACACCCACTTTTCACCGAATTTGATTAAGTGCCAACGTAACAGATGGTGAGTCTATCGCCGTCTCAGGCACTATACATACGTCTTTGAATTACTTCTCAGACATATGCAGGTTTCCTCACGATGTTTTCCTTCACCGTAAAGCCCGTGGTGTGAAATCACTGTACATAAGTTTTTTAGAAAAACTCATTGGTACAGGCCCCGCTGGGATTCGAACTTGCGTCGCTTGCGTGGCAGGCCACTGCTCTAACCCCGAGGCCACCACGGCTCTATATATAATAAGTAATAAATCATATTTTACAAGAACCGTGGTGGCCTCGGGGTTTGCAGTCGCCTGCTACGCAAGGGACGCAAGTTCGAATCCCAGCGGGGCATGTACCAATGAGTTTTTCTAAAAAGCTTCTCTACAGTGATTTCACACTCTACGGTTTACGGTGAAGGAAAACATCGTGAGAAAACCTGCATATTTCTGAGAAGTAATTCAAAGACGTATGTATAGTGGCCGAGACGGTGATATACTCACCATCTGTCACGTTGGCACTTATTGATCTTCGCTGTAAAGTAGGTGTTTTTATTACAACACCTCTAACTACCTCTTCGGGGAATACAGGCGTGAGCATATGTATGTATGTAATTTCCCAGTACCAACCAGGAGCTGGATTAGTGCCTATCACATGCGACTTTAAAAATAGGTGGCAAAATGTGGGTGCATTATAATTACACCTCTGCCTACACTTCATGACATACCTACGAGACGTGAGCATATATATTTATGTATTTTCTTATTTAAAATATATTTGTTACGAAAACATTGAACTACGTTATTTCTATTGAAAAGTTGGGATGTGAGAGAAACTTTTTTAAGTAGTGAAATAAGTTGTAAAGTTATAAAAACAACTCTTCAAAGACTCCAAATTCTATACTTACAAACAAAACTAAGTACCGAAGTTGAGACTTACTGAGTTTTAAGTTAGAAAGTTGTAGACAGTGTAGGCAGCACTAAATAAATACCTACAGCTACTAATCCAAAAACACAATTCCTATTAAATTTTATTAGGGTCCCTTATAAACTTATTGACGAGGCCATGATCAAACACTTTAGTAGGAACAATAAACTTGGTGGAGGACGAAAAGTTTGACATTCAAAGGTTGAATGTCGTACAAACTACCCCCATCTTAATGAGAACGGAAAAATCTACCCGCCTTGTTGTCGCGAATGCGAAGAGATCTCACGTAGGTAGTTATACTTATGCAGCTAGTTAGTGTGCGCCGGCGCCGACTTGTCGGGACGGAGATCACGCCACTTATGAACGAGCCGGCAACGAAGTAGCACCGGTGAGTGAGATTATTATTTAAGATGTTTTAACTATGCATTTGATATGATTAGTACCAGAATTATTGTGTTATATGTGTTGTGTATCAGATATAGGTCTGCGGACAGTGCTATAATTAGACATAGCAATATAAAGTATCAGTTCTGGAGTGCCCGAAGAGTTCGGGTTGTCTGAGGACAGTGATGAGATCAGCCTCTCATACTCTGTTATCAGTAGGTGACCAAGCACTGAGGTGTTCGGTCTACCAGCGAATTGTAATGAGACCAGACTCAGTTGGCGAGGCTTGGGGTGATAGGGGAGGTTGCAGGTCACAAGGGGAAACCCACAAAGAGATCGTAATCATGTACATATCAGAGTAACAGGCCATGTAAACCGACATGGCATTGGTAGTGCAAACAGACATTGTTTCTACTCAGTACAGATATTCGTCATGTATATACAATTTCATGTACTTGGCGACACTTGTCGTTGCTGTTAATTTGAAGTAAACCTTCTCAGACAGGTCCTCAAAGGGGTAGGGAAAGTTTAAAATTTCCTTAAAACGGTCAAAATGGGATTTAAATGAAAGAAAGAGCCGTATTATCGACAACGCATGAATACCTATTACCCCTAATGAGTATTTTAAGCTGCCTCATTGGTCGCGCAAAAGCTTCTGCAGAACACGAGTTTCTGGGTTCGATTCAGGGTTGGGCAAAGTGATATTGGGTTTTTCCATCTATAATCTCGAGTCTGGCTTAATAATGCCCACCCAGTTAATGGCAATAGGCTCGCCTCCCATCACATGGGACATACATATAACTGGAGAAATTAGGGTGTAATATATATCTGTTTGGAGAATACAGGCGTAAGCATATGCACATGTATATCGCGGTAGCATGTGTAATCTATACTAATATTATAAAGCTGGAAAGTTTGTTTGTTTGAAAATCTAAGGAACTACTGGTCCGATTTCAAAAAATCTGTCTGTATTGGATAGTCCATTTATCGAGGAAGGATATAGGCTTTATTTTATTAAAAAAAAATTAGGAATCCGTAAGAAAATTGCGATTTTGTAACCAAAGGTGTAAAATCGGAAACCGTGTGCGTGCGTGCGCTGCAAAAACTATTGATAATAGGACAAAATTATGTACTACGGGTTTGTAGGTTTTAATTTTGGTTATTATATCGTCTGAAGAAAAAAACTTCGTTAAATGTGTATCGTAATATAAATATTCTGTTCACAAAAAAAGATCAGTTAGCTTGAAATCACGCCGTTGTGTTTGCGTAAATGACTAATCATGTGGTCGAAACAACGCCATCTGAGGGCCGAGACACGGCGGTAGTGAGAAAACTCGTACTTAGCCTCAGATTTCGTCATTATTGACTCTGCGTGTTGCGTAATCCCGTAGGTACGTACACAAGTCAAACGAATATCGAATTACCCGTAACCTAGGTAGCTAGCGAGGGATGACAGCCGAGTGACGTTAACCACCGCACACTTTTCTTTTCTTTAGTAGATTATTTTTCATAATGGTTTTATCTTTGTTCCTACTACTTCTTGTACTTATCGTATCATTGGCTAACGGACAGGAGTCTCATCTCAAAGTCAAAGTTAAAGTCAAAAGTCAGAGTCAAAAATATCTTTATTCGATTAGACTTTTTACAAAGTACTTTCAAATCGTCAGAAAGACACGATTATACGACATAGGATTATACATGCTACCGCCAGGTTCGGAAGGTTGCTTTTACTCAGAAAAACCTGGCAAGGAACTCAGTAATTACTCTTTTCAAAAAAATATTATACAATTTTAAGAGTACAAAATAAATCGCTTAAGAAACATAAGCTCATGGACACAGTTCCAATGCACATGTGTCGATAAAATTTACATAATTAAAAATCTACTTTTACTACTTATGGAAAGTGCCGCCCAAGAAAATCTGCAACACTGGAGAGTTTGTAAATACGTTGCCGGCGTTTCAGGGTTTTTAGACAAAGTAACATGATCCTCACGTTTCGCTAGTAGAAACTATACAAAATGTATGGGAATATGAAATATGTCGCGTGACAGATTTATGTCGTTTCCATACATTTTGTATCGTGCGAGATAATGTTGCTATGTCTAGGAAGGAGTGTGCTCCCTTGAATTGTACTCGGATGTATATGGCAACGATTTTGTTTACTTAGATTTGACAACGCACGAATCGCAACCAATCCTTAACCAACGAGTTCACGCACGCTTCGATCCATCTCACATCATACATGTACAATTTTGCCTTATTTTTCATGATACCAAGCTTACCAGTTTCTATATACATATATACATTTGCTCATTGTTCGAGAGATTTGTTTCCAACGTCATGTGTCTCTACGACCATTCAGAGAATAAAGGGCTTTATGCTTTCTGACCATTCAAGGATTTATTGGCTTGAAGGTAATTTCATTCGCACACAATCTAGCTAAGATATACTATCGTGTCAAATAAAAACGTCAATAAGAGAGTTGATATAAAAAATATAAAGCATTTATTGGTTGATCAAATTGTACAAATGTTTGAGAACACGAGGACGGCGATGGGCTCACCATCTGTCATGTTGGCACTTAATCACCTTCGGTGGAAAGTGGGTGTTGTTATTACAATACCTCTGCCTACCCCTTTGGGGAATACAGGCGTGAGCATATGTATGTATAGTACAATAAACTAAAAGTTATATCTACATAATACTTGTAATTAGTTTCAAGTATTGCTTAAGCCCTTGATGTAGGCCCCCTGTTCTGTTCTATGTTAGTATATATAGTTAAGTTTTTATTAAATTAACTTGAATAATTTAAAGCAGATATAGCAAAAAATATATTGAAACTGAGCTTATTCCAGGATTATTTATAATGCGCGTTGTTTATGGTTATAATATAAATTTTGTTGTCTTTGAAGATGGCGTGAGAAAGTATTGTTTTATAAATAATTATTATGCAAAGGCACGTTCAAAGTCTCAAGGGTTTTCAGCCGAGTGATGTTTACGATTACATAATCTTGTTAAGTATGAGATTACATATCAATCATTAGCAGGGTTTGCTTAAATATCTGCTGAATTAAATTGTAAATTGTACTGACTGCGAATTTGAATTTTTCATAACAACTAAGGTCAGCTCTCATAACACGTGACCTTAGCCGGTACAAATAAACAGACGGACAGACTTTTTTTTAAATTGGTGTGTTCATGTCATCACCATATACAGAATGTCGGAGAAAAGGAACAGTTGTCTTCTAGAAGTTGTAGGGTTTTATGAATATATCACTATGTTGAAATCGTAAAATATCTAGCTCCAACGATAACGTAGTTATAAGCTATGGTTGCTAAGGGCCGAACAGCTCGCGGCCTTAAGCGATTGAATGAACGCGCGGCCGCGTTTACCTACATTACGTACGTGGTCATTAAACTTGGTCAATTAAGGAGAAGGTTGATAGTTTTTAAAAATGGTTTTTTGGGATTATTTCAGGAACCTTGGCAGAAAAAAATTAAAACGTACCTTGTTAGATTTCACGTGAAAAACTCTACGTTACCGCAGATTTTTATGCGAAAATAAGGTCTTGATATGATCAACTTTGAACGTCAATTACCCGAAAACAGATAATTTAGTCGTAACAATTTTATTTGCTTCCTAAAATTATACCCTATCACATATTTTAACAGCTGTCCTATTTACCCCGACCCTGTATGTACTTTCATATACGTGAAAATATTTAAAGAAAATTTAGAGCCTTCTTTTATTGATAACTTGGCAGTATAACTAATTATCTTAATAATATTGTCTCTGTTCTACATATTAGTTCTAAGAAAATAAATCTCTCTACTCTATGACATAGCTAAGTGTGAGGTTTGTGTATTTTACCCGTTGTTATTAACACAACAATATGCATTCAGTGAAAAGCTGTTACTTTGATATTACAAACAGACACTTACATTTTATTTATCTGTATATAAAGGTATATAGTTAATCTGTATAGATGTAGATTTTGATGTATTTACCTCAATGTTAAGCTATCCTTATCCATGTGCAGCGGTGGTCGTGACCGGCCGATGTCCGCCGCGACGTAGCGCAGCGTGAGGCCGGGCAGCAGGCTGGGGTCGCGGTTCACATCCGCCACTGCCAACGGCATAGCTCCAAGCACAGTCTGTCAATAAAATATAATCTCCTATAGTAACATACCAATCCCAAAAATCTTTAATCTGTGTAATTTTTTCTGGTATCGGTATCTATTCGGTTTTAATGCTTCACTAGTTATCGTAAAGAAGCGCGGTGATGGCGAGGTTTGAGCAGTCGGCAGCTAGATATAATAAAATAAAAGTGTCAGTTTGTCATTCATATGCAGTGAAAAGCTGTTTATTTAAAACAAAGTATTCGCTGTACTTACATAAAAACCCAATTTCGTTTTTCTCGGTATGTCTATCTTTATAATATAAATTCGGTAAGGCCGTACTCAAGATTTAACGTTACGAGAAATATGGGTTAATTTTTTTATATGTATGAAGATTTTATAATCGGTATTCTAGGTAAATATGTAAATATAAATGTTAATAGCACTTTGTAAGTTATACGACTGTATTTTCTGGAGCGGCAAATACTTTAACATTCACTCACTATCCATGAGTGATTCCTTTATACATATTTTGTGCACGAAGTTTCGGCAAGGTGCTCTTGATCGTCAACGATTTTCACAAGTACTAGCTAAGCCCCGCGGTTTTACCCGCGTAGGGTTAACATTATAAACTGTGTTTAGTTATAATGAAAGCATGCAACTAATGCAACAGCTGTCTGCCAGTGAAAGACTCGTTAAAATCGGTCAAGCCGTTTTGAAGAGACAGAGAAATATTTAAAATATGTTCAATAATATATAATAAGTTTTTCATGTGAATACCCTTTATACTTTCATATACATATGGTTTAAAGCTGTTAATTTGGAATTAAAAACATACATTCAATTGTATGTATCTGTAGAGACATATAAAATAAAAAATTAATAAATATGCTCACGCCATCCCAGAAGGATCCCCGAAGGGGTAAGCATGGATGATGACAAGAACACCCACATTTCACCGAAAATGATTAAGTTCCTATGTGACTGAGGCTGAGTCCATCGCCGTCTCAGACACTATACTCGTACATACGTTTTTGAATTACTTCTCAGACATATGCAGGTTTCCTCACGATGTTTTCCTTCACCCTAAAGCACGTGGTGTGAGATCGCTGCACATATTTTTTTTAGAAAAACTAATTGATGCGGGACCCGCTGGGATTCGAACTTGCGTCGCTTGCGCAGCAGGCGACTGCTCAAACCTCAAGACCACAACGGATTATATATAGATTATCGAATCTAGTTTAAGACCATACAAATTCGAAGTAGCCGTGGCAATAAGCCGCCTTCTAAAAGCTGTAAGCTTATTCCTCGTAGGGGTGGGCAGAGATGTTACTTACAGTTAGGTTTGCCACCAGATGTTTTTGTGTAGAACCCGTTCATATCATCAGGTTAAATTTGTTACTATTACTATAAAATTAAATTTAGCCATATTTTATCATCATTTAATTGTACTTTAAACCCAGAATCTTATTGCAGTTAGTTACAAATTGTTTTATAATTAGTTAGATGTTTAAAATTACACTTGGACTAAAAATGAAGCCCCGCCCGGACGCTCCCCGGATACCTTCTAAACTAGTACAAATACGAGGAAACCTGCACGTATGGCAACTCTACTTATAGTACACCCATATTTTACCAGTTATGCTTATGTCCTTTCTAATAGTGGCGAGCCTATTGCCATTAACCGGGCACTAATCCAGACTCCGGGATGCTACTGGGAAATTACAGATGGCAAAATACAATAACATTTTACCCTAGTGGTGGCCTTGAGGTCTGCTACGCAAGCGACGCGAGTTCGAATCCCAGCGGGGTCTGTACCAATGAGTTTTTCTAAAAAAACTTACGTACAGTGATTTCACACCACGTGCTTAACGGTGAAGGAAAACGTCGTGAGGAAACCTGTACGTCATATTTCTGAAAAGTAATTCAATGACGTATGTAAAGTGTCTGAGACGGCGATGGACTCACCATCTGTCACGTTGGCACTTAATCATCTTCGGTGAATAGTGGGTGTTGTCATTACAACACCTCTGCCTACCCCTTCGGGGAATACAGGCGTGAGCATATGTATGTATGTATGTATATATGTGCTGCCCGAGACCGAACCCAAGCCTTGGTGTTTCACCACCACAAGATTAACGAGGCAATTCACATTCGAGATGACAGTCTATCACAGTTGAGATGATGTCTTGGAACTGTCGAATCACTGCGAGATTCGCGAAAAACTTAAATAAAATCTCTATTACGTACTTCTCGAGGGAAATGGAGCGTCACGAAGCGAGACACAGTATAAATATAAGTTTTACAGCAGTAAGGAAACTAGGCTTATTTATTGTAAAACGCTTAATGGAGCTAATAATCAATGTTAAAGATTTTAAAATTTTCTTTGTTATTTGCTGTCAAAATATAATTGATAGACTAGCCGTGCCCAGCGGTGTCACCCGCGTAGATTTGCATTTAGTGAAAAGCTGTTATATTGCAATTTTATTTATCTGTGTAGATTTGTCCTATGCAATTTTGTAAAAAGTCGGTAAAACACGTAATTTCCTTATTTTGCCGACTTTTTTCCAAGTCCGATGCTCGTAACTCCCATTAATGACGCTACTGCTAATCTGCTTATAATCACGTAAATTTGGGCGTCTGTGTGTGTGTAATTTTTGACGATTCTCAGATACCTTACTGCTTAATATTTATACTGTGGCGTAGGCGTTGTCAAACGAGATCAGTAGGATCTACATTTTGCTATTCCATTATCGTTACGTACCATCAATTTAGTTGAAACGAAATTACGATTTCAGAATATAAATTAAGATAAGTTTATTCTGGTCGTTCCTTTCAACCAAATGTATTTAATCCTTTTAAATCTACACCTTATCTTATTAAACGAGCAATGCTTGTTTATAAATATTACTACAATAAGTTTAAATATAAGCCGTAGTTTCGTGGTTTCCGTGAGGTTTGAGCAGCTGCGCAAGCAACGCAAGTTCGTCAAGTCGAATCCCAGCGGGGCCTGTACCAATGAGTTTTTCAAAAAATCTTATGTGCATTTATTTCACACCACGTGCTTTACGGTGAAGGAAAACATCGTGTGAAAACCTGCATACGTCTGGGAAGTAATTCAAAGACGTTTAGTGCCTGAGACGGCGATGGGCTCACCATCGGTCACGTGGCCCTTAATAAGATTCGGTAGATATAATATCTATACTAAAATTATAAAGAGGAAATATTTGTAGGTATGTAAGTATATTTGTACTGAATAGGCTCCGAAACTACTGAACCGAATAGAAAAAAAACTTTCAGCAATGGATAGTTACATTATCACTGATTAATATAGGCTATATTTTATCCCCGTACTCCAACGGGAACGAGAACTACGTGGGTGAAACCACGTGACGTCCGTTAATATAATAATAAAGATTAAAATAAAAGCACTAGATTTTTTAAAAGTTATCAAAGAATTGTTTTGTTATTTAATCCAGCTAAATTACATGTCGACAAATATATAGGTAACTAACGATGGGATATCCACAAAAACCGTAACAAGCGACAGGAAAGGAATGAGAAAGCCGATACCCGTTATTAATTCGCTGCAAATTGAGTTTTTTTTTCTGTGGCAGTGTATAAAGCGAACTCTAACGAAGTGATTTGTCCTTCTTCTGTACCCTTATCACGGGTTTGCCACCGTTTTAGTAATCTATACTCGCTAGCGTCACTCGCAATATTTGTATGAGATATGTTAGTTCTTCACGTCACCGCTGGGAGTCACTGCACAGTTTCTCATACTAATATTTGGCGGAGACGCTAGCGAGTAAAGATTACGAAAACGGTGGCCAACCCGTGATAAGGGTACTGTTGTCATTTTTCTATTCTTCTCAGAAAGCTTGTTTCAAATCAGTTGGTCAATTCTTCGACGTGAATATTTAAGTATCGCTTCAGAGACAGACAGACAGACAGATAAAACTTTTAAAAACAGTTTTTTTACGTGTGTAAGTACCTTATATATGTACAAATGGTAAATTTCGACATCCATAAGTGCATTTAGTATATTTGTTTATATATTATTTAGTATATTTGTTTATATATATGTTTATTTGGAATTACAAACAGACACTTCAATTTTATTTATCTGTATAATGATTGTTCAAGACTAGTGATGCGATGATACAAACTTTGCTCACAAATTAAACAGATCAATTCCAGATTTGCCAACAAACTAGATTAATGACAGGCTGTCGATAATACCTAAGTCATTGAATCTAAACTACAGGTTAATTCAATCTTGGGAAATTTAAATCACTAACTGACCTTACAGACGTTGACCTGCAGCGCCATCTGACGGGCTGATTTGTGAATCTAAACCATCCAGGGCCCCATCAAAACACATTCAAAAGATTTCATTCAAATCGATCCAGCCGTTTAGGAGGAGTTCAGTGACATATACACATACAGTAGAATTATATATAATACTAGCTGTGGCACGCGGTATCACGCGGACTTCATTTCATGGGTGGCCCGCGGAACCCTAATTATAATCCTATTTTTAAAATAGCCTTAGTTAAGTACTCCTTTTACGTTAGCACAGTATAGAAGAAGCTCGTAGGACAGTTAGCTATGAACCCAAGCCAGTATTTGGATGGGTGACCACCCGAGTTCCCTCCGCGCCTCGGAGAGCACGTAATACCGTCGGTCCCGGTTGCCAATTTAACATCAATGACAATGCACGTCAGTCGGAGCTCTAAGAAAGTCTGACAACTGGTTGAACCCAGATTACCAATTTTCCTGTGGTTACAAAGATCAGGCAGCAATTGCTTAGTATAAATATAAGGTGATCAGCCACATCGGATTGAATCAAGTGCCAAGAATATTGCAAGAATATACACGATACTGACATAGATGTAGAAAAAATCTCTGTCTATCTGTTTGTTTGTTCCAGCTAATCTCCGAAACGGCTTGAACGATTTTAATGAGACTAATGTTAATTGCTAATGTTACAAGGAGTAACTTAGGCTACTTTTATTATAAAAACATAAGGAGTTCCGCGGGCCACGAATGAAATTAAGTCTACGCGGGTGAAACCGCGGGGCACTGCTAGTAAATAAATAACATTGTATTTCGTTTGGAGTAGTTAATGTCCCTTCTGTTTCGTAAACTAAAATTATAATAAATTATTCTTTAGAAATAAAGCAAAAGCGTTAAGGACGATGATAAATGAATGTAAAACTTTTTTGATCGATGTCATGAATAGTTAAAATATGCAAAATTTGTTTTAAACTTCTTATAGTTTCCACGACGGATAGGAACGAAGATGTAATACCTTTATTCTTCTATTGCAAAGGTAATTGCTACCTACAATAAATTAACAATAATATTATAAAAAGGAAAACTTGTCAGCTTGCGATTCTAAAAATTGTTTTCCCATGATCCGTCATTATATAACTGTGAGTGTCATATTATATATCTTTAAACGAGTAATTCTTGTATATAATTCTCCAAAGATTTTCATGAAATTTTGCATGTAGGGGGTTTCAGGGGCTAAAAATATATCTAGCTAGGTTTCATTAATGGAAAACATCGTTTTGACCATGTTTTTAGGCACCGAAAAACTCATAAAATATCATTACAATACGACAGCAAATTTCACCGACATCTGTCAAGTTACGGTACCTCATTGTTATTATATAATGACCCGAAAAATTATAATACTTTTGCGTGGTAGTTGAATTACACTGCATTATATATATTTCTCAGCAAGTAGTCAAATAAAATTATTTATTCCGGTTAGGACCTACTAACTTACTTATGAACTTCGACAAAATTACGGCTGAAAATTTAAAAAATTGAGTCTGTGGAGAACACTGCCGCGTTATTCTCTAAGGTTTCGTTATATTCTGTTCTCATTTATAGCATTTATACTCACACTAAAACTACCTATATCAGGCGAATTAAACACAGTTATTAATGAATATATAGAACCATCTTACCTGACTTCGTCTATATGCTCCAAGGAATCCAATGGTGATGGTCTTCTCACTGTTCCAATTCCCGCCATCATTCAGACAAGCCTTAGCACCACCGCAATCACTAGTCACTAGATCGAACAGATTCACTCCCCCCTCACTAATCTTATCAATAGAAATTTTGTCTTTAATCAAATTTGTAGTAACACTTGAATATATATTGTTCAAGTACACGGAATCCAAGGCATTTGATGGTAAGTAATCAGATTCTTCTTCATGCGTTGTGTTCATATTGTCGCATTTGTTATTGACATCTTCAACATCTTCAACGCTCTTAACTTGTGGTTCTGTAATGTTATACACGTCTTTATCACTTCCATCAGTTCCATCAATTGCAAAGTCTTCATCGTCATTGGTTATATCTGCAGTATTATTTGGGCCAAAAAATATAGTAGTTTCTTTTCCTGCCGCCTCATTTGTACTAGGTTTTGCAAATACGCATGCTGTAGAAGCAAGCATGAATATTATTCTCGCTAGGTGATGCATTTTGACAGTTTATTTCATGTTTGATGTTCTGAAACAAAATAAAGAACATGATTTATTTCGATTTGAAAATGCGCAGGGTGATGAATTGCGAGGTGTTTCAACAATCGAAACAATTGCAGCCGATATTCGAAAGTAAATTTCCATCGAGTCAACCATCGACTCGCCCTAGCGATGTAACAATCGAGAGGTTTTTCGATTGTATTGATACCAGCGATTGATGCGAGTCGCATTGAATCCAACCAAATGGCAGTGGCGGGCTTACCCATTGCAAGGCTTTGGGCGGCAGGTCTTTGCGAGGCCCTTTGTTCTACGGAAAAGTATTTATGTCATGCGAAAGTAGGTCTGATTGTATGGTAGGTATTCGTTATGTTTGTTGCGTATATTAAAAAAGAATATAGTTAAATAAAAACTGTATTTTTTTTAATTTTGCTTGATGCGAGGCCCCTGCAAGAGCGAGGTCCCGGGCGATTGCCCTGTTCGCCACCCTCTAAGGACGCCACTGCCGAATGGGACCTATCGTCGGCTGAAGGGATGCGTCGCGCCGTGTTCAATGAGTGGTGACTACACGCGAGTCGGACATGCTACCATCGACTGCTATTGAAAACAATCACGTTTACGAATATAGTACCCGGTTGACCGAGCTGTGCTCGGTTTCTTCTTGACATAAAAAAAAGGAAAAACAATTTGCGGGGAACGTCAGTCTCGAACCGGGGTACTCTAGTTTCGTTATCGCCCCGTAAGCTGGAAGCCTCACTTTAAGCTACCATAACTTGACATATGTCGGCGAAATTTGCTGTCGTATTGTAATGATATTTTATGAGATTTTCAGTGCCTGAAAACATGGTCTAAACGATATTTTCCATAAATGAAACCTAGCTAGATCAATTTTTCCGCTGAAACCCTGCTGACTCTTGCTGCTCCTGACTACGTCGTTGGTCTAGTGGTCGCAAACGCTTTTGCAAAACTCAAGCTTCTGGATTCAATATAATTCCGCGTCCGGAGTTTTGATTAGTGGCAAGTAAGCCCGCCCCTTATTTCATGGGACTTAACATAACTGGTGAAATGAGGGTGTACTAAAAGTATACAGGCTGGGAATATTGACGTGAGCATAATGTATGTAAGATTAGATGCCAATATGAAAGATGGTGAGTCCATTGTTTTTTACTAGATAGCCTATGAATATAATTACTCGCAATCAATTCTCAAGTATGAATTTACCTTTGCATGATTTAAATGAATGTTTTAAGGATGTTTGAAATTTTTTCGTTTCATGTTCTTCAGGGCCAGAGATTTAAACAATATTATAATGACTTGGAAGTCGTCTGTCAGAAATAATTAATTATAAAATACAAAGTAGACTCAACAGCGACACTTTTTAATTATTCTTTTTTTAGAAATTGTCAAAGAACGAGATACCACTTAAAATGTGAGTATATTTTGAAGAAAATATTAGGTAAATGATTTGACTATAAGTTAAACAAGACTAGCGGCTTGGGGGCCTACTGGCATGGGTTTAGGCAGAGTATATTAAGTACTTCTTCACTTTGACGTCACTGTTTTAACGAAAAAATATATTAGAAAGAAATTATCATAGAATTGCAAGTAGTGCCTCTCACATTGCTGCGCCTTAACTGGGTTTGTGTTAATTATACATATGTAACAATTATAATTAAGTTTATATTGTATCATGTAACTGACTTAATGTAATAAATATATTAATGTGATGATAGTAAGCTCTTTGGTCGCTGAAAGGGTAAGCCACGGCTAAGCATTATGCAAATACCATCTAATATATAAAATTCTCGTGTCACAGTTTTCGTTGCTATACTCCTCCGAAGCGGCTTGACAGATTTTGATGAATTTTTTTGTGCTTATCCGGTATCTATGAGAATCGGCCAACATCTATTTTTCATCCCCCTAAATGTTAGGGGTAGTCCACCCCAAAAAAAAAATGGCAATACTACGTTTGCCGGGCACAGCTAGTAATGCATATAATGTAGCATTTTAATAGTGAAATATTTTTTAAAATTGGTCTAATACTTTTTGAGTCAATTCGTTACAAACACACATACAAACCTTACCTCTTTATAATATTAGTAAAGATTATAGTGTTTCATCTCAAATGTTATGAGATGAATGTTCGGCCTTGAAATGAAGATAATTATTATCAATGTGCATATTTACGTCTATAAACTACCCTCTTAATTACGTCTCGTAGCCACGGATCGAGTACAGGAAAAGATTGTATATTTCGAAGAATGAAAATGCCCTAATTAACATAATAAATAACAAATAACTCTCACGTTTCTTCAGACAATTGATTAAATTAAATTATACATTCAACGGTCATTGTAAGCAAATCTCCAGGCAAAAGGTAATGTTTCCTAACAATAGCTTTCGTCAAAGCAAATCAAATTAATAGTATTGGCGATAAACAGATCTTAAGACGAGTGGAACGGCGACCCTTAAAAGTTTTTACGCAGCCTTCCTGAGGAATTGTCGAGCAATTCACCGTACTAAGGGACTTTGGGGAAATGATTGGAAAAGCATTTTGAACTTGATCCAAATACTTCGGAGAAGTTACAGCAAGTGAGGTTACATAACATAGTTCTACTTAATGAATAAGTGAAATATCTGTTTGTTTGTTATTTAGAAAGAAGTCTGTTAATATCAGCCTAATTTATGCTTTACAAAGCTAAATAGGTTAAACAAACTACACCGCGTATTTTCAACCTATGATCGAAAGTAAGTCAAGGTTTATCTTAGTCTATGTTGTGTTGGATTTTGATGGAACTTTACAATATTTTTTTTTATTTAAAAACTTTATGCTCAAAGTACACAGGTGGACTTAATGCTAAATCATTTTCAGCCAGACAACCTTACAATACAGGACAAACATAGAAGCGGGTGTGCTATATAATTAGGAAAAATAACATTAAAAACTGATTACATACTTATAAACTAAACTAGTCTAACAAACACTGATATGACAGAGAATATGAATAAATATAATAATGAGAAGATACAAATAAATAGAGCCGTGGTGGCCTCGGGGTTAGAGCAGTCGCCTGCTACGCAAGCGGCGCAAGTTCAAATCCCAGCGGGGCCTGTACCAATGAGTTTTTCTAAAAAACTTACGTACAGTGATTTCACACCACGTGCTTTGCGGTGAAAGAAAACATCGTGAGGAAACCTGCATATGTCTGAGAAGTAATTCAAAGACGTATGTATAGTGCCTGAGACGGCGATAGACTCACCATCTGTCAAGTTGGCACTTAATCAAATTCGGTGAAAAGTGGGTGTTATGATTATAACATCTCTGCCTACCCCTTCGGGGAAAACAGGCGTGAGCATATGTATGTATGTACAAATAAATATATAAACAAATTATGCATAGAATAAATATTTATCTAAAAAATAAAAACAATACAATATATAATATAGCTTGCACATCAGAATAACACATAGGCTATAATAATTTTATAACGATATTGTGTAACCAAAAATCCTTTACAAACAGAGACGCGGGCTCCAGATAGTTTACTTATATTGCGAAAAATCATAACAATATAATGTGATATGTATTATGAAATAAGATATGATGTACATTGTATCGGAGATATTTAGTGAATACAGATAATAATATGGCGGCTGATAGACACAATGGGAGGGAAAAACACATTGTGTCAATCAAAAATAAGGTGGGGCGTGAATGGTATAATTTAAATTCATTTTCTTGTTACGTACTAAATTGTTGTGAAAGACATCACGCTTGTTATTGGTTGCTGTTTGTGAACTTACTGAACAAACCAAAAGCTTATCCTTAATAATATTATTTCTTTGTATTGCTTGAGATGATAATAAAAAACTACGAAAATGGCTTACACTTAATCCAAATGAATTGAAACAATCACCATATTACCAATATTTTACGAAACAATAATACTATAAGTGCCGACCCCAAACAGTGTATGGGATAAGGCCAGGGAGATGGTGACTCGTAATAATGTGAAGAAAAACAAAAGAAGATTGGAACTATTTGAAATGTAAAACTAATTTGTATTATTAATTGCATAAGGCCAGCAGCAAAATAGGTCCAGGGGCTCAACCATGAGCTCTTATTGCAATGTTATTACAGTTGCGTGACAGTTAGAGATGCAGCATTCGCAGTAAGGAAAATTAGACACCTAACTGATATAAACACAGCTCGGTTGGTCTATTTTAGTTATTTCCATAGTGTTATGTCTTATGGCATCCTTTTATGGGGAAATGCTACAGACATCAGTTCTATCTTTGTGCTGCAGAAACGGGCTGTTCGTGCAATCTATAAACTCAAATCTAGAGATTCTCTCAGAGAGAAGTTTAAAGAAATAGGGATAATGACTGTGGCATGTCAATACATATTTGAAAATTTGATATATGTAAGAAAGAATATAGATAGTTTTAAGAAAAATAGTGATATGCACAATATAAATACACGCAAGAGGGATAAACTCCGTGTCCCTGTGACTAGACTGCACAAAACTAGTAACTCTTTTGTGGGGCAAAGTATACGCCTTTTCAATAAACTACCATTAAAAATGTGTGAACTACCATTTTTAAGTTTTAAGGCAAGCATCAAACAGAAACTTTGTGAAAAAGCATATTATAGTGTAACTGAGTATATTGATGATAGCCAAACAGGGCAATGAGTTGCTCACTCTTCCATTGAAATGTACTTAAGCAACCCTATGTATATAGAAGGGACACATGTAAAAAAAAAAAAAAACCGGGGAGTTTGTTTCGCCGTTTCTTCTCCTGACAGACTTACTTTTGGAAACGGTAGTAAATTTACTTAAGTTAACGTAAGAAAAATGACGTTCAATAAGTGTTCCAAGTGTCCCTTATATTGAATAAAACTTTTTGATTTGATTTGATTAGATGTATACACGTCAAATACATCTGTCTCATGATAAGAGTAAAAATATCATGGCAGTAAGACCTTATGGTAAGGCCCCTGGCCTTCTTGCATGCTACAATCAATTAAACACACTTTTATATAACTCACTAGCTGTGCCCAGCGGTAGCTTCTGCCGCGTAGATTTAATATCATTCCCGCGGAACCCTAAATGTTTATTTTAAATTAAAATAGCCTATGTCACTCCTTGTAACATTAGCTTTCTGCCAGTGAAAGTCCCGTTAAAATCGGTCGAGCCGTTTCAGAGATTACCCGGAACAAACAAACAGACAGACAGACAGACAGAGAAAAAAAAATAATTATGATTTTTCTTTATTGGCACCGTGTATATTTTAATATGCATTTAGTCAAAAGCTGGTGTTTTGGAATTACAAACAGGCACTTAAATTTTATTTATCTGTATAGATTAGCTGTGCCCCGCGGTTAAGGAATTTTAGGACCTAATATTGTTTGTCGATATTTCCTCACGATTGCACCAAACACATTATGGTGAAGGAAAATCCGTGATATCACTGTAAGTTTGCTTTGCTTGCGCATAAGTAACTATTCAAACCACTCGGCCAAGACATCTATTCATTTTTATTTTATGGAGAAAGAAAACGGTAGGTGCTATCAATACCACGCATCTTTCTTCGTTTCCCAAGTGTAAGGTTTATTTATATCTGTAGCAAATATTCTCCTGTAGGAATATAGTAAGCATAAGTACTTAACACTTACCTCAAGTGTATTGAGTTGCCAGTAATGTAACACATTAGTATTGACAGCTTCAAAGGAAATGTCTAACGTGATATGTGTGAACGATGCCATCTCAGAAAAAATAATATATTTGAGGCATCCGACCCTCTTGCCCTCTGTTACATGGAACCTATATATAACAGGCGAAATGTGGGTAAATAAATATAATTGAAGCGTCTAATTGTGATACCAAAATAACAGCTTTTACGGAATTTTCTTATTTAATGAAATAATATTAATTTCAACAACGACGATACACCAGACGCAAAATAAGATGATAAGTGTACCTTGCATTGCGATTCTAGTAAGAAATTCCGATTCCCGACACCCAATGACACCGCGAAACTAACAACCGTTATGGCCGCAATCAAAGGGGTGTCAGTTGTCAAAAACAGTTGTTATGACAGCTATAATACTGGTACAACTGATTGGTATTGACATTTGAAAAAAATACTGTGCGTTTCCTTAATATTGGAAGAAAAAACAAAAAATGTCCATCATTGGTCCGCGTCCAACATAGGTGTCATTTACTTCCACCCAATAGTCAGGGTCTAAGAATATGGCTATGGTGTCCCCTGCCTGTCGTATCAGGCGACTAAAAGGGGGCCGGAGGGCCTGCTGGCGGTGGTCGGGGTGGGAGCTTTGACCACCGAGCCGTGGGCCCGGGAAGGTGGCAGCGCGAGGCTCGCGCTGCCTTGCACAGCGAGGTCTCCAGGGGCGGCATCACAGCTGCCCCGGGGATGTGGCCCGGCAAAGTGTAGGGGACACCGGTGCGTTCTATCAGAGTACCCGGAGTCCCCCCTGAGCACTGAGGATGGCCACCGGGGGGTTTTAGTGCGGTAAAAATCCCACATACCCCGACCTGCCTCTCCCGGGGCGGTCGGGGACCTTTTGAAGGTTTCCCCTCGTCAACAAAAAAAAAAGGGCTCCTTTTACTTTATGTCGATATATTTGTATTATTAGAATAGAAGGATAGTAAACCTTATATAAATAGGTCAAAATAAACCACATAATCCCTGTTATTACAAAACGCGATGCGAGATAAACCCAGGCTTAGATGTAGTTCTCTCACAATTTGTAATATGGAATTAAAAAGACGCCGGGCTTACTCCAGCCTTAAGGCTTCTTTCGTCACGAGGAATTACTGTTTCAAACTGAATTTTTCAATAAGCTGTGATGGCCTTGAGGTTTGAGCAGTCGCCTGCTACGCAAGCGACGCAAGTTCGAATCCTAGCGGGGCCTGTACCAATGAGTATTTCTAAAAAACTTATGTACAGTGATTTCACACCACGTGCTTTACGGTGAATGAAAACATCGTGAGGAAACCTACCTATTTCTGAGAAGTAATTCAATGACGTATGTAAAGTGTCTGAGGCGGCGATGGACTCACCATCTGTCACGTTGGAACTTAATCATCTTCGGTGAAATGTGGGCGTTGTGATTACAACACCTCTGCCTACCCCTTCGGGGAATACAGGCGTATACAGGCGGATAGAAGCATAGAAATCGTATACTATGCAGCTGCGTTGTTTCGTAGGCAAAGTTAGAGCGTGTGCTACGAGCGCCAATTGCTACGATCTCCTAGCTCGTAGCACATTAGTCTCGTAGCATGTAACATGTAATAATAAGATCCTGGTTGACCGAGCTATGCTCGGATTCTTTCAATGACGTTTTCTCATATATGTATCCTGAAAACAAAAGGAAATAAAAAAGAAAAAATTGAACCGGTGAACGTCAGTACAAGGGTACCTACTCTAGTTTCTATCGCCCTGTCGGTTGGAAGCCTCACATCTGATCTGTCATAACTTGACAGATGTCAGCGAAATTTACTGTCGTATTGTAATGATATTGTTTGAGTTTTTCAGTGCCTGAAAACATGGACAAAACGATGTTTTCAAAATATTAATCCAAGCTAGATCTACTTTTTGCCCCTGAAACCCCCTACACACAATACATATGTACAAGAATTGCTCGTTTAAAGGTATAAGATATGACGTGTACACATCTTTCACTGACACACAGCTGAACTATCATTGCAATAAGAGCTTATGGTAAGGTCAACAATTCGATTTACTCCTCAACACATTAATAGTAATTTATCCAGACACCTTTCGAACGTGATAAAAGCATTATTGGATAAATTAGATAAGACTCAAACACTTGAAATTCTGCATTTGCAGACAGTCTAATGTGCTTTTAGAAAGTGAATCGTATTAAAATAGTGGGGCCTTACCACAAGCCCTTATTGTCATCATAGTTCCATTGTGTGACAGTGACAAACATATACGGGGTGTGGAGGAAAATGGCGGTAGCATGTATAATCCTGTATAATTATGTCATTCTGAGGATTTGAAAGTACTTTGTAAAAAGTCTAATCGAATAAAGATACTTTTGACTTTGACTATGACTTTGAATAGGACAGCTGTTAAAATATGGAATAGGGTATAATTTTAGGAAGCTAATAAAATTATTATAACAAAGATATCTTCTTTCGTTTTCGAGTAATTGACGTTCAAAGTTGACCATATCAAGACCTTACATACATATGCTCACGCCTGTATTCCCCGAAGGGGTAGGCAAAGGTGTTGTTATCACAATACCCACTTTACACCGAATTTGATTAAGTGCCAACGTGACAGATGGTGAGTCTATCGCCGTCTCAGGCACTATACATACGTCTCTTTGAATGACTTCTCAGACATATGCAGGTTTCCTCACGATGTTTTCCTTCACCGTAAAGCACGTGGTGTGAAATCACTGTACGTAAGTTTTTTAGAAAAACTCATTGGTACAGGCCCCGCTGGGATTCGAACTTGCGTCGCTTGCGTAGCAGGCGACTGCTCTAACCCCGAGGCCACCACGGCTCCTTATATCAAGACCTTATTTTCCTTATTAGTATTAATAGAGAGCCGTTTACGGTGAAGGAAAACATCGTGAGGAAACCTGCATATGTCTGAGAAGTAATTTAAAGACGTATGTATAGTGCCTGAGACGGCGATAGACTCACCATCTGTCACGTTGGCACTTAATCAAATTCGGTGAAAAGTGGGTGTTGTGATAACAACACCTCTGCCTACCCCTTCGGGGAATACAGGCGTGAGCATATGTATGTATGTATGTATTTTCCTTATTATAGAGTTATTCTTTGTATTTTTGTGTGTATGTTTGTAATGAATAAACTCAAAAACTTCTGTGACGATTCCAAAAATTCTTTCACTATTTGAAAGCTACATCATCAGCAAGTAACAAAGGCTTTATTTTATCCCCGTACTCTCACGGAAACGGGATCTACGCTGGTGAAACTAGTCCATACTAATATTAAAAAGAGGAAAGTTTTGTATATATGTTTGTAACGAATTGGCTCAAAATAACTAAACGGATTTTAAAAGCTCTTTCATTATTAGAATGCTACATTATCACTGATTAATATAGACTATATTTTATCACCGTAATCCCACGGGAACGGGAACTACGCGGCTAAAACCGCGTGACGTCCGCTAATATATGATAATTTTTAAACAAGAAATCAAAAATGTTTGTTAGTTATTATCAAACATCGCAATCGTACTGAGTAAAAAACAGCGTGACTTAAAATAAATTTTATTATAATGCTAATAAATATTATATTATATTAATATATAATAAATTAATTTTAATACTAGTCATTAATATTATAGAATATTTTAAATCGAAGATATTAAGTACAATAAGATATTACGACGCAATGAATGCAACTTGTTAATAGTTTCTTTTAATTATTTAGTATATTAATACAGTAAGTGTTACAATTACTAATTATGTTTATCTATATCTATTAAGATAAATAAAATAAAATGTGTCTGTTTGTAATTCCAAACAGCTTTTCACTAACTATTTACATATGAAAGCCTAAACGGTACTAACCTATAAAAGCCATTTTTTTTCTGTCTGTCGGTCTGACCTATTTTAATGGTAACTTTTCCTGACTGGTAGCTAACTTAACAAGGACTAGCATAGGTTTTTATTTAAAAAAAACAGTGGGGTTCCGCGGGATACCCATGAAAATAACTCTACGAGAGTAAAACTGCCGGCCACAGTTAGTTAAAAATAAGATCTGAATAACTGCCATTAAATCATTAGCAAAACATAGTCGAAACATAATACTTAACATCAAAATTTCATTATTAAACTGACCGTTAAAAATCTTTTCTCCGAAACATTCAAGCACAAACATATTACTCAATAGTCACTCAATTCACACAAGTTGTATATAATATATTCAATGATATTTCCACAAAGTAAAGTTACTAGTATTAAGCGCAAACTTCCGAAAATTCACCCTAAAGACACGTGTGTCTAAGAGAGGCGTTCGCGGTACACTGATAATAATTTGTAAGGGTAGAACAGGGGATGGGGTCGGCATGAATCGAGACTACGAGAGGAACTTTTCAGAATAACAGATGTATTGTTTTTGTATAAATGGTTTACCGTATTTGATCTTGTCGTGTCAATACGTATTTTCTGTGAGCCATGTAATCGATTTTAATCACTCTTCTTCAACCTTCTGTGAAGAAAACTCAATCCCATTAATCGACCTGGTAATCGTCGGAATTTTTTGAGCTCAATTGATGACGCTGTAAATTTTCTCTCTGTATTCACTTACTGTTCGGATTTGCCTGCATCCACTGGACAGACTGGTTTGAGCAGTTGCCTGCTACGCAAGAGACGCAAGTTCGAATCCCAGCGGGCTCTTTATACATTTTTTTTTTCAAAACTAATGTTGAGTTTTTCTAAAAACTTATTTGCACTGATTTCACGCCTTGTGCTTTACGGTGAAGGAAAAAATCGTGAGGAAATCTGCATATGTCTGAGAAGTAGGTAATTCAAAGACGTATGTATCGAGCTAAAACTCAATATCTAAAAAAATGGTCTAGATTCTAAACTGCTTAGTAAAATTATATTTGTACTGTGCTGTTACTATCAACAGTTTTGGGTCTTATGTCCCAAAAATGTATATATATATATATATATATATATATATATATATATATATATATATATATATATATATATAGCTGTTAATTTCGAATTTCATACAGACGTTTAAATTTGATTTATCTACTTATAAATGCTTGTCCGAAGGGCAGATATGTACATAAGTAGGCTAGTTTTTTTTAATAAAAAGGTAGCAACGTAGGTATCATAGGGCTTTTAATATTATATATTTTAATTTTATATATATACTACTATATATATATATATATATATATATATATATATAATATATATATACATATATATATAGTAGTTTCTGTCATTTTCTTATTCTTAATAGTGCTATCTGCATTTACTAAATTTAAAAAAAAACAGAGCATTAATTTAATAAACAAAAAAAAAAAAGGGAGAATTCATAATATTAAAAGCCCTATGATACCTACGTTGCTACCTTTTTATTAAAAAAAACTAGCCTACTTATGTACATATCTGCCCTTCGGCCAAACATTTATAAATCAAATTCGAATCTGTATGAAATTCGAAATTAACAGCTTTTCACTAAATGCATATAAAAGTATATATACAGTATCTACTGTTTTTTTTTTTATTTAAACAAAAAACTCCTTGTTTTCCTGTCTGTTTGTTCCGGCTGATCTTTGACACGGCTGGGCCGATTTAAGCGGAATATCACTGGCAGGTAGCTAGTGTTACAAGAGTGCTTAACGCTAGTTTTAGTTTAAAAAAAATTTTCGCGTAGTAAACGACTAATCAAACCACTCGGCAACCGTGGTATACTCAAATTATGCTACTTGGAATTAGGGTCACGACGAAATAAAATATCTTTTGTAAAAAATGGTTGCAAGAACGTATTTATTAAAATATCAAAAGCTTGGCCCCGTCGCTCGGCTTGCAAACGAAAAATGTTGGCGTCCCCTTGTAGTGCGTAAGGATTCGCTTCTTCAAATTGTCGACCTCTGCCTTTTTTACCTGTGGACGAAAAATGTGTTCGTAAATTCCTTTTTTATGAGCAGTTTTGATGAACACAATATATAAGGCCTTTCCGTGTTCTCTGGTGTGTTAGTAGATGTCTTCTAGCTGATAATGTCTTTGATTTCTTCTTTCTCCCTTCACCATTTTGTTCTTCTCAGTAAAAGCAACCTTCTAAGCCCACCGGTAGCATGCAATCCTGTGTATTGGTGTCGTTCTGACGATTAGAAACTACTTTGTTAAAAGTGTAATCAAATAAAGATATTTTGAATTTTGATTTTTGAACCTAAATGAAAGTAGAAATATAGACATTTTTATCTGACGCACAAGACGCAAACTTTAAAATAAAAATTAAAATAAAATCAAATTGGCACAGACATACAATACCAATTCAGGCTCCCGTAGCCTGTGTTTGTGTTTTGTATATCTGTGGAAGCAGGCTTGTCGTAAAAAACTCGCTGGTACCCGGGAATTATAACTTCATGGCATGGCTACTACTCCAACGCCTCTGCCACGTAAAAGGTCAAAACGTATGGATTTGAACTCCTTCCCCCTTATTCCAAGGGCTAAGATAGTCTGTATGAATTGTACCTGTTATGAGTATGTTTAGTTACACTAATTGTAAACAGATGGCGTTAGTTGTGAAATAGATTACGCTATTGAAAATTGTATTGCGTCTCATAAGTATGTTTGGTACCAATCATTTGTATCACACCACTTTTACCTCACATAATAATTAATTATTAGATTGTGTTCAACCCTGGTTTTATTCAGTTCCTGTAACCCTTCGGAAGGCCAACAGTTTGACATCACCAATCATAGTAAAAGTAGCTCTATATCCCTTTTTGTGATACGGATTTAAAAAGGGATGGAAATGTTATAGGGGAGTTTAAGCAGTCTTACCAAAGTAACCACGCATCCCCCGAACCCTCCGCCGGTCATCCTCGCCCCATGCACCCCTGGAGCACCTCTCATGATGTCCACTAGCTGGTCCAGCTCTGGGCAAGACACCTCCATCAACTTGCTGAGCGAATCGTGGGATTGATAGAAAAGTTCGCCTACCTGGGGAGGAACAGCACAGTATTACAAAGACTAAAACGAGATCTGACGTATAATGCATATAAACTGTTCTGACGAAAATCAACCTTCCAAACCCGGTGGTAACATTTATAATCCTGTACAGTGCAATTTTTGCGTCCATCTGAAAGTACTTTGTAGGCAGTCTAATCAAATAAGAATATTTTTGATTTTGACTTTCCCGGCTGAGTACAGTAGTTGCGCAAGCACGGTTTGCAAAACGTCGTGGGTTCAAATCGAGGATTTTTTTAAATTTAGGATTAAAGCATACATACATGAACAAAAACTCATGTTTAATTCTAAATTCCTAAAAAGGCTGCCCCTATACTGCAAAGACATGGGAAGGAAAAATTCGACGCATGAGGTAGGATCACGAGTAGCTCAGTTGCGAGAGCAATTGCATGGCAGAGGTCGTGGGTTCGAACCCGCCTCGTGTTCGTATTTTTCTTTACCCTTTTTAAGAATAAGCATACATTTAAGAGAATATTACGTGTAACTATCGTGGTTTAACGAAAGTGCCTGTGATTTATCAATTATTTCAAGGTTATTCGTAGATAGTATACAAACGCCTTTCTTAGATGGACCTAATGCTCGTTTTGCAACCTTAAGTCTTGAAAGAAGTCATAAATGAAATGTCAGCGACAATCATACCCTTTCTAATTTGTTCTCCTTTAATATCTTGGCAACCTCTTCCGTTCGGTGTATTTCCTCAATCACGTGCCGCGCTCGTTTCAATACCAATTCGTCGGTATTTAACCGCTTTAGCTCTATAACATTAAATAATAAATTATATAACTTTATTAATAATTATGTAGCCGTCGTGGCCTCGGGGTTTGAGCAGTTGCCTGCTACGCAATCGACGTAAGTTTGAATCCCAGCGGGTTCAATGAGTTTAGGTTAAATTAATGATGGTCGATGTAACATCAAAGTTGTGACGTAAATACCTGAATAGTTTTGCACAAGATATGTATAGTAATATTACTTGAATCTCATTAAATAATTTATTACGTCATAATTCAATGGCGTAAGTGGCGAATGTAAACCGAATATAAACGATCACTTTTCTGAGGGCCTAACAATAATTGTCCTCGCCTCTTCTACGAGTTTCAATCCTCTTGAAACTACCTTACTGAATCCTACTCACTTTCCAGATCCTGGATGGTAGCTCCTCTGAGTGAAGGTAGGCCGAGTCTGTCAGCAGCTTCCTGACACTGCGCCCTTCTCTGAGGGTATTCGCTGCCAGTCAGCTGGTGCTTCACGTTGGAGTTCGTCACCATTACTACTGCGTCTCCTGTCTCCATCGGAATCTGAATGGATTCCAATGACCTATAAATATACAGACTCTAATATTTATTTGCGCTATTTATTTCAGGATAGGGCACTGAAAGTACATAAGGTAAAGGTAAAGTCACCAGTCATGGACAGTATAAGCGGATTTTTTAAAAAACAACACTCCTACTTAGACACCATTAATGGACAGTAAAAATCCAGTGTTGTGTTTTAGGACTAAAATGATAATTTATAGTATGGATTGTATTATACAATTGATGCATTTCTATTGATAAATAATTAAATAATATTAATTTCAACAACGATGACACACTAGACACAAAATAATATGATAAGTGTACCTACTTGCATCGCGATTCTAGTAAGAAATTACGATTCCCGATACTAAATGACACCGCGAAACTAACAACCGTTATGGCCGCAATTAACATAGGTGTCTGTTGTCAAAAACAGTTGTTATGACAGCTATAATACGGGCACGAATTATCGGTATTGATATTAAAAAAAATGCTGCACGTTTTTTTTATTTTGGAAGAAAAACAAAAAAATGTCCAAGATTGGTCCGCGTCCAACATAGGTGCCGTTATCGTAATTATCAATATGAAAATGATTTATTAAATTTAGGTCCTGGTAATAAGGAACTTTATGAATTGACAACCGGTTAGATAGCTGATGTTACAAAGAGTATTTAAGGCTATAATATTTTCAAAAAATCTACCCATTTAATAAAAATAAAATCTACTCGGGTGAAACCGCGGGGTTCGGTATATATACGTCTGTATTTTGCCCAAAATTGGGCAACAATCACGTAATTACAGGAAAACACGTAGTACTTATTGAACCTCTTTGATATGAATGAGGTGGCTCTGAGCTCCCATAAAATTGCTATTGGGGAAAACATTTTGATAGTATTATTATACTTGTTTACTTTACTTCTACACAAAGAAGGTAAAGAGAGTAAGAGAGTGGTTTCAAATTAAGCCAAGATTATGTTAATTCCGCATGACTGTCGATTTTTCGTTCCATATTACTGAAAAGACATGGCTAGCAAGACAGGTGCACTGGATTTTTTTAAATCATTGATGTTGTAAATGCAGTAGGCTTAGACAAAGTAACATTATCCTCGCGCTTGCGTTACTAAAAATGAGACAAAATGTATGGGAATAACATAAATCACGTGCATGTCACGTGACGCACGCTTAACTAACAGAAAATTGGTAGACAATGTTCGTTGATATTTCGTTCGTTACTCGTAAACTGAACAGTTTAACTTTGCCTATCTCGGGTTTGCCACCGTTTTCATAAACTATACTCGTTAGCGTCACTCGCAATATTTGTATTATAGTTCTTCAAGTCAATTCAATTCAAAAATATCTTTATTCGATTAGACTTTTTACAAAGTACTTTCAAATAGTCTGAAAGACACGATTACATAGGATTATAAACGCTACCGCCAGGTTAGGAAGGTTGCTTTTATTATTGAACCTGGCAAGAAACTCGTTATTAATCTTTTAAAAAAAAAGATTTACAGCTTTGAGTAATATAATATAAATCATTAAAAAAATTATAAGCCCATAGACACAGTTCCAGTGCACAAAAGTCGATATAAAAAATTTAAAAACTAAAAATAAGTACTACGAATAATTGTGTAGCTTGTGATGACCAGCCCCCACTAGCAGCACCTGTTCACAAGTATGACGAGAATGCCAGCCATCGCCAATGCCACTCACCGCTAGGTGTCGCTGCACAATTTCTCATACAAATGTTCGGCGAAGACGAAGGGGTACAATTGACAGCGGCATCTACGCTATGCGTTTTATCGTTGTCATGACAGACGCTAGCGAATAATCGTTATCGATTGGAGACAGAGATTCGATCAAAAATAAAGTTACTCTGTCTAGACTTGCCGTTAGCCTTCTTAGCAAGATTTAAGTATCGTATTTGTTAAAATACGGGCCAGCAGTTACGGAGATTTGCCCAAACAAAAACAGACTGATAGATATATATTTTTTAATTTTTTTTTAGCTTTAGTTCCCTATATACTTTCATATGCATTTAGTAAAAATTTACTTGGAAACAGAAACTTCAATTTACAAGCACAAACATATGCTCACCCATGTATTCCCCGAAGGGCTAACCTAGGTGTTTTATTGTTTCGACACCCACGAAAGTATTGGCGTAGGTTTGCTTACCTGCAATCTATAAGTAGTGCGTGGTTTCTTTGGGCCAACGTGACGACATACTGGTCCATGATGCCGCAAGGCATTCCTGGGAACTCGTGCTCTGCTTTCTGACATAATTTCGCCTTTTGCACCTTGCTAAACATATAACACAGTTCAATCTCGCATTCTCAACTTCTTTGGACATGTGTCGCGACGTGGAGACGCATCCATTGAGCGTCTGGTGGTGCAGGGTAAATTCGAGGGTACTAGGGCACGTGGCAGATCACCAATGAGATGGACGGACCAGATTAAGGCTGTGATGGGTGTTCCTACTATTAACGAATGCTCCCGTAAAGCAGCAGTCCGAAATTAATGGCGCCGTTTTGTTCAGCAAGCCACCAATTCTGACATTACGACCACGACCGCTCTGCCAAGAGTGTAACGATTGAGATGATGAAACATATAACATTTGTAGTGAATCAGTAGTTATAGGCGCCGTCACGAGCTATGAGAACTGGCCTTGAATGTGCAGTAGTCGTATTATACCCCCACTTTATTCGCTGAGCGCTCAAACCTCGTGATGTCACCTTTAACTTTACTTATATCTCCTTATAACAAAATATACCTAGTCACGTTATTAACATAAGCGTTTGTTATAGCCGCAAACGTTTTATGAAGATCTGTTACAACTGTCGGATTTGTTGCCCAACTAATCATAATTAACTCGACCGCGCAACAGAACAGACGTGCCGCTTTCGATAAGAACAATATGTCATAAAGAAAATGCCTATGAGAGACGCTACTAGATATTTTGCCATGACGTCAGTCAATGCATGCTAAATATCTTAATACAATTCTCGTGTCACCATTTTTATAACAAATCTCTTCCGTAACGGCTTGATAGCTTTATCAAGTTAAATAAATTGGTCTCTCTTTTGTCACTTACTCAATAATATTTCCCGTTAGTCCCTCCAAGAGTGTGAACACGGCTACCTCTACGGATGCGCTGCTGGATACACCAGCTCCCATTGGTACATCCGATACGATTACGGCATCAAATCCCCTTACTGCGCCTAAAACCACCAGTTTCACCTTCATAGCCTTAATCATGAGATACAGAATCCAGCCTTCATGGCATGATCCCGAGGGATTATAGTCTTTTTTGTATCCAGCAAAAGTCCCAAAGAGCTGTACGCTTGTTTGCCGCATTCGATAAGTATAAAGAACATGGTTATCGAACAAAAATACTAACTAGGGAAACAACTACTTACTATTCAACTTATTTAATAAAATAAAATACTTACTTAATAAAATAGTTTGGATAATAATTATTATTAAAAATAATAAACTTATTAGATAAGTCGCACTAGTTCACCATGATTCTGTCTCACTCTCTTTTGACAAATAGATAACTTACCTGGAAAGTTGGCCACGACTCCTTTAACATAATTCGCCCAAGCTGGAGATCCTGGCTTCAGGGGATTCTGCTGTGTTGGCGCGAGGAACGTGGTCTCCAACTCCTCGCCTGATGCGAGGACCGAGAGGATACGGCATTCATTCGTATCATTCAGAGCCCCTACTACCACTGTCAGGAAGGGTAACGCCTGTAATATAAAAAATGCAGATGTTGGAAGATATAATATACTTAAGTCAAAGTGGTTTAGCCATTGGTCGTGTAAATATCAGACGGACAGACAGAGATGCATTTGCATTTTGTGATATTAGTCACAAGCTAGTGCCCGCGACTACGTCTGCGCAGGATTTGACTCTTGTCTTATGTATAAGCTATATTAGTAAAGTTGCATTAAAATCCATTCAGTAGTTTTGCCTGAAAGAGCAATAAAAATAAACATACATACATACTCACATAATTTCACGTTTATAATATTAGTAGGAGGTAGGAGTAGTAGGGGCGCGGATCCAACTGTTCGAGTAGGATCATTTAATGAATACACATATTCATTAATGCATTCAAAAACTCTAATAGCGCGGTTTAGGTTGTCGTCTCGTTGTACACAAACTTGTAATTGTTAGCGAGTAGCGCCATCTATGTAACAAGCGCTGAACCATTACCATAGACGCAGTTGCGAGTATTATAATAATTATAGACATGCCTCGTGATTATCGTTTGTACAATATTTACCAAACCCATAAATTAATTAAAGCAAGCGGCAGTAGTACGATAATGGGTGTGGTTTTATTTAATTACCCTCAATTTCCACCCTCTTAGAAGATTAACCAAAATAAGATTGAAGAAGCGCCGACGGAGGAATCCATACTATATTACAAGTACGCAAGTCTGTCTGTTTTTGCTATCGACAGCTCATCTCTCGAGGATCTTTCGTCGCTAAATCTAATTATGTGGTGAAGCTTAGTTCGAGAAAATTGGAATTTATTGTTAAAGAAATCTGTCTTAGTCTCGGAAACTTTTAAAATAATTAAACATGAAGTTTCTTTTAGGATCTGTTTACATGGCGTCCAATAAAAATAGTTTTGATTATTTGCTTATTTTATGTAGGTAATTTTTTTTATTTAATGTACTACTTATATAACGTATGGACATGTTTTGAGGAGGGATGAGGATTTTGTTGCCCAAAAAAGTTTTGTTTATGAATGTGGAAAGTTACCAGGGGAAAGGAAGACCTTAGAAACGATGGATGGATTGTGTGAAAGATGATATGGCTAAAATGGGAGTGAATACAGATATGACGGCTGATAGAGAGAAATGGATGAGCAGAACACATTGCGCTGACTACAAATAACGTGGGATAAGGGCAGGAGGATGATGATGATGTTCGACGTCTCGCGATATTTTCCTAGGCTGCACGATTCAGTAAAAACTCTTATGAAACATACAAACATAACGGTGGGATTGTAGCGCCAAACACACAGGCTCTCTTTAAGTTGTCAATTATTTGACATGGATAAGTGACTTACATACATATGCTCACGCCTGTATTCCCCGAAGGGGTAGTCAGAGGTGTTGTAATCACAACACCCACTTTTCACCGAAGATGATTAAGTGCCAACGTGACAGATGGTGAGTCCATCGCCGTCTCAGACACTTTACATACGTCATTGAATTACTTCTCAGAAATATGCAGGTTTCCTCACGATGTTTTCCTTCACCGTAAAGCATGTGGTGTGGAATCACTGTACATAAGTTTTTTAGAAAAAGTCATTGGTACAGACCTAGCTGGGATTCGAACTTGCGTCGCTTGCTTAGCAGGCGACTGCTCAAACCTCAAGGCCACCACGGCTCTGTCTTCTGTGTCTGAGACGGCGATGGACTCACCATCTGTCACGTTGGCACTTAATCATCTTCGGTGAAAAGTGGGTGTTGTGACCACAACACCTCTGTCTACCCCTTCGGGGAATACAGGCGTGAGCATATGTATTTTATGTGAATGAGGGATCATTTTAAAAGATATTTCTTAGTATCATCAAAGCCTTAGTTTCAACAACAATCGGGTTAAGTTCCCATAGATCAATCAAGAATACTCGGAATCAAAATCAATTTCTAATTCAATTACGTAATGATTGAATTGGTAACAACACCTGCTCTCACCCAAATTAATCAATAACGTTAAATAAGCATCCTCTTATACAAATTGCGATTACATCATCATCTCTCTGGCCTTATCCAACACACTGTTGGGGTCGGCACTTGATTCAAACCGATGTGGCCTTTAACGAGGAGAATCTGTGATCTGGGCTAAACCTGTTGTCAGAAAATTTTAGGCCTCCGACCGACCTGTAACGATTGCCAAAGATGATAAATTGGCAACCGGGACCGACGGCTTAATGTGCTCTCTGAGCGCTCGGAGGGAACTCGGGTAGTCACCCATCCAACTACTGTCTAGGGTTGCTTAGCTTCGCTGATCGAATGATATGCGCAATAGCAACTGAGCCACGAGCTCCTCAAATAGCGATTACATAACAGCCTTTAATATTAAAAATACGTGGCTCATGTACTCGTGTTTTGAGTACTTAAGTACATCCTCATCTACTTACAAAATCTATATAGATAAATAAATTGAAGAATCTGTTTTTAATTCTGAAATAAAAAAAATCACTAAATGCATATGAAATTGTATTCGGTACTCACTTTTCAAAATTTGTAATTTTGTAACTTAAGCTACTTGCAGTTATTTTTAAAATATATTTTAAAATAAAGTTAGTACAAACCACAGGTAGAACGTATCCTTCACAATAGTCAATATGTTCCCCTATTAGGTTGACTCGGCCCGGCGCGCAGCCCCCAGTCGCAGGACTGCGACCAAACGTTGCGACAAATTTGTCGCACGCCTGTCGCACTAACGCCGTTTCCCCTTTAGGCGTGGCTTCGTTGGACATCTAAGAAATATGACAATCATGACTTTTTAACATAATTAAGTATTATATAAAACCTCGCACTTACTCTTACCCGAAGATGATAAAGTGCCAAGGTGACAGATGGTGAGTCTATCACCGTCTCAGACACTATACATACGTCTTTGAATGACTTCTTAGACATATGCAGGTTTCCTCACGATGTTTTCCTTCACCGTAAAGCACCTATAATGATACTACCAAAATGTTTTTAGAAAAACTCATTGGTACAGGCCCCGCTGGGATTTGAAGTTGCGACACTTGCGGCGACTCAAGGGCCTCAGTCCGTAGCAAAAGCGATGGAGGAGGGGACCATAGGAATAGGGACTCCTAACAAAAAAGTAACCTTTTTAATCGGGCTTATTCCCAGACATCCATGATTTTAGTCTCACAACCTCCACGGCTTTTGTTTTGGTACATAAATGAATTATTACAACATCCATTAAATTTTATTGTGAAAGAAAGAAAGAAAACAAATTTATTCATAACAACATACATAAGAAAGTGAAAAGGTTTGTCGTACAGAACGTTATAGTTGTTACAAATTGGACAAGTCACCACAATCTGGCTGTCACGGTGATGACAACCATCACTGATCTTCCGCTGGGACCAAGGCGTGTGGTCTGGCAATTGTCGTGGAGGTTGCGGGAATTAAAGTATGAAGATCTATTTTTCAAAATCTATGGGCTATGGATATCTGGGAATAAGCCTTAAACCGTAGGACCATTTCTTTTTTATTGACGAGGGGGAAACCTTCAAAAGGTCTCCGATGTATGTGGGATTTTTACCGCACTAAAACCCCCCGGTGGCCATCCTCAGTGCTCAGGAGGGACTCCGGGTACTCTAATAGATCGCACCAGTGTCCCACCACACTTTGTCGGGGCACATCCCCGGGGCAACTGTCGCCGCCCCTGGAGACCTCGCTGTGCAAGGCAGCGCGTCGCACATCGCGCAGCCACCTTCCCGGGTCCGCGGCTCGGTGGTCAAAGCTCCCACCCCGACCACCGCCAGCAGGCCCTCCGGCCCCCCTTTAGTCGCCTCTTACGACAGGCAGGGGATACCATAGACAAATTCTTAGACTCTGACTATTGGGTGGAAACCGTAGGACCATAACACAACACTGTAATCCGTCAGTCAATTTCAAATTTGATCGAATAATTCAGCTGATAGTAGTAAATCATGAGGGCGCATCAAAATGTACGTTTATTGCGACGTTAGCTCCCGAGGGTGTTTTAAGGATTGAGCTTATGAATAATTCATTATGTTTTCAAACAACTTATTTATAAATATGGCACCCTTAAGGCGTTTAACCTCTAATGTTTGTTCATTCAGGATGCTCAAAACTAACCGAAACCTACTCAACAATAGGGTATAATTTGTAACATTAGAGCCGTGGTGGCCTTGAGGTTTGAGCAGCTACGCAAGCGACGCAAGTTCGAATCCCAGCGGGGCCTGTACCAATGAGTTCTTCTAAAAAGACTTACGTACAGTGATTTCACACCACGTGCTTTACGGTGAAGGAAAACATCGTGAGGAAACCTGTATATATCTGAGAAGTAATTCAATGACGTATGTAAAGTGTCTGAGCCGGCGATGGACACACCATCCGTCACGTTGGCACTTAATCATCTTCGGTGAAAAGTGGGTGTTGTGATTACAACACCTCTGCCTACCCTTTCGGGGAATACAGGCGTGAGCATATGTATGTATGTACATTAGAAAAACAACCTTTTTTCTTTGAGATGAACATAAGTGTGAACCCAATTTTATAGAATTCAATCATGATATAAAATAATAGTTTCCTGGATACATTGCTTTATAGTAAGCTACTGCATCAATGAGATTATTATTAGATTAGATTGGCCCCGCAGTTTCACCCGCGAAAACTTAATGTTTTTTTTTAAATAATAGTAGCCTAAGTTACTCCTTGCAACATTAGCTATCTACCAGTAAAAGTCCCGTTAAAATCGGTCCAGCTGCTTCGGAGATAAGCACAACACATATGCTATGAACTATAACATTATTGTGTGAATTGACTAAGATATAACGATAACTCAAATCCCGCGCAGAAGAAGTCACGGGCACCAGCTAGTATTACTTTAAATTCGCGGCTTAGATTACGTTGATTTTGTAATCAAAGAAATTGTTTAATATATTCAATATGTACCTATCTAAAGTATTAGATTCTAGTCACGTGTGGCACTTAATTACATCGATCTTGCTCAATATGTATGTTTACCACAAGTGAGTCTTGTAAGAGTGTAATCTATCTATACTCTATACATACTCTTTATACTCTATATACTCTATACATACATACGGATAAAATTGAAGTGTCTGTTTTTAATTCCAAAATAACAGCTTTTCACCACATTTAAATGAAAGTATACACGGTAGGTAGTGACATTGGAAAAACAATTTTTAATTTTTTTCTCTGTCTATCTATCCGTCTGTCTGTCTGTCTGTTTGTTCCGGCTAATCTCGGAAATGGCTGAACCGATTTAAACGGGACTTCCACTGGCAGACAGCTAATTTTACAAGAAGTAACTTAGGCTACTATTAATTTCAAAAAATATAAGGGATTACGCGAGCCACCTGTAAAATTTAATCTACGCGGGTGAAACCGCAGGGCACAGCATAGCAATAAAAATAAATATTACGACGTCTTAAAAGGGTCCCCGAAGGAGTAGGCAGAACATTATTTACATTATAAGACGACGCACGGCACTCGCAAGCCGTCACTATCATTACATTAGTCCTATGCTGTACAACGCACTAAATAAAAAATTAAATATATATCCACTTACATCTTACAAATGTAAAGAAAAATGTAGCAAATGGCTTATCTCCTTAACATATCAAGATACCGAAGACCTTTTAAACCTACACATAACGTAAGCACAATCACATAACAACTTACACACACACACACACCAACACACGCTCACACATACTAACATAATAACCAATTTAGTTTAATTAAATAAAAATAATTGTTGTTACTCAATATTGCAACTGAGTTATTTTGTAATACATTGTTGTAAACAACTCCGTAGGTGGACGTTGCCATCCGCGACACAGTTTATAACTTCTGCGGATGACATCGATAATTAAAATATACCATAATGTATGCCAAAATAAAAAAAGAATAAAATGGAAATAAAAAATTATACCATTTGAAAAAGTATTTTTATTACATAATAAATCACACTAATGGCCGATCTTTAAGTATCTTAAGTAAACAACAGTTAATAAATAATTTACTTACAAAGGTGAGACGTGGTGGCCTCGGGGTTTGAGCAGTCGCCTGCTACGCAAGCGACGCAAGTTCAAATCCCAGCGGGGCCTGTACCAATGAGTTTTTCTAAAAAACTTATGTACAGTGATTCCACACCACGTGCTTTACGGTGAAGGAAAACATCGTGAGGAAACCTGCATATTTCTGAGAAGTCATTCAAAGTCGTATGTATAGTGCCTGAGACGGCGATAGACTCACCATCTGTCACGTTGGCACTTAATCAAATTCGGTGAAAAGTGGGTGTTGTGATAACAACACCTCTGCCTACCCCGTCGGGGAATACAGGCGTGAGCATATGTATGTATTTACTTGCAAAGGTTAACTACGTACGTACATATGTAGGTACAACTTTACGAGTTGATAAGATCGTCAAGTATAGTAAATTATATTACTCTAGTATCTACTAGCCGTGCCCTGGAGTTTCACCTGCAATACGGAGCTGCCCGACTGGGGACTCCTCCACGTTACAGAAGATCGCAGCTGAATAATGTGCTTCATGGGGGAGGGGCAGAACCTACATGTCTGAGAACTAATTCAATTTTGTCCACATCCCTCTATGAAGCTTGAGGAGGTCAATGGCAGGCATTCACGTCATACTTGTGAACAGGTGCTGCTTGTGGCTGGTCATCTCAAGCTGCGCATTTAGTTATATGTAGAACTACTAGATTTTTATTTATGTTAATTTTATCGACATTAGTGCATTGGAACTGTGTCCATGAGCTTATGTTTCTTAAGCGATTTATTTTTTACTCATAAATAGTATAATATTTTTTTTGAAATTAGTAATTACTGAGTTTCTTGCCAGGTTCTTCTTAGTAAAAGCAACCTTCCAAACCTAGCGGTAGCATGTATAATCTTGTAAGTTATGACTGACAATTTGAAAGTGCTTTGTAAGAAGTCTAATCGAATAAAGATGTTTTTTACTTTGACTTTTGATTTTGACTTTGATGGCTTTATTTCTGGGAACCCATTAACCTGAACAAATAGACAGAAAGATAGACGGACAGACAGATAAAAAGATAGGGGGGAAATATATGTAGGTACTTGCTTTATATAATTTCATTTTTATACATTTATTGAACAGCTTTGGAATTACAAACAGACACTTCAATTTTATTTATTTGGATGCATATTTTTTTATACGATTTTTGTTCATAACTCTTTGCTTTAAAAAAACGCAAATAGTCGTCAATAAATACTCCTCGTCCAGGAGTGCAGGGAATGTATAAAGAGGAATGGGATACTTCCCACCCATCATAATAAAAGAAAATCTTCGTCTGGTATTATAAAGTATTATATAGTTAGTCTTAGCGTGATACCTAGCCTATAGCCTTCCACGATAATAATGATCTCCTACCGAATTTCGGTTAAGTTGCTAATCTCAACGAGGATCAGCCATGTGCGCAGGAGATATTATAGTGCACAAGTGTGTGCGCAAACACAGGTGCACTCTTTATTCCCTCACTCTCATAGTCCGATGGGAGGCAATCCGACACGACCGGAGAGAGATCAGGCGTAGGACCAACGGTCCAACGTGCTTCCACGATAAATGAGCTATCTAACTATAATCAGTACTTCCTGAAATGAGCGCGTTCAAGCAAACAACCAAAATAAAATCTCCCGGTTTATATATTTAAAAATCGATTCCTTAAACTCAGCCAACTGCATAACATGTTACCTATGACAAATTGTACATTATTACCTACTAACTTACATGCAAGTACAAATTTACTTTTAAACCATTACTTAGGTAGGTACCAAGAAAAGAAGTCCCCCCATTATTACAAAACAAGGACAAATATAGTCCTAAAAGTAGTTTCATCTCTTTCTGTGATACGGGTTTTAAAAGGGATGGACATAGTTTAGTCTGAGTTTTCGAGTCTTCCATGTTTTGTAAGTGTTTAAATTTCAAAAATATATTTGCCATAATAGGTAAGTTAGTATATATATGTGAAAATTTTGTAAAAAGGAGGTAAATATCGGTTCCAAAACTCACCTTTCGTTATTATAAATCCGTCAGCTGTTCACAATAGTGTTATAACACGTTCGGCCGCGAGTGCCGCGGAGTGAAGCGATAGCAACCGTTTAATAAAACAAAGTATAAATTGTTAGGGCGAGTGTACATTTGATACGAAACACAATCTTACGGAATATTTATTTCAATATACTTTTAAACATACATATGCTCACGCCTGTATTCCCCGAAGGGGTAGGCAGAGGTATTGTAATAACAACACCCATTTTACACCGAAGATGATTAAGTGCCAACGTGACAGATGGTGAGTCCATCGCCGTCGTTTTTTTTAGAAAAACTCATTGGTACAGGCCCCGCTGGGATTCGAACTTGCGTCGCTTGCGTAGCAGGCGACTGCTCAAACCTCAAGGCCTACTATTACATTTTATATATACTTTTAAATTTTAACAAAAATATAAATATGCTCACGCCATCCCAAAAGGATCCCCTAAGGGGTAAGCAGACGTGTTGTAACAAACTAAAAATCATATGGAGAAACGTAAATTTTTGTTTCCATATCAAATAAAATCAAAAAGTTTTATTCAATATGAGAGACACTTGGAGCACTCATTATTCGTCATTTCTCTTACGATAACTTATGTTAATTGAGTACCGTTTACAAATGTAAGAAGTCGGGAGAAGAAACGGTGAAACAAACTACCCACTTTTTTTTTACTGTTATATATCCCTTCTTTATATCTATCCCTTTTACTTTTTGGTACATTTTAATAAAAGAGTGAGCAACTCGTTGCCATGCTTGGCTATCATCAATATACTCAGTTTCACAAATTTCTGTTTGATGGTTGCCTTAATCTTATACCTTTAAACGAGCAATTCTTGTATAAATATCATCGGAATCTCGGAAACGGTGCCATTGATTTTCATGAAATATTTCATGTAGGGGGTTTCAGGCTTCCAGTTTACTGGGTGATAACGAAATTAGAGTACCCCGGGTCGAGACTAACGTTCACCGGATTTGTTTTTCTTTTATTTTCCTCTTTTTTGTGTGAAGAAGAAACCGAGCACAACTCGGTCAGCCAGATATTATTTATATTAATATTTTGGAAAATAATAAGTGCCCAACACGACGTGTACTGTTCGAGATATTGCAGACAAATTACGCTCTTAACACCTTACCAAAAAAGAACTCGCTAAAAGTAGGTAATGTCAACAAGTACAATAATTGTGCCAGACGACAGCGCACGCAATTTGTTTACAACACTTACTAACTGTAGGTATTTCGTTGAAGGAGTTTATCTACTTAATTTTGTAAAAGTTGTTTTATACAAAAAAGTACCTATCTGAATATTTTCACTACAAATTGTTATACAACCGTACATTTAACCCAAGTAATGATAATAACCAAAAATTGGCAACAATTTTCTTATTTTTTTAATGTTTACCGAGTTTTTTACAACATAAGCAAGCTTCTGAATCCCACTGTAATATTTTTAATAGCTGTTCTGAGGGTTTACCCGAATAGGTTTAACTATTAAAACTATGTGACCTACTTACTTAGAGTTTTAACTATACAGATAAATAAAAATAAAGTGTCAGTTTGTAATTCCAAAATTACTGCTTTTCACGAATTCCATAAGAAAGTACTTATGACACACGGTAATGACTTTAAAAAACTAATAAAAAAAATGTCTGTGTTTGTTTATTCCGGCTAATCTCCGAAACGGCGAGATAGCTAATATTACAAGGAGTCACTTAGGATTTTATTTAAAAAAAACATTTAGGGTTCGGCGGGAATCAAATTAAATCTACGCGTGCTAGATCGCAGGGCAGATCTAGTTTTTTTAATAAAATATTAGTAAGCCTAAGTTACCCCCTATAATATTATAATTTATCGGTCAGTAGAAGTCCTGTTAACGTGTCCACCCAATAGCCAGGAACTAAGAATTTGGCTATGGTATCCCCTGCATGTCGTAAGAGGCGACTAAAAGGGGGCCGGAGGGCTTGCTGGCGGTGGTCGGGGTGGGAGCTTTGACCACCGAGCCGCGGGCCCGGGATGGTGGCAGCGCGATGTGGCTCGCGCTGCCTTGCACAGCGAGGTCTCCAGGGGCGGCGACTCAGCTGTCCCGGGGATGTGCCCCGGCAAAGTTTGGGGGGACACCGGTGCGATTTATCAGAGTACCCGGAGTCCCCAGTACTGAGGATGGCCACCGCGGGGGTTTTAGTGCGGTAAAAATCCCACATACCCCGACCTGCGTCTGGCGGTCGGCGACCTTTTGAAGGTTTCACCCTAGTCAATAAAAAAAAATAGTCCAGCCGTGTCAAAGATTAGCCGGAACAAATAGACAGAAAGATTATATAAATAAAAAAAATTCTTCGGATGTAAAAGCTGTTAATTTGGAATTACAAACAGACATTTAAATGTTATTTATCTGTATAGATGTAATTAGAGCTGGTTTTGCAATGTGATAAGTCATCGTTGCTGGTCCGAGAGATATATAATATAATTGAGTCGCATAGGTACATACATTTATTTCAGATGAGAATTACGTGATTATGGTAATGCTTTTTTTTATCTTCCTAAATATGAAACATGTTTATTCACTCAAGTATGTCAACACTCAATCATTCATTATATTTATTTTCGTCAAAGCTGTGTAATAATTCGAGGCAGGAAAGCAATATTTATCCTACTGACACGTTTCTGTATAAATATTTTAATGTATTTCGCAAACGTTTGATATTCAAATCATAGCCCTTAAAAATAAACAAAAAACGGGAATCCAATTTATCTGCTTTTCTACTCAAGTTAATATCATCGCAATCTTTAAAATACACATTTAAATGTAATTTTATTTATTTATTCCTTCAAAAGAGTCTAAGGAATTGGGATACTCATAGAATAACTAAAAAGTAACATAACTAAAAACCTTAAAAAATATATAGTTTCTAATTTAAATTCGTTGGAGGAAGGCCAGTGTGCCATACTGAAAACACAATAGGTTTCAAAATAATTGGTATTTCAGCATATTTATTTCAGAACTAGCTTTAATCCGCGGCTTCTCTCGCATTGAAAAACAATTTAATTTTTTTACTAATTTATTTATTTCTCATTCTTCCAAAAATATAACTGTGTACAAAGTTTGATGACACAAACATACATTCACATTTTTACTATTAGCATCATATTGTACCTACTATTTTAACCTCGACTTAAAGCTCCAAAACCCGCACCAAACAGACGGACATAACCTTTTTATCATTACATATCTATTATATCGAAAAATGACTAGGTAAGTCTTTTTTTCTTAACAATCGTCTGATAAAAACAATACCCTTTCACTTCCAACCTAGTCGGTAAAACTAGCAGTGAGAGCACACCTTAACGACGCACTCGGCTGAATAGTTTATCAACTATAATGTATGTTTATTGCCCCTTGTCGATCTCTGATAATGAGTATGACACAAAATAAGATAAATATACCTACCTACGTAACTATATATCATTTAACTATCTATTGTAAACGTACATTGAGCGGTTGTAAAGCGCTTATCAGTTTATTAAGTTGTTTGACGAAAGGACGGCGAGGCTTTACCGCCTCTTCAATAAAATACTCATAAACCGGGGGCCATGAGCTCTTATTGCCATGATAGTTTTACTCTTATTATGAGACAGATGTATTTGACGTATATACATCTGTCACTGTCACACGGTGGAACTATCATTGCAATAAGCGCTCATGGTCGGGCCCTAGGGCTTGCCGACAAAGTAACATTATGCTCAACCTTCGCTTGTGGAAACGATACAAAATGTATGGGAATGACATATGTCACGTGACTGATTAATTCCATACATTTTGTAACGTTTCTATTAGCTCAAACGCGACAGAATGTTATTCAAATGTTGTTACGTTCTAATGTAAGGCTCCTGAGCGTAGAACTCGACGACTTCAATCATAGGAAATTGATACATAATACATAGACGATAAAGTTCTTTTTCGTATCTTTGAAACCGACACTCGACGTGGAGTGCGACGCTGAGAAACCAAAATAACGCGACTCAATCTAAAATCTCGTTGGAAGTTTGAAGCTGGGGATTATATAGTTCGCAGAAATATAATTTTAGTACGTTTATCTGTCACAAGTGCTTCAAGGGATGGGGGAACGAAATAGGCGCTGGATTTTTAAATTCTTTATTATTAACTAGCTGTGCCCCGCGGTTTCACCCGCGTAGACTTAATTTCATATGTGATCTGCGGGACCCTATTGTGTTTAAATAAAAGTAATCTTATTTACTCCTTGTAACATTAGATATCTGTCAGTAAAGATCTCCGAGACTGCTGGACTGATTTTAACGGGACTTGCGCTGGCAGATTATAGCTAATATTACAAGGTATAATTTAGTCACCCTCTATCACGGGTTTGCCACCGTTTTCGTAATCTATACTCGCTAGCGTCTCCGCCAAATACTTATATGAGAAATATTACAGCGGCTCCTAGCGGTGACGTGAAGAACTAAAATATCTCGTACAGATATTGCGAGTGACGCTAGCGAGTATAGAACTGTACAATAGGGGTAGAGATATTGAAAAAAATATCACGGCTCCGCGGGGGACCCATGAACTTTAATCTACGCGTGTGATACCGCAGGCACAGCTAGTAGATCATAACGCACATAAGCCATTATTATTGCTAATTAGCTGAGAATTCTCAATTATTTTAACATGATAAGCTTTGGTTCAGTCTCGCTAAATTACACGATAAATAAGACCAGCAATTTACGCCTTATCAGGAAAGCTGAGTTATCTCGTGTCGGGTCACTACTATCAGCCGGGTTGGATTCCATAGGTTTGATTCAAAGATGTATGTATAGTGTCTGAAAATGAAAATTATTTATTCAAAGAGCCGTGGTGGCCTCGAGGTTTGAGCAGTCGTCTGCTATGCAAGCGACGCAAGTTCGAATCCCAGCGGGGCCTGTACCAATGAGATTTTCTAAAAAACTCATGTACAGTGATTTCACACCACGTGCTTTACGGTGAAGGAAAACATCGTGAGGAAACCTGCATATTTCTAAGAAGTAATTCAATGACGTATGTAAAGTGTCTGAGATGGCGATGGACTCACCATCTGTCACGTTGGCACTTAATCATCTTCGGTGAAAAGTGGGTGTTGTGATGATAATACCTCTGCCTACCCCTTCGGGGAATACAGGCGTGAGCATATGTATGTATGTTATTAAATTTAGGTCCTGGTAAGGCACTTATATATGTCGAAGAATTTATTACGAAATTTAATTAAGAAGTACATACTTTTTCATTGCTTCCAGACTATTTTTTAACCTTCAATTTGAAAGCGGAGATGAGAAAATTTATGAGTTTATCGTGTCATGTTTACTTAGGACCATCAAGAGGCTGTCAAGAGAATGGTTTATTCAAATGTAAATAAATACTATCCTGGGATAAACTTCAGGAAATTGCGTCTCAAGTAATGAAATTGGAACAACGGTTCAAATATACGACGTCATCTATATCTCGCTCGAAATGTGTCGATCCGCCATCTTTCGCAACCACAACCAGCCTCCGAAAAAGTATCAACACATTTTGAGCCACGCTATAACGCAAGGTCAGGCGATGACGTTTGAACGTTCCTATCAAAACCTCGATCGGGGTATGTGGGATTTTTACCTCACTAAAACCCCCCGGTGGCCGTCCTCAGTGCTCAGGGGGGACTCCGGGTACTCCAATAGAACGTACCGGTGTCCCCCCACACTTTGCCGGGGCACATCCCCGGAGCAGCTGTGATGCCGCCCCTGGAGACCTCGCTGTGCAAGGCAGCGCGAGCCACGTCGCGCTGCCACCTTCCCGGGCCCGCGGCTCGGTCAAAGCTCCCACCCCGACCACCGCCAGCAGGTCCTCCGGCCCCGTTTTAGTCGCCTCTTACGACAGGCAGAGGATACCATAGCCATATTCATAGACCCTGGCTATTGGGTGGACCTATCAAAAACCTATAGGTAAGGTAGTCACCAGTCATGGGCAGAATAAGCGAATTTTCTTCATATTTGCTCCGTAATTTCTTTATTTCTGAGCATACATTCTTAAGGAAAAGCTCTTTTGTTAATCAGAATTAAATGTTTAATTTCAGTTTAGTACTTAGTACAATGAAATAATATAAATAAACAACACTCCTACTTAGACACCATTAATGGACAGTAAAAATCCAGTGTTGTGTTTTAGGACTAAAATGGTAATTTATAGTATGGGTTATATTATAAAATTGATGCATTTCTATTGATAAATCATTAAATAATATTAAGAGAGATATTCTGAGATATATCTACATACATATATATGTAGTTTGGCGTATTGTTTTGAATACAATTAAAGTATAATAATCGCTCAATATCATTACTTCGTCTTTTTTACAACACAATAAAATAAAAATAAAATACTATTCCTGTTTTTCGTCGTTCACGTCTTCCCTCGTCTTTCTTATCTGTCATTCCTAATTTGTTTTTTATTTTCCTCTTCCATTTTTAACTTTATACACAATGCCTTTCATTATAGCATACAAACTCATTTCATCAATTCCACATATATAAAGACATATGCTGACCTGTATCCCATGGAGGTAGGTAGAGAATACCGTTTGCAACATGCTATGATCCTTTCATGATACTTTTGCTTCATCCACTGATATATCTACTGTCTGTAATTGCATATAATGTTACCAAAATAAGTGTATTGAATGGTTGGTACCTCAAACAAAGGTGCTGATTGGATGATGTCTAAATTTCACAATTCCATGAAGGTTTCATCCACAAATAAATACTACTAAGCTACCAGTTTTATATTATCTATTTACATGGTTAAACACTTATGTAGCCTACTGGTATGACATATAAATTATATTTACACGGGCAAAGTTTCTATACAAATTACTATTCTTGATTAACTACAGGATTATGAAACAAATAAATATTACATTATTATCTACTTAAATAAGTAAATCTGATCCTATTTACAATATATCACACCATGTATAAGCTTTAGAAAGTTACTTTTTAAGTCCTCTTAACCTAAGCTCCATTTCTAAATATGCCTTCATTGATGGGTCGTCTACCATCTTGAGTATTTTCTCAGCAATCTCTGGGCCCGCATCTTGCATTTTATTTGCTAATGCTTCAGCCCACACTATGAACACGCAGTTGTTGCAGCCAGACTGGCAACATCCTGATGGTGGGCTGTCTATGGTTGGCTGAAAAAAAAGGATTTTTTTTTTAAGAATTTGGAACATAGCCAATAGGGTTAGTATAGCATACCAATTTTTACTGTGTATTAAAATTTTATATTGACTATGTAGCCTGCATACTTTACTCATTTTAGTGCCCAAAGCAATGAGTGTAGGAAGTTTTAGATGTTCATACAAAAAATGTGCATAACGCAAGGTAAGCTACAATATTTGACTGTGTCAAACCCTTTACTAGCGGCCCTGATTGAATTCAGCATTGAGATATTTTTTTCTTCTGCAAATTAACACCTGCCATGTCTGTCTCTGCATCACCCAAAGGTTGACTGGTAGAGAATCCTTGGGGCATTAAATGCATCTGGGCATTTAATGTAATGCAGAATGTTTTTAATTAAATTAGGATATCTCATGTAAAGAGACACTATTTAATGAACTACATATTGGACCAAATACTTACATACATACCCTGTATTCCCCGAAGGGGTAGGCAGAGGTGTTGTAATCACAACACCCACTTTTCACACAAGATGATTAAGTGACAACGTGACAGATGGTGAGTCCATCGCTGTCTAAGACACTTTACATTCATCATTGAATTACTTCTCAGAAATATGCAGGTTTCCTCACTATGTTTTCCTTCAACTTAAGGCACTTAGTGTAAAATCATTGCACATATGTTTTTAGAAAACTCATTGGTATAGGCCCTGCTGGGTTCCGAACTTGAGTCGTATGCGTAGAGGGCGACTGCTCCAACCCCAAGGCCACCATAGCACAACCACATATTTTTAAATGTAAATCTGGAGCTATCGACTCTTTTATATGATTATGGTACTTCAGTCTTACTATAATATCCTACTCTTACTTACTAAAGTGCACTTTTAGAGACTAATAAATTAGTTTTATATACATAGAGCACATAAGTAGAAATAGAAATAGAAATAATATTTATTCACATGAAATATGGTACAAAGGGTAGGTGTTATTAAAGGTTACTAGAATCACATATTCCACCCAATTTTAGGGCATGTAAATATTAACTTAATTATCCAATTAAGTACTGCAGTAACATTTTAACCACATATTAAACATATCAGCATTTATTTTGTCATTATATACATCATTCTTTATTGCACACTTCAAAATATACTACGTAATTAAGTACTAGAATTTATAATTATTTTTCTAAATGTTCACATATATATACATATTATATCTGCATGAGATCAGTACTCAGTATAGACTTACATTTTCAGCTATCCTTGCTAGTTCCTTCTCTTTCTCTTCTTCGGAGATTTGATTTTCTGATGTACAGCATCTTGTTTGATCTTTGAACGTTTGTAGCTTCCTACTTAAACCTTGCAATGACGACAGTCTCGAATTCTGAAAACATAGAATGATACGCTGTTAAACTGATGCTATTGTTATGATTTGAAATCATGTTGATTTTAACACTTACAAGCATAATCAATATGACAGACGAGCTTAAGATATAATTAAAATATATTATTCATTTTCCAAAAAATATTTAAAGTACAATCAACTAGTTTGTTTTTGTTTAGTTTAGTACAGAAAGAAGTGGATAGACGATAAACTGACAAGGTCACAGGTGACAGGTCTAAATTGACATTGTCAATAATTTTGACATGAAGAGAAACCAACTTTTCTTCTTAACGCCTTGCTACCATAAAATCGTAACTCATACAACCAAAAAATTTAACTCACAATCTCAAAATAAGACAAGGATCTATATTCATAGACAAAAAAAAATTATATTCTTTAGTCGCGACACGAGTTGTGAGCGCATACCTTGAATGCGCCGTAGTTATTTGTTGAGTCTGTCCCTGTCTATAGTGCTTTGGCTATGTATGGGAATAAAAACTTGCGCAGTATCTTACTTATTAAATCCTTACTGATCTTACTTAATACCATAGTAAAAAAAATGTAAATTAATTGTAGGATTGTGAATTTAATTTCCATTTTAGTCATAGACAAGATCATAAGGTAGTTAAGACGCCGGAAACGTTAAGTTCCATATCCATACTATCCTATGTCAATAATTATAGCATAAGTGTTGAATATAACAACACACTACTGCCTCTTTTTAATTATTGTAACCAGACAAGGACGGAACTATTGCTAAAAAGAGAAGTATGTTTCTTTCTTTGTCATACATCGTAAAATTTTGTGATGCTACATTTACACTCCTTGAATAAATTTTATAAAATCTTGGAGTTCGATGACCGCCCGGAAGCGTTTTGTCCGTCATTTTTGATCTATAGATTTTACAACTCGGTAATTTTCGTAAGTGTTGTTTATCTATTTGGTGCTTTATGTGCTTGTCTCATAAATAATTGGAGTGGTATTGATTTTGTTTTGTTCAACAACACCAAATAAACCATAACACGTGAGTATTGTTCGTAATATTGACGTTTCATCATGAAGACGAAATCGAAGCGTATTCGAGTTTCCTTGCTGTGATGAAGCCGCTCATACCGCTATTTACTTGTAATCTTATATCTTATATTCAAAACAAGGCTAAATCTATCGACTTATGTTATTCAATCTGCATGGCACTATTCCCATTTTTTATATCCTGTCTTATCTTCTAAGGACACATTTTGTACTAAGGGCGGTTCCAGCGGCATCCGCTTAATGCACATAGATAAAGTACTGTTGCTGAATTTTCTAAATAATTATCTCTCATTATTTGTAGGTAGCAGTGTTAATGTCGTCATGATCTTATCATTGTTTTATTTTTATCGCCATAGAGGTTATGAATCATACTGCTAAATGGTATTCAGTGCGTGCAAGTTACGCTGCACTCATGGGACCCTGGTACTTTTGCAATGCGTTGTCAATATTTCTTACAATTATCACTACAATATAATGAAAAAAATACTTTGTTCAATTAGATACTTTATGTAGATACATATAAATAAATAAAATTTTGGTTGGTTATTATTTTGCTTCATCATTAAATAACAACTGGACACAATTAGGAATTGATCTGCTTCAATGATTGCAAACAAGCATGTATTTTATTCATATAACAAAAAACTTACTTCATCATCATTCTCTTGCCCCTATCCTATTTTTTTCTCCATATCTCTGTCAGCCATCATATTATTTGTATTCACTCCCAATTCCATATAATCTTTTATCCATCCGTCATATCTTAGGTCTTCGTCTCCTCTTGTAGACAACCACATTCACAAAAAAAACTTATTTAAAAACAGAAAATGTCTGGTGAACCTGAAGTAACCATGACTCCTGAAGGAGAAGAAGAGGAAATCAAATCCTCGTACAAGCCTCCTCCGGAGAAGACCATTGAAGAGATCCTTGCAGCTGACCAGGAAGATGAGTCATTACGCAAGTACAAGGAGGCATTATTGGGACAGGCTCAAGCGGGAACAGTTGTAGTTGGTAAGTATAGATAAAGGTTTTTTCTTCTCCTTATGATCCTTATCTTATATCACTGAGTTAGTTCCCAAAAGAACTGATGCATAATAATAGTTGTAAAAGGGAATGTAATGATGGCAATAGCTATGTAGTGTTGATGGCAAAATTTGTTGCATCAAATCTAAGAGCCGTGGTGGCCTTGAGGTTTGAGCAGTGGCCTGCTACGCAAGCGACGCAAGATCGAATCCCAGAGGAGCCTGTACCAATGGTTTTTCTAAAAAAACTTATGTACAGGGATTTCACACCACATGCTTTACAGTGAAGGAAAACATCGTGAGGAAACCTGCATATGTCTGAGAAGTAATTCAATGACATATGTAAAGTGTCTGAGACGGCGATGGACTCACCATCTGTCACGTTGGCACTTAATCATCTTCGGTGAAAGGTGGGTGTTGTTACTACAACCTCTGCCTACCCCTTCCGAGAATACAGGCGTGAGCATATGTATCAAATCTAAAAAAGCTGTTGGCTTATATTATAATAATAATAATAATAATATAATAATAAAACGTTTATTGATTTCAATAAGCAGCAACAAAACAAATAAAACTCATACAAAAAATATATACAAAAAAGAATACACAAAAGAAATAAGAAATGTTTTTATGGTGCAAAGTGGTTCGCACCTGTACATCGGGTGTTGCCGCACATTGTCATCAAAGGGCCACAACTCAACTATACCCGCAGACCTAACTGGAGTCCAGTTCAATCTAGCGGAGCTGATTTTCAGTGTGACCCACTGAGTGGCGCACGACGTCGGCCAAAAAATAAAAATAAAAAGATACTTATATAATAAAAGTATATATACGTGTACGTGTGATGGTTACTATATGTGAAAAAAAAAATAAATATTAATGTAAAAGAATAATTTGCAATGTATTATGTTATAATTATAAGTACCTACACTGATATAAAAGTAAAGTAAACTAAAATGATATAAAAGCAAAATACATATTTATGTGTATGGAAGAACGAGCGAGCAAACACCACTCGACTTAATTCGCTGCGGCGCGAGGCCAATAGCGGTCGTGTGCGAATGCTGACTTTGGCGAAGCAGTGATCTTGATGAACATTTTACTGACATTCCTTATTGAAAATACATCGAAGACGACAAAAATAAAATCAAAATTATGAAATTGGCGTGTTTAAAATGAAGCAAACATAATGAATGTGGTGTTGTGTTTCACAAATTATAACGGGTGGGAGTGATCGAGTACATCAAAAGCCGCGCTCGCAGATTAAACCAGCCATTACTGGCATTTTTGCATGTAAAAGTTGTAACAATGGCTTTTAAATTAAGAAGGTTACAGCTAAAAGTCATGGCCTCATTTGACAATTCACAGCTATGAAAAAAAAAATTAACAGATTTTCACTAATTGCATATGAAAGTATGTACAGTAATCACATAAAATCTCCAATTAAAAAAAATTTCTCTGTCTGTATGTTTGTTTGTTCAGGCTAATCCGAAACAGCAAAAATTTGGCTTCTAAACATTCATCATCCTCCTGCCCTTATCCCATGTTATTTCCTTTTCCATTTCTCTCTATCAACCGTCATATCTGTATTCACTCCTATTTTAGCCACATCATCTTTCACACAATCCATCCATAGTTTCTTAGGTCTTCCTTTCCCGTTGTAACCATCCACATTCATATAAACAAAACCTTTTTGGCAACATTATCCTCATCCCTCCATAACATGTCCATACCACGACAAATGTTTATTCTTCAACTTGTCAGTCACTGGTGCTACTTTCAGACTTCCCCTTATATACTCATTCCTTACCTTGTCCAATCTCTTTACGTCACACATCCATCTCAACATCTGCATCTCAGTTGCATGCAGCTTACTTTCACATTAAATCAAGTCTATGTGGGCGAACCCGCGGGGCATAGCTATTTATTTTAATAATTAGTTAGTCTGATGTTAGAAGGTAGAACCCACCCTTAGTTACAGTAATTATTTCACCATTCATACATTCCTTTAGCATTTTGTTCTTATGACGAATGTTTATTTTTGGCATTCTGTTCAATAAACAATAATGTCTGTATGTGAATTGTCTATCTATCTGTCAGATACTAATAGATAAGTGATTATGATATATTATCTATGGTTTTGACTGTGTTTATCTAATCAATGAATTAGTGAATAGTGTTTCCCATATGCATCAAACTATGTATTTATATATTTTTTTCAATTCTACAAAGTTGGCAAATAAGTATCGAGTCTGTTAGAGTATTTTCACTTGAGTCTGGTAGGAGGCTGCTGATAGTGTCAAATTCAAATTTAAAATTCAAAAATATCTTTATTTGATCAGAATAGTAACAAAGTACCTTCAAGTCACAACATGATTATACAGGATTATACATCTGTGATTATATATCATTATACAAATGTCACCTACCTTTACCTACCACCTTATAAAGATTTCACTCAAAGATTTCATACCCTTTAAAGATAAGGGTGACCTTTCGATATATTATGACATTACCTCATCTTTGTTATGACAGAGCCTGATGACCCTCGGAAGGTGATAGTCAAGAAGCTGGCGCTGTGCGTGGTTGGACGAGATGACGTCGAGCTGGACCTTAGTGGGGACCTTACGGACCTCAAGAAACAGGTGAGGGATCTTTTTAAACAGCTCCATCATTCAAGTAACATGGGATAAGGGCACGATTATTATATCATAGATAGGGGTAATCTTTAATACTATTTGTCCAGTTGACTGCTTGGGACAATACATACATGCATGCCCGAAGGGGTAGGCACTAGGCAGCAGTGTTGAAAATATAACACCCATTTTTCACCAAAATTCTTTATGTGCCAGTATGATGCGAGTCTGTCACTGTCTCGGGCACTATATAAATACATATAGCATAGACATATGCAGGTTTCCTCAGGATGTTTTCCTTCACCGTAAAGAATGTGTTGTAAAATCACAGCATATAAGTTTTTTAGAAAAACTCATTGGTACAGGCCCCATTGGGATTCGAACTTGCGTCTCTTGCGTAGCAGGCGACTGCTCAGACAACTTCGTAGAAATCTACTTTACAAGTAACAATATATCACAATTTTAGCAAAACTTCTATAACATTCTAAGGTCAGCTTGAAGGTAATTTCAAACTACAAAGTTTCGCCGCAAGGTTAGATAAACAGTATACTCAAATGAATATATGTAACTCTAATTTCATCTACATAGAATTTGTATCACTGTCTGGGGCGTGCATACCATATAAGCAGATATGCAGTGTATACCATTTGTGATGACTGAATGCACTCGTGTCGTATGTGTGTGTCTATACCAAAACGTATGTACCTAAGCGCCACATCATCTCCCTGGCCTTATCCCATACACTGTTGGGGTCGGCACTTGATTCAACCCGATGTGGCTGATCACCTGATTTTTATTTGAAGAGACTGCCATCTGACCTTCGCAACCCCTTTAACGAGGAAAATCTGTGATCTGGGTTAAACCAGTTGTCAGACTAATTTAGGCCTCCGACTGACCTGTAACGATTGCCAAAGATGATAAATTGGCAACCGGGACCGACGGCTTAATGTGCTCTCCGAGGCACGGAGGGAACTCGGGCGGTCACCCATTCAATTACTGGCTAGGCTTAGGGTTGCTTAACTTCGCTGATCGAATGATATGCGCAATAGCAACTGTGCCACGAGCTCCTCAGTACAGAGTACCTACGCGCCACTTTGGCATGTAATTAACCTACCTACCTATCCTTCTTATTGCTAATGCTTATTCCTCTGAAAATGTAATGTACGTCCCTGATCACTGTCATCCAATGGTTCCTTCCTAGGGGACTCTTGATTGGTGATTGAAAGTGCCAAATTTAAATTCAAGTCTGTCGGACCTAAATTACACTTTGTATATACCACAAATCTGATAAACAAGTTTACTTTTTGAGGCAAAATACTAACATACAAACATGCCGTGCTGCGCGGTTTCACCCGCATAGTATTAATTATTTCTCTAAACCCTTTATCATAAAGAATAGCGGTGCAGTCGTTCCAAGAGATTTGCTGGAACAGACAGACACAGAGAAAAAAATCAAAAAAAAATTTTTCATTTTTAGTACCGTACATACTTTCATATACATTTAGTGAAAAGCCGTTATTTTGGAATTACAAACAGACACTTCAATTTTATTTATCTGTATAGGTGTATAGATATATACAAAAATAGCAATGTGGTTATTAAAACCAGTAGCAGCTAACATGCAGGCGGTATAGAGGTAGTGTATGTATTATTAGTTAAACAACTTCCTTCCTGTATGTGTGTTATTTTCCCTGTATTATATTGAAGCTTATAAAAAAACTGCAATAGTTAGCGAGGAGTGCCATCTCTGCAGCCAGTGGAGAAACGCTGGTGGAGAAAGTGTTTGTGGGGTACAAATGGGGTGAAATAAGGGTTCAAAGTTTCTATATGACAACTTTCAAATTAGGACAATGTCACTCATATGGTCTAACAACACCGACTTTTCACAGAAGATGATTCAGTGCCATAGTGACAGATGGTGAGTCTATAACCGTCTCAGGCACTATATATACGTGTTTGAATTACTTCTCAGACATATGCGGATTTGCTGACGAACATTTTGTCCTGCACTGTAAAGCCCGTGGTGTGAAATCACCGTACTTAAGTTTTTAGAAAAACTCATTGCTACAGGCCTCGCTGGGATTCGAACTTGCGCCGCTTGCGTAGCAGACTACATGCTCAAACCCCAAGGCCACTACGGCTCTTCACAGATCATTAATTATGAAACATGAACATATTGAGAAATTGAGGTTTTCGCAGCGAACGACATCTGTTATTTACACGTTGGGGTTAAATATAGAAATTAGGTTTATGACTTGCTTGCGCTTGGCATTTTAAACCGTGGTTACAATAGATGTTGTCAGGCAGAATAATCTTTTTCTCTCACGGAGGCTAATTAAGTCAAAGTCAAAGTCAAAAGTACCTTTATTCGATTAGACTTTTTACAAAGTACTTTCAAATCGTCAGAATGACATAATTATACAGGATTATACATGTTACCGCCAGGTTCGAAAGGTTGCTTTTACTGAGAGGAACCTGGCAAGAAACTCAGTAATTACTCTTATCAAAAATATTATACAATTTAAAGAATACAAAATAAATAATTTAAAAAACGTAAGCTCAAGCAAACGGAAGTCTTCTAAGAACACTATTGTTTTAAGCTATTTTCATCTTATCAAGCTTATTTTTTTTTGGTTTTACATCTATATTTATAAAATGGAAGTGTCTGTTTGTAATTCCAAAATAACAGTATGTCACTAAATGCACAGACTTAAAAAAAAACTAATTATTAAATTTTTTCTCCGTCTGTCTCTCTGTCTGTTTGTTACGGGAATCTCTGAACGATTTGAACGGGACTTTCACTGGCAGTTAGCTAACATTACAAGGCTGCTTTTATTTAAAAAAAAAATTTAAGGTTCCGCCCGCGGATCAAATTAAAATTACGCAAACTTTTCAAAATGTCCATCAGTCTAAAGGTTCAATGTTGTATGTTGTATGAGTTCTATGACATAGAATTTGACATAGAAGCTCATCTACATTAATATTATAAAGAGGAAAGATAAGATTGTCTATTGTTTGTTTGCGTTGAATAGGCTCCGAAACTACTTAGTCGATTTGAAAAATTATTTCAGCAATGCTATCCATTGCTGAAATAATTACATCATCAGTGAGTTACATGGGCTATATTTTATCCCCTTACTCCCCCGGGAACGGGAACTACGCGGCGTCCGCTAGTGTTTAACAAATTGCATAACGACACCTGCTTCCCAATTAATCATCCGTTAGAAAGCTGCAGCTAGCCAATATTTCATAGGCCATAATTCGAGCGCAATTAGCGGTTCACGCGGCTGGCTCTGCGCCAATCGACAAAACGGTGGCCTGATTCACGTTATCAAAACTGTAAAGATATCGTAGCGACTTAGTCTTTGACAGCGCTTGCGTAGGTATCTATCTATAAATACATCTATTGAAGTGTCTGTCTGTAATTCCAAATTAAAAGCTTTTCAGTATACGTATAGGAAAATATATTTACATAGAAAAAGAAGTTTGATCCAGCTGGACCTTTTTTAAGGAGGCTTTCACTGGCAGAGATGGCTGATGTTACAAAGTTGAACAAATTTTATTTATAAAAGTAGTGTCCCTAATATTCAAAGTCTGACAGAGTTAAATCAACGCAGGTGAATCCACTGAAGGGTTGTCAAAAATTCCACCCCTGAGTGCATAAAAAATAAGTTTGCGTGTGAAATCTTTCGGCCACGCAAACGATGGTGCTTGAGGGAGCTAGTTCCATATATCAAAGACGTATGTATAGTGTCTGAGACGGCGATGGACTCACCCTCCGTCACGTTGGCACTTAATCATATTCGGTGAAAAGTGGGTGTTGTTGTTACCCCTGCTTACCCCTTCGGGGACCCCTCTGGGATGGCGTGAGCATATTTATTATATACTAGCTGTGCCCAGCGGTTTCACCCGAGTAGATTTAATTTGATTTTCGCGGAACCTTTAATGTTTTTTTTAATAAATACTAGCCTAAGTTACTCGTAACATTAGCTACCCGCCAATGAAAGTCCCGTTCAAATCGGTCCAGCCGTTTCGGAGATTAGCCGGAACAAACAGACAGACAGACAAATTAAAAAAAAATGGTTTTCCTATGTTAGTACCGTGTATACTTTCATATATATTTAGTTAAAAGGCGTAATTTTGGAATTATAAATAGACACTTCAATTTTATTTATCTGTATGGATTGCCTGTATCTGTATGGATCTGCTTGGATCGAACTATCGTTCAAAGATATTTCATATGTATATTTAGTTTACGTGAATCGGGCTACAGGATGTATTCCATTATTGCTATCAAACAGTTGAAAGAGTTCTGCGATTGTTAGTTTTTCTAATCGTAAACCCGATGACGTGTTTATGTTCGACTTAAATAATTGTATTTATCGAACGATCGATTTTATTACGTCATTATTGGGTGATAGAATCGTTTGAAAGTTTGAAACTAATTTAGCTATTCGCTTCACTGTCTGGTTGATGGATTTTGGTATGGATTTCGCGGTTATTTAAATCATAGCTTGCTGTATTGCCAGGTTTTACCAGGGTACTTTTAAATTCTTGGGTGTTGTTTATCTGCCAGTGAAGTCCCGTTAATATCGGAACCGTATACGGAATTTAGCCGGAACGAACAGACAGACCTTTTGTGCAATTACCGTTTATACGTTTATTTATGCATATAGTGGAAAGCCTCAAAGAAACTGCCTCGTTGGTCGAGTGGTTAGTGGGTTCGCCTGCCGATCACGAGGTCCTGGGTTCGATTCCCAGGTCGGGTCTAAAATTTACATTGGGTTTTTCTGTCAAGAAATTCACAATAAAATGCCCGGAGTTTGGAAGTTGGCGGTGTTTACACCCCCGTGCCTCGGAAAGCACGTTAAGCCGTTGGTCCTACGCCTGATCTCTCTCCGGTCGTGTCGGATTACCGTCCCATCGGACTATCAGAGTGAGGGAATAAAGAGTGCACCTGTGTTTGCGCACACACTTGTGCACTATAATATCTCCTGCGTACATGGCTAATCCTCGTTGAGATTAGCCGCCGTAACCGAAATTCGGTAGGAGGAGATCAGTGGAAAGCTGTTAATTTGGAATTAAAAGCAGACACTTCAATTTTATTTAGCTGTTTGTATCTATATATAGATATATATTCGATTAATGTTTAGTTTTAATCTTCATCTTTTTGTCCCTATCCCACGTTATTGGTGTATGCAATATGTTTATCTCTTATAGGCGTCCTCTCTCTGTTCTGTAATTTCAATCTCAAGGAAAATGTATGTAAACATCCACATTCATACAATTGTATTCATTTAGTAGAGGAATCATATCTAGAAATAATCGCTGACTATATATTTGAATCATTCTTGTGTAACGAAAATTTAGTTTAAGTGCGACAACCAGAATTTAAGGAGTCGGGAGCCTTTTGGGTCTGTAGTCGCTGTCCCTAACGCCACCTTGGAGTCATTAATTATTGAGCGTTCCATTGTACCACCAAAAATAATGATGAATCCCAAAGAGCCTTCGGGAACCTTCCCCCTCGAAAAATAATCATTAAAACCAAGATGGCGCTCGGGAGCGTGGTTCCAAAAGAACCCGGGCTCTATTTAAGGACTACATCATAGTGCAACTTTGTCAGTGATAAGCGTCATCTGAAATAACCTCACATTCTGCAACCTCCTAAGAATACAGTCGGAATACACCCAATGATGCAACAGAGAGTATTTGAGTTATACCACTGGTATTAATAGGTAAAAACGTCACAGTCGTAGTCGTGTTGCCACATGTATAAATCCGATGGGTACGTTTAGTTTAGTCACTAAATAAAAACGTAACACAAGTCCGACTTTCCATATTGACCAAGTTTCGCACGCGCGGGACGAGAAGTACTTACAAAGTTCTCGGATGAATTTGACGATATTTGTTCGTCATTTGATTGTTCATTTATCATAAAAAAATAGTTACATACTAATATTGTTTTGAGCAATCCCATCAGTGAAAAACTCGCACTAGGCCCTCTGGTATTTTCACCTTCACATGCTTCACCGTGATGCCCTGGCATTGGACGATAATATGTAACGACACGATATGGTCGAATGCTTTCACACTGTGTCGATGAAGTCAACGATATCGTCGCCGACACAGTGCAAGGTGAAGAAGAGAAATGCTCTAATACTGACCGATATCGGCGATAGATATCATTGTCGCCTGTCGTGTCGTTATCGTGGCAGTGGGAAAGCGCCCTTTGTCAACATACATATGCTCACGCCTGTATTCCCCGAAGAGGTAGGCAGAGGTGTTAGGTGGTAGGTGTAATAACTACACCCACTTTTCACCGAAGAGAAGAAGTGCCAACGTGACAGATGGTGAGTCCATCGCCGTCTCAGACACTTTACATATTACGTCATTGAATGACTTCTCAGAAATATGCAGGTTTCCTCACGATGTTTTCCTTCACCGTAAGGCACTTGGTGTGAAATCACTGTACATAAGTTTTTTAGAAAAACTCATTGGTACAGGCCCCGCTGGGATTCGAACTTGCGCCGCTTGCGTAGCAGGCGACTGCTCAAACCTCAAGGCCACCACGGCTCTTTACCTAGTAATAGAGAAAAAGACAATGTATGTGAGCCGTCCTTCAGTATGTTATTATTTCGTGGTTCACTGCACACAGTTGAATGGTATACAAATATACCTCCGAGTGCGCTGAAAATTGCGATCCTATTCATGTGTATACTGTAGTCATTGGGTTATTGGAATCCTACCCTAATGGAAAAAGGTCACGCCATAAAAACCAAGGAAAATTATTCCGTCTTAAGGCAGTTGATTTTACTGCATATCAATAAATTTGCTTTACACACACAGATTTTGTAAAATTATCTGGCGGATAATTAGGAAGCATATCCATTTCATTAAAAAAACAATATGTGAGCACTGTTTCTCATTCATAAGTGCTTGCTCTGCCACGGGAATCGAACCCGCGGTTCTGAGCATATCAAAGGACCACTGAACTAATGGTGTCGTCGATCTAGTTTATATTAATATGGATTCCACGTGAATGAGGCTGTAAACATACAATTTAGAACTAACAAGTTCTTTGAAGCCTTAAGTTACCATCGACAATCATTGTGCTATCAAGGTTGCGCCAAGGTCCCTAACAATATACACAGTTCTCATTGATCCTTCAAAAGAAGATTGAATTGATGCTCAAAAGAAGCAAGGGTCGTTGAAGCAGCAGGGGTCGGGAAGAGAATTGATGCTCATAGAAGCAGGGGTCGTTGAAGCAGCAGGGGTCGGGAAGAGAATTGATGCTCAGAAGAAGCAGGGGTCGTTGAAGCAGCAAGGGTCGGGAAGAGAATTGATGCTCAAAAGAAGCAGGGGTCGGGAGAGAATTGATGCTCAAAAGAAGCAGGGGTCGTTGAAGCAGCAGGGGTCGAGAAGAAAATTGATGCTCAGAAGAAGCAGGGGTCGTTCGCCAACACGATGGACGGATGCGACCCAGGCTGCAACGAGGACTACTCTTCAGGCTACCATCCAGATGGCACAAAATAGGAGAGGCTTGGAAAGCAATGTAATGCAGACGTCGCGCCATGGTCACGTCCCTCAGTCATGAGGTTACGACTAAGAAGAAGACATTGATCCTTGCCCACGAGATACACTATTTTCCTCAACTACACTTCTAAAGACTTAAAGTTACAAGAAAAGGATTCTTAAAAAGGGTAAAGAAAAACACGAACACGAGGCGGGATTCGAACCCACTACCTCTGCAAACCGTGCAGTTGCTCTTCCAACTGAGCTACTCGTGATCCTACCTCATGCGTCGAAGTTTTCCTTCATAAATAGTCATGAATAAAAACTAATAACAAGAAAGAATTTGTAAAACGAAATTTGCTAGTTTCTTTAGCAGAGGTGTTGTGATAACAACCAACACCCACTTTTCATAGAATATGATTAAGTGCCAACGTGACAGATGGCAAATTCATCTTATCATCACCCTGGCCTTATCCCATACATTGTTGGGGTCGGCAATTGATTCAAGCCGATGTGGCTGATCACCTGATTTTTATACCAAGCGACTGCCATCTGACCTTCGTGACCATTTTTACGAAGAAAATCTGTGATCTGGGTTAAACCAGTTGTCAGACTATTTTAGGTCTCCGACTGACCTGTAACGATTGCCAAAGATGATAAATTGGCAACCGGGACAGACGGCTTAACGTGCTCTCCGAGGCACGGAGGGAACTCGGGCGGTCACCCATCCAATTAATAGCAACTGTGCCACGAGTTCCTCTGATGAGAGCTCCCACGAGATGGTAAATTCATCTATACCTACATAATTTATTTGAATTACTTCTCAGACATATACAGGCTTCCTCACGATGTTTTCCTTCACCGTTAAGTACGTGGTCTAAAATCAGTGACATCAAGTGTAACAATTATCTCGCCGTTTTCATCAACAATACTATATATCTTGCTGCAGGTGTTCGTGATAAAGGAGGGCGTGCAGTACAGGATAAGGATTGACTTCATAGTGCAGCGTGAGATCGTGCACGGGCTCAAGTACGTGCAGAAAACATACCGGATGGGGGTTCCAGGTAATATATCACTTATTTAAAGTACCCAAAGTATTATAGCTGTTAACATGTTAGTATTGGCTAAGCAGGTATATCGATTGCGTATTTTCCTCTCATTGTATTGGAAGGTCGCGCCTCCAGCGGCGAGTAGCTTAGGAGTAACTTAGGCTATTATTAATTTTAAAAAAATATTAGGGTTCCGCTGGCCTCTTATAAAATTAAGTCTACGCGGGTGAAACCGCAGGGCACAGGTAGTTTGTAATAAAACTGAGCGCTCGAAACTCGTGACAGCATATGTAATATGTGTGACTTGACATGCTCACTAAAATGCCTTTGCTTGCGGCGGCGTCAGGATGACGGGTCGCTCACTTCCCTCTATAATGGTTGAGGAGGGCGATGGCTGGCATTCTCGTCATACTTGTGAACAGGTGCTGCTAGTGGGGGCTGGTCATCTCAAGCTACACAATTATACGTAGTACTTATTTTTAGTTATTAAATGTTTTATATCGACTTTTGTGCACTGGGACTGTGTCCATGGGCTTATATATATTTTTTATGATTTATATTGTATTACTCAAAACTGTAAAATATTTTTTTTAAAAGAGTAATAACTGAGTTTCTTGCCAGGTTCTTATCAGTAAATGCAACCTTCCGAACCTGGCGGTAGCATGTATAATCCTATGTAATCGTGTCTTTCCGACGATTTGAAAGTACTTTGTAAAAAGTCTAATCTAATAAAGATATTTTTGAATTGAATTGACTTATATGGTACAAAGCGAAGTTGAAATGTTAAGATGAGTTTATACGGAATAGTTTATATATTAGTAAGTAGATTTTAAACTTATAGTGTATCTAATATATTGATTTGTTTTTCCATGCTCGCCGTACAGTGCCGGGTACGTAAAATTATAATGTGACATCCTTGATGCTTCGTGTATTGAATGCGTTTGATTAAGGTGCCCTTACACTAGTCATGTATTGCACAATGTTATGTTATTTATCCTTGGTGCGTGTGCTACATAATCAGCAAAGTTATACGTGTCATAGATACGTATTGTCGCTAGTATAAAAGCAACTTTATGTATGAGAGAATGGATATAGTATCTCATTAAATCTGTGAGGTATGAACTCACGCAAGTTCGATTCCCAGCGGCGTGTACCAATGATTTTTTCTATTAAATTAAATGCAGTAATTCAAACCACGTGCTTTACGGTGAAGGAAAACACCGTGCGGAAATATGCATATGTCTGCATGTGTGTGCCTAAGACTGCGATGGACTCACCCTCTGCCACGTTTTGACACTTAATAATCTTCAGTGTAATGTGGGTGTTGTAGTCACACCTCTGCTTACCCCTTCGGGTACAGAATATTTAATATTTACAACGGCCTCGTTGGTCTAGTGGTCAGTACGTTCGCCTGCATATCACGAGGTCCCGGGTTCGAATCCCGGGTAGGGTCAAAAAATTGATATTGATTTGGGTAAAGAAATTCACAATAAAATGCCCGGAGTTTGGAAGTTGGCGGTGTTTCCACCCCGGTGCCTCGGGGCGCACGTTGCACCGTTGGTCCTCCGCCTGATCTCTCTCCGGTCGTGTCTGATTGCCTCCCATCCCACGATGAGAGTGGGGTAATAAAGAGTGCACCTGTGTTTGCGCACACACTTGTGCACTATAATATCTCCTGCGCAGATGACTAATCCTCGTTGAGATTAGCCGCCGTAACCGAAATTCGGTAGGAGACCATTATTATTTATTATTTTGATGGTTTGTTTTGTAGAATTGGCATCGGAGGATGTCATTGGACGTTATACGTAATAATTTGTAGTCTGCACGCGGAATAATAACTAACGCACACAATGCTATAGATATGCATCGGAACCTTAAATGTGTATTGATATGATAATTTTAACCTTATTGTTTACCCTTTAGAGTTGTATATTATGTACAGGACAATAGGATCATATTTATTATATGATATCTCAGTTTTTAAAATTGTGTTTTAGTCAGTGTCATATTTACTGGGTGTCGGGGAAAATAGGACAGCTGTTAAAATATGTGATAGGGTATAATTTTAGGAAGCTAATAAAATTATTATGACAAATATATCTTCTTCCGTTTTCGAGTAATTGACGTTCAAAGTTAGCCATATCAAGACCTTATTTTCGCAAAAAAAACAATGGTAACGTACAGTTATTCACGTGTAATCTAACTACGTTTTAATTTATCTTTGTAATGTTGGTAAACGCGGCCGCGCGTTCATTCAATCGCTTAAGGCCGCGAGCTCTTCGGCCCTTAGCAACCATAGCCTATAACTACGTTATCGTTGGAGCTAGATATTTTACGACTTCAACATAGTGATATATTCATAAAACCCTACAAGAAGGCAACTGTTCCTTTTTCTCCGACACCCTGTATATATTTATTATTGCATGACACATAACATGCATAATGCATGTTTGTGACCTTGATTTAGTTACTAAACTTTCACTGTTTCTCTACCATGTGTCAAATATAATATGGATTTTTTTAGCTATAAGCCCATTGAAGTTCAATTCCTATATATTAGTAAGGAGCGGACGTCGCGCGGTTTCACCCGCGTAGTGAAAGATTTTTTTAAATCAGCGCATTAGTTTTTGAGTTTATTAATTACAAACATATGCAAAAAATACAAATATTTCCTCTTTATAATAGTAGATAACCGTATCAAGACCAAGTAGTATAGAAGAACGACGCGTTTAAGCTGACGAAATAATTTTGTATGGAAAATGGCGTCTTCAATTGATACTATTTAAAGAATAAATCATTCGATATAAATCCCTCAGTTTTAGATTCGAAACCCCTTTACCAAAGATTCGTATCCACATATAAAAATCAAATATGTTTGTTCGTTCCGTCCTGTCTTTTGATATCCTTTTATAATTTGTGTTTTAGGTGTTCTTGTGAAATGTTGTTTGAGGTTTCTGACTGAGAGAAAAAGCGATGTATAATTTTAAGATAAAAATTAACGATTTTCAAAAAATGGTGCAGGATTTCAATTCGATTTTTTATACTATTTTATCTGTAAAATGTTTCAGTGGACAAGATGACCCATATGGTAGGGTCTTATCCCCCCAAGACGGAGATCCAGTCTTACACCACCCCCCCAGAAGACGCCCCCTCCGGTATGATGGCGCGAGGATCGTACTCCGTAAACAGCCTCTTCACAGACGACGACAAACATGTACACCTCCAATGGGAATGGGCGTTTGAAATCAAAAAGGACTGGAAAGACTAAAAGGCTCGGCTTCAATTTAAAAAAAATACTGGATTGGACTTTTGGCTGTATAATTCGTTACCCTAGCTTAAAAACAAGGCTGTTTGTTATCTGTGCCATAGTAACGAAATTCTTTGTCTATTGGACGAGCGCACAGAAGATTTAGATTTTATTGTATGTCCAATCCAGTTTGTGTCGATAATGGTGGCTGACTTGTTACATTTGACAATTGTATTCTTAAGTCAGTATTATAATGCATTATACAGTTGGTATTTGATAAATGTAATCGTTAATATTGAACCTACAAAAACAAGCCTTACTGTTATACATTTAGAAATTATAGTCGATAGTCACTTGTGATGGAATACTGTTCGAACAATTTATAACCTTCCCTTAGAGTATTTAGAGTATATTTTCCCATAGATATCGTAAGATAACCAAACCTCATTGAAAAGCAATATTAACTTCGTATTTTATATCTGGAAATATGTACTGTAGTGTTTATAAAATGTATAATCAGGTTATGTAATATTATTACCTGTTGATATCATTATAAAGGTAACGTTCCCTTGACATAATTAATAGACTAACGATTCTCTAATCTGTGAATGATGCCTGCATACAAATATTTGTGATATCTAAAATTATACATCCAGTGTAAGTGAAACTCATTGATTCCTAGTATTATAAAGTCTAACCCCTGAAATGTAAGCCACGATGCTATGTCGAACGGTATTACTCTAACAAATGTTTGAGAGAGATTTTTTCTCGTGGCATACATGCCAGGCATAGAGATGTAAACTAAACGCAACAGAAAATATTACAAATCCCTAAAATATGACAATTCAAAATCAATCTCAACCTTTTTAACATAAAACAGTTCCTACATAAAACCTTCGACGTCGATGATTAATAGAAAAAAAAAACTATATTTTACCCGCGAAAAAAGTCAGTCCACTATTCATGTGTATTCGACACAATGCTATCACCAGCATTCCTTAAGCATTTGGGCCAAGCTGTTTATAAATTGACAATGTTCGGTGACGCTTGCATGTTATATAGATTATTGGTTCTCATAGCCTCGTATTAAGTTGGATTATCATTTTAATTTTAATTACAGATGTCTTTCAAGCAACTGGCTTGATACAAGATGGCAAGAGCGTTTATGTCAAACTGACATTAACAGCTCACGTCATCAATGACATCTGTTGACAGAATGTCACTCTTACCGTTGATCAATTGTGACAGCATATTTTGTCAATGATTTTTATATTTGATTTTATTATTCATAAAATAAACAGTAAAATACTGAATATGTAGTCGATATTACATAATGGATTGAATTTTGAATACGCCTCCAGCTTTGCGTGAGCAATATAGATAGGACGCATTTATATAAACATAAAATAAAAATCAGTGTGTAGTACCAAATGTTAGTATTTAAAACATATTGTAAGGGTATCGGTGCACCAATACAAAGTAAATAATTATATTTTTAATAAATACACATATTGCTTCTATTTGTAACATAATCGTAGTGCCAGACGTGGAATCGAGGCAATAATTAAAAAAGTATTAAATATACGGAGCACACATGTTCCCTCTTTATAGAGTAAATTAGACCTTAAGCGTTTGCAATAAAGTACATTATTGAACACGCAGGCTGAATACTCAAAAGCATTTAAATATATAAATGTATTTGGCTGAATATATTTATTGCTTGTGCCGCCTTAGGAGTGAATTCAGAAGAGTATCTAATATATAAAATTCTCGTGTCACAGTTTTCGTTGCCATACTCCTCCAAAACGGCTTGACCGATTTTGATGAAATGTTTTGTGCTTATCCGGTATCTATGAGAATCGGCCAAAATCTATTTTTCATCCCCCTAAATGTTAGGGGTAGTCCACCCCAAAAAAAAATGGCAATACAACGTATTGCCATTTTCTTTCACACAGCTAGTAAACTGTAAAAACAAATGATAGCGCATATTTGACACATTTTTATCATCACAAATCGTTAAAATCATATTAAATCTTCTGAATTTACCCTTGAATTGATTGTTACAGACATTTTCAATAGGAGCAATTTGTTAATCTTGTTATATTCGAACTGTAGATTTTCATATTTGTAAGATTTGTAGTCAAATAAAAGACATCATGTGTAGTTTCAAGTCTAGGTATGAGGAATACATATTCCTGCTAAATATATATTTGTATTATGAATATAAACCCTATTGATATGTCTGTAAAGTACATATTTATAATCCTGTATAACCAAATACATCTAGGCGACATTGAGATATTCTTAGCATAATCTCGCACGAGGCAAATGAAATATTTCACACAAGTTGGTAACAATTACGATATGCTATATATCAATAATTTGGCCTTGTGACACAAGCCATGCCGTTAACACCTGCATGCGAGCTTTACTGCGGAGCATGAGGACCTGGGTTCGATCCCCAAGTCTTCAATTCCAATTTTCCAGGAGCAACCGGAAGACTGGATTAGGGCTCGCCATAACATTGGACTTGAAAATTACTGACAAATGTAAGTAAGTACACCTCTGCCTATTCCTTCGGGGAACGGCGTGGGCATATGTGTGGATAACATCTGCCTTAAAATATGAGTCAAACTAACATGGCGATAAGAGGTCATGGTAAGGCCTTGTAATGTAGCTAATTACGGTGTTTTAATGGGGTTATACCGGTTTATAAATATGGTTAAGGTGCTTCAGTGTGTACACTGGTGCTCCATTTTAAATATACATTTAAGGCTTCCCTTATTTATAACTCTTTACTAATAAAAATGCTTATATTATCTTCTTGACCTTATCCCATACATTGTTGGGGTCGGCACTTGATTCAGCCCGATGTGGGTGATCAGTGCTTTACATCATATGCCTGATCTTATGCCACACATTGTGGGTTGTGACCTGAATATTTATACGAAGCGACTGACAAATCCATCCGACAAAAATATTTATCTAAATGTCGAAGAAAATCTATGAGAAATAGTCTGAATTCCCCTCATATTTTTGTCAGCACGTGCTGAACTATGCAAAAATGCCAAGGAAAAACAGTATTTAATGCAGATTTGCCTATGTGTATTTTTTATTAGTAAAGAGTTTATTTACATAAGAGTTTTTAATACAATACATATTCCACGGTCGATACAGTAGGACCCAATGTTGAAGATAACTATTTTCATACGTAAGTAGTCTCTAAATATTATCTTTGAAATATTTCCAGTTAAGCCGTTTTTCAGTTTTAGGTAAACTGATTAAATAATCAGTTTACCTGAAACTAAAATCGGCCCAAATTAAATAATTTGGGTTCTGTATACGTGGTATAATTTTATAATAAACATAGTAGTTATTTTTTCTTGATAAAATTCAATTATGGATATATTCTTACAATAGATCTTAAAGTTTGATGCAATGTAATAGTTTGGCCAAAAATAAAGCTTATTTATTCATCCAAAAGTATTTTATTTTGATTATGACCCGATGTCTAGAGCTCCTGTTGCCATGACAGTTCGACTGTGTGACAGTGACGTGTATACATGTCATATACATCTGTCTCATAATAGTCAAGTAACAAGAGCTCGTGGCACATGAATAGGACGCTGCAATTTCACTTATTAGTTACATTTTATAATGCTATATTTTTGTTAGCTTAGTACTAATATACTATGTAATAAATAACATATACCCTCTTTTATTTACAAAATATGGCTTAAACCAAAACTACCTATTAAATACAAAAAGAGATGGAGCTCATCTTAAACCAAGGAATTATCATAAGATTAGTTCGTAATAGATCTAGTTAACTTTTAATTTAATATCTCTTCTAAATTAACATCATAGAGCCTGCTATCACGTTTGCGTGGTTCAGATGAAGACTTTCTGACGGTCACCACCACTTCTTTGTTGGTGTTCGACGTCGGGCAAAAGGCAGTCAGTCGCGTCGGCACGTAGAATGAGTTCAGCAGCTTTAGAGGCATTGCTGTAGCCATGCAGCCTTGTTCTGAAACGAAGTGTTATAGCTGCCATTAGTTATGAGCGTTCAACGAAATTGTGGGAGTTACTGACAGACAGAGACAGATTTATAAAATAACTACACGCGGTCAAGGTCAGCTGTCATAACTTCTGACGGATCCTATACTTCGTATAATTTCGGGAGAACCAGGTAGATGGTATACCTTCGCACACTATACCCGGGCCTTTGCCCGGGTTCAAGAAGGCAGTCGCTTACAAAGCGAACTCCTGTTTGCCACCTTAGAAGTAAGTGTAAAGAAGATCCAGTAACTACACGGCGATATATATTGCACATCGACGTCGGAAAGAGACATTCGGGTGATTTCGTGAGCCGTTATTTTGTCGCTCACTAAGTACCTATGTAATGTCGTCACTGACAGGTGTCAAATAGATAGCGTGCGACAGAGCTATCGTTCTACGAAACCTCTTGAATCTCGAAGGATTGTTTCTTTCCTAAGATGGTCGTGTAATATATACCGCCGGGTACTGTGGGTATTTTTACCCCCGTAAAGGACATTATGTAAGCCTTGGTACGGGTGCTGTCATGGGGAATCCTACACATGTTTAGATTCGCCTCGTGTCGAAGATATCGACAGATACATACTTATAAAATGCTGCTACGCATTCAAGGTACGGGTTATAACTCTGTCATACCAGGAATTCTCCTCTTCATATTGACGTTCTCGATCATGTAAATGCCGCTTTTTGCAAGCATGTTCGAAACTGTTCTGGTGAGGGATTCCCTGGTCTGTTCTGATTCCAGGGTCGGAGCATCCGTCCCCACGCCTACCACGTGACTGAGGTTCGTCGCTATCCAGTCTGCTAGTTCGTAGCTTAGGCCTGGAAAACGAATGCCAATAATAATTTAATAGGACATACCAAGGTGGGTCAGTGAGCTCCAAACTCAGACTTATTTAGGTACTATCTATGTATGGGCTTTGAAAAGGTACCGTCTGCCCTAAGAGAGACAACTGGGCTATGTGGGGTAACGACCTCAAGGCCGTAAGGTAAGGTGGCCTTGGGGTTTGAGCAGTCGCCTGCTACTCGAGCGACGCAAGCTCGAATCCCAACGGGGCCTGTGAATTCGAACCAATGAGATTTTCTAAAAATTATGTACTCACAGTGATTTCACACCATGTGCGTGAGGAAACCTGCATATGTCTAAGAAGCAACTCAAAGACATACGTATAGTGCTTGAGACGGCGATAGCATCACCACCTGCCACGTTGGCACTTAACCATCTTCGGGGAAAAGTGGGTATTGTCATGGCTACCACCTCGAGGAATACAGACCAATTTAATAGGACTTTGCTGGCAGATAGCTGGAGGAGTGATTAAGGCTACATTAAAATCCAAAAAATAAAATAAACCCGAATAAAAATAAAGAAATAGCGGGGCATAGGTTCAAGTATCTTACCAGGAGAGTTACATACACAGCTTCTAATTTTCGGGTTGTTGGTGTCCTTCCATCCAAATTTAAAGAGCAGAAGTGTTGGTTCCTTGGGGTCCTGCTTCAGAGCCATCCACTGCAGAGCGACGTCCAATGTGAGCACCATGCTAGGGGATTTCTTAGCCAGTTGGCTTACGTCAATTATTTTTACTGGAAATGTATGATAAGAAAACAGATAGATATCAATATTTGTATCTTTATCTGTGGATACAACTAAAAAAAGCTAAAATTACTTTTTATGCATGACACACATATTTACATTCTAATTTGGTATGCCGACCAACAGATAGCCCCTAAACGCAAAACCATGGGAAAGAAAAAATCAACGCATGAGGTGTTATCGTGAGTAGGTCAGTTGGAGCAACTGCATGGTTTGCAGCGGTCATGGGTTCGAGTCCCGCCTCGTGATCGTGTTTTTCCTAACCATTATTAAAAATTTAAAAAAGCTTTATGTTATAGGTTTTGATACTTCGGAGACGGGTTCTGGTTGAATGCCAAAGATGGCGGATCAACACATTTTGAGTCAAACTAAAACGCATGGTCTAATTACTACGCTGACGTTTGAAGACTTGCATATTGTGGATATTGGTGCCGTCACGGCTTATGAGTGCTCAGCAAAAGAAACAGGGGCTAAAATGTGTGCCCGCCCGCGCCAAACCTAGGCAAAAAATACTATTACTTATTAATTGCTCAATACTTGCTCAATACTTCAAACCTTATAACCGTTGACAGTAATTTATAAATTAATACTTTTAACCGACGTTCCTTATGCCACGGTCATTAATTAATAGGTTCTGAGCGTAGTATCTGCGCTTCTTAGACTAACCACGAAATTTATATGAAAAAGTGATAAAGATTAACTTAAACTGTTTTGCTAAGCTCTGAGGCCTGACCATGAGCTCTTATTGCAATGATAGTTCAGCTGTGTGACAGTGACAGATGTATACACGTCACATACATCTGTCTCATAATAAGAGTAAAACTATCATGGCAATAAGAGGTCATGGTAAGGCCCCTGAACTCGAGAATTTAAGATATAATGATTCGACAAAGTAAAATTCTGCGTTTAAATTGAGTAAGTGAACGAAGAGATCCAATATAATTTAGTCTAATGAGGGCACAACTAATAACTAAGGAGATGAACTCCTACACAGAATTACTAACACCTGGTTAGAAGAAATTCCGAAGGTATGACAGCTGGGTACGTAGATCCACTAGATGCCGAGTACTCCAGGTGCATGCCTGTACCAAGACTAGGAATTCCGCAGTTCAGGCAGATTTTCCTGGAAAAAATACTGTTCGTTGACAATGTGTGGACATATCTAGGTTATATCGGGAAATCAAGTTCGAATTTCGGAGCTATCCGCCTTGGACAGCCCTTCACCTTACAGAAGATCGCAATCAAATAATGCTACCTCAATGTAGCATTGTGTTTCGAGCAGTTAGGTCGCCAGTGATCCATAGAAGGCGTTTCTCTGGCTATGATGGGCTGTTTTTCACTATGATGCTAATTTGCAATCTATTTTCGTCAGTTTTTTTTTTAATTACTCAATTTCCTTGCTGATTATGGTCACAGTATATATAAGTTTACTAAGTACACACAGTATGGAATCTAGACCAAATGTTGAATTAAGAACGTTCAATAAAATATTTGTTTTGTAAATTTACTCCTTTATTATTTACTGACAAAGTAATTTCAATTTGTCGATTTGAAGTTTAGAAAAAATATAGATTTGCTCACGCCATCCCAGAAGGGTACACGAAGGGGTAAGCAGAGATGTTCTAACAGCAAGACGAATTTCACTGAATATGATGAAAAGCCAATTCCTTATCTGACATAAGCAGGTTTCCCCACGATATTTTCCTTCACCGTAAAGCAAGTGGTCTGAAATCACTGCACATAAATTTTTAGAAAAATTCATGAGCCCCGCCGGAATTCGTACTTGCGTCGCTTGCGTAGCAGGCGACTGCTCAAACCCCGAGGTCACCACGGCTTGGTTTAGAAAAATATCTGTAAAATACGTAGGTAAAAGACGTACTTATGTGGGATCGGCCACGATGTGATACCTCTTGACAGTATGCCGTTGCCGCTTATTTTCTCGCGCTGTGTGCGTGTGAAATTCAAATAATATGTTCCATACTGCTTAGAGTTAGCTTATATTTAATGGTGCTATGGTGTGTAATATAAGTATCTTACCATCTCTTCTCCAAAGCTTGGAAGTGATCATACATGTCCTTCCAAGTAGTAGGGCTGGTCAAGTCGATCACATTTATTAATTGGTCTAATTCTTCGGTATCGAATCGATCTTGCATTACACTTTTCGAATTGATCAACAAATAAAAGAATATGTGAACTTTTCTAAACATTTTGTTGAGTGTTAATCGGTTATGACACTTAAAGAGTTATGATCTATTTTATTTCATGTCAATTCTATTGATAAAGTACTTTATTTGAGAAAAATCTTTCACTTTTTAAGACACTTATAACGCTAGAAATGACTGCGGCTGTTTTGTATATGGAACTATTTTATCATCGCTTTATTGAGCTTGAACTAATTAAAATTTACTTATTACGAAATGTAAGCTATTGTCGTCTGAATCTTAAAGAAGACTATTTGATATTGAATTGATTTTGGTGTTGCGTTGAATATCATTGTTAATTTTTTATTTATTGTTTACAAATTATCATCTTTCTATAATGACATCATCTGACAGCTGTCATACTGCCGCGTTATTCACTAAGGTTTCTCAGCGTCGCACGTCGTCGTCGAGTGTCAGTTTTAAGGAAACGAAATTGAACCTTATCTTTTATGTATTATGTATAAATTTTCTATGGTTGAAACCAACGCTCGTCGTCGAGTTCCACGCTGAGAAACCTTAGTGAATAACGCGGCAGGTTTAGATCATTTGAGAGAATGATGATGTCATTAATACTCAAATGCCGTCACGAGCTATGGACGCTCATCGAAAATAATGCGGAGATCTGTACAGTTTAATTATAGTTTGTAAATATTCATACGTTGTCACTTATTTGCGATTTAGCGTGGATCAGTCGACCGATTCACAAATGCTATCAGGTGACTGGGACCGGGGTACCAGTTCTTAGTGGTTCCAGTTGCCTGTATCCTCATAACAATGTATATTATATCCGCTATCTTGGGCATTCAAACACAACCGGCCTCCGGAAAGGATCAACTCCTTTTGAGCCACACTATAACGCAAGGTCAAGGGACGACGTTTGAACGTACCTATCAAAACCTATTACTTACTTATCAGGTACTTGGGTTAGGCACTGCTATATTCAGCACACGCTGGAACATCGCACAAATCGGATCAGTGGGTCTAAAAGGCCACTTTGGAAGAATCATAATGTGGTCCGAATAAGCTTCAATATCGAAATGACAAAATGGTCACTTAGGTACAATTCATATTATGAATCACGAATAAATATTTCGTAATTCACCTGTGTCACACTTTCCTATGAAGGTTCCTAAAATGGTCCACAAAATATGAATTGCTTTTGTGACAAATATCATCATAAAAAGTTAGTTAGGGACTAACATCTACAATTATTGTAATCATTCGTGAATCATAACATGAATTGCACCTAAGTGACCACTTTGTCATTTCGATGTTGGATTATATTCGGATCACATTATGATTCTCCCAAAGTGGCCTTTTTAGACCTACAGACATCTCGCTGCCGACACTGGTTCGGGCCATGGTCGGCAGCTCCCGGACTTGGGATGTGGCCTTGATCTGTGTGAGGATGCTATGTCGCAGAAACATGTGGCTGAGCGGGCCTGGGAGGATGATCCCCTGGCAGACCCAATTCGCCGCCGAAGGACCGGCCGCAGTAGGCGTGCTGAGATACGGCATATACTTCCATAAGAGGGCTGTGGGCGCCGGGACGGGAGTGTCGGTGCCGACGCAAGGCCCTCACGGTTGAAGGGCGCGTTTGTGTTCTGACGCGAGTAAAGCCAGGTATAGCCAGGAAAAAGAGGGGCCCAACGGCCAATCGTTAGAGGGGGCAACGCAAACATGCTAACGCGATCGCACGCCCCCCCTGTAAAAGTGACGAGATGACCCTTCCGCCGCCCCCGCAGCGGAAGGCTGGCAGCATTGCCACGCGGTACAACTATGCTAATCTAAAATATTTTCCTAAGTATCATACCTAGAATGTCCCAATTATAAATATTCGATAAATACATAAGCCAGGATATATAGATAAATAGCAAAGATACTGTTATCCCATTAATCACCATGGATTAGGCATGTTTTTAAACTTACTTTTTTAATGAAGAAACAAAAACTTCTGGCAGGGTGATTATACTTATCTGTTCAAGTCATAAAACTTGCAAACAACGAATATAAATAGCTTGAGTGCGCTTAAATGCCTCAACCCTCGATAATGGTTGAAGAGAATACATGCAACACTGGTATATAATGTAAACTATGCCCTACGGTTTCACCCGCGTAGACTTAATGGGTGGCCCGCGGGCCCTAATTATTTTTTTAATTCAATGTAGCCTAAGTTACTAATTGTAACATTAGCTAAAATGCTAGTTAAGCTGAGATTAACCAGAACAAACAAACAGACAGACAGACGGGGAAAATGAAAAAAATGGTTTTTCTATTTCATTTCCGTGTATATTTTCATATACATTTAGTGAAAAGCTGTAATTTTGGAATAACAATCAGACACTTCAATTTCATTTATCTGTACTTATAGATGTATAGATAAGTAGTTTCGCTTTTGTATACATTTTCTAAATCACGCTATTGAGATTCTCTTTCAAAATTTTATATACCGCATACCTACAATTATGTCAATTGTGTCGTCAATATCGAAGTTGTCAAAAACCAAGAGTTGGCAAGCCAATACATTTTCAACGGTAACATTTTTTGTTACGATGTTTTACTTGCAGGTGTCGTCCGTCACTAGTTTGTAGCGATCAGCGAAAATGATGGGAATAATTGCGCTAGTATAATATGTTCGCCCTCGCTCCATACAAAGCCTGGGGCCTTTCTATAACCTCTTATTGCCACCATAGTTTTACTCTTATTATGAAACTTAACTTATTATTTGGCGTATACATCTGTCACTGTCACACAACTATAATAACATTGTAGCCCCTGTTGAGGCTTTGTATGGAGCTCGGGGAGGAGTAAAATTCAATGGCAACGATATAATTCGGACGTAAATTAATTTGAATTCTAAATGTAATTATAATATATTGTTGATTAGGTACGAAAATAACGTAGTTTGCTGTGCCCCGATCCGACGAAGAGTGCCGACCACATCCGGCTCCAGCGTGCGCAGTGTTACTCTCACGCCGTTGACAGCTGTCATTAGTAACGTTGGGCGTTGGTCGGCTTAGCGCTCCTGCGCTCCCCGTCAAAGGTTACTACTTAGGTACAGTTCTCATATTTTGGTTGGCGACCCTGCAACTGTTCCATCCGCAAATATGACGTGAATGCCAGCCATTTGTAGATTATCATCACAAGATACTAACTAAATGAGCCGTCGCGCCAATTACGCAAATGTTTAGTGCACGTTTTATATCAATCAAATCAAATTAATGGTGAATACCCTAATGTGCGACTGAATCAATCATTGATATATTCTATGTTATTGATTAATTGGCTGAATTTCTGTCTGCTGATTGAAATCGCACCGACTCAAACGTCATTAGACCGGAAATTGTATCACCAAAGCTCACGAAGTATAATAGCCACTTACATAGTAAACGTTGCGTAAGTAGTTACGACGCGTTAGAGCTCCTAGTGCGAGTTTTTCATTGCCGCTGTCACAAGCCACCGCGTCGACGTAAACGCAGATTTGTATAGGATCGAAACAGCGCCATCTGTCGGCCTCCAGATGGAACTATAGTGATCCGATACAAGTCTGCGGTAACGTCAACGCGATAACTCATGACGGCGAGAGCATAAGAATAATTTTTAGCATTTTAAACGCACCTGACTGACAGGAGCACAAGGCATCTTTGACTAACAGCTGCGGACTGAGCTCCTATTCAAATGTCATTCAAAATTCTAAAATATCTTTATTAGATTAGACTTTTTACAAAGTACTTTCAAATCGTCAGAAAGACACGATTACACAGGATTATACATGATACCGCCAGGTTCGGAAGGTTGCTTTTACTGAGAAGAAACTCAGTAATTATTCAACAAAGAACACGAGGTCCTGGAGTCGATCCCTGGGTCGAGAAAATAACATGTTCCTCCATCTGTAATTTCCCAATAGCAGCCCGGAGTCTGGATTACTGCCCGGTTAATGTCAATAGACTCGCCCTATATTATTTAATAATATCTGTTAAAATGTAATGCAGGTGTGACCATATCTTTACATCTACACAGATAAATAAAATTGAAGTGTTTGTTTGTAATTCCTGCATATAAAAGTTACACGGTACTGACGTAGAAAAACCTATATTTTTTTTCTCTGTCTGTCTGTCTGTCTGTTTGTTTCTTCTGGCTAATCTCTGAAACGGACTTTCACTGTTTGATAGCTAATGTTACAAGGAGTAACTTAGAATACTAATAATTTAAAAAAAATATTAGTTTTCCAAGGCCCACCCACAAAATTAAGTCTACGCGGGTGAAGCCGCGGGGCACAGCTAGTGTATACTAATATTCTAAAACGATTTCTGATGATACTTGATTGATCGCTGACACAAAGATTGTAAATCTCACAGGTAGGTATTGTTTACTTTACAACATATCGATAAAGGGCTTAGAATTTTGTTAAAACAGCTATCAGTGTATTAACAATCCAATAGCGATTATCATTAGATTGATAATCCTAGTGTTTGAATAAATTTAATGACGTTACATTCGCGAGATAGTGAGGGAACAAAAGTGGGTGAGTTGCGTTGAACTGAATCACACGTTGGATCAGAATAGACAGAATGCTACGGAGTATAGTCTTGGCTCTGGCCGTAACGGCTGCGGTTGCAAGAAACTCCCCCAACGCTGATGGTGCAGTCAAGAAATTTGGGAAACTTGCAGACGCCAATTTATTGGAGGATGCCCAACTCGACGTCGTGAGTAAAATTACTCGATGTGCAAAATTTTGTTTGTAAAATGATAGTCACTTAGCAAGAAGTGGTTAAATAATCCTTGCCAGTTCAGGGGCATAACTTGCACCTGACTTTGAGCTAGGTGCTAGGAACTAGAGCCAGTAGCCGATAGCTATCAGACTCGTGGTACAGGGTGCCGTCTCGAGCGCGTCCTTGTATCCACAGTAGTCATTTAACATATCTGTATATGTCTGTATAGCGCGACGCAAATAAAATACATGCGCAGTTATCCCCACTATTTTCCCTGAGGGCTCATAACTCGTGACGGCAGCTGTATCAGTAGCCGCCTGCTGCACAAGCTAAGGGCAACATCTAGACCGTGAACTCCACCATCGAGATCGTAGAATAAAAATCTATATGTATACCTACCTAAGTTCAGTATGGCTGTTACATTTAATGGCTGAAATTTGGAATAGGATTGACTCCTGGGAATAAGTAATTAATCAAAAGCGTTGTCCGTATAAACGAGCAGTTACCTAGAATGAATACAATAGAAACAGTTTGAATAAAATATGTGATAAATATGATTTATCCCTTAGCCTGGCTTGCTCAATAAATACGGATACCCCTATGAAGTCCACAACGTGATCACCTCGGATGGCTATATCTTGGAGATGCACCGGATCCCACATGGTCGCGACCAATCGCCTCAGAACGGCAGGCCTGTGGTCTTCCTGATGCATGGTCTGTTATCTTCGTCTGCCGATTTCCTCGTGACTGGCCCTGGTCTTGCTCTTGGTAAGTAAAGGAGAAAAATAGGCCTTATTTCGAATAAGAATCTTAGACAGTTGAATTATCATACGAAAACAGATTTTGAGTATTGTCGAAGTAAAAAATGTCAGATGAAGGGAGTATTTACAAATATTTTAAGAAAATTAATCATGCAATAAAACTGTGCTTCGATTCACGTATAACAAACAATGGAAATATCCTTGAACGATTAAAGTCGATCGAAATCCTCTCCCAATATGGTATTCACGTCCGACATCTTAGTTCCATAGGACTCCATCTCAATAGGATATTTTTGCGACGACGAATTCAGTTTTTTCTATGATATAATACGAAAATACTGCCAGTGACTAGGTCGCTATGACATAATTACAGTTTTCATTACATAATAATACATCGCCTACATATTTTACGGCTGAACTGAAATTAGGAATAACAAAATAAAGCCAGGAATGCCAAGAATGTAAATTGTTTCGTTAAAGTCCTCGAAAGACTCTTGAATTTTTGGGAGCAATGAATATTTTTTATTCATTACCAAGAAACTTCCTAAATGCACTTCCATCTTCGCAGGTTACATTCTGGCCGACGCCGGTTATGACGTGTGGCTGGGCAATGCTCGCGGGAACTACTATTCTCGCTACCACAGGACTTTGAACCCCGACAGCATCCTGAACCAGAACTTCTGGAAGTTCAGCTGGGACGAGATCGGCAACATTGACCTGCCTACCTTCATCGACTACATCTTGGCAAGGACTGGACAGGAGAAGCTGCATTACATCGGTCATTCCCAGGGTGGCACCACCTTCCTCGTCCTCAACTCATTGAAGCCTGAGTACAATGACAAGTTCATCTCCTTCCAAGGTCTCGCCCCAGCTTCCTACTTCGACAACAATGAACATCCAATGTTCATTAGCTTGGCCCGTTTTGAGAGTATTTTAGAGGTGAGTTGACTCTTTCTTGTTTTTATCCATACAATTATAAGCCTGATGGTTATCGGCTACTGCACTCTAACTACACCGACTTTTCACCGAAGATGATTAAGTGCCAACCTGACATGGTGAGTCCGTCCTGAGTAGGCGACTATTCAAATCCCACGGCCACCACGGCTAGTTATTTAGGAATAGAATCGCTGTATCGTGCCGCATCGAAGAAAGAGTTCTATTACAGTTGGAACAATACCTCCTTAGGTATTCTCTGTCCTGAAACTACTCTGAAGAAGCTTGGATACGTCCTTATACAACGAAGGTGGTACACAAACTAACTGTATATGCGGCTACTGTAGTCTATGAAGGTTTGTTGGACGAGCGATGGACAAACATGACTATCTAAATATTAGACATAGTTACCTCAACTATTGATTCATTCAAAGCACAACAATCCTACATGATACCAATAGAAGAAAATATCCCTTTAAGTACCCACTATCATCTCCCGCGCCTCACCCCATACATTGTTGGGGTCGGCACATGATTCAACCCGATGTGGGTGATCACCTGATTTTATACGAAGCGACTGTCATCTGATCTTCGCAACCCCTTTGACGAGGAAAATCTGTGATCTGGGTTAAATCAGTTGTCAGACTATTTTAGGCCTCCGACTGACCTGTAACGATTGCCAAAGATGATAAATTGGCCATCGGGACCGACGGCTTAACGTGCTCTCGGAGGCACGGAGCGAACTCGGGCGGTCACCCATCCAATTACTGGCTAGGGTTGCTTAACTTCGCTAATCGAATCATATGCGCAATAGCAACTGTGCCACGAGCTGTGTACAATCTTTAAGTACCCACCATGAGGATGTTAGATGAAATTGAACAGTTCCTTATTATGCCAAGTAACTTTATAACAACAAACATTTCCTATCATGAATCATTCGTTACAGTTACCCTAGTTGCAGCCAGTGTTGATTTTTATCGAAGCAATGTTATATTGAAAGAAAATTCAGTTATCTTTAGTAAGTAAACAATTCCGCTTGAGATAATGACACATTGAAAGGTGCGGCTTGTCAACTGGAACGGTGACAAAAGAAAATACTTGTGTTTGCCATTTTGGTATCACTAGATACTATCTATACTACTACTATACTATACTATAGATCTACCTTTCAATGTTTTTCTCTGAGAAGGATATGCAATCAATATCTGTCACGGAATTAATCATCTTCGGTGAACATGATTAAGTCTTCGTTGAACGTCTTTATTGGAAGCCATATATTATCCGTCACCTTAATATCTAAACTACCGCCAATAACAATTGTTTCTCGAATACCATAATAATAATAAAAAAGCCTATGAAATATACAAATATCGTTCGAAGGATATAGAAGAGTACATGATATAATGATAGACAATTTAATGTTCTGTGTAAAATTTCAGAACCTTGCCTCTGCTATGGGTATCAACGAAATCTTCGGCACTAATGATTTCTTCAGCCGAGTCTGTGAGGGAGATTCCGTCATTTCTTCCCTTTGTTCTGGGATATCTGACGGCGTTGATTATGAGAAATATGTAAGTATATCTTTAGTAAATTTAATAGAACAAACATTTTTTGAAAGGCGAGTATTAACGGCATTCAGAGTCCCCATCATTGAGTGATCATGACAGTGGTGAACACGACATATACATCATATATATATTTGTCTCTTATAGTGAGTTGAACTAATGACACGATACGAGTCGAAGGTACGACCTAGAGTGGTTCTTCTACAAATTGCACTATATCTGACTTACCTAGATATAAAATCCCTATACTGTCCATCTGGAGCCGTAGTGGCCTTGAGGTTTGAGCAGTCGCCTGCTACGCAAGCGACGCAAGTTCGAATCCCAGCGGGGCCTATACCAATGAGGTTTTCTAAAAAACTTATGTACAGTGATTTCACACCACGTGCTTTATGGTGAAGGAAAACATCGTGAGGAAACCTGCATATTTCTGAGAAGTAATTCAATGACGTATGTATAGTGTCTGAGACGGCGATGGACCCACCATCTGTCACGTTGGCACTTAATCATCTTCGGAGAAAAGTGGGTGTTGTTATCACGACACCTCGGCCTACCCCTTTGGGGAATACAGGCGCGAGCATATGTATATACTATCCATCTATCTGGAATTGAAGTTATACGTACAATTCCAGTGAGCAGACTCAAATCTCAGAATCAAAATTTTTTGATGTATAAATAGCGAAAAATTCCTCTAATTGACAGTATATGGTAGCCACATAAAACTAATAGCAAAATACCAATCCACTAAGCAGTTTAAAATGCATTTCCAGCCCCATGCAGTAGTAATTAATGGCCACACTCCAGCCGGCGCCGCTCTCCGTCAAGTCTCCCACTACGGTCAAAGCATCAAGAACAAGTCCTTCCGCCGCTACAACTACAATGCTTTCACCAACATCGCTGTCTACGGCAGGACCTCTCCACCAGACTACGACCTGACCAAGATCACCGTCCGTTCCTACATCCATTACGGTCTAGCCGACACCTTGGTCGACTACAGGGATATCCACAAACTAGTCAGCATTCTCCCTAATTCTGTTGGTGATCTACAAGTGGCACGACCCGATTTCAATCACTACGACTTCTTATGGGCTGTGGATGCTAAGGAACTTCTCTACGACAATGTCCTTAAAGCTATGAAGGATGCTGAAACGTATTAAATTAAGACACTATCTAATAAATGGATTGCTGATGTGATGATTGTAAAAAGCTGTTTCTCCTTATTTATCTATCAATACTTACAATAAATCTGAATGGTATCGAATTCTATACATTGTTTTTTCTTTAATAATATATTTTCGATGGTCCGTTTTATTTGTTTGTCCTGCCTCTTGACTCGCACGCTGAAACTACTTGATGGATTTTTGTAATGCTGGTAGGAGCTGATGCTCAGCATGGTAAGGGTACGTAGTTTCGATTCTAGCTAGCTGCGCCTAGTACTTTTGTCCAACTGTCATAAAACGCTACCCTAACATTGCTATTACCTCCTCCGATGTTCTGCGCGCCTAGTACTTTTGTTCAAGTGTCATAATATCGCTAACCTAACATTGCTATTACCTCCTCCGATGTTCTGCGCGCCTAATTCTTTTGTTCAAGTGTCATAATATCGCTAACCCAACATTGCTATTACCTCCTCCGATGTTCTGCGCGCCTAGTACTTTTGTTCAAGTGTTATAATATCGCTAACCCAACATTGCTATCACCTCCTCCGATGTTCTGCGCGCCTAGTACTTTTGTCCAAGGATCAGAATATCTCAAACTACATTGTTATTTCCTCTTGTAGCGTGGATAAGTGGAGTTGCTCTGCTTATGAGTGCGTTTGCGTCTTTCACTATGTGTTGCGAATGGCACTGAATGTGTTGCAAACGTTTATTAGCTGCAGTAGCCGCTTACCATCAGTCTAAAAATCTTTAAGGCTTAAGTTTCTATGACAACTGCTCGATGACTGACAAGAGCAAATGTGTCTGGCGTGATAATTATCTCAATCAAGATTGACGCGATACAAATAAGACTGATAAATTATTATTATGCTATCTGTGCCCCGCGGTTTCATCCGCGTAATACTTTTTTTTAAATAAAAGTAACCCAAGTTACTCCTTGTAATATTAGCTATCTGCCAGTGAAAGTCCCACTAACAGCCGTTTCAGAGATAACCCTGAAAAAACTGACAGACAGACTGAGAAGAAAATTTATTTTTTCTTGTCGGTACCGTACTTTCATATGCATTTAGTGAAAACGGACACTTCAATTTATTTATCTGTATAGATTTATATTTGTGGGTTTTTGTAACTTTACAGAGATAACGTTTGTTATTACGAGTAGCTGATAAATTATTAGATAAATTACTTGATAGAGACATTGAGGACTTAGGATTGACTTTTTGAGAGATGAATCTAGGTGCGATGAAACTGATTATAGTTTTGTAAGCTTACATACATATAGTTTAGTCGTAAATATTTGGCATAGGGCAATTGGTACATATCAATTTGAAAATATTAAGTCCCATATAAATTTTTTACTAATTTGGTTAACTGTTTTGTAAGGACTTATTAAAGGTCCAATGTTTATTAGAAGATATGTAGAACATAAGGTAACCCTTATTCTTGTTGTAAATTAAATTCTAAAAACAAAAATACAGAGCAGTCGCCTGATACATAGGCGACGCAAGTTCGAATCCCAGCGGGGCCTGTACCAATGAGTTTTTCTAAAAAAACTTATGTACAGTGATTTCACACCACTTGCTTTACGGTGAAGGAAAACATCGTGAGGAAACCTGCATATGTCTGAGAAGTAATTCAATGACGTATGTATAGTGTCTGAGACGGCGATAGACTCACCATCTGTCACGTTGGCACTTAATCAAATTCGGTGAAAAGTGGGTGATGTGATAACAACACCTCTGCCTACCCCCTCGGGGAATACAGGCGTGAGCATATGTATGTATGTATGTAAACAAAAATATCTAACATATTTATAAAAGAAATATAGACTATGAAATATTTTTAAATTGATATACCAACCGAATCCATGTGCCAAAAAATTACGCCTCAAAAGAATCACCATGTATAAATATTTTAAGGACATTTTCACAAAGCGCCTTTTTTTTTTTAACGTGGATATTCCGTTATGGATACACCAACCGCCGCGGGGGCAGCGCAAGGGTTATGTCGGACTCACACCGACTAAACTCCACGGTGTTCCTCCAAGTCGCTTAGTGGGGGACTAACATCTACAATTATTGTAATCATTCGTGAATCATAATATGAATTGCACCTAAGTGACAATTTTGTCATTTCGATGATGAATCATATTCGGATCAAATTATGATTCCCCCAAAGTGGCCTTTTTAGACCTACAGAACATCACTCTTGTTTCATACTTTTGGGAAGACTCCTGATGTTTCGACGTCTCAAAATATCTGGTTCTATTCAAAAAAGCTTAAAATTTTTATTTTGTTTTGGAATAATTTTAAATAGGTCTTGTGATTCCTCCAATGTTACGATTGGAGTAAATTTTGACGTCAATGGAATTACTGTAATTAATATGATTAATCTCATCAACAGATCTACAAATCGCTAGACAAACACAAAGAAAAACAACATTATCACTTTTATATTATGTTTTGAAGATAAATAATAATTTTGCAAATTATGTAAGTACTTATTTCACATTTATACAGACGTCGTTGCCGAGTGGATTGATATATATCGCTTGCTATGCATGTTCAAATCTCAGCGGTCTATACCAATGAGATATTTTCTAAAAGCTTAAATAAAGTGATTTCACACCACGAGCTTTATAATATATATCTGATAAGTATGATGGATCAGATTCGCCATCTATCATGTTGGAACTTAGGTAATCTTCGGTGAAATGTGGGTACTTCCTTTACCATTTAACATTTTCTGAGAGTTTCTAGCAGTTCCTAGAATAGAAATCCCAGAATATTCTGTGCGAAGTTCCTCTTTTTCTTTTACTCACTGATTAAAATCTACATAAAATTTACTGTTTTGAGAATATTTGTGGTAAACGGTAGTCTCTGCCTACGCTAATGGGATTCAAGCGTGATCATAATGTTTGTAGACATTAATATTTAAAATATATGTGCAAAAAGAATATAATATTAAGCTTCTAAATGTAACAGATACCAGTAGAGCTCTATACTGCTCTATCTCACACAATAATTTTCTTAATACAAATGCCTAAACTGAAAGAGAAATCTAGAAGTAAGATTGTTCCCAAACTCGTAAAAACCCAAGTCACGTTACCTCGACCTTTCCTAAAGATCACATCATAATTGATTCGATAGGTACGATTGATAGCGACATAGGGGGTGATAAGGGTATTATGAAGATAAAGCTAGAATACAAAAGACCAGAAGACAGCCGATTGTCAATCAGTGTCTCACTGATCATCAAAGGTGATGATTCGTTTATTAGTCCTGTTGACCGCGGTAGTGGCGGCTCTAGCCAGGGAGTCGCCCAATGCTGGTTTTGTCGAGAATCTGGTGAAGTCTCAATCGGGTGTGAGATTCTCTGATAATATCCTAGAAGATGCGATTCTTGATGCTGTGAGTATACACTTTGGCAAAAACTATAATGTCATCTAGGTATACATACATATCATGGGGACATTCATGCAGAAGTCGATTTTTGAGAAGTTAGCATGAAAATAGTGTGACTGCCTATTGAGGTGATGGAGGTAGTCCGATAGTAAAGAACATTTTTTTTTAATATAAATTTGAAGTCTATACAAATTTTTTTTAGCGATGCCATAAGCTTAAACAATTGCCATTAATTACAATCACATATTATAAAGAACATTGAGTAGTCTATTAAATCTTTATTACTGCCTTTACTAAAGACCCTTAACCTCCCCAGCCGGGTCTGATCGCGAAGTATGGCTACCCGTACGAGATCCACAACGTGATAACTTCAGATGGGTACATCTTGGAGATGCACCGGATCCCTCATGGTCGCGACCGCAACAACAAGCCAGGCCCCAGGCCAGTAGCCTTCGTCATGCACGGCCTTCTATCTTCCTCTGCTGACTTCTTGGTCCTTGGACCTGGAAACGCCTTGGGTAAGATTTTTTTACTATTAAGTTGGTAAAAAAAGCCTATGAACATGACCAACACAAGTATTCATTAAGCAATGGAGGTAAGAGATTCGATCCTATAGTGGGAGAGTGGATCCTATTATGCTCTTCTATTTTAAATCACTTATATTCACTATTAAGCAGAGTATCTGGATCATAGACTTAGTTAAATAATTTCCGAAAAATTTAGAATTATTATGTGCACTTGATTTTAAATTATTTAACCTAAAAATAGCATTTTCAAATTGCGTAATACCTCAAGACCAACAATATCTTGCGTAGTGTATTTTTAAAATAAATCAGTTGATTATCTTCTGAGATTGACAAGCAAATGAGTAGATTATAGCGATTGATTGATTAATTACTTTGAGTGACTTGACCAAACCTTATCACTTAAGTATATTTATAAGTTTGCCTACTTAATTACCAGTAAAAACAAGTAGATTTGTGCTCCAAATTATTTTAATCGATGTGTAACGTACAAGATCGTCTTAGATTTGAAAGTTTAAGATGTTTTTTATGATATGATATAGCAAAGTTTTTATCATACTATTTGATTTATTTATATTACTTTACTTTTCCCAGCGTACGTCCTCGCTGAAGCCGGCTATGACGTTTGGTTGGGCAACGCCCGTGGCAACTACTACTCACGTCGCAACACCCGTCTCAACCCCGACAGTATCCTTACCCAGAACTTCTGGAAGTTCAGCTGGGATGAAATAGGCAGTATTGACCTGCCTACCTTCATCGACTACATCTTGGCAAGGACTGGAGAGAAGAAGCTGCATTACATCGGTCACTCCCAAGGTGGCACTACCTTCCTTGTCCTCAACTCCTTGAAGCCGGAGTACAACGATAAGATCATCACCTTCCAAGGTCTCGCTCCTGCCTCCTACTTTGACAACAATGCTCATCTGATGTTCCAAGTTTTGGCTCCTTTTGAGAGTATCCTTGAGGTATGCTGATCGATATATTTTTCTAATCAAAGTAACTTATATATCCTGCAGTAGTATGCTAATGTCAATATTTGATCGTGTTACATACTTTTGTTTCACTACATATTAACACAGTTTGAACTAAAACATTTCTGAAAGCACACCTACTGCATGTAAATGATTAATTTAGTTTAGGCCCTGATAAGGCACTCATGAATGTCGAAAAATTGACCACCGGTTCGGAAACTAGCCTTCTGAGAAGAACCGGCAAGACTGTGAAACTATGCCCCGCGGGTAGTCTTTATTTAATGCGTGGTTTTATTTCACGGAACGGTGATTAGTTAGAATATCATGTTCTTTCATATGTAATGTTTATTATCTGTATATATATATATATATATACACTAGTAGTGGGTCTTTAATGATATAAATATTTTCAGTCCGCTGCGTTTAATATGCGCATGGGTGAAATCTTCGGCAACCGGGAGTTCATGCAATGGTTCGGGACTACCTTCTGCAATGGAGAGTCCATCGTCTCCAGCATGTGCACCACTGCTTTTGGCTTCACATCGGACCCTAGCCTGTTCAATGCTGTAAGTTCAAATTGTATTATAATCCTTAGTTCCTGATATAGTGCTCCTGTTTGTGAACTACAGCGCTGGTTTGATTCCCATTGAATGTGAATGATTGTATGTGTAATAAGCATCTTCTGTCCTTATTACACAATGATGGTTTAAACCTAGACCAAACTATATACCATTTGAAATCCGTATCAGAAAAAGAGATGGAACTTTTAAGCCAAAGATGAGAGAGATTCTATGCGTCTTTCTATATAATTCTACTATGGTTGTATTCGTTTCAAGTACGAATCTTTGATTAGTTTGTGTGGATAATATGTTATATCAATTCCCATTTTCAGACCATGGTGCCAATCTTTTTGGGACACTCCCCGGCCGGTGCATCAATCCGTCAAGTCGCCCATTACGGTCAGTGCATCAAGTTCAACAAGTTCCAACGTTACAACCACGGTACCCTCCAAAACTTAGTGACTTACGGTTCAAGAACACCCCCGGAGTACGACCTTTCCAAGATCACCGCCCCTGCTTACCTCCATTACGGCCTGGAAGATCTCGAGGTTGACTATAAGGATATTTACATTCTAGCTGAGAGATTGGGCAACACAGTCGGATTGTACCGCGCCGAAAGGCCGAGTTTCAATCATTATGACTTCATTTGGGGTATGGATGTTAAAGTGCAGATCTACGACAAAGTTATTGCACTCATGAAAGATGCTGACCGTCGCGAGAAATAATTGACTAAACAAAATGTATGGATTTTTTGGATGAGTATCTAAAACACTAATGACTTTAAATAAATTTTTTTTTGCAGAAAAATACTTTTTTATTTAAGTTATATATTTAACCTTATTTTTATATAAAATCTGGAGATATAAATAAATAAATCATTGTAGTATATTCTTTAATAAATCAAAGAAATTATAAAGAATGGGTTCGAGTATAAAATTAAAATAGTGGAAAATATTTACAATTATAGACAAGGATCGTCGTGATCAAATAACTGCCGCTCTAACCTAATGAATAAGGTGAAGATAATATTAATACATGCACACATTTCATAAATATAGGTGGTCACAAGAAAGGGCTAAATTCATAATCAACAAGAACCAGCATTGTTGAAATCCGAATCGAGATCTTAAGTTAATTTTGCTACAAAACAAAATTACCAAGATTCCACAAAAAACATAATCGAGTAGTTTTCTAATAAATGAGTGAAAGCCAAGAAAGACTCGTAGTATAGTCAAATTATGAAAACATTGCTCATCAGAACAAATTAACAATTGAAAACAAAACTGCTTATTATTTACTTACGAATAGTTATGGGATAGACAATTTCGATACTTTTCAAAATTCAAAGATCTTCATTCAAGTTAATAATTTCCGAAAACCCTTTCGCAATCTGAATATTCATCTACAAAACTACGTCCTTTATAATGCTATATTGCACTAGTCAAAATAATTAGTTACAAAATACTTAAATTAGTCGTTGGTTTTCATTAATCATAATTCGAAGCTCCTGTTTAGTACAATCCAGAAGGCATGTCTGTAACTTTATGTATGCCGTAATGGCTTGAAGCTGAACCGATTGGGGATAGAGTTCTTTTCAAATCTGCATGGCTGTGGGTCCCGTTCATGACTAAGCTCGTCAAGCTTGCTGGAGCATCTCTTAGCATGTGCTGTCCACTATAAAAACCAGCGTTGCTATGACCTCTTTTAACTAAAAACGTAGAGCTGTTGAAAGCTGATTGGTTATCAAATGACCCCGAGCTGAGTTTGGAGTGAGGTAAGTAAAATCGTTGCAGGGGTTCTGGCTTTATTAATTCTTCCTTTTGAATTGGGGAGCGAGCGGTTTGAAGGTTACTCAGCCTGCTGCTTGATCTTGAGACTGGCACCGGTAGTTCCCCTCCAGCATCACTGCTTGTTCTGGAACATGATCTCTGTCTTTTCTCATAAGGCCATGATGGTTTCTTAGCTTCTGAAAGTACTACAATATCAACCATTGAGTTTAAACCCTCATCGATCCTATCCAAACTTTTAGTCAGCTTCTTTGATTCTATTAAGTTTACTATCTCATCAACTCGACTGCATTTTGAATTAGATCTCTGTAGCGGTGTTATCGTGTCATTGACTGGCATATGCGAGTCATAAAACATACTATCAATATATTCGCGTTGACGTGAGCCCTTTTCAGAGGTCTGGAAAGATTCACTTCGTTTTACGGAGGATTTCCTACTCTCCTCTTTCGATCGAGTCCTCGATTTAGTTTTATTAGTTTTTTCTTTATCCGTAAGAGAGTTGAATACTGCTCGACATTCACCAAAATCGAAACTGGAGACAGCTTGGATATTAAGGTTTTGGCAACGAGAAGAACTGAGCAAAGAGTCTGACCCTTCGTCACTGGAAAAGAAATTATCATCGAATAAGTCTGGAGGCTTATTGTAAAGTCCTTGATCATTTGGTGGGATGAATAAATGAGCCAAACTCTTTGACTTTCTTGGTGGATGTGGTAAGATTTTGGTCGGTACTATTTTGTTTTCCTCTTCATCGTCCAAACTCTCATCTAAAAATTCTCTGCCCTTTATTTCGATACTATGTTTTGTGCTTGTAACAGAATCATCTTTATCGATATTCTTATGCTTGTGACATTCTACTGGTACGTTAATTTCTGAGGTTTGATTGCATCTTGAAGACCTGTCTTCCCTGTAAGCCTCTCTAGCGTATTGTTCAGATTCAGCGTGATTGACTATGTTCCTCAACTCTTGTATAACTTCGTCTATAGTTGTTTCATCCTCGTCATCTGAGGGTTTCTTTTGATCACTAGCTCTCTTAGTAGATTCGAGTTTCTTGTGTGCAATACGCTTGTTTCTCATTAGATCGTATGATTCATTATTCACATTGTACACCTCATACACCATGGATTCTCTTTGAGGATCTGTTTCCGGGCTAAGTGAACGTTCCGATGAACTAATACCTTCGTCTTCTGGAGGTGATGATTCATCTGGAATTGAAAAGGGTAAAGGTAACTGTAGCTAATCATAACATTAACTTGATGTGTATGTTGATGATTATATTATAATGTGTAACAGTAAAGTAAATAGTTTTTGAGAGTATGACTTATTCCTACCTCTATTTTTATGCGCCGGGTTTTTTTTCTTCATGACAAAAGATTTCTTACGGTTAGAGTTACCATGCTCTGAACGCAACGAAGACACTTCTTCCTGAAGCTCACAGCATTTCTCTTTCAAACATTTCTCCAAAGACAGTAGTATTCCTTTTTCTTCTTGCAGAATCTAAACATTTATTAGGATACAATCATTATCAATCACAAACACAGACACAGACTAAAGTAGCTTAACTAGTGTGTGTATAACACCCAATATTTTATTCAGTAAAACTAGAGTTACCTTTACTCTCTTCTCTAGTAGTTCCAGCTTGTTTCTCAAATCATCCTTCTCTTTGAGAGCTTCATTAGCTTGCTCACTAAGGGTATCTATATCTATTAACTGCTTCTCGTAGTGTTCTATCTCTTTCATCACCTGTTCGTTTGCAGTAGGCAGTTTGGCTACCATCTGGAAGTAGAATGAAACGGAATTAAAATTTTGATTTCTTATGTTTGTTTTTTATTGGGACTCAGGCTTTTTTTAGATTTACCAGAGACATGCGGTTGAACCCGCGACGACATAGGTAACAAAATGAAATGAAGGTAAGCTGAGAGGTTTTAACATAATGCAGGACATTTTTAAATTGAAATATAGAATACAGCAAAGTTCAATAAATCTTTCCATTGATCCAAATTATTTAAGTTAGTAAGATTTGATCCCCAAACTTTTATCTATGTCTCACCTTTTTCAAAGTAACAATATCAAAACCAGCTTGCTCCAGCTCAGCTTGGATGTACAGCTTTCTCTGAGGAGTTGGAGCACTGATCAGAAGACCATTGATGAAGGACAAGCCAGCAGCCTGCAGGTCGCCAGATCCTCCAGCACTTTGCAGCATTCCAACTAGAAATCTGAAGCGGACCGGTTCTCCGTAACGTAGTCGGAGGGTCGAAAGCGCTTCAGAAATAACATTATGTCCACTCGCTGGAGGATAACAGGCTTTTGTGAGGAGCTGGAACGGAAAGACAAGATTTATACAACTTAGGATTATGGCATAATCTCCTGAAAACCAGTCTGATTCGGGTTCACTGATATTGATTATCATTCTTGAGTGTTTTTCATTCCTGCTCCGATGACAAAGACCAAAACCAGTTAAAATTTGGACAATAAAACAACAAGCCCGCCTGATGGTTTTGTTACTAGAATTATGGCGGTTTCATCGGCCAAGTGGTATGTTTACAATTTTTTTTTTAAGACGGCTTACATACAAATTAAATAAAAAGAAAATACAATATACTTATATAATACAGATTGCTATTAACAAGCCTCCACAAATACATAATTATCCAAGTCAAGGAAATTTAAAGCGAAACACACTAGAAATACTAACGAGTAACATAAAATTTATAATTTGACAGACATTTAGAACAACCCTATACATAGCCAATAACTTTCTAACAGGACAAAATGAAAATAATAAAGAAGGAAAGAAAACCAACCTACAAAAGATACTGCTGTTTAAGATCTTCATCAAACAGTGCCTTTGTTATTACGCGTCTTGTCGTACTTGGATTGGTACAGAACAAATCAATGTTGAGATAATTGATAATCATTCTTCAACTGAGCTACGCTAGATGTCTCAGGGAGTTCGAGTACAGCATTATGGCAAATATTTTATGTAATAAGCATTTGTATTTGTATTTCCCTTGGCTTTTCCAAACAGGAATTTATTTCAAGTAGGAATGTAATTACGAAAAACATTTATAAGATTATAATATTAAACCATATCCAAACTAAGTAATTTGACATCATATTATGTTGTACCTGTAAGGCTATTATCCTTGATTTGTTAACAGTGGACATGATGCAGACAGTGAGTGTATACACCCCATTGGAGCCCGCCACGAGCCTTCTCACGCAGTCAGGGTATCGGCTGCAACAGCTCCAAAGGCATTGCCTGGAAAAAAAAGGGAAAAATATGACGAGTACTGCTTGCTAGTTTTTAACCGACTTCCAAAAAGGAGGTTCTATGTTTGCCTGTTCTATACCATTGTATTGATAACGAAGTCGAAAACGCACTTTTGAAATGCATTTTAGCAAATTTTCTTCGAGGGAGGGAACACCTTATCAAGATTGGGCCTCTACAATTCTGGAGTTAACGAGTTTAAAGGTTTATACTCATTAAAAACTCTGACCACCTACTAGCCCGTCAGCCCCCTTTTGGTTACCTACCTCTTGCGACCATAGTGGAATACTTGAACCTAATAAGCTGAACATTTTGCCAACCCTATAAAATCTCTTCCTAATCTACTCGATGAACCTCATAATTGGCCACATAGTTAGGAAAATCAATTTACTGTTGACTATGAAAACACTTACAAGCAAGCCAGCTCATCTAGTAAGGGCCTTCGTCTGACGGCTGGTGGGCCCCTCGCGCCCTCTCCTGATTGGCTGAGCTGCACATTGCGTAGGAGTTCCAACAAGAGAGTCACGCCATCTAGGGGCTCGCAGGCGAATTCTTGGACGAAACTGTGGGAGAACAATTTGAAACTTAGCAAAAAAGACTACCAAGTTACGTAACCGTACAAGAAATTAGGCTTTTTTAAGACTACCAAAATGTAAGTACTTCTGTGTCCGAAGGTACATTTGTTTACGTCGACGATATCGTCTGCGAGATTTCGTCATTTTGTATGGGAACGTTAAAAAGGGACCCAAGCGGCGAGTGTAGGCAGTTTTACGTCGAAATCGTCGGTATTGATGAAATCGTGAATTCAGAGTATTGATTGTAATATTATGTAACATGATATGTCAAATAAATGTTCTTGTGGAAGATTATGTCTGGTGCTTAAATTTTATACCCGACATGATTTACTTAAATAGCTCAATTCACAAACTTCTTTTGAAACACATTTTAATATCCGAGTAAACATTATCTTTGAAGGGGAGGGAATATTAAAGTTCTGAATACGAGGTTATTTAAATTTTTATTATTACATGTCATTAATTCGTGTCGTAAATATCTATGTAACATACCTAATACCATCGCTTTTAAAGTAATTCGCGTGTTATTTATACACAAAAATGTATGGGATAAGGCCAGGGACGACGATGATTTAATTGTGTCTCTTGGTCTGCATCTAAATAATCCAAAGTGACTGCAATAATCTCGGTGTAATTTGAAGACATAAAGGGAATCGCTACAATTGCAGTCCCCGGGAAATTGTTCTGCTAATTTGATATATAAGAAAGCAAGCGTGGCCATAAAACAGGCGGGAGGTTTTATAATGCTTATAATTAAATTCTCACTTCAGTTGTATGAATATTATTGTATGCAGCTTGTTTTATTGCATTTATTTTATTATTCCAATACCAAGTTCATTTACAGGACCAGAATGTAACACACCTATGTAAATCAGTATCAGGAATTCAAAGAATCAAAAACGAGCAATGTTGAACTCGGCAGTATCTTTTTATTTTGAAAGCAATAAGCGTAAACTTCATGTCTTGAGTATCATTAGCTCGATGAAATATTTTATTCACTTACTATCCACACTGATATTTTGTACTTTAAGCATTAAATCCGCGATAATTTTTTAACTCCGACGTTGAAGGTAATTACTTCTCAATCATCTCATCATCTCCCTTACATCGTTGGCAGTTGATTCAACCCGATGTGGCTTCTTTCAATACGAAGCGACTGCGACTCAAATTGAATAAATAAATAAATATGCTCACGCCATCCCAGAAGGGTCCCCGAAGGGGTAAGCAGAGGTGTTGTAACAACACCCACATTTCACCGAATATGATTAAGTGCCAACGTGATAGACGGTGAGTCCATCGCCGTCTCTATACATACGTCTTGAATTAATCAAATTGAATACTTCTTCAAATAAAAATAGTTATCAATATCAGTCTCGTATTTTGTACCGAGTATAATCAAAACAATTTATTTACTTGCATATTTCTCAATCAATCCTTCATCTTCACTGTCGGAATTTTCACAATAGGTGGCGCCACGAGGGTATGTTCAACTTACCTAATAATCAAACTCTACAAATCTGTTTTTGTATTTGCGCACTCTGAATCTGAGTGCCAAGTGCGAGTTTTCTTAAAATCGCTGTCAAAAGTCATGTTGACGTAAACGCAGATTTGTATAAGATCGACACAGCGCTATCTGACGGCCTACGGGTGGCACTATTGTGACGTCGGGAGTGAAAAACTCGCACTAGACCCTCTGATGCTTTCGTAACGGAATGCATTAACTAACATTTTGCGTTTCTGTCACTTAACAGCGCCTTCCCAATTACACGCCATTGTCTCGCTTGTCTCGTGGCCCTACAACACTAACAATTTCCAGAAGCAACCGCAATCCTTATTACGAGTGTATGTAAGTAAAATGTAATTACAGTATAACTGGTAACTAACAATTTTTAATTCACCATCATTGTCAGTTTTTACTTGCTACCTTACAATGTCCATATAATTTAAGTATATGTTAAGGCTTTTTGACGAGAGAGAAAGTTTAAGTTATTTAAAAGACCTCCCGCAATGATTTTTAGGTGCCTATCTTAATATTTAGGTAACCACCTACATGGTGTGTCTTATTCGTGAAGTTGCCGTTTTAGAATGTAATGTTCTCTGATGACTGATAAATAGATTGAGAATAACACTTTCATACTTTATTTAAAACTTAATAATATTTTTTATTGAATTTCTTTTTATATTTTTTTGGCTTTAGTTATTTGTCTTTCCGTTTTTTTTTTCAATTTCGTTGCAGATTATTTCTCTAGGTACGAATTTTGAAGATAATAAATATTCACAGAAAAAAATATGCAAAAAAAACTAATTATTTGTAAAGAATTTAATATAATATTATTATTATAAAAAAAAAACAACTTAATACTAAACACATATAAAATTATAAGTCTAAAACTGTTGTTACTACAACACTGCTCCTTAGCCCTTCGGGGACCCTTTTAGGATGGTGAGACCATAAATATTATTTTTTTCCTAATTTTAAAGCATGTTTGTTTCGACTAATATCCCAATTATCTAGACGAATTTTGACACGCAAAAACCTAGTTCTCAATAGGCTCAACACATTAATAAATTCTCCTGGTGTTGCAAGCTTCATAAGCTGTGGTTACCATAACATAACCTTAATTGCCATCTGAAAAAACATCGCAAAAGCCCATCGTAAAATAACTATGAAAACCTTTTTTTTTGCGTGCGACCACAATTTTTTGTCATAAAAGTACTTGAGGTTTTATTACTCAAGTTATTTTAAGATGACTTTACTCGCTTATGTTTGATGCAACTTAGTTAACTCGAACTACTTCGAGATAGTTAAGATAAGTTTAAATTCCTCAGCAATATTTAAGGCGCTATAAAATTTAATTGAAAAATGTATTCGCTCTCGTGTTTACAGTTATATTGTGTGGAGTTATTTTATATTTTACCGTCATTATTTTTGATCTTATTTTAATTATGAAGTAACTTACATTCATATTTTTTCTACATGCATACATACATGTGCTCACGCCTGTATTCCCCGAAGGGATAGGCAGAGGTGTTGTAATTACAACAACCACTTTTCACCGAAGATGATTAAGTGCCAACGCGACAGATGGTGAGTCTATACATATGTCTTTGAATTACTTATCAGACATATGCAGGTTTCCTCACGATGTTTTCTTTCACCGTAAGGCACATGGTGTGAAATCACTGCACATACGTTTTTAGAAAACTCATTGGTACAGGCCCCACATCCACCACGGCTCATATTACGACCATATTTTTTCTATCTTACTTAATCTATCATGTCGGGTTTCCAACCGACTTGAGCTAAATGAGTATTTTGTATTTATTTACATCACGTTTTTTATGTTTTTTTTAAATAGGCAAGTATACTACTGGGTACACGAAATCCAAAGCGGCTGGATTGATTTGGATAATTTAAATTATATTATGTTCAAAAGTGCCTACATTTTTCCCCGTCTGCCTAATTGTTTTTTTGAATGCTGAAAATTGTATATTGGACATGGCTCACATCACATTGGACTGCTCATGGATTGCTTGATTTTTGGTCCTCAATTATACGATGTATATAAATAACATGGACTCCAGATAACACTCTAACCTTACCTGGGAAACGAAAGCCTGAGATCAGCCCTCAGCTTTGTGAGCAGCTCACTCGGAGTCCCGAACTGTCGAAGGCTCATCTCTTCACCAACTCCTAGGCAGGGGTTCCTAAGGCAAGGAAAGTAAAGGGCATTTAATCATTCTCGTCATATTTGTGAACAGGTGCTACTTGTGGGGGCTGGTCATCTTAAGCTACGCATTTAGTTATAAGTAGAACTACTAGATTTTTAATTATGTTAATTTTATCGACATTTGTGCATTGGAACTGTGTCCATGAGCTTATGTTTCTTAAGCGATTTATTTTGTACTCTTAAAATTGTATAATATTTCTTTGTAACGAGTATTTACTGATTTTCTTGTCAGGTTCTTCTCAGTGAAAGCAACCTTCCGAACCTGACGGTAGCATGTATAATCTTGTAAATTATGTCATTCTGACGGTTTGAATGTGCTTTGTAAAAAGTCTATATCGAATAAAGATATTTTTGACTTTGACTTTGACTTTCAAAATGATTTATTCAGTTTAGGCTCTGGTAAGGCACTTATGAATGTCGAAGACTTGGCCACCGGTTCTAAGTACAACCGGCATAATGATTTATAACCCACTCATAACATCACAACATTCATCCCCGTTAATTGAATTCTCCGTTCATCCGCATTGCTATGCCTTATTCTGTCTATCTATATGGCTAGTTTGGGATTAGACAGAAATTATAAAAAATAAAAAAATCATCCGATATTAATATTTATTTATCCTGACAGAGGACTGTGGCTTCACCTTATAGAAGATCGCAGCCAAAAATAGCTACATTACAGGTGCCGTTCTTCCTGCTGCTGGTAAGATCGCCAATGCTTTACGAGCAGTAAGAAACCTACGCCTATCTTTTAAAATAAGAAAGTTTAACTCCATTAAGCGTGACGCTGTCAATCTGAAAGGTTTTAAAAAGTCCCTGGCATAATTCCATACATTGCTAGGGTCGGCACTAGATACAACCAGATGTGGCTAATCACCTTATTTTTATACGAAGCGACTGCCATGCGACCTTCGTAACCTCTTTTTAAAATCTGTAATCTGGGTTAAACCAGTTGTCAGACACTTAGGCCTGCGAATGATCTGTAACGATTGTCAAAGATGTTAAACGACAGCTTAACGTGCTTTCCGAAGCACTGAGGTAACTCGGGAGGTCACCCATCCAACTACTCATTTGGGTTAGGGTTGCTTAATTTCGATGATTGAAAGATTTGCGCAATAGCAACTGTGCGAGCGAGTTCGAAAGAATCCTAGAATGAGGTATAAAATCTAAAGAACTTCGTTCAGTGAAGAGTAGGTAATACACGCTTACTGTGTTTATGGCATAATAATATACACATACCGACGGTCCTAACGGGACCTTCCATTCGACACTGGGACATAAACCTTACAGAAAATCGCTTTCAAGTAATACTGTTCTTTATATATCCGTATGTTTGTTGTAAATGCATTTTTCGGACTGTTTGTCTGTCCATTACCTTGCTGGGATCTTAGTAGCTTGTGAACTGAGAAAGGATATCGATAGCATTTATAAGGAAAACTCTATATTTAAGTGTTGATATTGAACAGAGCTGTGTTCATAAGCTATCTAATTATAACTCTAATAGGTATAGTAAAATTAATGCTTCGTTGGGTTTTTCCGTCAAGAAATTGACAACGAATGCTCGGTGTTTGGAAGTTGTTGGAAGTTGATGGTCCTACCCGTGATCTCTCTCCGGTCTATGGACTATGAGAGTGAGGGAATAAAGAATGCTCCTGTGTTTGCGCACACACTTGTGCACTATAATTCAAATTCTCAAGGAGATCAATTCAATTCAATTCAAAATATCTAGACTTTTAACAAACTACATTCAAATCGACTCGATTACACAGGATTATACATGCTACCGCCAGGTTGCTTTTACTGAGAAGAACCTGGCAAGATCATTATTAAGAATAAGTATTCTTCCTTATCATTAAAGATAAAAATTATACAAAGACCTAAGTTCTTACCTGAAATCTTTACTTCCCTGACTGGGTAATGTCCTAGACTTATTGGGGTCCAGTCCTGGGTCCAGATCGTACAAAGTGCCCCCGTTCCCTTTCTTGCCCCATTTCTTGAGCGAAGTAGCATAGTCTTCTGGGTTGTAGATCGGAGGTCGCTGTTTTTCCTGAAACAAGCAATTTCCATGAAACGTAAGAATTACGTACAGATGCTGTCAGAAGTTATGAACGTTGAACTTGAATGCGCACTAATAAATTTTATGAGTCTGTCTGCATGAAATGACGCTTACAGATATGCAATGAATAAGCAGAGAGAGCAACAGCGTCTGTGTTCAAGAGGTAATGTAAGTCTGTGACGTATTAACCATCTATTTACTGTAACTAAATTTAATGAATGCTGCGTCGAAATTTTTCTTTCTTTCTTTTATCTTTCTTTCGAATAAACTACATGCGCAGCTGCCCCCCCCCTCACTATTTTTGCTGAGCGTTCGTAAACCGTATTTGCAATGAATTAAATGTTTTAAGGTAAGATCTAGTTGAGCTCAATTTGTTAGAACCATTGTAAGGAATGGCTGCTTGAAAGCGATTTAGAAAATTGTTTCTCTGGCATAGAAGTTATGGATATTTTGATACCTCGATTGTATCATCTTTTATAGTATCTCTAAGGTTGCAATAATTCGTCCATTGGTCCCATGTTCAAATGGATATACGCAAATAATAAAATAATCCAGATCAAATATTTAAATAAATGCAATTATTTATTCCTCGACATAAACCATTATACATTAAAAAATAAAGGAACAAAATCTTTTTTTATTCTATACTACTATAATAATAATGGTCTCCTACCGAATTTCGGTTACGGCGGCTAATCTCAACGAGGATCAGCCAACTGCGCAGGAGATATTATAGTGTTTGCGCAAACACAGATGCACTCTTTATTCCCTCACTCTCATAGTCCGATGGGAGGCAATCCGACACAACCGGAGAGAGATTAGGCGGAGGACCAACGGTGCAACGTGCGCCCCGAGACACGGGGGTGGAAACACCGCCAACTACCAAACTCCGAGCATGTATTGACCTTTTTGACCCACTTGCTAACCACTGTTTGTTTGCTTGAAGTAGTAACTATTCCTCGCGGACAATATAAATTCAATTAAAAGAAGCGCACGTAATTGCCCAGCTGGTAGGCACTTATAAACGTTGCCTACATTACCATCGATTAGAATAAAATGAAATTGCCGGCTTAACCGCTCGCCGCTCATTCTGGTACCGTACCCCATCATTAGCAACGAAAACCACGAGCTCATTAATCACCGTGAACAATAACACTGTTATGACAACAAGGTGTAGCGAAAGCCCTGTAACTGATGATGGAAACTCAACAACTATTGAATTTCAAGATAAATATTTCCTTCTGTTTTTGTATTGAGCAATGCTTTTCATAAGTTGCAATTACCGCTAATTAGTGTTCGGAATGGTTCTAACAAAATGCCACTAACATTCCACGCTTCAACTGACTGCTGAAACAATGTTTTCTCGCGTATTATGAGCCTTTGATAATATGTCATGGTCATCTCAAGCTACGTATTTAGTTATAAGTAGATGCACTAGATTTTTAGTTATGTTAATTTTTATCGACATTTTCGCATTGGAACATTGTCCATGAGCTTATGTTTCTTAAATTATTTATTTTATATTCTTTAAATTGTATACTATTTTTGAAAAGAGTAATTACTGAGTTTCTTGCTAGGTTCTTGTCAGTAAAAGCAACCTTCCGAACCTGGCGGTAGCATGTATAATCTTGTATAATTATGTCGATCTGACGATTTGAAAGTACTTTGTGAAAAGTCTAAACGAATAAAGATATTTTTGACTTTGACAGGACTTTGACACTTTGGAAGGTTTGAAACAAAAATGGCCTAACTGATTGAAAAAAAACCTGCCATGTGCGAGTGGGAGTCGCACATGGTGGATTTCGTACCAATATGTATAAAAACGATAAAAATGAGAGCCGTAATGGCCTTGGGGTTTAAGCAGTCGATTTCACACCACGAGCTTTACGGAAACCAGCATATGTCTGAAAAGTAATTAAAAGACGTATGTATAGTAACATGACACGGCGATAGACTCACCCTCTGTCACGTTGGCACTTAATCATATTCGGTGAAATGTGGGTGTTGTTTAATATATAACATTTCCATGTCACAATGTTTGTTACCGTCTCCTCTACTCCTCCGAAACGGCTGGACCGATTTGTATGACATTTTGTGTGTAGGGGGTTTCAGGGGTAACAAATCTAGGTATGTTTCCTCCTCAGAAAACATCACTTAACCGTGGTTTCAGGGAATTAAAAATTGGAATTACAATACGAATTGAAATTTCGCCGACATCTGTCAAGTTAAGATATCTCAGACGGGAGGCTTCCAGCCTATCGGGTGATAACGAAATTAGACTACCCCGGTCCGGATTTATTTCGTTTTTTTCACTTGTTTTTAAAGAATAGTTTTTTGTGAGCAAAAAAACCGAGCACATCTTGGTTAACCAAGTTCTATTATCATGATAAGTCCGGATCAACTTGAAATATGAGTTTATATCGCGAAAGTTTAAGAAATATTATAACATTAGCTCGGTTCTCACAAGTTACCTCAACAGTCATAACTCTTTGCACGGCGATTAAGATAATTTGGCTACTTTCATTTCGGACATCTCACTCAAGCATCGAATAACAAATCGCTCGACATACATCACCACGCTGATCCCGCTCCAGTAATTACATCTCTACGCTCGTAGATACATTATTAACCGCTTTTGTTGCATATAATGCGTATGTAATAAATAGCCAATTAATACAGAAAGAAAGCTGATATACTATTTCTAGGTTGATGCACGGAAAGGTATTTCGAACAGGTGCAATATTGTGTTCACAGCTGCTAACATGCTGTTTATATTACATACATACATATCCTCACGCCTGTATTCCTGTATGGGATAGGCAGTGAGACACATTTCACCGAAGATGATTAAGTGTCAACGTGACAGATGGTGAGTCCATCGCCGTCTCAGTCACTAAACATACTTTTATGTCTTTGAATTACTTCTCAGACATATGCAGGTTTCCTCACGATGTATTCACGTGGTGTGAAATCACTGTACATAAGTTTTAGTTTTTTAGAAAAACTCATTGGTACAGGCCCCGCTAGGATTCGAACGGCGACTGCTCAAACCTCAAGGCCACCACGGCTCATAGTGCTCACCAGCGTGGACTTTGTTTCTCAGAACCCTAATTTAAGAAAAAACCTTTGTTACTCCTTGTAATAGTTATCTGAAAGTGATAGTCCTGATATAATCAGTCCAGGCGTTCCAAAGATTACCCGTGACAAACAGACAGTCATAGAAAAAAATATATATATTGCTTCTTTTATAACAGAACCGTAACCGGTAGTACTTTCATATATACATTCAGTGAAAAGCTGTTAATTTGGAATCGCAAACTTCAATTTTATTTATGTACATACCTGTCTATGTATAGATGGAAACAGGACCTGTCAGTTTTCAGATCTTTTCATCTATACATCTGTATACATCTTCTCCACAGATAAATAAAATTGGAGTGTATGTTTGTAATTCCAAAATTACACCTTTAGAAACCCAATTTAAATTTTGTATCTCTGTCTGTTTTCTCCGGCTAATCTCCGAAACGGCTGGACCGATTTTAACGGGAATTTCACTGGCAGATAGCAAATTTTACAAGTAGTAATTTAGGTATCATTTATTTAAAAAAAAAACATTAGGGTTCCGAGGGTCACTCATGAAATTAACTCTACGCAGGTAAAACGCGGGGCACAGCTGGTACATAATAATAATCCCTTAAACCCTGTGAACTTAAAAGCAAGCAGTCATTCTGAAGTACCCAACATTTCAAATTTCCGGACACTAAAATTTTACGTATGCCATCAAACAACACAGATTGTGAACCGAGAAGATATTACCTTTTGTATTTTCGTCTCAAGATGGTATCTGTCAATTGTATGTAACAGTTGCATTATTTAGGCGGAAATCTAATTATATATCTATTGTAATAACAGTTTACGTTAGTTTTTGAGATTACGACGCGTGTAAAAGAGAAAGGTTGATTGCTATCTGGTCTGTTTTGATTGCGTTCGTTATTATCATAATTGGAGTATAACTATGGATGATTAATACTTGCTTTATTTGGGGATTTAATGGCTAGTGTTTTGAACGATCATGCTCTACTGATCTCTTTAAACTGACGCCATGATTCGAAGTTAGTTAATAGATTCAGACACAGTATAAATATAAGATTTGCAAGCAGTGTGGAACTTACGCCTATTATCTATACATATTTATAAAATTGAAGTGTCTGTTAGTAATTCAAAAATAACAGCTTTTCACTAAATGCATATGAAATTATATACGGTATTAACATGTAAAACCCAATTTTGTTAAATCTCCGAAACGGTTGGACCGATTTTATCGGGACTTTCACTGGCGGATAGCTAAAGTTACAAGAAGTAATTTAGGTCCGCGAACATGAAAAAAAATCTGTTGATTATTACAGGATGTCGGGGAAAATAGGACAGCTGTTTAAATATCTGATAGGGTATAATATTAGGAAGCAGATAAAATGATTATGACATAAATATCTTCTTCCGTTTTCGAGTAATTGACGTTCAGATTTGACCATATCAAGACCTTATTTTCGCATAAAAATGCGAAGCGGTAACGTAGAGTTATTCACATGAAATCTAACTATTTTTTTATTTTTTTCTCCCACTTTTAGTTCCTGAAATAATCCCATTAAACCATTTTTCGAAACCGTTAACCTTTTCCTTAATTTAACAAGTTAAATTACCGCGTACGTAATGTAGGTAAACTCGGCCGCGCGTTCATTCAATAGCTTAAGGCCGCGAGCTCTTCGGCCCTTAGCAACCATAGCCTATAACTACGTTATCGTTGGAGCTAGATATTTTACGACTTCAACAAAGTGATATATTCATAAAACCTTACAACTTCTAGAAGACAACTGTTCCTTTTTCTCCGACAAATTTCAGATTTGATAAAACATTTAAAGTATTTTTTATTCAAATCCCACATTTATCTCATCTTTTAATAATATGGCAGTCTTAGGAAAACTTGGTAACCAGCTAGACTAGTTGGGGCGTCGACCCCTACAATGTAAGGAAAAGGTGTAAAAAATTCTTACAGTCATGCACATTTTCTTATAACTGCTAATTAATTAATGGTATTGTTCGATGTTGTTATAATTTCACCATTGACAATGTTTTCTCATAATGCTGTCATGCATTTAATTGGCTAAAATACAGACAAATTGTTTGAAAAACTAGACATCAATTTCTCATGATACCGTTGCTGCGTTGACATTGATACGATGAAATGTTTTTGATGTTTTTGCTGACTGAAAATTATTATAAAACACACAAATATACAAGTAAAAAAAAACTATTTTTAATAAAATCTAATGCTCGTCTTGCATGTTCATATTTCAGTAAAAAGCTTCGAAGTTCTTGATGATCACTGTTTAAAACGATAGACATAATGTTAATACTGTGCATTCGAGGTCAGCGCTTACAAGTCGTGGCGGCAGCAATAGTAAGATTTTTTTTTCATAAATTAACACCTGCCATGTCTCTATACATCACCCAAAGGTTGACTGGTCCGCCTGTACATATCATGTAAAGCAATTATTAAATAAATTAAGCATTAATTAATTATGCAGGATAATTAAATAAAACTTCTCAGCTTGGAAGTTTGAATTTACGGTACAAAAATGGAACGTCAAAGCTCTTGATACGCTCTGCTTAAACCGATGGTGGAGATAAAATCCAGGACCTCGTGTCCCGTAGCGACCACTACAATGACGCAAACGTGAACGAATGCATCCATACATATGCTCACGCCTGTATTCCCCGAAGGGGTAGGCAGAGGTATTGTAATCACAACACCCACTTTTCACCGAAGATTATTAAGTGCCAACGTGACAGATGGTGAGTCTATCGCCGTCTCAAGCACTATACATACGTCTTTGAATTACTTCTCAGAAATATGCAGGTTTAGTCACGATGTTTTCCTTCACCGTAAAGTACGTGGTGTGAATTAACTGTACATAAGTTTTTTAGAAAAACTTTTTGGTACAGGCCCCGCTGGGATTCGAACTTTCGTCGCTTGCGTAGCAGGCGACTGCTCAAACTCCGAGGCCACCACGGCATCACGCGAACGAAGTCAGCGGTAAAAGCTAGTTCTCTATATAGTTTACATTTGCATGTTGAAACAATGCAAAAAGGCCGCGTACAGAACGAGAGCGTGAGACCTATACCGTTATAATTGTTTTAGACGGTTCAATGGAGTTACATTGAAAAACAGTTCCAGAATTGTGATTACGTAAAGCGATATGATTTAAATGTGTAGGTGAGCAAAAGAAAGATTCTGAACAAAACTTCTCACTGGTACATATGCTCACACCCCCCCCCCCCGAAGTGCTGGAAGAAACATCCAGACGGACAGAGAAGGTACAAGGTACCGTATGAGTACGAGGTCAGGTCAAAAATTGGGTTTTTCTGTCAAGAAATTCACAATAAATGCCCGGAGTTTGGAAGTTGGCGGTGTTTCCACCCCCGTGCCTCGGGGCGCACGTTGCACCGTTGGTCCTACGCTTGATCACTCTCCGGTCGTGTCGGATTGCCGTCCCATCGGACTATGAGAGTGAGGGAATAAAGAGTGCACCTGTGTTTGCACACACTTGTGCACTATAATATCTCCTGCGCACATGGCTGATCCTCGTTGAGATTAGCCGCCGTAACCGAAATTCGGTAGGAGATCATTATTATTATTACAGGTACCGTATATACTTTCACGATATGCAATTAGTTAAAAGTTGTTTAGCGAGTTTAGCGATCCAGCGAGGTAACGCAGCCAGCTTACTGAGCACAATTCCCGCAGACACTATCTTAAATTCTATTTATAATTTTTATTTTTATTTTATTTTTCTTTTTCTCGGACTAGATATAAGTAATTCCATTGTTATTATTAGCGTAAAACCTGCAATAAACTTTCAATTTATATTCTATTACAGATAGACATTTAAATTTTATTTATTTGTATAGATAAAGATTTTTCTTATCGTGTCGATGACAGACATTTTAATTGTTGTTACTTGGCTATGTGTATAGATTTTACCTTAGAGACTGGCTCCTCACTCCACCCTCCACAGTTGGCCATCCCCTCCAAAGTCAATTCACTGTAACAAAGAGAAACATAAATATAATATAGTTCATTGGACACAGTACTTATACCTAATTACAAATAATGATTGTTGCCAAGAAGCCTGGCATTGCCACGTTGAACAGCAATGCTGATTCTCTGAGCGAGAAAAGTCCCAGCCCGCTTGTCACGAGAAGCTTCTCCCGTACGATGGGCAACCTATATATTTATACATCTATCTATACAGATAAATAAAATTGAAGTGTCTGTTGGTAATACCAAAATAACAGCTTTTCACTAAATGCACACGAAAGTATACGGTAAGATATAAAAAAAACTCTGTCTGCCTGTCTGTCTGTTTGTTCCGGATAATCTCCGAAACGGCTGGACCGATTTAACACGATTTTCACTGGCAGATATCTGATGTTTCAAGGAGTAATTTAGGCTTATCTAGAAGAAATTAGGATTCCGCGAGTTAATGCATGAAAGTAAATGTACGCGGGTGAAACCGCGGGGCAAAGCTAGTAATAAGTATAATATAAAAAAAATTTAATTACAAAAGTATTAGTGAGAAGTGATAAGCTCAAATGTAATTAACATTCAAATACTTTTCAACGAAGTGACGTAACTTTCGCAACATCATCCAAAATGTCCGTTTCAAAATCACTTTCACGCAAAGTAAAACTGCACAATAAAATCCATGTTCCACAAACCGTGCGATTAATGGAAACCGCAAATATAATAGTTATTGCGGTAGGTCTAATAACAATTTTGTGAAGCGTAATGGTTGATGTCACCATAAATTGACGGTGAGAGATCTGATGGTGGACCTACTAAGGCATCGGCGGAAAATCTAAAAGTACGCCGCGATGGAATTTAAAGTAATTTGCGGCTAGTCCAAACTGTAAGCGAAAGCGATATTCTTTTCATTAGGCCTAGATAAAGTAACATTATCCTCACGCTTCGCTTGTAGACACGATACAAAATTTACGGGAATGACATATCACACCCTTAGAATGATAGGGGTTCAATTAAAAAATCAATTCTTTTTGGAAATCGCAACAATAAATAGGCAAATTTGAATGTATAGCTTAGCCTAAGTTATAAATTAAAATTTTCCGGTAATTATTTTACCAGTTTCGAATATAATATATTCTTAGGTACGAAGTTTTAAGGAAGGCTTAAGTTGCGCATTGAAGAAATACATTTTGAGGTCTATCTTATGATCTTAACATAATTACTGTCGCAAATTTCGAGTTGAGCTCCTATCGTTATGAGGATGCGATATGTCATGTGACTGATTTTGAATCGTAAGCGTTAGCTCAAGCGCGAGAGAATGTTACTTTGTATAGGGCTACAGGAAAGCATGGTTACTTATAATATAATATTGGGGTAAAGTTCGACGCTAGTATATGACCGTGTGATAGAAATTTCTATCGAAACAAGTAATATTGACATTTGGCAATGATTGTGGGTTGGAGCTGGATTAAATGAGGTTGTGGACAATGTTGTCCGCTTTACAAAACATAGTCTGTAGTCGGACTATGATATTAATTTCCTGCGAAGTTAAGCAACCCTAACACTAGCCAGTAATTGGATGCGTGACCGCCCGAGCTCTCTACGTGCCTCAGAGAGGACTTGAAGCCGTCGGTCCCGTTGCCAATTTATCATCTTTGACAATCGTTACAGGTCAGCCGGAGGCCTAAAATAGTTTGACAGCTGGTTTAAAACAGATTACAGATTTTATTCGTTTAAAGGGGTTGCGAAGGTCAGATAGAAGTCGCTTCGTATAAAAGTCAAGAGTCGACCCCAACACTCTATATGATAAGGCCAGGGAGATGAGTGTATATATATGGTAAAGTTATACTATAGCATCCGGATCATCTATACATATATACGGTCATATATATAGCTACGCGGGACTTATCACGATAATATTTTGAAAATAATGTACCTCGAGCCGTGGTGGTGGCCTCGGGGTTAGAGCAGTCGCCTGCTACGCAAGCGACGCAAGTTCGAATCCCAGCGGGGCCTGTAGCAATGAGTTTTTCTAAAAAAATTATGTACAGTGATTTCACATCACGTGCTTTACGGTGAAGGAAAACATCGTGAGGAAACATGCATATTTCTGAGAAGTAATTCAAAAACGTATGTATAGTGCCTGAGACGGCGATAGACTCACCATCTGTCACGTTGGCACTTAATCAAATTCGGTGAAAAGTGGGTGTTGTGATAACAACACCTCTGCCTACCCCTTCGGGGAATACAGGCGTGATCATATGTATGTATGTACCTCGACGTTTCGATTGGGTCAAACCAATCGTGGTCTCAACCCTTAGTCTGTAAGGAGATCAGCAAGCTCGTCTTCGCAGCTGCCCCGAAACATTGGTATTTTTTTTAATTATTGTTTCATCTATACGGTCTATACAGATAAATAAAATTAAGTGTCTGTTTGGAATTCCAAGGTAGTGACATAAAATAATATTTTTTTTTCTCAGTTTGCAATTTCCGAAGCGATTTTAACGAGTCTTCCACTGACAGATATCTAATTTCAGTATCAAGTTCAGGTCACGCATGAAATAAGCTGTACGCGGGTAAAACCGCGGGGCACAGTTAGTTGGCAATAAATATATCAAATAATGAAAACATTTTTTTTACAACTTATACCACAACCTTAACCTACTTTCATCGAAGCAAATCGTCACTTATCGAACATCTTATTGGAATCACCACGGAAAATCGCATTGCCTTAGAGCGTACTACAGACAGACCTCTACATTCCTAATAACATATAACAATCAGAGCTCTTATTAAAATGGGTATGTTTAGGGGCCATACCATAAGGTTCATTTCACGATTGCTTAGTCAAATGGAAATGTAAGTTTTTATATCATCGCCAGTAAGTAAAGGATTATCTTCACTATCTCTGGTCTCATACAAATTCAGGTTCTTTTTAGCGACATTTAATACTGTTCGATTTTTAAGTATGTCAGTGACGTCATTATTTTGGTGCTAGAAAAAAAGGGAGCGGTGGTGGTCTTGAGTTTTGGCAGTCGCCTGCTACTCAAGCGACGCAAGTTCGAATCCCAGCGGGGCCTGTACCACTGAGTTTTTCTAAAAACTTATGTACAGTGATTTCACACCACGTGCTTTACGGTGAAGGAAACTTGCATATATCTGAGAAGTAATTCAAAGACGTATGTATAGTGCCTGAGACTAGGTTATTTTTATTTAAAAAAACATTTACGGTTGCGCGGGAATTTAAAAAAATCTACGCGGATGAAACCGCAGGGCACAGCTTTATATAAAATTCGTGTTTGTTTCTAAATATAATAATTTAATTTCTTAACATTCATAGTGTCGCGATTTTACGGCCCATCTGATGGTAACCACAAAATACCGCAAAATTATGTACAGATAACGTTATACAGATAACACATAAACACAGGAACGTTACGTCAACGAAATATCTACATATGCTCACGCCTGTATTCCCCGAAGGGGTAGGCAGAGGTATTGTAATCACAACACTCACTTTTCACCGAAGATGATTAAGTGCCAACGTGACAGAGGGTGAGTCCATCGCCGTCTCAGACACTATACATACGTCTTTGAATTACTTCTCAGAAATATGCAGGTTTCCTCACGATGTTTTCCTTCACCTTAAAGCACGTGGTGTGTAATCACTGTGCATAAGTTTTTTAGAAAAACTCATTGGTACAGGCCCCGCTGGGATTCGAACTTGCGTCGCTTGTGTAGCAGGCGACTGCTCAAACCTCAAGGCCACTGCTCAAACCTCAAGGCCACCACGGCTCTATCTATCACGAAATATATCACGCCTCATATCTCATTTATAATATTAATGAACAAAATTAAGAATTTAATACGCATATGAGCGCAGCATTAAATATTCATCAGCTTCCAATAAATAAAATAAGAAACTCGTAATGATTGATATACGATTGCTGTTTGACACGAAATTTTTTCACCCAATTTTTCACACTTCCGATAAGCATTTCCGTTCGTGTTTTATAAGCGTTTTTTAATTATAAAAACGATTACATAAATAAGCGATCAACGATCACACATGGTTACCTAACTATGTTATTTACTTGATTTGATAAAATCGTGTGATTAATCAACGTGACAAGATGATGAATGGAGTATATTTATCAGATGGCAGGCTGCTAATTGCAAAATAAGAAAATTACATTGTATTGTGATGACAAAAATAATCACACAGTACGCTATGATAGCTGTTCAACGAACTGACTCAATTTTAAATATCGCACCCTCAGAACGATAGGGGCGCAACTATTACGAAATATTACGAAATCTAATTAAGACAGACAGACTTTAAAAATTGTATGTTCTGTAATAGTATGTTCTACCCCAAGATTTTAAAAATCAATTTTTTTTTTCATTTAAGAATAAAACACAACCTAGACTTTATTATTAAAACATAAAAAAAGTAATTGTACCCAAAACTAGTAAAATAATGACTTACCGGCCGATCTATGATTGCGATTTCCAAAAACATTGGATTCCTGAATTGAGCCCCGTTCTGAGGGTGCGATATTTAAAATTGAGTCAGTTCGTTGAACAGCTATCACCCACTTTTCACCCCTGAAATTAGGTCAGCGCGGGGCACTGCTATCTAAATATATATAACTCATAGTGATCTATCAACGCACAGCCCAAACCACTGGACGGATCGAATGAAATTCGAATGAAATTTGGCATGCATGTAGATGTTATGACGTAGGCATCCGCTAAGAAAGGATTTTGATTAATTCTACCCCCAAGGGGAACCACGGGGCACAGCTAGTTTCTCAATAAACGTCAAATTAAGTACTGGAGACGCTCGATGGTGGCGCTACAAATCGGCAGACGTATTGTATGTATGTTTACATTCAAACTCAAAATTAAATTAAAAAAAAACATTCAGTCATATTTAGTACCTACTCCTTTTCTGAAGTCGGTTACCTTTATATTATTAGACATACATACATATGCTCACGCCTGTATTCCCCGAAGGGGTAGGCAGAGGTGTTGTTATCACAACACCCACTTTTCACCGAATTTGATTAAGTGCCAACGTGACAGATGGTGAGTCTATCGCCGTCTCAGGCACTATACATACGTCTTTGAATTACATATGCTCACGCCTGTATTCCCCGAAGGGGTATGCAGAGGTGTTGTTATCACAACACCCACATTTCACCGAATTTGATTAAGTGCCAACGTGACAGATGGTGAGTCTATCGCCGTCTCAGGCACTATACATACGTCTTTGAATTACTTCTCAGAAATATGCAGGTTTCCTCACGATGTTTTCCTTCACCGTAAAGCACGTGGTGTGAAATCACTGTACATAAGTTTTTTAGAAAAACTCATTGGTACAGGCCCCACTGGGATTCGAACTTGCGTCGCTTGCGTAGCAGGCGACTGCTCAAGCCCCGAGGCCACCACGGCTCCATTACCACATATTATTAGACTTCTTACAAAGTACGCTAAAATCGTTAGGACACAAAAATTACACTGAACAGGATTATAAAAGTTACCACTAGGTTGGGAAGAGCCTTGCCGCGTTATTCACTAAGATTTCTCAGCGTCGAGCTCGAAGATAAGCGTTGATTTCAATCATAGGAAATTTATACATAATACATAGAGTATAAGGTTCAATTTCGTATCTTTAAAACCGACACTCGACAACGAGTGCGACACTGAGAAACCTTAGTGACTAACGCGGCTGCAACCTATTGTATAGCGTAGTTATAGCCAGTCGAGCATACTTGTGTTGTAGGGGTCAGTGTTTCTCGGTACTTATCTAATCGCCTGCAGGGATGAACGGTACATGTAGATAGCTAAATGATTGGTGTTGAGTGATAAAGTCTTGGGGCGTGCAGTAGCGAATATCCTCGGGATATCTAACGCTCCATTAAATATACAAGGCGTCCTCAATAAAAGCTATTAAGCCGAAAGTTATGGATAGCATATAACTTATCTATACTACTTTATATCATAAAGAGGAAGGATTTGCATGTAAGTATGTTTGTAACGAATGGGCTCAAAAAGTACTGGACCGATTTTTAAAATTCGTTCACCATTTGAATGCTACATTATCACTGAATAATACAGGCTATGTTTTATCCCCGTACTTCAATCATGGCTCTTACATTAGGACTTACATTATATTATATTTACGCTGGTGGAGAGCCGTGGTGGCCTTGAGGTTTGAGCAGTCGCCTGCTACGCAAGCGACGCAAGTTCGAATCCCAGTGGGGCCAGTGCCAATGAATTTTTCTCAAAAACTTATATACAGTGATTTCACACCACGTGTTTTACGGTGAAGTAAAACATCGTGAGGAAACCTGCATATGTCTGAGAAGTAATTCAAAGACGTATGTATAGTGCCTGAGACGGCGATGGACTCACCCTCTGTCACGTTGGCACTTAATCATCTTCGGTGAAAAGTGGGTGTTGTGATTACAATACCTCTGCCTACCCCTTCGGGGAATACAGGTGTGAGCATATGTATGAATATTTACGCTATACATGTATGTCTAAGAAGAAATTCAGACGCATGTAAAGTGCTTGCAACTTTCTGGGAAGATATTTATAGGATCGCAATTTATGTTTCATCAAATATCAAAAGGTTAAGTTAGAATTCGTTTGTATATACACAATATTAGTACTTAGAAACACTGTAAATTATAGGATCGTGCGTGGCTCACGACAGGTCATTCCGTAACGGTGCAGCGGGATATTAAATGTTATTTATCGGAATTCGATGTCATACGGAAATGCGAAAAAGATTTTGGAACACGACTCTCCAATCAATGTAACGGTACTTTATATTTAGCCTAGCTTTCGCCCGCAGCTCCACTTGCATGGCAGTAAATGAAACGGTGGATTTTTGGAAAATCCTTCTTAGTGTATATTGTAAATCCCGAACCCCGACTCGGATGCTAGATCATCTCAGGTAGCCGGGATTAATGTAAATAATATTTTACCACTTTGGCACGCAGTGGCCTAGGGGTTTGAACAGTCGCCCCCTACGCAAGCGACGCAAGATCCAATCCCAGTGGGGCCTGTACCAGTGAGTTTTCCTAGAATACTTATGTGCAGTGACTTGCTTTACGGTGAAGGAAAACATCGCGAGGAAACCTGCAAACGTCTGAGAAGTAATTCAAAAACGTATGTATAGTGCCTGCGACGGCGATGGACTCACCCTGTCACGTTGGCACTTAATCATATTCGATGAAATTTGGGTATTGTTGTTACAACACCTCTGCTTACCCTTTGGACCCTTCTGGGATGGCGGTACAGTACTTCCTATCTACTCTGGAAACAATAAATCAATAACTTTAACGAGAAGAATCTAATCTTAAGGAGGATAGCGGCTATAATACCTTTACCTCACCAAAAATTTACAACCCATCTAATTTCCTGTTCATTCGAGGAACATCAATTTAAACATAGCATAGGTTATCTAGCGTTACAAAATATCCGTATGTAATTTTCATTGTTATTTGTTTTTTTTAATTTAATTTTTCTCTAGCATAGACAATGTCTAACATAATAAAAGGAAAGGTAGAGAGGAAGGGGAAGACCAAGGCTAACATGAGACAAGATGAAGAAAAGGTGTGTGTCATGACGTATAAGGAGGTCAAAGAGATGACACTGGACAGAGACTAATGGAAAGAGTTGCATCGGTTACACCGACAAGAGTTATTACTCTTAAATTCATGATGATGAGACAATGTCAGGCCATACCATAACCTCTTATTGCCATGATAGTTTTACTCTTGTTATGAGACAGATGTATATGACGTATGTAAGTCTGTCACTGTCGCACAGCTGCACTAACATTGCAATATGAGCTCATTGTTGGGCCCGTGATCTATTGTTGTCGTAACATTTTTAAATTATATCTGAAGGAAGTTTAAACATGGCAGCGAACAGGCCAGTTTTAAGATTTGACATAAAGATGTAAGTAAAAATAAAATTATATTTGTCTGTCTTTTTATGGCCTTTTTACTGTATTCTTATCATAAGCCGTTCTCGTCTAGAAACCAACTTTGTAGATTTTATAAAAGCAATGTAAGTAAGTATCTAGTTTTTGTTGATTTTTTGTGACCTTACTTCTGGCATTACTGTAGAGTATTTTAGGGTTTCAGCAACAATTTGTTTCAGTTAAATATCAATTAGATAGATAAAAAAGCCGTGGTGGCCTTGGGGTTGGAGCCGCCTGCTACGCATGCGACGCAAGTTCGAATCCCAGCGGGGCCTGTACCAATGAGTTTTTCTAAAAACTTATGAGAAGTAATTTCACAACATGTGCTTTACGGTGAAGGAAAATATCGTGAGGAAGCCTGAGAATTTGTTCAAAGACGGATGTATAGTGTCTGAGATGGCGCGACTCGCCATCGTTGGCACATAATCTGTTCGGTAAAAAGTGGGTGTTGTTATTACAACACCTCTGCCTAGCCCGTCGGGGAATAGAGGCATGAGCATATGTATGCAAAGAATATTACAAGGATTTTTTTTAATTTTATCTGTTGTCTGTTTGTGCAATAAATTATTTGATACGAAGCGATTTTTTTCTCTATCTGTTTGAGCTTTGGCGAAAAGACTATAATTGGTTCACAAAAGGCCATGCTCATCCCCATCAAAGGTAACATCGTCCAGGTGGGTGTCATGTCTGGGGATCACCGGCTCCAACTGTTCTAGTTGGAAACTTGTATATATCTGCAATGCGCTTGAAAACTCTTATTGCGCGATTTAGGTTCTCATGAATTTGTACTCAAACTTTGCATTTGTTAGCGAGTAGCGCCATCTAGCGAGCTCTGCTACAGAACGGTTACTTTACGTATAAATTACTGGTTCTATACTATTTTCATTCAGTACGCAATGTCATAAGTCATAACATTGTTCAAGCGACGCAATGCATTCCGCGAATTTCTGACATTCGCATTCACGACATCGATTGTATTCGATTGGTATGCGATACTTTCGCTTATAGGAATTTGAAGTTAACAATATATTTTGACAAGCTGTGCCCCGCGGTTTCACTCGTGTAGACTTAATATCATGGGTGGCCCGCAGAACCCTAACACTCTATATATTCTATACATACTGTGTCTGTTTGTATTTCCAAAATAACAGCTTTTCTATATATATATATATATATGAAAGTATATACGGTACTGATTTGAACAAAAGCTATTTTTATTTTTTTTCTCTATCTGGCAGTCCATCTGTCTGTCTGTCTATTTGTTAATAGCAATGTTACAAGAAGTAACTTAGGTTACTTCTATTTGAAAAAGCATACCTAAGTGCTCCTAGGGGACCCTAGGAATTAAGCTGCGCAGGTAAAACCGCGGGGCACAGCTAGTTAGATATATAAATGGTCTCCTTATCTGAACAACTGATACACTTTTACCATTTATAATATTAATTAAGGATGTACTAGATTAAATTATACCATACATTTACGTACAATTTAAAAGTTTAATATAAATACTCATACAGCTGCCGTCATGAGTTATGAGCTCTGTTGCATCTACCTCAGCTTACCCCTTCGTGACCCTTCTGTGATGGCGTGAACATATTTATTATTATATATATCTGTACTAATATTATAAAGAGGAAATATTTATATGTTTGTAACGAATTGGCTAAAAAGTAGAGGACTGATTTGAAAAATTCTTTCAGCTATGGATAGCTACATTATCAGCGAGAAATATAGGCTATATTTTATTCCCGTACTCTCACGGGAACGGGAACTACGCGGGCGAAACCGCGGGACGTCCGCTAGTTTTATTATGATATACAGTTTAAGCTGCTTTTCAATGTCTTATGACAAGTATTTCTAAAAATATTAACTTGGTAAAGCTGACAGTCAGGAACAATAAATGTTATCTCAATTTTAGTGTCTCATACAACTGAGATAACTAGATCATCCATAAAACTTTCCAAGGCACGGATGACACCAGCTATTTTTATTACCTTCAAGTTTTTTTGCATTGGCAACTTATTCCACGCTTGCACCGGTTAAAACTGGTAATACCAGATTAAATGCGTGGTAGCGAAATGCTAATATCTGGCAGATTTCAAATTTATTAATCTACCGTTTTCAAAGCTACTGTAAATCAAAACAGGAATTTATTTGAATAATTCTCTATATTTTTATATATCAGAATTAGAAATATCTTTACATGATTATATTTCTTAAAAATTAATATCAATAAATGTTACCATAGAGTTCGGAAGGTTGCTTTTCCTGAGAAGGACATACTAAATATATTAACTTATTTTATGACGAATCCTTAACTGAATAAAAGGAGTCAGACTTTTTTAGGTGTCTGACATAATAATAATAGCATAATTATGCTATTATGAACATAATATTTACCTTGTCCTACAATATCATTGTTCGACGTAGTTTATTTAAACTGTATGTGTTCGCGGTTATAACTCTGGGGCCTTGGGGTCTAAATGCTAATCAACTTTTCAAAGAGGTTGCACGTCGTCTGGTAGAAGCCTCTCGTGACAAGCGGGCTGGGGCTTTTCTCGCTCAGAGAATCAGCATTGTCATTCAATGTAGCAATGCTGCCAGCCCTCTTAGTACGATCCCGGGGGAATCCGATTTGGACCAAGTTTTCTACTTGTAATTAGTTTTAAGTTTTTATTAAATAATTGTTACTATATGACTGAATCGCATGCAATCCCTAAATAATACATTATCTTACATATGCTCACGTCTGTATTCCCCGCAGAGGTGTTGTAATCACAACACCCACTTTTCACCGAATTTGATTAAGTGCCAACGTGACAGATGGTGAGTCTATCGCCGTCTCAGGTACTATACATACGTCTTTTGAATTACTTCTCAGACATATACAAGTTTCCTCACGATGTTTTCCTTCACCGTAAAGCACGTGGTGTGAAATCACTGTACGTAAGTCTTTTTAGAAAAACTCATTGGTACAGGCCCAGCTGTGATTCGAACATGCGTCGCTTGCGTAGCAGGCGACTGCTCTAACCCCGAGGCCACCACGGCTCTTCTATCTACATTATCTTCAATCACATAATAACAATATTAACATACAATCAATCAGCTCTAATTTACAAATATATTGATCATCAATTTCCTATTTCCCGCTATTTTAAAACGGATCACTTTCTCGATGATGCCAAAATCTGAATACTTAATAAGCAAAACTTTCAAATGTCCGCGTAAGTTTATTTGTCGTAGAAATTCTTTCGTCTTTGCAAACAGGGTCATTATTATTTTCATCTAAGTATATATAAAACTAACTTCGACCCGATGCTTCGTCTAGACGGCAGTTAGATTTCTCATACAAACTTTCAACACCCATTAAACTCATTGGGGGTGAAATGTACCTTCACCTCACCTATAACACGATCTCCAAATTTCATCTCACTAGAATAAGCGCCTTAGGCTGTGCGTTGATATTATGTCAGTCAGTCAGGAATTGGCACTTTATATGTATTAAATATTATTTTAAGCGGAACATACTATTTACACCTTTCTCCTTGTCCTGTCTATTTGTCCCGAATAATCTTTGCCTCCTCTTTAATAAATATGCTCACGCCATGCCAGAAGGGTCCCCGAAGGGGTAAGCAGAGGTGTTGTAACAACAACACCAACATTTTACCCTATATGATTAAGTGCCAACTTGACAGAGGATGAGTCCATCGCCGTCTCAGGCACTATACATACGTCTTTGAATAACTTCTCAGACATATGCAGGTTTCCTCACGATGTTTTCCTTCACCGTAAAGCACGTGGTGTGAAACCTGCATATGTCTGAGAAGTAATTCAAAGACGCATGTGTACCTGATACGGCGATAGACTCAATCATATTGGGTGAAAAGTGGGTGTTGTTATTGCAACACCTCTGTATATCCCCTTCGGAGAATACAGGCGTGAGCATATGTTAAATTCATTGACGACTAACTTCCGTTTACGACTTCGCTTGTGTCATTAACCTCATTTAAATCGATTAAAAATAAAATCGCCTTACTCGAAGTACTTAGTGATAATGTGGTAATAGCACGAACGATTAATTTGTTTAACATAATTATTAATTTTATTAATAAAATGAATTTTATCATCATAATAATTAATTGTAATAACAACAATTATACTGACAAAAAACCAAAAAATGTTATTCCTCAAATTCCAGTACAGTCTTCAGCGAAAAACAACCGCGATGTACATAAAAACGCATGGACGAATAAATTTATTCCATGTTTAATATTCCTATCGTGTCCCAATGTCAAGTCAGAATGGTAATTTATTCGCACTATAAAAATATGGACAAAAACGTATTACCCGAGAAATTTGTTGGTGGCATTCGTGTGAATTTGTTTGTATCATTGTTTTTACGTTGACCTCAATAGTGTTGTGCTCTGCTGAGTTTTCTCATGATTGTTTATCGATAAATGAGATACAAAATTTTGCCGTTATTATCGCATACCATTATTTGGTTTGCTAATGCTACGTTCTAGTTTGTAGATTTAGGTTAACAAAATTAACAGCATAATTTATGATATTAATACTTTCTAGAATAAACTCTTTTATTTTTTTATTTTTTGTCGGTGATAGCGCTTATCATAACCATAAAGTTAGCTCAGAGAATCAGCATTGCTATTCAACGTGGCAATGCTGCCAGCCTTCTTGGCACAATCCTGAGAGATACCGATTTGGGCCAAGTTTTCTACTTGTAATTAGTTTTTAGCTACTTATTAGTTACTGTATAAATAAATAGAGTCAGACTAGTAAAAACCATAAAGTTTCACTTTAAATATTTTTTTCCAACGTCTAGGTAGTAGAAATATTGCCTCGTTTCTTTTTCTCCGACACTCTGTATATAAGACCTCTGCTTATTCGTTCAAAATCATCGTGATCAAATGAACATATCAAAAAATCAAACAATTTTATTTTATAATGAGCAATGTGTACTATATTATTATATAATGAGTATTATATCATCGATCGACAAAATATCAGATAAATTATAATATTATCGTGTCGATCGTGTTCACTGTCTAATGCGACTTGTTTCACTGAATTGATTTGACTTTTTAATTCAATTTGCATATTAAACGTATGATTTCCTTTTTAATTACATGCCACAAGTATAAAATTAATAACTATTCCTATATTTTATCGACACTTCACATGTCAAGACGCAAACATTCTTATTTATTCTAGAGTTCCACAGAATAAAGAAGCAATTTCTAAGATCGTCCTGGATAAATTAAGCTATACATGTATTAACAACATAATGATATTAAAAATTCTTTATTGTATTTTCTATAAATGTATCGATAAACATAGATTTATCGATAAAGGCAATGCCCTTCAAGGACGCTGACAACTCAAGTGAAGTTTAAGAGCTACATCCATCATTCGATAGGGCATAAATCACCGTTTAAAGTTGTATGTTGTTGACTGTATATAAATATTTTATAGTAACATACTAATGCTTACGCCCGTATTCCCCGAAGGGGTAGGCAGAGGTGTTATAACAACACCCACTTTACACCCAAGATGATTAAATGCTAACGTGTCGTATCTAAAGTACAATTGTGTACCCTCTGTATATACAATGAATTATACGAGAATCTAATTTATTTAAAAATCTTATCAATTCTTGTTACATTCAACCTATTCTGCAACGCAAATTAAATAGATTCCTATCATCCTTCCGCTGAATTACAGTGAGTTTTTGTATCTATTTATTTCAGTCGTAAATATCCGATAGTCAATTAAGCGCGCCTAGAAAACAAACCGTAAGAAGTTTTTCTCATAATTTAACTGTAGATTAAACGCAGATATCTAGCGAATGTATCTATTGCTATGGTTCTCAAACTTTGTTTTAAAAATAAACGAAACTAATTGAAAACATTGAGAATTTTTGGTGGAACTCAAATCCATCATATACTAAGCCTAGCTGTGCCCGCGGTTTCTCTCGTGTAGACTTTATTGTGTTATACCACATTTTATGTCACGGGAACGGGATAAAATCATATAAAATAGTATAATATGAACCGTGGTGGCCTCGGGGTTAGGGCAGTCGCCTGCTACGCAAGCGACGCAAGTTCGAATCCCAGCGAGGCCTGTACCAATGAGTTTTTCTTAAAAAACTTATGTACAGTGATTTCACACCACGTGCTTTACGGTGAAGGAAAACATCGTGAGGAAACCTGCATATTTCTGAGAAGTAATTCAAATACGTATGTATAGTGCATGAGACGGCGATAGACTCACCATCTGTCACGTTGGCACTTAATCAAATTCTATTATCTGTATGTAAAATAGTATAATATTAATGATAATATCCTATGTCCTTCCTCTTGTTCAAAAATACTTCCCCATAAAATCCAAATTTGTTCAGCCGTGATTGAGTTATAAATAGTGTAACCAACACAACTTTCTTTTATATGTATAGATTAATATAGTTGAGGTTAGGAAATAAAAAATTATGCATCATTTTAAAATGATGTAAAGTCATGATTTTACCACCTAACTACGTAAATAATCTTTAGGCTCAATTCACAATTTCTACCTACAAAGAAGCCGAGAGCAAAATTGGCCAATTTACAGCGAAATTTGGTGAAACCCATTTCACCGTCAAAGCTAAAATCATATAAAAAACATATCTATTATCATAGTCAAATTTTCCTTTAGCTTAGCTTTGACATCGTATAACCCACCGTTAGTTTGAAAAGTACCGTAGATATCATACAAATGCGCCCATTTTATTCAGGCATTCAAAGAGTTGCATATATATACATACATTATACTCACGCCTGTAATCCTCGAAGGGGTAGGCAGAGGTATTTTAATGACAACACCCACTTTTCACTAGATTTTTTCTATAAACTTATGTGCAGTGATTTCACACCACGTGCTTTACGGGGAAGGAAAACATTGTGCGGGAACCTGCATATGTCCTGCATAACCTGAAAAGTATTTCGAAGACGTATGGATAGTGCCTGAGAGGGTGATGAAAAGTGGGTGTTGTTATTACGTGAGATTATCGCACGCTTAGAACAATAGCGGCTCAATTCAAAAATATTTTTTAAAGTTTTAATTTAACACCTAGGCAGTAATTATTTTACCAGTTGTAAATTCAATGTATTTTATATTTTAAATTAATTTTATGTACAAATTACATGTAGAAATACATTGTGAGATCTATATTAATTATTTTCGTAAATTTTGAGTTGACCCCCATCCTTCTGAGGTCTGTTATGTACGTATGATTTTTAAGTCCTCAAAGTTTGAGAAACGCAGTCTTTAACCAGTTAACCCGGCACATTGTTTCTGAATACCCGTCGTTAAGTGTTAATAACGCATTAAAATTGCCCGGCTAGTATTAAGATCGGATATCGCGCACCTTGCGTACGCGCTGGGCTCACTGGCATAATAGCTTGCAAGTTATCCAGTTGAAGTGTCCGATATTTATCAGGACTTACGGAAAAGTAGTATTAAGTAAGTATTCGTATCCAATTCTCATTCAAAACTAGCTATGCCCCGCTGTTTAACCCGAGTAGACCCTAACCTAAGTTACTCCTTGCCTACATATGTCTGAGAAGTAATTCAAAGACGTATGTATTGTGTCTAAGACGGCGTTAGACACACCATCTGTCACGTTGGCACTTACTTACCTTCGGTGAAAAGAGGGTGTTGTTATTAGAACACCTCTGCCTACCTCCTCGGGGAATACAGGCGTGAACATATCTATGTATGTAAACTTTTCCTCTGTCTGTCTGAATGTCTGCTGGCTAATCACTGAAACGAGTGCAGGGCACATCTAGTATTTATAAAATATGTATAAAATATCCTAAACCTGTTTAATGTTTTATGATAAACAGATGGTGTAACTGTTTTTATAAATAAATAAATGATTCCCAGCGTTCTTATCAAATTTAGTGAAGTGACTTATAATTGAACACTGAATATATATTTTATATCTGTGCATTGGTTACGGTTGCTCACTAGAATGTAATCGCCTCACTGTTTCCTTGCTTTGTCTATTATATTTTTATTACTTCCTGTTGTCTATGAGCACGATCTCTCTCTTCTCTTCTTGCCGCCATTACACATTTAAATATATATAGGTAACTCAAAGGTGACTAACTGATTGACTGACATAGTGATCTATCAACGCACAGCTCAAACCACTGGACGGATCGGGCTGAAATTGCATCGCATGCATGTAGATGTTATGACGTAGGCATCCGCTGATTAATTCTACCCCCAAGGGTATAAAATAGGGGATGAAAATTTGTATGAAACTTTGTCAATTACAAACCGATATATTATATAAAACTAAATCTGCGCGGGTGACACCGCAGGGCACAGCTAGTTGTAATTATATATCGCCCAGTCACTGTGTTTTCTTAACATCTTAATACTTAAAATACTCATAACACATTGACCACACAGACCGCAAGCAGTTATCCAATAATAAACCTTAGCGTATGTAAATTAGGTTTCAATATAATTAAAACAATAATTTAGATGCGTCATGTCTGTAGAATTTGCTGAGATAACATCAAAACGCAGTCAATAATAAATTGACATGTCAAACGGTTGTAATCCAATCGTTTCCATAAAAGGCAACAACATTACCATTTACATTGAACTTAGGAATGGTCAAAGAATATGAGCGCAGGCCTACCATCACCGATTTAAACATAGCGTATTAAAAGCAGAAAACCTCAAGCGGCGGAAATATGCAGATATCAGTAATAATTGTATATTTCTGCCGTTTGGGGTTGAGACTTTGGGGCCATGGGGGCCAAATGCGAAACTCCTTTTTAAGGATCTTTCAAAATGCCTGGTTGACGTCTCTGGTGACCGTCGAGCTGGTTCTTACCTCGGTCAGAGGCCAGGCCACCATTCCCGCAGACACTAATTTAAATTCCGTGTTTTATTTTATAATCTTTTTCTTTTTCACTATGTGATAGGTTTAAATAAGCTATGTATATACAGATAAATATTTTTTCTTAAATAATAAATTATTGTTTCAAAAAAAAAATTAAAAGCTTCTGAGCTTTGACGTTTTGTGTACCGTAATATTAAACGTCAATAAGTTCTTAATGCGCGCTGCTTAAGCAATCGTTGACAACCAGATATAATATTTAATATCAGGGTGCCAACTAGGATTTATATTAAGTATTACTCGCGTAAGACTATGAAAACAATGTTACTTTGTGTTATTTTTTCCCGTTTTTGCAAAAAATTCCATTAATGCTTCGCTCCTATTGGTCGCAGCGTGATGTCATTAACCCTTAAGCCTTCCTCTATAAATGATCTAACCGATAAAAAAATAATTTTCAATTCATACCAGGAGTTCCTGATATTACCACGTTCAAACAAACATACACATTCAGATTTATAATACTAGTATTCGTAAAATTAAAAAAATGTTTTTTTTTATAAATTTATGTGGAAAGAGGTTTTATGTAAGAATGATAGGCAGCGTGTGATCGGTAAGACTATAAGAAGAAGTAAGAAGTGACAGATGACAAAACGATGGTGGACGACGTGAAAGACGGACGACGAAAGACGTATTGATTATTTATTATTTTAAGATGTTTATTTAAGTTATTATAATTAGAAGACGAAGTAAAGAATATTTCAGTCAAATCTTTATATTTAATTTATTTCAATCCCACGTTTATACAAATAATTAGGTTTGAAGTGTCTGTTTGTAAATTAATAGATTCAAAAAAATACATTATAATATTTTTTCTCTGTCCGTCTGCCTGTTTGTTCGGGCTAATTTCTAAAACATTTTGCTTGTTAATGTACAGAATGTACTATCTATCTTCACATAATCTATGCCACCTGAAACATGGACCGGTCTTTAATAGAACCTACATTTTATCCCCGGGACGCCGCGTCCTGTTAGCTATTTCCAGGAATGCCGGGACATCGCCTCCTATTAGGGGGATGGCATAGAACTTAGCGGGATTTATTATTCTGTGCCTCATGTATAAGTTTGTACATGCAGGAGGCTTACCACAATCGGTTTAAGCAGACTAGGTATATGAAGAACTTCAGAGATTTGTCGTTTCATTTTGGTACAATGTGTGGAATAAGGGTAGGGAGATTATAATGGCAATAAGCTCGCCCCCTACACTTGAGAAGGTCGTGGCACAGTTGCTATTGCGCATATCATTCGATCAGCGAAGTTAAGCAACCCTAAGCCTAGCCAGTAATTGGATGGGTCACCGCCCGAGTTCTATCCGTGCCTCGGAGAGCACGTTAAGCCGTCGGTCCCGGTTGCCAATTTATCATCTTTGGCAATATATACAGGTCGGTCGGAGGCCTAAAATAGTCTGACAACTGGTTTAACTCAGATCACAGATTTTCCTCGTTAAAGGGGTTGCGAAGGTCAGATGGCAGTCGCTTCGTATAAAAATCAGGTGATCAGCCGCATCGGGTTGAATCAAGTGCCGACCCCAACAATATATGGGATAAGGCTCGCCCCCTACACATGGAATTTAAACATAGCGAAATATAGGTGCTCTGTATGTACATATCTGCCTACCCCTCCGGGGAATACATGAGTGTATAATGTACGTATGGTTGTATGTAAAAGTGACTCTTGCCTTCCCTGGGTGGTAAGAAAAGATCCTATCATAAACCTTCCGTTTGATTCATACTCTATTGAATCGCGAGAATCGTAACTTGAATCTCCTTGCTTGTTATTTATTTATAGTCAAACAGATCTTATATTTTATTCTTCTCTTTATTTCCTTTATGAGAGATAAGCAATCAGTTTTGTATTTTTATCTCCATTAATTTTATTGCTGAAAGAAATATTTTATAACTTTTTTATTGCTATAAACTTACCATCATAAATTTAGCGCTTCGCACATTTTCTTAATTCTAGCCGTTTTGTATGTGAAGTCGCCCACTAAGCAAGCAAGTTCGATTCCCAATGAGTATGTCTAAAAACTTAAATACAGTAATTTCACCCCACATGTCATAAGGTGAAGGAAAACACCTTGAGGAAGCCTGACACCGCGATGAACTCTCCCTATGTCACGTTAGCATCCAGATGTCAAAGTCAAAAGAATCGAATAAAGATACTTTTGACTTTGACATCTGGCATATTTTTGGTGAAATGTGGGTGTTGACCCCTTTGGTGACTTTTGTTCATTTTATAAACATTAAAGAGGAAAGATTTGTGTGTGTTGTGACACCGATTTTAATTTTTCAGCAATGGATAGCTACATTATCAGCGAGTAACATAGGCTATGTTTTATCCCCGTACTCCCACGGGAACGAGAAACGAGGGTGAAACCGCGTGACGCCCGCTTGTATTTTGTAAATATAAGTGATGTATTAAGGCCAATCGCTACTCATCATCATAATGATGTACATGATGAATGCTTACAGTTCAAAGCTCACTCGCTCATTCGTTAAGCCAACCGGACGGCGGTGGCGGCTCAAAGGGAATGTATATTAACTCCTTATGTAGTAGTTCTTCACTAGAAGATTTAATAATTATTTCTGGAAAGTATCTACTTTGTTGAAAACAGGAATTTTATTTACACTTCTTTGAGTTGATAAAATGTGTTGATTGCTTGTGATACAATGTATGACCATTCTCCTCCATCCTGCTCCTGCATACTAAAGTTTTCATTTAGAATAACTAGATTATTTAATTGAAGATATACTATCGTACTTTATTGTGATTGTATTGGAAATGAAATTAAAAATATTACGTATACACAGTATTCTTATCGATGATATCTTTACAGATAAATATTATTTGAAGTGTCTATTTTTAATTTCAAAATAACAGCTTTTCACTAAATGTATATGAAAGTATATACGGTATATACGGTACTAACATTTTTTTTTTTATAATTTTTGTCTGTCTGTCTGTTTGTTCCGGATAATCTCCGAAACGGCTGGGCTGATTTTAACAGGACTTTCAATGGCCGATAGCTAAAATTAGAAGGAGTAACAGTCTACTTTTAAATAAACCTGCATATCATCTGCCTGGCCTTATCCCATACATTGTTGGGGTCGGCACTTGATTCAGCCCGATGTGGCTGATCACCTGATTTTTATACGAAGCGACTGTCATCTGATCTTCGCAACCAGTTGTCAGACTATTTTAGGCCTCCGAATGACCTGTAACGATTGCCAAAGATGATAAATTGGCAACCGGGACCGACGGCTTAACATGCTCTCCGCCCGAGTTTCCTCCGTGCTCACGGAGGAAACTCGGGCGGTCACCCATCCAATTACTGGCTAGGGCTAGGGTTGCTTAACTTCGCTGATCGAATGATATGCGCAATAGCAACTGTGCCACGAGCTCCTCGTAAGAAACCTGCATATCTCACGTTCAAACTCAAAAATATCTTTATTCGATTAGACTTTTTACAAAGTGCTTTCAAAGTTGGCACTTAATCATCTTCGATGACAAGGTGTTGTTGTTGTAAAGCACCGCTGCCTACCCTTTAGGGGAATATAGGCGTGAGCATGCATGTTATGTTGTGTTTAAAATCAAGTCGTCCATTACTCCGGTTCCTGTAGACTCAGAAATGTTTTGCCTGATGTAATCCTTCCGTATTCCGAGGTACAATAATATCAAGGGAAATATAACAAAGAGATTACTTTGAACCGATTGGCAGAGACATTAGCTCTCACAGTTAGTTCGAACCGTGTTATGCGTAACTGTCGACAGATGGGATGGTTTACTGAACTGAACCTAATGACGTATCTTGTGATGGAGTCAAATTGCTGTGATAATATGGTGATGGGTTTGGTTAAGTAGAGAATTTACAAGCAATGTACTTGTAAGGAAGGTTGTGTGGTTAGGTTTTTGTATTTAACCTGCACAGAACCTGGTTGACCGAGCTGTGCTCGTTTTCTTTTAGTGGCAAAAAGAAACTTTAAAAAAAGAAAAATGCAAGAATCGAACCGGTGAAGGTCAGACTCGAACCGTGGTTAGTTAAAAGTTAAATTCGTTATTAATTACTCGGTTCGAGTCTGACGTTCACCGGTTCGATATTAAATTTTTTTTTTCTTCCATCACAGTTTTTTTTTGTGACAAGAAGAACAGGTTCTATACAAGTTAAATACAAAAACCTACCCACACAGGGAATAAATACCTCACTCTCATAGTCCGATGTGAGGAAATCAGACACGACCGGAGAGAGATCAGGCGTAGGAACAACGGTGCAACGTGCGCTCCGAGGCACGGGGGTTTTTTTGGGGTAACTTCCAAACTCCGGGCATTTTATTGTGAATCTTGACAGAAAAACGCAATATCTATATTTGACCCGACCTGGGACCTCGTGATTGGCAAACAAACTTGCTAACCACTAGACCAACGAGGCAGTTTCCGGTAAACAACTTAAGTACGTTGATAAAATTACTACCGATTCGGAAACGACTCTTCTGCGAATTAAGCTTTTAAGCGTTAGGCATTTGTAACGAAGAGATTGTATGACAGTCGTGGGGGAGAGTGGAGACGTATGTCTCCAGGGAGTAACAAAAGAGTAACCAAGAGTGGATCAAACGAGGGGATAATAGTGAGTGTGATATCCGAAATGGATTACCAATGTAAAAATAAATGTATTAATGTATTAAATAAATATATAATAACTCTTCGTATGTGCGTAGGCTTAAGTGGCAATGGGCAGGCCACATTGCTCGAAGGACTGATGGCCGCTGGGGCAGTAGAGTTCTCGAGTGGACACCACGCACCGGCAAGCGCAGCGTAGGGCGCCCCCCCGCGAGATGGACGGACGATCTGGTCAAGGCCGCGGGGACCCGCTGGATGCAGGCCGCTTCCAACCGGGTGAGGTGGAATCATTGGGGGAGGCCTATGTTCAGCAGTGGAAGTCCTATGGCTGATATGATGATGATGATGATGATGATGTGTGTGCGCAGCGATTGATACAGTACGACTATACACTGAGCCATGGCCTATTTGCACCACTGCAGCGCACTGTCATATTACTAGACCTAAGTTCCTTGTATTCGTTTACTCATTTACTGTTAATATTTATTTTGTAAGTCTTCATAATTGTAGTTTTGTTTAACTTATTAGTGTGTGGCAAATAAACGTTTTATCTATCTATCTATCTATCACTATGACGTGGGATTTTTGAGCTTTTTGATAACAGCTTATTGTTTACTAACTCAAAACTCGTGACGACACCACATAAGTTTCACTAAACGCCCTTCATTCATAAGTAAATGACCTACAATATTTTCAATGGAAATCGAAGAAAGTGAGCAAGTATGTAACTTAGAAAGTGTTTAAAGATGACTTGTATTTCCATTGAGTGCAATGATCAGCAGATGTTGAGCATCGGATATTGTTAAGTAATCTCATGCTTGGTGATTCTAAGTGTTACGGTCCGAGAACTAAGTCAATTACACCGAACTAATAACAAAGTAAGTATTAATATAACTTAATAGAGCCGTGGTGGCCTCGGGGTTAGAGCAGTCGCCTGCTACGCAAGCGACGCAAGTTCGAATCCCAACGGGGCCTGTACCAATGATATTTTCTAAAAAAAAAAAAAACTTATGTACAGTGATTTCACACCACGTGTTTTACGGTGAAGGAAAACATCGTGAGGAAACCTGCATATTTCTGAGAAGTAATTCAATGACGTATGTATAGTGCCTGCGATGGCGATACACTCACTATTAGTCACGTTGGCACTTAATCAAATTCTGTGAAAAGTGGGTGTTGTGATAACTCTGCCTACCCCTTCGGGGAATAAAGGTGTGAGCATATGTATGTATGTGTTAACTTAATATATTCATACGAATACAATTGAGGTGTCTTTTTGTAATTCCAAATTAATAGCTTTTACAAATTGCATATGAAAGTATATTCGGAACTTAAATAGATATATTCATGAGATATAAATACTGTAACCATTAACATTGTATAATATATATTGTTTTAAAAGAGTAATTGTTGAGTTTCTAGCCGGGTTCTTCTCAACAAAAGCTACCTTCCGAACCCGGTGGTAACATTCATAATCATGTATAATGTATTTTGTGTCCTTCTGACGATTTGAAAGTACTTTGTAAGAAGTTTATTCAAATAAAGATATTTTGAATTTTGAATAATTCCATTTTTTTTTTAATTTTTTGTCCTGATAACTGTACCTCCACGGGTTTACCACCGTTTCGTAATCTATACTCGCTAGCGTCTCCGCCGAATATTAGTGTGAGAAATTTTGCAGTGACTCCCAGCGGTGACGTGACGAACTAAAATATGTCATACAAATATTGCGAGTGACGCTAGCGAGTATAGATTACGATAACGGTGGGAAACTCGTGATAGGGGTACTGGTGTAATAAGGAGTAAAGTTAGTCACCGCGTAATTAAATCACCCATGAAATTAATCTACGTGGGTGAATTACTAAACATACTTGTATTTTATAAGGTATTTTTAATGATCATTATGATTACTCTTCTTCTTGCGGTGCCTCTCCACTAATGGAGGTTAGTCTTCAGCTCCGCAAATTTGTCCTTATTTTTTGCAAACTTCCATTGCCTTATGTTTCGGAGCCATGACAACTTCCTCCTTCCGACTCGCCTTTTACCCCTCACTTTTTCCATCATTATACTCTGGAGAAGGTTGTAGCGCGTCGGAGAACTTCCTCATTAGTTACCCTCTGGGTTCAACTAATCTGAAGCATACGTCGGTAGAACCACATTTCAAGAGATGATTTACTCAATGAAGTGTAAGTGGAGAGTAAAATCGACTCTATGTAAGTAGACATAGAGTCGATTTTACTGACTAAAGAATATCAGTTAGTCGAATTTATAAGCAACAACTCTTTCAAAAACCAACAATTGCTCAGCAATGTGTTAAGTACTAAACTAATTAATTAAGCTTAAATATTTTTGGGATTTCCATGGATTAGTGCCCCCTATAACCCTACTCACTGTGCCCCGCGGTTACACCCGCGTAGATTTGATTTTATTCTCGCGGAACCCTAAATGTTTCTTTTTAAATAAATGTAGCCAAATAACAATAGTTATCTGCCAGGGAAACTCCTGTTAAAATCGGTCCAGTCGTTTAAGAGATTACCCGGAACAAACAGACAGACAGACAGACGGACAGGGAAAAAAATTAAAAATGGTATTTTTATGTCAGTATCGAGTATACTTCCAAATATATCTAGTCTAAAGGTGTAATTTTGGAATTACAAACAGACACTTTAATTTTATTTATATTTATATATAATGTGGGTGCACTATAAGAACCCCTCTGCCTACCCGTTCGAATAACACAGACGTGAATATAATGTTTAATACAACACAGACATCCACGATGGGCATTCCACAATAATAATTAATAACAAGAAACATTTGCATGTATACGATGCATTTTTTTAGTGATGGGCGATAGACTTTCTATCGATATGCCGACGATACGCCACGGTGACTACCCGGCAATCCAATTAAACTCTTAATACCCTGTTATTAAACCACACTTTCCGGCGTTACGTGTGAATAGCGAAAGTGCCAATGAAATTTGATTACCCGTTCGTGATAAATGAAGTATGAAAAATGGCCAAGAACTCTGTTCCAAGCGCCAAAGGTGTATTCGTTAATTTATAATTTGGTTTTGTAATTAATCAGTCAGTAGGTTTAATTTAATCACGGCATATTGGTCATCATTAAGATGCTTTATGATTTAAGAATATGAATTAACGCTGATGTTTTTACTGTGGTCATATCTTGCCCAGGGAAGGAAAACTTCTAATTTTACATCATCTCCCTGGCCTTATCCCATACATTGTTGGGGTCAGCACTTGCTTCAGCCAGATGCGGCTGATCACCTGTTTATACGAAGTGACAGCCATCTGACCTTTGCAACCCCTTTCACGAGGAAAATCTGTGATCTGGGTAAAACCAGCTGTCAGATTATTTTAGGCCTCCGACTGACCTGTAACGATTGCCAAACATGATAAATTGGCAACCGGGATCGACGGCTTAACGTGCTCTCCGAGGCACGGAGGGAACTCGGGCGGTCACCAACCAATAACTGGCTAGGGTTGCTTAACTTCGCTGATCGAATGATATGCGCAATAGCAACAGTGCCACGAGCTCCTCGTATAGAGTATTCAAGATTATGTGCACTTATCAATGAGGCCTGCATAAACGTACCATTAAAGTGCCTAGTTTCAATTTAAAATAATGCAATGGATGTAAATCTTTGTAATTATACAGTGGGGTACCTATTTAATGATATAACTGTACCGCCTAGAGACGATAATGAACGAATTTAATATAAATGAATAACGCTGTTCTGCTTAACGATGTATTTTACGAGGTAAAATGGCTGCCCGCGGATGATTTCAGTTGATATTACAGTTTAAAGGTTTAACAGAAGTTGCATTAATAACGTTCAAGTTGCTCGTATCAAGTTGGAAATGTCCAGCTCAAGCTGACTTGACATTTTACAAAAAGCTATGTGTATATAATGGAATTTACGAAACGACTTATGGAATTGCATTATTAAGTTATAGGTAGATAGCGTAAGGTGCGCGTAAGTAAATCCTAAGATTAGAGAAGTTCCTTGGTAAAGGTCCAACCCATATAATAAAATTAATTAATACGTTATTCATGAACGAAGATAATTTGTCCCAAATCGGTGTCCCTCGGGATTGTAATATTTAAATGTCATTTGCGAAAAGTAATGTATAGGCAGTTTTACGCTCTGTATTTTTATCGATAAAGTTGTTTTACAACACTATCAATATAAGGTTCTCACAGTCATTGTACTTCACGCCACGTGCACACGTAGTCGGTGATAGAATGGCGAATGTTTAAAATAATATTAATATCAAGGGAACAGAGAAGTGGAAGGGAACTGGTGTGGTCTCTCAACCAACGGCTTGGGGTTACTTAACAATGCTAATAGAACTTTTGACTTTACCAACATACAATAGTCTGTGGTCACGGTAAATCGTTGTGTTGTAGTTGTAACGATGTGTTCGATTTTCTAATAGCTTCAGGGGGTCTATTCTCTTCATCCGAATAACGAAACTTCGGTCGAAAGTTCGCAATGTTTTAACCTATTCTCATTCGTTCTAAAATGATAATAAAGATGTTGTCTTACATGTCATTACTTATTAGGCTAGACCAAATATTATAAAATAGTTTAATGACATTTTTTGCCTATTAACTGTTGGTGTGTCCATAAAATAAATAATATAAAATTACGTCTGTACGTGGTCTTTTTATTAAATCAGCTATGACCCAAGGTTTTACCCGTAGATTAAATTTTATGGGTGATCCACGACCTCGTAATGTTTTTTTAAAATAAAATTATTCTAAGTTACACCTTGTAAAGTTAGCTAACTGCCAGTGAAAGTCGTGTTAAAATCGGTCCAGCCGTTTTGGAGGTTACCCGAAACAAAATAAACAGCGCCGTATATACTTACATAGGCATTTAGTGAAAACCTGTTATTTTGGAGTTACAAAAAAAACATTTCACATTTTCAATTTTCATTTCAGATTTATCCGAATATTAAACGCACGAAAGTCTGAGAGTGACAAAAAAAACGATACATAAACAACGTACTTTGATTTTCGTTCGTTTGCAAAGTTTCGTTTACAGAAAAGGAGAGTAGATCCTATTTCCTAATAGCTTACGCTCCGTCACATTGTCCTCACAATGTCTTTCCGTTGTGCAATACTGCGAAACGATACTTCCTTCCTCGCAGACCTATTGTTCTCTCTAATTAAATTTGTAATTTGGTGTCCGTTTAGTTCTTTGACACAAATGTACTACCTCCACCGTGACTTATTACTGAAAAGCGATCGCGATTTGTATACAAATTACCTTTTTTCTTTTCATTCAGTCTGTTTCAGTCAGAGAGCCGTGGTGGCCTCCCAGCGGGGCCTGTACCAATGAGTTTTACTAAAAAACTTATGTACAGTGATTTCACACCACGTGCTTTACGGTGAAGGAAAACATCGTGACGAAACCTGCATATTTCTGAGAAGTAATTTAAAGACGTATGTATAGTGCCTGAGACGGCGATAGACTCACCATCTGTCACGTTGGCACTTAACCAAATTCGGTGAAAAGTGGGTGTTGTGATAACAACACCTCTGCCTACCCCTTCGGGGAATACAGGCGTGAGCATATGTATGTATTCAGTCTGTTCTTCGTAATACGTTATTTTGTTGGAAATAATAGAAAACGGTACTTGTTCAATTCATATTATTCAATCATGTCAAAGAAAAAAATAAACGTACCTGCCAGTACTGTCTCAATAAGGTTAACACATCAAATAGTTTTTAACTCTAAACACAGTCCAAGAATCAAATAAGTACTTACACAGTTTTCCCGATTATAAGCGTTTACTGAAGTCAGGCAGCCAACGGTTTGTCTAGTTAAAATATTGTTGTGGTTCATCACACTATCCTTAACTTATATTGATCACATTGATACTTAATCATATTCGGTGAAATGTTGATGGTGTTCTTACTACACCTCTGGTTACCCCTTCGGGGACCCTTCCGGGATGGCGTGAGCATATTTGTGTTATATTTATTGAAAATAATTCTTACTTTTTAGTTTGATCTATACAGTTAAATAAAATTAACAGATTTTCATTTAATGCATACGATATTACAAAAAAATAATTGAATTATTTTTGTCCTTTTTGTTGCGGCTGATCTATGTAACGGTTGGACCGATTTGGACGGGAGTTTTACTGGCAGACAGCTGATGTCACAAGGAGTAAATTAAGCTAAGCTAAAATATAAGATTCCGTGTAATAAAGTCGACGCGAATGAAACCGGGGCATAGGTAGTTTTTAGTTTGTTTTCTATATACAATATAGTTTTACCCACGTAGAGTTAATTTAATGGCTGACCCGCGGAGCCCTATTTTGTTTTAAATAAAAGAAGCCTAAGTTACTCCTCATAAAATTAGCTATCTGCCAGTGAAAGCCCCGTTAAAATCAGTCAAGCCGTTTCGGAGATTAGACGACAGCAAACAGACAGAGAATGTGCATTTACTGTATATGCATTTACCGAGAAGCTGTATGGAATTACAAACAGACACTTCAATTTTATTTAGGCATATGTATAGATCAGTTTCTTAAATTGTTATATTATATCTGGCTACTTGACTTTCAATCAGATGAAAAGTAGGTCACATAACTCTAAATGAATAACGATTCTTCCGAACAGACATTAACGTAAAATTTTAATTAATTAATTCGAAGACATTCCACGCAGACCAGTTCCAACGATCTGATTTAGCTGGTAGAGTGAGGGAAACGGTAAACTACGGTAATTATGTTCTGAGTGAGAATAAAAATAAGGTCGTTGCCCTTCTTAATACATTTCTGCTTTATCTACTTACTGGTCTCGTCACGAGCTATGAGCGCTAACCTTGTATGTGCAATAGTAATTTTATGGATCTATCCCTGTATATGTATGGCGCGATGCCATTGTATACTAATATCATAAAGAGGCAAGATGTTTGTAAATAATTGGCTCAAATAATACTGGAACGAACAAGAAAATTATTTCAGTAATGGATATGATATACTCGATGATGACATACATTTATACATCATCAGCGAGTATATAGTATGGGCTTTATTTTATCCCCGTACTCCCACGGGAACGGGAACTATGCGGGTGAAATCGCGTGACGTTTGCTAGTAAAATACATAAGCCATGCCACCCGTATTATCGCTGAGGTTTTTTAAGGAATAGCTGTACCGGAAATTTAAAAAAAATATATATTTTTGGTTAGTAATTAAATAGCGAGCAAAAGTTCATATTTTATACACATAGCTGAAAGATTAACAGGTAAAATTATAAGCCTGTCTCTGTCTATATGTATGGAACGAGGCGAATAAAAACAAGCGTAGTATCCCCACTATTTTCGCACTTAGCACTGTGCACTTAGCTCGTGACGGTACTTGTACCTCTGCAATATGAGACGTGCAATCAATGTATTTATTTTTCTGTTTATTATCCTGGATTTATTATTATTAATAATTGCCTGTTTCAATAAAAAAATTGTTGCATACTACAGTAAGCAAAAGCGTGAGCCGTGGTGGCCTTGAGGTTTGAGCAGTCGCCTGCTACGCAAGCGACGCAAGTTCGGATCCCAGCGGGGCCAGTAACTTATGTACAGTGATTTCACACAACGTGCTTTACGGTGAAGGAAAACATCGTGAGGAACCTTGCATATTTTTGAGTAGTAATACAATGACGTATGTAAAGTGTCTGAGACGGCGATGGACTTACCATCTGTCGCGTTGGCACTAAATCATCTTGGGTGAAAAGTGGTTGTTGTTATTACAGCACCTCTGCCTACCCCTTCGGGGAATACAGGCGTGAGCATATGTCTGTAGTAAGCAAAACAATGTATTGTATAATTCTTTCTACACTTGCCATGGTCTAAAAAGTTTTTATTTGTTAATTAAGCTATTAACTATTAACAATTTGACAATCAATAAAGTAATCTATCAGTTAGTTATACAAAACAATTAACTGTCAGATTCCAAATATATTTTGACAGTGCTCGTACCTATAACAATCAACAAGTTGCTCACAGCTCAATTTATATTCTGATTTTCAAATCGATTAAAGCGCATAGTAGTTATATATATATATATATATCTATACAGATAAATAAATTGAAGTGTCCGTTTGTAATTCCAAAATAGTAGGATCTCAATAAAAAAACATTTCCAAAAAAATATATGTCTGTTCGGAACGGCACCTCCGAAAATTGCGATTTTTTAACCCAAAGTGTAAAATCGGAAACCTATTTATGCTTGCGCTGCAAAAACTATTGACAATAAAACAAAATGATGTACTACGGGTTTGTAGGTCTTATTAAGATCTACAAAAAAGTCCGCGAGAGCACATATTTAACTATCACAGTTTAGTCACAATATCCTTTTATGTTCATAAAAAATATTAAATCCTCTGAAAAAAGAAACTATGTTGAAATGTGTATCGTAATATGTATTACTCTTCTAATATATAAAAAACTCGTATCACGGTGTTTGTTACCAAACGCCTCCTAAACGGATGAACCTGTTTGAATGAAGTTTGGTGTGCATATCAGGTAGGTCTGAGAATCGGCCAACATCTATTTTTCATACCCATAAATGATAAAGGTGACCCCAAAAAAATATATGGCAATACAACGTTTGCTGGGCACAGCTAGTATTATATAAAACGAAATCTACGCGGGTGAAACCGTGGGACATAGCTAGTAAGTAATAAAAACCGATATTTGATCCGAATACATGCGTCATGTAGAGTTATTACTTCCTAAATTACGAAATTCATTCAAACTCTTGTTAAAGAACGAGTTCTTAAGGCCTGACCAAATTCAGCTGATACGATTATTAAAATTATGATTACGAAATATCTCGTTGAGAAAAGTTGCTCGTAACTAAAGCATTTAGTTTCGAACGTCTAGGTGCTGAGTTTGATGTTCAAACCCTTATCACGTGTTAGCCACCGTTTTCGTAATCTATACTCGCTAGCGTCACTCAGATTTAGTTCTTCACGTCACCGCTGGGAGTGCTGCATAATTTCTCTTACTAATAGTCGGCGGAGACGCTAGCGAGTATAGATTACGAAAACTGTAACTGTATAAAAAACTGTACTGAAAACCGTATAGGGGTATGATCAAACAAATAAATCTATACCGGCCATTAGTACTTTTTGAACCTCCCTTTTTCCGCTTTTAGAATCACAGCTCTATTCCAAATTACAGACAAATTGTTTCACATATAGACCGAGACATTTTTGCATTTATATTACTAGTACCTAATCCAAAAAAATATAAGATTAATATTATAATGGACATACAATCAAAAAATATATCAGTCTGTCCGTTTGTTGCGGCTAATCTCAGAAACGACGATTTTGGGACGGGACTGGATGGGCCTCAACCATGAGCTCTGATTGCAATGATAGTTCAGCTGTGTGACAGTGACAGATGTATACACGTCGTATACATCTGTCTCATAATAAGAGTAAAACTATCATGGCAATAAGAGGTCATGGTAAGGCCCTAGATAGCTGATGTTACAAGGAGTAGGTACTTTTATTTTCAAAAAATAATTAAGTAGGTATTAAGCATTGTTAAATATAAAAGAGTAATTGCAGACCTTCTTGACGGGTTCTTCTCAGCAAAAGCAACCTTCCGAACCCGTTGTTAACATTATGATCTTATATAATGTATTTTTATGTCCTTCTGACGATTTGAAAGTACTTTGTCAGAAGTTGTATCAAATGCTAGCGGACGTCACGCGGTTTCACTCGCGTAGTTCCCGTTTTCGTGGGAGTACAGAGATTAAATATAGCATGTGTTACTCGCCGATGATGTAGCTATCCATTGCTGAAAGAATATTTCAAATCGGTCAAGTTGTTTCAGAGCCTAGTCAATGCACAAAAAACAATCAAATCTTTCCTCTTTATAATATTAGTACATACATATACTCATGCCTGTATTCCCCGAAGGGGTAGGCAGAGGTGTTGTAATCACAACACCCACTTTTCACCGAAGATGATTAAGTGCCAACGTGACAGATGGTGAGTCCATCGCCGTCTCAGACACATACTATTAGTATAGAAAGATTTTGAATTTAGGTTACCGCGAAATAATGCCACCCATAAACCGAAACCTACGTGGGTATAATCGCGGGGCACAGGTTTATCCTGAGTCGCGTAAAGTACAGAACAAAGAGCTGCCTTAGATTACAGCGACCTCTAGCTAAACTAAATGGCTGGGACAATGGTTCTTTGTCAAACGTTCTCACACACTTGACTTAACAGTTTCCTTGTTCTTAGTAATGGTGGTCGGAGAAGTGCTTTCGTTGTTTTACGTGATTGAATTCGCTTGTTATACAAGGGTAAAGAACATTTTCTACAGAATTGTACCTGCTTGATTTTATATGGGTGTTAAATGTTAATGTCAACTGGCCGTTGCTGGCCGTCAAAAAGATTTACATAAAATGTTAAAAGGTTTGGTAATTGTGGAAAAAATATTGTTCTTGAAAAAAAATATTCAAATTCAAATTCAAAATATATTTATTTGATTAGACTTCTTACAAAGTACTTTCAAATCGTCAGAAGGACACAAAATACATTATACATGATTATAAATGTTACCACCGGGTTCGGAAGGTAGCTTTTGTTGAGAAGAACCCGGCAAGAAACTCAACAATTACTCTTTTAAAAATATATATATTATACAATGTTTTTGGTTACAGTATTTATATCTCATGAATATAAGCCCATGGACACAGTTCAAATGCTCAATTGTCAAATATAATAACTAAAATATTACAAATATTTGTGAGCAATATTAATTTTCCTCAGAGATGTCTACTAGTTCATATTAAAAAAAAAAGCAGTCTATAGCATATACATTTTTTTGGCATTAACAATCTACCCTTAAACAAAACGGACCAATTCTTTATTTTAATATATACCCAATTCAAAACTCATTTGGACGACACCAGACATCAAAATACGACAAACATAAAATGCTTTGGAAAACTAATTCGTTGTTCCTATTATTTTAAAATACATAAACACTAATGCACTTGTGTTAACAATTGTACGAGAACGAATCGAAAAGGTTAAATCCAGAAATCGTAGCTCCACATTGTTCCATTGCAAGACGAATTACAACAACATTTTGCAATTAAATTCAATTAAGTTACTTACGTCCCAAGAGACTGATTTGGGCCAAGTTCTCTATTTGTAATTAGTTTTGAGTATTGTTCGTTGTAGATAACTTTTCTATTGACAGGTACTTCTTATAACCTCGTAAAAAATATTCTGGGTTCTTTAAAGAGTACCTACTTGACATGGCAAACCTGACCCTTCCGAAGCCGACGATAACATTTTATGATCCAGTATGACTGATGACCTTTGTGCGTTTTAAAATTTATTTAAAAAACGTCTGAATTTAATGCTATATGGTACAATTAAGCGTACAATTATCTTAATCTAAATATATATAACTCAAAGGTGACTCACTGACTGATATAGTGATCTATCAACGCACAGCCCAAACCACTGGACGGATCGGCTTGAAATTTGGCCTGCAGGTAGATGTTATGACGTAGGCATCCGCTAAGAAAGAATTTTGATTAAGATTACCCCCAAGGGGATAAAATAGGGGATGAAAGTTTGTCAATTTTAAACCGATCGGGCTGAGACTTTGCATGCATAAAGCTGCTATGACGTAGCCATCCTCTAAGAAAATATTTTGAGATGTTCCGGGTAATCTCTGACACAGCCGGACTGATTTTAACGGGACTTTCACTGACAGGTAGCTAATGTTTAACGGAGTAACTTAGGCTACTTTTATTTATAAAATATATTAGGGGAAATCAAGCACGAAATTAAATAGTTAACAGCTAGTAAGCTTATTAAAATAATTGCAACAGCCTCATTAAGACATCGATTCGATTATTTTGTAATCACGAAACGAACAAAGACCTTTCTTAATATATGCGATGAAAACTAGACGTCTACCCCCTTAGGGACCCTTATAGCAAAACCTTGAAGACAAAACCCCACAAAGTTACAAATTATTCTCCACGTTCTAACTATAGAAAATCATTATGCTAACAAATCGAAAAGCTCTAACTCATATTGACGAAAGCACTCAAACGAGTCACTGATTACATACAATGCTGTATCTCGGGTTGTAATTCATAACATTATCGGTAATTGGGTTGTAACTGCAGAGGAGACGGAAAATGAGGTAGAAAGTTGCACTACTTGTTAGAGCAGTTTTCCTTCTATACTGTGCTGATAATTTAATAGTAAGGTGATAGTGTTTTCTTAATAATTAGTCTTATTTCTGCCGTGGTGACCGTGGGGTTTGAGCAGTCGCTTGGTACTTAGTTTCAAACCCAGGCGGGGTCTGAACCAATGAGTTTATGTAAAAACGTTACCCACGATTGGTCCTTGCGTTGTGATATATAACCTATAAGCCTTCCTGTATAGGAGGAGCTTGTGGCACAGTTGCTATTGCGCATATTATTCAAACAGAGTTCAAAGTATTCAAAGTTAATCAACCCTGACCCTAGCTAGTAATTGGATGGGTGATCGCCCGAGATCCCTCCGTACGTCAGAGAGCACGTTAAACCATCGGTCCTGGTTGCCAATTTATCAACGTTGGCAATCGTCACCGGTCAATCAGATGGCAGACGCTTCGTATAAGAATCAGGTGATCAGCCACATCGGGTTGAATCAAGTGCCGACCCCAACAATGTATGTGATAAGGCTAGATGCTTCCTGTATAAATAATTATATAACATAAAAATATCTTTTAATTCAAACCAATAGTTCCTGAGATTAGCGCGTTCAAACAAACAAACTCTTTAGCTTCTTAATATTAGTATGGATATATACCAATACGATAGTTTATCGATATCTCCCTGTGTCATTAAGATTTTCCAGGCTATCCAATTTTTTTAAAGATCCATATTCGCCACTCGTAACTTACATACCGTGGGTTGCTGAATGTGGAATTGCATCGGCTCGACATTTTGATGCCTTAAAATTGGTCCTGAATACTCAAAACCTCGTCTCATCTACATCCATACATCTATGCTACATTTTATACAGATAAATAAAATTCAAGTGTCTGTTTGTTATTCCAATATTATTAGGAAGTATACATTGCAAGAAATAACAATTTTAAAAAAACGTTTGTTCCAGCTAATCTCCGAAACGCCTGGGCCGATTTTAAAGGGATTTTAATTGGTGGATAGCTAACGATACAAGGTGTATTTTGGGCTACTTTTAACTAAAAAAAAAAATATTCCGCGGGCTACCCATGGACTTAAATCCATGCCGGTAGAACTGCTGGGCACAGGTTAATACAATAAAGTACAAACTACAGCTAAAGGGTGAAATTAACAGTATCCCTATCACAAGTTTCCCACCGTTTACGTAATCTATACTCGCTAGCGTCACTCGCAATATTTGTATGTGATATTTCAGTTCTTCGCGTCACCGCTGGCAGTCGCTGCACAATTTCTCATACTAATATTTGGCGGAGACGCTAGCGAGTATAGATTACGGAAACGGTGGCAAACCCGTGATAGGGGTACAGAACACGGTGTGAACTTAACAGTATTTTCTTTGCGATCTAAACCATTTTTTAAGTAACTAACAATCTCGTTACCAGGGGACCATGACTTTGAGAGAGGTAGATGACCGAACGAATTGCCAACTTAACGTTACACATTCCACCATCAAAATCAGACTCTATTCCGTAGAAGTTAAGGTTCAGGTAAACCGTAACACAGAATAGATCGAAACACCGTGTAAAAAGTCATAAGCAAATACAAGCTTTATTAGCTTGTGTTAAGGTATAACAATTTTTTCAATACATTTGTTTACATTATAAGATAACAACTAAGGCATTACAATAGCACTACATAACTCCAATCACAATACACAGCTTCATAAAATGTAACAAAATCTGATTTGTTATATAACAGAGTAATCTGTATCGGAAAATAGGCAACATACATGGCTACCTATTGAAATACTAAGTCACAGTATAAATATAAACAAACTATAAGCAGTATGGAATCCAATCGTTCGAAATTTCCTTCACACAAACGCGCGTTTCTACGAAATTATAATAGAGTAATGTTAGTAAGGGGTGTCACGATGTGGCCGAGCGCGTATGCGTCATTCAAGTGATATTTTTATATATTTCAAGTAGACAAAAATCAACATTGCTTTGAAAGTAAATTACGTTACTAGCCATCATCGTTTAAGCAGCACGTATTAAGAACTTCTCAGTTTGAAATTGACGGTACAAAAACATAAAGTCGAATTGATAACCGCCTCCTTTTTTGAAGTCGGTTAAAATTGGAATATCAAAGCTCAGAAGTTCTTAATACCGTCTGATTAAACCGATGATGGTAGCCCCCTTCACGGAAGGATGAAGAGTGACAACCCTCACTCGATTGAACAAACGTTCTCATTTCAAATATTCGGTCTAGATTTCATACTGCTTAGAAGGCTTATATTTACACTGTGACTAAGTTGTCATATTACAGAGCCCTGCCCATACAAATGAAATTTGATCTCGTTTTGGATGTGAATTATCAAATTTATACTCTGAAAACTAATTTAGGAACTATTCAATTCAATCTAAGCTATTTGTCACAAAATTCATATTTTGTATGAATTTAGGAATCTTCATAGGAAAGTGTGAAACAGGTGAATTGGGCTTAAGAATAAGAATAATTTATTGACATAAAATATGGTTACAAAAGATAGTATATTTCACCTATTTTAGGTATGTAAATATTAATAAAATTTTAAACATTTTGTCTGCAAACAACATGGCTCTAACCAAGCTTATTATTTTATTTATATAATACTATATTTTAATAATTTTTAGGTACTGCACCTAAGTGACTATTTTGTCATTTCGATGATGGATCATATTCGGATCACGTAATGATTCTCAAAAAGTGGCCTTTTCAAACCTACTGGACACTTTCCATCTAAATATATATAACTCAAAGGTGACTGACATAGTGATCTATCAACGCACAGCCCAAACCATTGGACGGATCGGGCTGAAATTACGTAGACACTATGACGTAGGCATCCGCTAAGAAAGGATTTTGATTAATTCGACTCCAATGGGTAAAATAGGGGATGACAGTTTAGGCTACTTTTAATAAAAAACTTAGGGTATGCTAACGCGGGTGAAAAAATAATTTTGATATAAATATGGATAATGACACAGCTATGCTATTGAAATAGCCGCCGTATGCGCACCGGTCACGTCTGTTGACATAACTATGTGCGCGTCGTGTGACCGGTGAGCAGTTGTTTAGTGTCTTGGGTAAAAATAACTTGGCTAGCCGTATATGAGTTTAATGACCTTATATGGGTGCAATAGTGAGGAGCTCATGGCACATTTGCTATTGCGCATAACATTCGATCAGCGAAGTTAAGCAATCTTAGCCCTAGCCAGTAATTAGATGGTTGACCGCCCGAGTTCCCTCCGTGCCTCGGAGAGCACATTAAGACGTCGGTCCCGGTTGCCAATTTATCATCTTTGGCAATCGTTACAGGTCAGTCGGAGGCCTAAAATGGTCTGACAACTGGTTTAACCCAGATCACAGATTTTCCTCTTTAAAGGGGTTGCGAAGGTCAGATGGTAGTTGCTTCGTATAAAAATCAGGTGATCAGCCACATCGGGTTGAATCAAGCGCCGACCCGAACTATGTATGTGATAAGGCCAGGGTGATGATGATATGGGTGCAATAGTATTATATCATGGATTTAATCACGACCTTTCCAGAACTGTTTTTGAAAAACTGCCTCCTTATTCAAGTGTGTCGTGTCATAACGGACCTATTCCTCTTTCAGTAACAAGCTCATATACCTTTTAGTGTCAGCACTAATACCTACATCGAATACACCTTTTTGTGTAGCATTCGGATGCGGAATAGGCGCCGAAAGGAGTATTATCCGTCATTACACCCACTTTTCAACGGTTTGGTACACAATACCACGAATATAGGTTTTAACAAGAGTAATTGTTGAGTTTCTTGCCGGGTTGTTCTCAACAATAGCAACCTTCCGAACCCGGTGGTAACATTTATAATCATGTATAATGTATTTTGTAAGAAGTCTAATCAAATAAAGATATTTTGAATTTTAAACTTTGAAACATATTTTAAATTTTTCGTTATTTTATTTTAGGACTTAAAAGCGCCCCTAGAGGCGAGTGTAGGAGGAAATTACGCAATTGATATCGTCAATATTGAAACTGTACTTGCGTATACTATATGGCTCAACTTGGGAACGAAATGCAAACGATCAAAATGCATCTTTATGCAACGCGCTTTAGTGTTGAATTTAGAGTAGGCAAAGCAAAACAAAGACGAATTATGATTGCAAATTAAATTTAATTCTCTTCTCAAAACCAAGTCTCACGGGAGATCGTTCATATTGTTCTGCGATGCCGTTTTATCACTGCAACTAAATCTTTCCATTTACAATCTGGGACGAAAGTTTTGTATTGAATGTCACACTGTTTTGTCTGACACTACCATGACACCCAGAATTCTACGGATACAATTATCATGGTATTTTACATTGCGCGCTCTGTAAGGAAAAGTTCTATAAGTTCGGGTTTAAGTGAGTCATGTATAACGAACGATTGGATGATGCGTCTCTTGTATAAGATTAAATTAAAGGAATTCTCGCATAGCGTGTGATCGCGAGAAATAGAATGCGGAATATGGGGAGAAACGCGTCTGAGTAAGAAGGCTGTAATATTCTGTTATAAGACGAGTAAAAGTACTTTAACGACATCCGCAATAATTATGCTCTAAAAGATTTACTGGATACTCACGCGAATTATTGATGGAGTGGTCTAGAAAATTTGTAATTTAGTATCTAGATGATACTATATTTTTTTTTGGAATTTATTTTTAATTTGTTTAATGAAGATGTTGACTAGACACTGATGTCTCGACCTCGTTGTACAAGGACCTAGATCCCGTGGCAAGCCCATGAAACGCTGGCTTGACGTCGTTAAAGCCGATATGAGGGAGAACGACCTCGAACTTAAAGTGGAGGAGAGAGAGCAGGAGAGCGGGTCCCAGCACCATGCCGGGAAAACGCTGAGACGAAGAAAGAGAAATTATTTTTAATTGGAGTAGCTTTAGTGTTCCTGTATTAGTTGCATACAATAAATAACCATAGCACCTACTCGCTAATAGATGTCAGGAAGAGTTATAATCTAATGATTTTATAGCAGTTTTCATCGCATATAAATAAGGTTAAAACAACGTTTTCTGAAAATGAAACCTAGCTAGATCAGTTTATTGCCCCCGAAACCCCCTATATACAAAATTTTATGAAAATCCTCGGGACCGTTTCTGAGTTCTAAATTACATTATTTCAATAATTGCTCGCTTAGACAGACAGACAGATATATAGATGACATCATAATAATATGTTTAGGCTATTGCCATAATTACATTTGATGGGATTGATGGTAAAGGATCGCCTGCCATACCATTTTTAACTTAGACATCCGATGTCCGATTATAGTAAAAGGAGAACTTACCATCTGTCACGGTGATAATTAATATTATTCGGTGGGTAATTAGTCACGTCGACTGAGCCTCCCTTCTGGGAAGGCGTGAACTTACAAATAATTACAAACAATATTTTAAAAGATACCTTATAATAAATCTCCTCACACCACCCACATACCTGTAAACAACAAAATGAAATTGTCATTAAACTGGTAACTACAAGAAACGACATTTCGAACCCCAGCCTGTACCAATGAGAATTTCCTGAAACTTATATGCAGTAATTTCACACCACATGCTTTACGGTGAAGGAAAACATCGTGAGGAAACCTGCATATGTCTGAGAAGTAATTCAAAGACGTATGTAAAGTGCCTGAAACGGCGATGGACTCACCCTCTGTCGCGTTGGCACTTAATCATATTCAGTGAAATGTGAGTGTTCTCGTTACAACACCTCTGCTTACCCGTTCGGGGACCCTTCTAGGATGGCGTGAGCATATTTTTTTTTTACTTAAACTTAGCTTTCGAAATGCTTTCCCCTTAGGGGGGGACAGGCGTGAGCATAATTATGTAAAATTCAACTTAACACAAACCCACGCCACCATTAACTCAGCACGATGACTATGATAATACCCCAGGTCGATTAAGAAACATATCGATTCTTTTTAAATCGAGCACACTCGTGTCGTGACTGGTGATGTAATATATAGGTACTCGCATTGTGATGTCAATCAAACGAATTATGACGGGTATCGAGAACGATTTGCTGGCAAAAAACTATTTGGTAATAAACATTTTAAATGGTTAAAAATTATCTCATGAATATAAACCCATTAACACAGTTCCGATGCTCAATTGTCAAAAAAAGTATATAATAGGCCATGGTGGCCTTGGGAGGCCTTGGGGTTTGAGCAGTCGCCTGATACGCAAGCGACGCAAGCTCGAATCCCAGCGGGGCCTGTATCAATTAGTTTTTCTAAAAACGTATGTACAGTGATTTCACACCACGTGCATTACGGTGAAGGAAAACATCGTGACGAAACCTGCATATATCTGACATGTAATTCAAAGGCGTATGTATAGTGTCTGAGACGGCGATAGACTTACCATCTGTCACGTTGGCACATTATCATCTTCAGTGATAAGTGGGTGTTGCGATTACAATACCTTTGCCTACCCGCTCGGGAATACATGCGTGAGCATATGTATGTATATTAAAGAAATATATCTCTGACTTTCAGAAAACTCACGAGGTTCTAGTGCTATTCAAGGACACATTATTTTATGAAATTTTTAAATATTTCATTATTTACTTTCTCCCCTTTTTGTTGGTTTATTACTCATGAAGTCTAGTGTAATGTAAGATAGTCCAGTGGAATGATGATGATTATATACTTAAAATTTTTATTATTCTGTGACGTATTTGTTTTTTTTTTTGTAACTTAGTTGTATTAGTTTTTGTGATTATCACATTGTATTCAGATTAAGTTGTATTGTGGCCACTGGCAGTGTGACCGTGCTGTGACGTCACGCCTCGGTCTCAGCGGAAGATCAGTGATGGTCGTCATCACCGTGACACCCTGATTATGCTGAGTTGGGTCCAATTCGTAACAACTATAACCTACTGTTAAGTCAAACCTTTTCGCTCCTTTACGTATGTTGTTACGAATAAATTTATTTTCTTTCTTTCTATGTATGTATAAATATTAAAAATATTAATGACCATGGCAAATGCTAGAAGGATCTAGCTTATCTTGGATTGTTGTTGAAGAATATGAGCTGCTAAAACCCCTTGGTGTTGATATACGTAGGTTTCTGAATGTAAGCGATATAATACTACAATATCGTGTGAACAGTTTTGTCATACATTACACGAGTGTCTGACCGAGACGTGACAGATATCCACTCATGCGCAACTATTTAATGCCTTCATACCTTTACTTGACGGAACTAGCTGTGCCCGCTAGTATTTTTTGGTCACAAAACCCTGATTAAAAAAACAACTTGTTCATGGGTAGATTTTAGAATTTCATTGTACTAATAAGTATTGTCTTATATTCTACATAGATGAATAATATGTCATAAATATCGAACCTTCTAATAAAGCTTAATGCCCCTTAACAACTGCCGATTTCCGCAAAAATATGTAGCGTCGAAAAAACGAAAAAATTCAGCGATTATGTTTTTAAATTTACCACGTACCGATATCCTGTGCCAAAAATCATCTTCAAAAAATTCTAGATCCTACAGCTTTCCTTTCCTAATTATAATATACTAGCGGACGTCGCGGTTATACCCGCGTAGTTCCCGTTCCCCCATGAGTTCGGGAATAAAATAAAACCTTTGTTACTCGCTAATAATGTAGCTTTCCAAAAGTGAAAGAATTTTCGAAATCGGCACAGTAGTTTTTGAGTTTATTCATTACAAACATACACACAAAAAACAAATCTTCCCTCTTTATAATATTAGTGTAGATGTAGATATAGCAGGAGCAATAAATAAGAAACAAGCTGCTTATATAAACTAGTCAATTTATAGCCTAGTCTTCCAGCTATACATTTTTAACTATACCATGATCGATCTATTCAGTGAAAGTGAACATAAAATGAGTTAATAAAAAACGTTATTATGCATGATATAATGTGTCACTTGGTTTCAGAAGAAAGTACTTTCGTTTGCAAATCTTCTATATGCTAATTCATCTCAAGTTTATAACAATAATGAGTATCCAATTAAAAAGTGAGGCAGGGCATAACGCAGAAAGCCTTATACAGTCGGGTTATTCTGTAAGGTGTCTTAGCGTCGAACTTAACGCCGAGCGTCGGTTTACATCACAGGAAATTGATACATAAAACATGGAAGATAAAGTTCAAATTTCGTATCTTCGAAACCGACATTCGACGTTGAAAAACCTGAATAACGCGACAGGTCCGTGATATGGTATTCATGAGAACCATCATCGGCTTAAGCATAGCGAATTAAGAACTCCTGAGCTTTGATGTTTAATTTTGAGAAGTTTTTAATACGCGTTGCTTAAACGATCATAGTTGCCCTTCACATCCCGTCATGAGTTATTAGCGCGCACTATATCCTTGTGAAATGAACATGCGTAACCGAAGAAAGTGTAAGAAGAGATGCATGAATGTGGATGAAGCGAAAGAAGTATGTAAGGATCGTAGCATGTGGCAAACCGTGGTCTCTGCCCGCCCCCATGGGATACAGGCGTGAGCATATGTATGTATGTACACAGACTTCCTATGTTATATCCACAGATAAACACAAACACGGCTATTCGTTCAGTGTTATATACTGTATGTAACAATCCCCACTATTTTTGCTGCGCAATCTCGCGACGGCATCCATACCCATTCGAAATTCAGAGCTACCTGACTGGGGACAGTACCTCCATCAACTAAGTAGTGTTACTCAACAAAGCCTCGATCCCTAATCGAAATGTCATTGAATTCATACATATGCTCACGGCTATGCTCCCCAGATAGTACATTTCGGCAGTTATGTTTAAAGATCCTATGTGATAGGAGACGAGTCTACTATTGCCATTTGCTGGGCAATAATCCAGACTCCGAGCTGCAACTGAGGAATTAGAGATGGAAAGCCCAATAACACTTTGGCCGACTCGAGGATCGAAACCAGAACCTCGTGTGCTGCAACGGTGTTTATAACCACTAAACAAGGCATTATGCAGTGAATATGACGCATTTTTCGTACATATCGGACATACGTTTTTAATTTGATAAAAATGATTCGACTTCCCCCACGGTTTATGGGCGTGACCTATTGCATACTGCATGAATTGAATTGTATATAAAAAGCAAGTTTACGTCTTACGTCTCCGCAGTTTATCACGAAACGGTCAATAAAGTCGTAATAAACTTGAGAATAGCATGCGAAAAACTATTACCAGCCAAAACATTGCAACATTACCGTTTTTATGGGCACATTGATAAAATTACTATTTCTTTTATGTGTGACTTTGAGTAAATTGATAATGTTAACTTTACTATTTACTAGCGGCACGCAGGTAATTTTATTCGCGTGGGTTTTGGATATGACCACTCAAATTTCAGCCCTAAAACGCATAAAATTGAGTTTGAATTCATAGTTCCTAGCTAATTTCTGGCTCTATGTTTGCTCGTAGTAACCGTGTCCATTGGATTATATTTCGTTTCGAAAACATATTTATGAATGAGAACATGAATTTTATGTTTTTGATGAGTGTCCTGTCCACAAGGAGTGGAGATGTGCTAGCTATAGTTATAGTTATAGCAGAAGACATTTCATCTCGTACTATGTTGGTACTGTTCAATTATAATCTTACTGGACACCTGGGCCGCAGAAACCAGACTGAATGGTTCGAATAAAATAAGTTTAAACGGACCTTTATTCTTTAACCTTTTTTTTCTTAAAAAAATTCCACCTTCGTTACTTTATATCTGCCAAACCCAGCACGATCGAGACTTCCTATTCAGGGATCGTTCGTAAATGTATTGGGACTATAAACTACGAGAGTTCCAGCCTTTATAAAATGATGAAGGTCTAAAAATCGTTTTCTACGAAACATATTCCCTATGAAAAAAGCTGATATTCACAAGACATCAAAATGAAAGGCACGTATTTCGCAATTCACAAAATGCAGTGTCAAATTTCCACAATTGCTGTTAATAAAGTCAAATCTCTTATAATAACAGCTCTGGGCTTATATTAAGACATCGCTCAACTGAATCGCCTTTCCCACTCTTGCAACTTTTACGGTATAAACTTTTTTATCATTAATGCAACACCGTTATTTATTTATGTTGATACGAAATGATTTACTCTGATATGATTTATTGCTATAAATATCTGAGTACCTCGTTGGTTTAGTGATCGCAAACGCTACTGAGGAGCACGAAGTGTTAGGTTTGCCCAATAGCAGCGCGGAGTCTGGATTAGTGTTACATGCATACATATGCTCACGCATGTATTACCGGGTAGGCAGAGGTATTGTAATAACAACACCCCATTTTCACCGAAGACGATTAAAAATTCAAAATATCTTTATTTGATTAGACTTTTAACAAAATACTTTCAAATCGTCAGAACGACAAGATTACACAGGATTATGCATACTACCGCCAGGTTAGATGGGTTGCTTTTACGGAGAAGAACCTGGCAAGAAACACAGTAATTACTCTTTAAAAAAAGTGATTTTACAATATAAATCATAAAAAAAAATATATAAGTGTCAACGTGACAGATGGTGAGTCTATTGTCGTCTTAGGCACTATATATACGTCTTAGAATAGCCTGAGAATGTGACTTATAACTATAAATAGAAAATAGGCTCCTGAAAAAAAAAACATACGCTGTAATAACACGCTTATCATTAAATATTTATAACTAATTTATCATCTTTCGAAATCCTTACAGGTCGGTCGGGGGCCTAAAATAGTCTGACAACTGGTTTAACCCAGATAACAGATTTTCCTCGTTAAAGGGGTTGCGAAGGTCACATGGCAGTCGCTTCGTATAAAAATCAGGTGATCAGCCACATCGGGTTGAATCAAGTGCCGACCCCAACAATGTATGGGATAAAGCCAGAATGATGATGATGATGATGATTTATAACCAATTGCCACTTTTGTAAACTAAAAATAAGTTACGTAAAAAACACCCACTTTAATTGCTGCAATAAATCATATCATAGTAAACAACTTCGGATTAACATTAATAAATAACGGTGTTATGTTAATTACGATTGTATGTTGGCGTGCTTAAACTGCCGTAACTGTTACATATCATGATGATAGCTTATTAATATTCATTGTATGAAAGTTTTGACTATAGGGTTTTGGTATTATGTAACTATAGTGCAAAGTTAATTATGATTATGTAAATTATCAATGATAGATTAGGACCAATATAATACTACTGTTATGCGAAAGCATGCGTATAATATAGTAGGGGAGCCCACGATGCTAAATGGGGATTTACTAGAGCGTCGTAGAGACCTATTGGGTTGCAAAGATTAAATGATAACAAGATTTATATGATAAATACCTTTTCATCTGTGCGGGAAGCGGCTATAGATTATTAAATTTGTAAAAAAAAACTGTTGCATGGACATCTTCGAGCGCGTCAGATATTGATAGCATCAAGCCAACGTATTTTTGATAATGTACGTGTTAATCTGATCGTTTGCATGATGAGGGTGGTTGTATGTAAGGGTTGAAAATGTAAAAAAAGAAATTGAGCGCGTCAGATTTTCCAAAGGAGTGTTAAGTGCACCAAAAGAAAGCTCTCATTCACTAATTTGTAATATGTAGGTACTAGTTTTATCTGACATCATTTTAAGTAAGCGAGTAAATAATTGTGATGCATTTTTTTCCTAAGTGACATATATATAAATAATGCGGCTCGGCGGGCAGGCAGAGTTACTATAAAAAGTGAAATTTCACCTCTTTAACAAGTAATAAAAGTGCCTACATTATTATTTACTTTTAATTTCAACGAAACGATAATCCCTGACCTTAGAAACCGAGCATAATACTTCTCACTTCAACAAAAAGAATCTGTATCTATCCATCCTTGTCTAAGTTTAAGTGAAGATGATCAGTCGATATTTTTGGTGAGTGACTCGCTCGTTTTTTGAGAAAGTACCTCTGAAGTGACAAAAGATGAGACGTTCAAGATATGTGTCAGATAATGTAGTGCCATAGTTAACTATTCAAAGCTTTTCACACCTATTCATTAAGATGAATTAGTACGTGTTAAAGTTGAATAAATCACGACTTTCGCTACTTAAGAAGTTGCGTTTATGATTACCGATTTAACGTACGCTACGTTTTGGTATCACGCTAAATCAGGCCGTGGTGGCCTTGAGGTTTGACCAGTCCAGTCCCATTTCAGTTTAGCAGCTTGATGACCAACATCGTAGATTTGTGTTTTGGTATTGTGTCATGTAATGTACAAGCTGCCAACTGGTTCTTCTCAGGCTTATTTTTAAACCAGTGGTAATTTTTACTACGTGTAACTAAATAAGGAACTTGAAATAATTCACTAAAACTTAAAGTCCAGAGCCATGGTGGCCTTGAGGTTTGAGCAGTCACAATGTCGCAGTGCCAAAGCCTGTACCAATGAGTTTTTATAAAATACTTATGTATAGTGATTTCACACCACGTGCTTTACGGTGAAGGAAAACATCGTGAGGAAACCTGCATATTTCTGAGAAGTAATTCAAAGACGTATGTAAAGTGTCTGAGACGGCGATGGACTCACCATCTGTCACGCTGGCACCATCTTCGGTGAAAAGTGGGTGTTGTGATTACAACACCTCTGCCTACCCCTTCGGGGAATACAGGCGTGAGTATATGTATGTATGTAATTAAATTTTATCAAATACTTACAACTCGTCCAGTATCCGAACTATAGCCAGTACCTATTAACCCAGAACCTCGCTAACATAGATTGAAATCAAGCATCTAACTAGTCAATCTAACATCTCTAGTAGACCACATACAGTCAAGTCATTCATTTATCGCATCTGTTGAGTTATAAAGGTGCAACCTGATGTAAGCCGCTCGACGCTCGTTTCCAGCGAGAAACGTGGTCGATATGTAGCGACACGTGATTGGAGCGGCTGCATGACGTAGTTCCTTTTTGACCACATTTGTCGCTGCAAACGAGTGTCGAGCGGCTTACATCAGGTTGCACCTTAAGATGTTGGGTCTGGTTTTTTACCTTGGTTTTTGCTTCAAACACGCTCATGTATCTAGTATGGCTAATAGCCGTAAAATTTGGACCGATTAAATTTAAATAATGCTAAAATTGCGATCAATTGATTTTTTTAACCCGCTATGAAACGGGATTTTAAATTAAGATAGCGTATGTTCTTTTGCGACACGAGCGAGTTTTGTTGATGCAAATTTGTCTTGTCAGACTAGATACGTTTGGCAAATGATCTTGGTCTGCCGACAAAGTAACATTATCTACACGCTTCTCTCATAGACACGTTACAAAATGTATGAGAATGACATATGTCACATGACTGATTTGTCACTTCCATACATCTTGTATCGGTTTGAGAGCCGTGGTGGCCTTGAGATTTGAGCAGTCGCCTGCTACGCAAGCGATGCAAGTTCGAATCCCAGCGGGGCATGTACCAATGAGTTTTTCTAAAAAGCTTATGTACAGTGATTTCACACCACGTGCTTTACGGTGAAGGAAAACATCGTGATGAAACTTGCATATTGAGAAGTAATTCAATGATGTAGGTTAAGTGTCTGCGACGGCGATGGACTCACCATCTGTCACGTTGGCACTTAATCATCTTCGGTGAAAAGTGGGTGTTGTAATTACAACACCTCTACCTACCCCTTCGGGGAATACAGGCGTGAGCATATGTATGTATGTTTCTATTGTCAGTTAAATCTATCTATCTATACTCTATACATATGCATACATGCATACATACAGACAGATACATATAAAATGAAAGTGTCTGTTTGTAGTTCCAAAATAGCTTTTCACTAAATGTATATGAAAGTATATACGGTACAGTCATAAAAAACCTCATTTTATTTTATATCACTCTGTCTGGTTTGTTCCGGCTAATCTCCGAAACGGCTGGGCTGATTCAAACAGGACTTTCACTGGCAGATAGATGTTACAAGGAGTAACTTAGGCTAGCTATTTTATTTAAGAACAAACATTATGATTTCGATATGTCGTAAAACCGCGGGGCACAGTTAGTTATAAATTTATATTAAAAAAAAAACATTAATTTTTTTCATTTATTTTTTTTTTTATTTAATAGGTTTACTAACAGTTGTTACATCTTTACATGATTATACGATACATTTTGTTTATAATTATCTTAATGCACAACTAATTATAAGTAAACACATCATGTATATAATTCTATACAATAACATTACAGTTTATACGTAAATTTACATTGAGGAAATATTGTATTATGGCTATTTTAATTATTATTTCTAAGTACTTAAGCATCCCAAAACAATTATAGGATATACTCTAAAATATACATCCGGAAAGAAGTCAAAGACTGCAAGCCAATGTCTAGGCCGCTGTTGTCGTTCAATAATCTGCTTAGTCGTGCTATTGGTGAGTTAGCACCCAGCTTTGTCCTCCGAAATGGTGGATGCAGCAGCTTAATCTTAGTTCGTGGATGTCTCGCGGGAACTTTAATATTATTCATTTCCATGTGTTTGAGTAAAAATATGTTACAATCAAGACGAAACAAAGATATCATTTAAATGACCCAAATCAAGTTTAGAACTTACTGCACCGTTCATTGCTCAATCATTACAAGTATCAAAAAAATATATCGACCCATATATTTATGTTCACATCACTTGCTAATTTCAACTCTTCCGCATCGTAATAAGATCGATATTGACGCGATAATTGTTTATTTATCAGACGGAGAAAGCCACGTGGGACTAGATGCGGTAGTTTGATAGAATTTTCGTGATTTACAACAATCATTATTGCTCCATAACGGAAAATATTTGCAGATCCGTGATCCGAGTGAGTTATAGACATAAAATTGCGCAGGAATTTTTTGCAGATTACTTTCATCTCTCTGAAGACCATGTTACGGAATCCAATCGGAATATATAGTGCTATCTTAATCTAGTTATGTTATTACTAGCAAGACTTAATTTCATGAGACGTCCAAGGAACCCTAATGTTTTTTTTAAATAAAGCATTAAATCGTTCCAACTGTTTCGGAGATATATATATATTTCAGAAAATAGGACAGCTGTCAAAATATATGATAAGGTATAATTTTTGGAAGCAAATGAAATTATTATGACAAAAATATCTTCTTCCGTTTTCGTGTAATTGACGTACAAAAATGGCCATATCAAGACCTTATTTTGGCATAAAAATCAGAAGTAACGTAGAGTTATTCACATGAAAACTAACTACGCTTTTTTTACACCCGCTAATAGTTTCAATTCTGGAAAACATCGTTTTGACCATGTTTTTAGGCACTGAAAAACTCATAAAATATCATTTCAATACGACATCAAATTTCGCCGACATCTATCAAGTTATGGTAGCCCAAAGGTGTGGTTTCCAGCTTACGAAGCGGGCGTCACAAACATATAACATTACATTAAAAACCCTTTTTTTCAGCGCGATATTATCCTTAACCATGAACTTCCTTCTAAGTACACTTGACAGGAACCTAGGAATGCCATCACTGTCGGCAGACTTTAAAAAGAGGGATAGATAATAAAATAGAAGATTGAAACATGTACAAGCGCAGTTAGATGGGACAGGTGGAAGATTCCATAGGTATTATTGCCGGCGTATTAGTCCCACATCCTGTGCAAAACACAAATTATATACATAAATTACATACATACGTACGTTGTAAATTCAAAGACGAGTTCAAGGGAATTGAAATCCTATTTTGATGCAGAATGATAACGGAGCAAACAGACAGACAGAGATTTTTTTTTGTATACTTTACGAGGAGCTCGTGGCACAGTTGCTATTGGGCATATCATTCGATCAGCGAAGTTAAGCAACCCTAACTCTAGCCAGAAGTTCCCTCCGTGCCCCGGAGAGCACGTTAAGCCGTCGGTCCCAGTTGTCAAATTATCATCTTTGGCAATCGTTACAGGTCGGTCGGCGGCCTAAAATAGTCTGACAACTGGTTTAACCCAGATCACAGATAGTCCTCGTTAAAGGGGTTGCGAAGGTCAGATGGCAGTCGCTTCGTATACAAATCAGGTGATCAGCCACATCGGGTTGAATCAAGCGACCCCGACAATGTATGGGATAAGGCCCGGGAGATGATGAATAACGTGTATACTTTCATATGCATTTAGTGTAAAGCTGTTTTTAGAATCACAAACAGATACTTCAATTTTATTTATCTGTATAGATACGAAAAATTATATAGCTAGCTATAAATGTCATGCTCTATAATTTCTTATTACGACTGCACTAGAGCTGAATGGAACACCAGTGCATTCCTAATTTGAATATAATACAAAATGGCGTCCCAAGATGGCGGATCAAATGGCTACCAATTACATGCTAAAGGATAGGTGTCGAGTGGAGAATATGGGAATAATTATAGTGCTAAAGGGACCATTTTGCCCTTTTAGTTAGATTATGGGATAACCATACAAGGGATATCGTTATGGGTGTTCTAGTTTATATCTTACATATATTTATTTATATAGGTGGCTTTATTTTAGAAGCATACGTACATATGCTCTCGCCTGTATTCCCCGTGGTAGGCAGAGGTGTTGTTATCACAACACCCACTTTTCACCGAAGATGATTAAGTGCCAACGTGACAGATGGTGAGTCCATCGCCGTCTCAGACACTTTACATACGTCATTGAATTACTTCTCAGAAATATGCAGGTTTCCTCACGATGTTTTCCTTCACCGTAAAGCACGTGGTGTGAAATCACTGCACATAAGTTTTAAGAAAAACTCATTGGTACATGCCCCGCTGGTATCCGAACTTACGTCGCTTGCGTAGCAGACGACTGCTCAAACCTCAAGGCCACCACGGCTCTTAATCTTTATTAACGACTGATTAAATAAAACAACATAGGTATCACATCTTACGTTACGAACCATAGAAAGGAACCAAAAAGGATATGTGTGATATAAGCCTTATAATTAATGTTAATGCACATCCACGCAAGCACCTTAAAAGGGATAAATTGCATTCCATTCCATTTAAGTAAAAGTAATGTCGCTAAGTCAGATTTCCGTAGTTCTTTACACTCATTCATCTAACGACCCGATGAAAAGCTAGTGGAGAGTAATTACACTAAATAAAAATACACATAAGGGCATCTCACATACATTAAACGGTAGTAGGCACACGTACAGACATATGCTCACACGAATGTTAAACGTAGTTTATTCGTGGTAGTTAGCCATCTTATCACAAGATCGCGTTGTATTGTTTTACATCTCGATGGTAAGATTCTCTTTTAGTTGTGTATATAGTTCGGTGTCAAACGTTAATAGTGTAGTCTTCAAGTGGTCGTCAAGGGAACAAATCAATACAGTGTGGAATCAATAAATACCAGGACTGCCCAAGTTACGGTGTTTCATTCGACCAAACAAGGTCTGCTCCGACTGATCTCAGACCTGATTTGCACGCAACACGCGCTGTGAAGTTGACAAACTAACTCCAATTATATTACCGGACTATCGTATCTATATGATGATACAAGATTTCAAATCCGACAATTCTACCACTTCCTTGACGGCTCATCATCATCTCCCTGGCCTTATCCCATACATTGTTGGGGTCGGCACTTGATTCAACCCGATGTAACTAATCACCTGATTTTTATACGAAGCGACTGCTATCTGACCTTCGCAGCCCCTTTAACGAGGACAATCTGTGATCTGGGTTAAACCAGTTGTCAGACTATTTTAGGCCTCCGACTGACCTGTAACGATTGCCAAAGATGATACATTGGCAACCGGGACCGACGGTTTATCGTGCTCTCCGAAGCACGGAGGGAACTCGGGCGGTCACCCATCCAACTACTGGGTTGCTTAACTTCGCTGATCGAATGATATGCGCAATAGCAACTGTGCCATGAGCTCCTTTTCCCTGAACGCTCATAGCTCATAGCTAAGCTAGCTAAATAAACACACTCGGAATTTACGTGACACAAAGTGACGTTTATTACATTTTTTATCACTATAGACAGTTCTGCCAACATAGAGAGTACACTTAACAGTATAGGCAACTTAAGATATGATATACTAGGATACAGAATAAATATCATATCAATAGCTCGTGACCAGACCAGTTCAGAATGGCGACTTCATACATCTATCTTGTCTGTGGCATTATTGGGTCCGGTTGCCCGGAAGCACGTCGACTCTTGGTATCTTTTGTGCCGGCCTTGCCCTTTTGCTCTACGTACCTGACTCCTCAAATACTCCCTGAACAAGCCGGCAGATCTTGCCCATGGAGAAGAGCTTGTACATGACACTTCATACATAAAGTCGCCTTTCTGTTACATTTCAATTATCCGATAATTACGTCAACTCAAGTTGGTATCTCCATCCATTAGTGCTAATTGAGGGAAGCCGTGGTTTAAATTGACACCTGTATCCTCCTATAGTACGCAGAAGTGTTAACTGTAGTTCTTAGGCAATGATGATAGATTTATTTAATTCAAGGGGGCTGTGAAGGTGGTAAGAACTTTATTGCTACGATGTCACTGCATCACTAGCGATAAGAAGCCAACGTAAGGCAATGGTGCTGTGATTTTTTAATTGAATTGAATTGAAAAAAAGTCTGCGCTTTTTCTGTTGACGTGAGACGTAAAACTTATCTATGTGAACTTAGCACCCAACTTGAAAAAACAAATATTTTTTTTCCATCTAGAAGGCTCTCGTGTGTAGTTGTTTGTAGTGAACATTATTTCGTTTGTAGTTGAAAAAAAAAACGTTAAGCCTCATGAAAAAAAAGGTCAGCACCGACACGTTTGTTGAGAATCGTTTGTGTTTGTAGTACACTTATTTTTGTTTGTAGTAAAAAGACAAAAAAAATACGGAAGATAAACAAAAAAAAATTAAAAAAAAAACATATTTCTGATGATTATGCTAAAAAGTAGCTTTAGCTCCAACAAGCAACACCTGTTCACAAGTATACCAAAATATATAATTTAAGTAAATAAATAAAATCAAGTCGTTGCTTAATAAATAGGCGTTGCAACAGACAGTGTTGTTAGAGAGAAGTCTACGAATTGTTATTTCACTTCTACACGACTCCTACAAAGTATGAATTTAAAGTAATACGTTCCAAGAATGGGTCTTACTTAGTCGTTAAAGGACCTTTTAGTACTTGAATGTGGTGCATTCAAATGCAGTTTAGTTAGCGTTTGTAGTAATAGTCTAAGATCCCGCTGCAGGATTTTTTACCAAAAATCAATTAAAAATAATTTAATTACAAATAATGGCGGCCAAATGTTGATAGGCACCCTAGTAAATACATATTCTCCTAATTATAAATAAACATAAAAATTTGGTTTTAATAAAAAAATCGATGAACGCACCAATCCTGCAGCGGGATCTTAGACTATAAGCCAAAACTTCTTACACTCGCCGCTTGCAAACGCGCCCGCTTTTGAACGTTCCGATACAAAATGAGGAAAATACGCAGGCGTCATCGTCAACGTAAAATCATATATAACCTACAATTGGAGCACTGCTAATGTTATCAAAAATTAGCATTATACATACGTTTTGAGTTGCATAACTCAAAACGTATGTATAATGCTTGAGACGGCGATTAACTCAACATACAAAAGTTGGATTTGTCACGATGTTTCCTTCCTCTGTCAAACTCGTGTTGTGCCAAAGTATCTTGATCTCTCACAAGATTATTGATCCTTGTTTTATAAACTAGTCAGCTAGTCGCTTAACCCAAGTGAAACTCCACCCCATTAAAAACATACATTTATGCTCACAGTGGGGCAGAGGTGTTGTAATAACACCACTTTTCACAGACATTGGTTAAGTGCCAACGTGACAGATGGTGAGTCTATCGCCGTCTCAGGCAATATAAATGCATCTTTTGAATTACTTCTTAAAAATGTGCAGATGTTTTCCTTCACCGTAAATCACGTGTTGTGAAAACACTGTAAATAAGTTTTTAGAAAAACTCATTGGTACAGGCTTCGCTGGGACTTGAACTTGCTACGCAAGCGACTGCTCAAACCCCACGGCCTCCACGGCTCGCAATCACAAAACATTGCACAGATAAGCTTTGGTTTAGGAGTAGTTCCAGTTACTTTTGTGATACTGTGACTGCGGCTGACGCTAAAGTTCTGTCAACGCCTCAATTTCGGCACGCTAGTGACGTATACACCTTTTTCTTAAAAAGTGTTAGTTTAAATCAACACGGAGTTCGATACAAATACACCAATTGGGCCATCAATTAGTTGGTCCCGCCTGGTAGCAAAGGTACCGTTTTAACAACGGACTGCGGTACTAGGCCGGTAGCTACCGGTATTTTGTAATTGGGCGCTCGGGACTGAGACGGGTTAAATGTAGCACTTAGGCTGTAAATTTGTGGTTGAGGTGCGTAATTGTAAAGCTGTAAGTCCTTAAATGCAGGATAGCTTCATTTTAGATTTATTTTTGTATTTATTTTGTGCATTAAGCAAGTTAAGCCGTTGGTTAAGTTTTTCTAAAAAACTGCAGTAATTTCAACTGCACTGGCATGCTACTGGGATTCGAACTCGTGTCGTTTGCGTAGCAGTAGACTATTGAAAACTACCCATGTGCTTTACGGTGAAGAAAAACAACCCGAGGAAGCCTCCATATGTCCGAGAAGTTATTCGAAGACGTATCTGAGACGGCAATGGACTTACCCTCTGTCACCCTTTCTGGGATGCGGTGAGCATATTTCAAAAGCTACTATAGAAATATAAATGGGGGAAGAGATGAGCATTTATATATTTAAGGAGGCATACTGCCTGCTTTGATGTATTAGTGGTCGCAATTGCTAAGTTTATTACATTACTATCAATTTCCTCAGTAGTTCCACGATCATTCAGAACAGTTAGCTCAAAGCGCCACTAACCATAAAATCCAACTAATTACTACAGTGATTATAATTAAGGCACATTCTAAGATCAAACTGCAACATACATTCATACATATTATGCTCACGTCTGTATTCCAAAACTTAAGTGCCAACGTAGCAGATGATTAGTCTATTATGGTCTCAGGCACTATACATACGTTTTCGAGGTACTTCTCAGAAATATGCAGGTTTCCTCACGATGTTTTCCTTCACCGTAAAGCACGTGGTGTGAAATCACTGTACATAAGTTTTTTTGAAAAAATCATTGGTACAGGCCCCGCTGGGATTCGAACTTGCGTCGCTTGCGTAGCAGGCGACTGCTCTAACCCCGAGGCCACCACGGCTCTCAATGCTCGACCAAAATTCATAACTTAAGTAAATTTTGAATGAAAATAATAACATATTTGCTTGAGGAGTCTATCTACGTTACCGTCATTATACGGAGCGTTTATTACCAAGGGATTTCCATATAACCGTGTATTTGCCATACAGTGGCCGTTACACATCTATCAATGTCACTCAGTCAGTCACGCAAACTCACGCCTTCCTAGAAACGTCCCCTAAGGGTACAACCCACTTTTCACGAAGATGGTTAGTCATCAACATCACACAGGCAGTCCATCACTCTGCAGTAACGAGATCTAATATTATACTGGCAATTTGATTGAAGATCAAAAGATTGGTGGATGACACCAAGGGCGGATCCAGGATTTTTTTAGGACGGGCACAAGGGCGGAAAGTACCAACAACAATACGTAGATTACTATCTAATATATACAATTTACATGTCATAATGTTCCGTACTCCTCCGAAACGGCTGGAGCGATTTGTATGAAATTTTGTGTGCAGATGGGTTAGGTCTGAGAATCGGCCAACATCTATTTTTCATATCCGAAATGATAAGGGTGACCACCCCAAAAAAAATATGGCAATAAAACGTTTGCCGGGCACAGCTAGTATATATATATATATATATATATATATATATATATATATATTCGCAACTGTCATAATTTGATTGTCATCTAGGTATTTACTGTGATGGAATCTCTACTTTACCCTAAAAACCAACGAGGCAGTATGTATGTGTATTTGTAACACATTAGTATTCACTCAATTCATCGAATTAATATGTCATCGTTTTTTATTATAGCAGAGTCTAAGTATATATATATACCGCAGAGAATCTCTATAGCGCGATTCGAAATACAATTAGCCCCATCTATCGGCATTTTAATATACTACTACGCGAACATACATAGGTACTTGGCTTGTACAAATACATTAACTTCAGCAGCTGTTTACCATCAGATAGCTGTGTTTATTACTCATATTTATGGTTTAAAAAAAAACTTACGTCATTTGAATATAACATGTGTGTGTTAAAGTATTCTTTAAGACATGTGTAGAACCTTTAAATGGTAGTATTAGACAGGTGCGCATCCTAACCGCAGCTAAGTTACTTTTTCAATAAACCAGTTGCATTATATTTCTATTCATAGACTAAGTTATGTTTAGAATCACCATAACTTATGTTACTTTATTGGCGTACCGTCTGCTTGGCGAAATGATAACTTACAAAAGTGCGATCACCAGATATGAGGTCTAGAATGTCTGTGACGTTGTAATGTACTTAAATTAGCCACATATTTAGTAACTTATCCAAATTTAATTAATACTGAATTTTTTTATTTTTTCTTTATAATATAATAATTCTATGCGCGGAAATAATGGGGGTAACTGCACATGTTTTATTCACCTCTCGCTATACATATAGACAGAGACAGGCTCATAAAATGACTACTGCACATTCAAAGGTACTCGTTCTTAAATGAATCTATTCGTAATTGCAAATTAACAGCCTGTCACTAAATGCATATTAAAGTAAAATAAGTAAAATAAAAGTAGCCTATGTTACTTCTTGTATCATCGGCTATCACACAACAAAAAAAGACAGACAGACTGGCATAGCGACAAACGGACCAACGAAAAAAATAAAGATTGTTTTTTTTTTATATCTCAGTATGTACCGTAGATACTTTCATATACATTTAGTGAAAAGCTGATTTTTAGAAATTACAAAGAGACACTTCAATTTTATATATCTATATAGATGAACAAGGGTGCCGCGAGATTAAGTCTACGTGGGTGATACCGCGGGGCACAGCTAGCATTAAATATAATGTCAATTCTATTCGTAATGTAAGCTCTACGTGGCGTGGGCACGCGTCCGTGCTCACCGCATATTCTGTGACGGATGATTGCTCGGCAAAAACTCTTGAGCGTTCCTGTCCGCCTAGTACTTCCAACTGTATTGTTATTAACTTTCATTGCTTTTTCTACCATTTCTACTAATATTATGCTTGTATGTAAGTGTAAATTACACACGTAGGTGCCAGGTGGAAAATCTATTGAACAATTTCGAGCATTTTGTTCACCTAATATAAAATGGTAGTGGAAGTGTTGGTAGGGCGTCCAAGGAAGAACTACCATGATACATATACCTACATCTGTACAAATAAATAAAATTAAAGTGTTTGTTTGTAATTCCAAATTAAGAGCTTTTCACTAGATGAAAACTAAAATTATACATATACGGTACTCAAATAGAAATATAATTAAAACAAAATTCTCCATCCGTTTGTCTGCCTAAGCTCTGACTCAACCTACGAGAATCAGCATTGCTATTCAACGTGGCAATGCTGCCAACCTTCTTGGCACGATCCCGAGAGACCGATTTGGGCCAAGTTTTCTATTTGTTATTAGTTTTAAGTACTGTTCCTTGTATAATATATAATTAAGTACGTACATACATACATATGCTCACGCCTGTATTCCCCGAAGGGGTAGGCAGAGGTGTTATAATCACAACATCCACTTTTCACCGAAGATGATTAAGTGCCAACGTGACAGGTGGTGAGCCCATCGCCGTCTCAGACACTTTACATACGTCATTGAATTACTTCTCAGAAATAGACAGATTTCCTCACGATCTTTTCCTACAACGTAAAGCACGTGGTGTGAAATCACTGCACATAAGTATTTTAGAAAACTCATTACAGGTACAGGCCCCGCTGGGATTCGAACTTGCGTCAGTAGCGTAGCTGGCGACTGCTTATACCTCAAGGTCACCACGGCTCTTATTTATTATAATTAAATTTCTCTATTAATTAAAAAAATCAAGATCATGTTATTACATAATGAATTAATAAATATTTGTACGTTTATTTAAACAAAACATTAAGGTTCCGCCGGTCACCCATGAAATAATGTATACGGAAGTGAAACCGCATTCGTATTTACGTACATACCAAAAGCAAACATCAATTTCCTTGTAGTTTATGTGACGATTTGTAAGTTATCGACGTCATACTCATCATCATCAATTTAAGAGTAATAACTCTTGTCGGTGTAACCGATGCAACTCTTTCCATTTGTCTCTGTCCAGTGCCATCTCTTTGACCTCCCTATACGTCATGACAGACACCTTTTCCTTAACTTGTCTCATATATGTTAGCCGTGGTCTTCCTCTCCCTCTCTTCCCTTCTACCTTTCCTTCTATTATGTTTTTAAAGAAGGTGTCATGTCGCACAAGGTGCCCAATCATCTTTCCCCTTCTATTTTGGATTGTTCTCCAAAGTATTCTGTTTTCCTTCACAATGTTGACGTCATACTAACGTCTATAAAAATCGACATCTTAAAACAGTAAAAACACACTTTCGCACGCCAAAATATTAGCTAAAAATTCAACCGTTACATTTGCATAAAAGGACTTTCTTTACATGGAAATAAATACCGAGAATTGATCTAGTTTTCGTTTTAATTGTCTCGTTAACAACCAAATGTTATATTATATAACAACTTCATATTAGTGAAATTTGTTTTCGCACGTATCAATAATTTATGCTTAAATTAATTGGCATGGGTCGAGAGTAACTTATTTGCATAGATAGTACAAGCTAATAAAAATGTTAAACAGGATATGTTGTGATATAACCTAACGTAATGGGTCTTAAAAGGGTCTCCAAAGGGGTAGGCAGAGGTGTTACAACACTCACTTGTCAGACAAGATGGTTAGATGTCAAAGTGACAGTGTGTCCATCGCATACGTACGCCTTTGAATTTATTTTTAGACATAGAGCACTTTCATATTGGACGATAACTGTAACGACACGATAACTGCACGATATCGTCGGACTGGTAGTTTGATACAATCTCTACTAAATACTTACACACTGTATCGTTGTAGTCAACGATATCGTCGCGTATAGACTGTCGTGACGATATCGGGTGACGACAAAGTGCAGGGAGGAGCGACGCTGTTTGAAAAAATAAGGTGTACGCGGATAACTCATTCAGCAGAGAGCGTCTGAGGAAGAACTTAATTAATAATATTTCTCAAAAGTATAATACCGATCAATATCGTAGGACGATATCGTTGTCGATATCGAGTGCAAGTGTCGTTATCGTTGTAGTGTTAAAACGCCCATAGGCATGTTTTCTTTCACCGTCAGGCTTCGTGGTGTGACATCACTGAACAGTACCACTATCACGGGTTTGTCACCGTTTTCGTAATCTATACTCGCTAGCGTCTCCGCCGAATATTAGTATGAGAAATTGTGCAGCGACTCCCAGCGGTGACGTGAAGAACTAAAATATCGCATACAAATATTGCGAGTGACGCTAGCGAGTATAGTTTACGAAAACGGTGGCCAACCTACTGGAGTATTAAAATTTGTATTACTTACTGCAAACAAATGGGAATTTTACTTGCTACCTCGGGTCTCGTAATAAAACTATGTATAATGTATATGCAAGTATGTATCGAATCAAAATAACCTGAGAGAAGAATCAATGATATTAGAATCAAAAAATATATGTACAGATTTATCATTAGCATGCCGAAATGGAGGCGTCCTGAAAGCTGTCAGAACTCTAGCCTCTTTACTTATTTGACAAGTGATAAACTGCGGACGGAACATTTTTCTTTAGTTTTGCGGGCGCATAACTTCTCCATACTTTGTGATAATTAACAAATATTTTATCTGTGGTAAAAACAGTACATACTAATAAAAAATACTCGCAAATATAAGTTACTTTCAATGTGAGAAAACTCCCATACCTCCAATATAACGGGATCACGTAGAGTAAATAATTTTGCGGCGACTTGGTGCGAAGACGTGTTCGATTTCAAGGAAAAGTGCTCAAGTGCATTTAGACTGTGACTTGTATGGATTAACTTAAATTCTTTGGATAATTACATACAAAAGAGTCTATATTTTTATTCAGTCGCGTTATTCACTAAGGTTCCTCAGCATCGAACTCGACTACGAGCGTTGGTTTCAATCATAGGAAATTGATATATAATACATAGAGGATAAGGTTCAATTTTGTATCTTTAAAAGCGACACTACTGTACGCTGAAACACCTTAACGAAAACGCGGCAGGAAGCAAATATGTATAAGGAACCGAGGTGACCAAGTGATTTGAGTGGGCGCTTTGTGCGTGCGGTGCGGGTTCCTATTTCAGTATGTTGTGTACCAATCTATATTCATCATCTCCCTGGCCTTATCCTATACATAGTTGGGGTCGGCACTTGATTCAACCCGATGTGACCGATCACCTAATGTTTATACGAAGCAACTGCCATCTGTCCTTCGTAACCTCTTCTACGAGGAAATCAGTAATCTGGGCTAAATCATTTGTCAGCCTTTTAAGCTTCTGACTGACCTGTAACGATTGCCAAAGATGTTAAATATGTACCAATCTATACAATGATATTATTAAGCTGACAAGTTCGTTTCTTTGTTTGGTTAAACGTGTTAATCTCAGGCACAACTGGTTTGAATTGGAAATTATTTCGTTTTTGTTGCGTATTTCATTAATAGAGGAAAGATTTACGGCTTATAACATCACGAAGCGTCGATGGAAAAAAGAAATAACTTAGGAGCATAATATTTATTTATGATCCTACGCGGGCAAAACCGCAAGGCACAGATAGTGGGTAATACGCTGAAGGAAACCATCTCAATACATGCATTAAGTCAAAAATTAAACATAACCACAGTATCGATCAATCAGATTCCATACTGTTAAATCTAATCTGCAATGCTAAATCGTCTGTAAGACAGAGACAAATATACACGCATCGTATACCTCTATCCCTTGCAGTGAGTAGAAAAGTCTTCTAGTAGATGCTTCAGTGTTGGTCATATTAATTGAGTTATCATAAAACCGGATATTTTATTATGGACGGTAGTTCATTACATATAAAACGGTGAACTCTATGATGCAATGCAAAGTTGTATGATGTTTTATTCATGTTTGTATGTATGTAAAATAACTATTGCGTCAGTCATATTACTCGGGAATCAATGTTAATCTATACAGATAAATAAAATTGAAGTCTGTTTGTAATTCCCAAATAACAGCTTTTCACTAAATGCATATGAGAGTATATACGGTACTGAACTAAAAAAAAATATTTAAGAAAATTCTCTGTCTGTCTGTTTGTTACGGTTAATCTTCAAAGCGGCTGAGCCGATTTATTTCAAAAACTAAGTCTACGCGGGTGAAACTGTGGGGCACAGCCAGTTATCATACGTAAAAACATTCCTGATTAAGTAATTATCCACGATTTCGCATAATGTTATCATAAACCTTCTCTCATCATTTGACAAGATTTTCCTTTTAGCAATATTAGTATTATTAAATTAAATAGATAGTAGATAAATGGGAAAGTTTGTTAAGCGATGTAGGGCATAACGGGGTTTCCCGTTTCAATTTTAGAGCTGCCTGACTGGGGACCGTATTGCCACCTGAATATCACAGACAAATAATAAAGTAGGTAAGTATAGTATATATTTTATTTATTAACTAGCTGTGCCCCGCGGTTTCACCCGCGTAGACTTAATTTTATGGGTGGATTTTTTCACAAAACCCTAACTTATAACAGTGCCCCAAGGTACTCCTTGTAGCATCAACTACCTGTCAGTGAAAGTCTCGTAAAAATCGGTCCAGGTGTTTCAGAGTTTACCCGGATCAAACAGACAGACAGACGGACAAAAGGTTAAAAATGTGTTTTTTATGTATGTACCTTATATTCATATGCATTTAGTGAAAAGCTGTTAATTTGAAATTACAATCAGACACTTCATTTGTATTCATCTGTATGTAAAGATTTTTCAGGATATAGTATCCTATGTCCTTCTCCTGGTTCATAGCTATCTCCCCACCAATTTTCAGCCAAATCGGTTCAACCGTTCTTGAGTTATAAATAGTGTAACTAACACGACTTTCTTTTATGTATATAGATTTGTCAATCTATCTTTACAGGCTTACCCAATACAATAGTGACATAATATGCTCATATGCTCACGCCTGTATTCTCTTAAGGGGTAGGCAGAGGTGTTGCAATAACAACACCCACTTTTCACACAAGATGATTAAGTGCTAACGTGACAGATGGTGAGTCCATCGCCTTCTTAGACACTATACACACAGATGTCTTTGAATTACTTGTCACACATATGCATGTTTCCTCACTATGTTTTCCTTCACCATAAACTACGTGGTTTGAAATCACTGTAAATAAGTATTTTTTAGAAAATCTCATTGCGTAGCAGGCGAATGCTAAGACCCCGAGGCCACCGCGGCTCTACAATAGTATAGATTTTAAATACAATATTATTATGCTACTATTATACTATTTAAAATACCTAACTCATTTAGTTGTTGTGTTCCTGTCATGAGTAAGGTTATCAGCGCTGCGTGGAGCAGAAGTTAAGCCTTTTTTTTACGAGGAGAATACGTAATGGATACACCAACCGCCGCGTTGACAGTGGGTGGGTTATCTACTAGCTCCACGGTGTTCCTCCAAGTCGCTAAGTGGTGATACGTCTCCTCATGCTTCGCCGTAATCCCCCCAAAGCAGAAGTTAAGCCAAGGTTCAAGTTAATGAGTATAGCCTTCAAATAATTATTTAATTATCTGCTAACTTCTCTTATGGAAATTTTACGTTTGAAATCATCAACGGACGTTCATCCTTTTACGTTTCTTCCGACATATTGTCGGCTCCTGTCAAAATTTAACAGTATTTTTTCTAATAATGCAAAGAAGTGTTATCCGTCTGTCATCATCTCAATCGTTACACTCTTGGCAGAGCGGTCGTGGTCGTAATGTCAGAATTGGTGGCTTGCTGAACAAAACGGCGCCATTCATTTCGGACTGCTGCTTTACGGGAGCATTCGCTAATAGTAGGAACACCCATCACAGCCTTAATCTGGTCCGTCAATTTCTTTCGTTAAGATTTGAAGTTTCCCTGGCTGTAACAATCCGCGAACATTCCATGTTCCTGTTTTATTACATTTCCATAGATTATGTATCGCGAAGATTATGTTCCTTTAACCCATCAGAGTTCTCCTACATTTTGTAAACCGTAACCGTCGTTGAAAAAAACAGTGCCGTCACCATTACATATCATTTTGTAATGGTGACTTCAATGTATTAAATAACTAGCAGTGCCCCGCGGTTTCACTCGTATAGACTTAATGTTATGAGTGGATTTTTTCACAGTACCCAAACTTAAAAGAGTATCCTAAGTTACTCCTTGTAACATCAACTACCTGTCAGTGAAAGTCCCGTAGAAATCGGTCCAGACGTTTCAGAGTTTACCCGGAACAAACAGGCAGACGGACAGACGGACAGAGAAAATGTAAAAAAATTGTTTGTTTATATACTTATGTAGGTACCTTATATACTTTCATATGCATTGAGTAAAAAGCGGTTAATTTGAATTTACAAACAGACACTTTATTTTCATTTATCTGTATGTATAGTTTGGGATATAGTATCCTATGTCCTTCTCCTGGTTCTAAGCTACCTCCCCACCAATTTTCAGCCAAATCGGTTCAGCCGTTGTTGAGTTATAAATAGTGTAACTAACACGACTTTCTTTTATATATATAGATATTAAATTCTGTCCAGTTCTGGTCATAGGCGTCCTCTAATGAGCGCCATAGCGCCCTATGTTCAGCTTGCCGCATCCAGCATCTGCCTACAGTCTTTCGTAGATCATCATCCCACCTGGTCAGAGGGCGTCCTACACTACGTTAGCGGAGTCTCCACTCAAGAACACGTTTACTCCAGCGGTTGTCGGTTCTTCGCGAGATATGGCGAGCCTACTGCCACTTTGTTTCTTTGTCAGATGTATTCGTTACGATTCCTATCCTTCACAAAACTCCAAGCATAGCTCTTTCCATAGCTCGCTGAGCGACTTTGAATTGGTGGACCAGCCCTACGGTGAGTGTCCTCAGCTCCGTAGGTCATTACGGGAACGCAAGTAGGATTACCTTGGAAAGCCAGGACGGGGAAGCTATGTACTATGAATAAGGATGTACAGTAATAATGTTTGCGGTATCCGATGTTCCTAATTAATTATTGAAAGTTGAGTATGCAATGTTAATTAAGCATTATTATTGTGTATATAGAGCCGTGGTGGCCTCAGGGTTTGAGCAGTCGTCTGCTACGCAAGCGACGCAAGTTCGAATCCCTTTGCTCTTTCCTTTTGCTCATGCCAATACTAAATTCTGTACGTAACTTAACATTATAAGTATTTGCTACAATATCATTGGTATCTAAGTACTTTTCACATTATAACAAAACGTGGCCTTAACATGACAATAACAATAATAATAAAAAAAAAACAATAAATAAAAAATAACGACTGGATAAAAACAATAAATTTTTTTATTCATAAAACTATTTTAATAGAATTAACAAATCCGAACACGCGATTGTAAATTGCATTGTTACATAAAAGTACAATTTTATTCGACTGCGTAATAGCCTTCATGTTACCAAAATTGTGGTACTATAATCGTACCATGGTAAAATTATAGTACTAGTTAATTATCTCGTAAGAATGGCCTGTGTTATTGTAATATTTAGCCTATTATGACATATTTACTGGTGAGATTCAATTAATTAACAGTTGCCAAGGGTAAGGGTTGAGTAATCTATTCAGCATATACAAAACAACCGCTTTTTACAAAATGCATTCGGTAGTACTGTCTGTTTGTTCCGGCTAATCTCGGAAACGGGTGAACCGATATTAACGGGACTTTCACTGGTAGATAGCTAATTTTACAAGAAGTATCTTAGGATACATTTATTAAAAAAAATTGGGTACCGCGGGTCACCCATGAAATTAAGTCTACGTGGGTTAAACAACGGGGACACAGAAATTCTAATAGCATTAGATAGTGAAAATTAACATCTTTCAGTTATATTATGGGAAAACCAGAATATGTCATCACTAAGTATTATTTTTTACGTCACTATTAATCAAGTTAAAACATAATATATCTCAACAGACACAGACAGACATATGATTGAAATTATCTATCTCCCTGGCCTTAATCCCATACATTGTTGGGGTCGGCACTTGATTCAACCCGATGTGGCTGATCACCTGATTTTTATACGAAGCGACTGCCATCTGACCTTCGCAACCCCTTTAACGAGGAAAATCTGTGATTTGGGCTAAGCCAGTTGTCAGACTATTTTAGGCCTCCGACCGACGTGTAACGATTGCCAAAAATGATAAATTGGCAGGAAACTGTATTACTAAATGATATTAATTATATATATAATGAGTTTGAGCCTGGTGTCTTTTTCTCACAAAAAACTCAACATTTCCCAAAAAAAAATTACCATTTGTCATAAAAAAGGGGGAAAAATCCGAGCCGGTGTCATTTGGATTCGAACTAGAGTATAGCGTAATTTCGTTATCACCCGATAGGCTGGAAGCCTCCCGTCTGAGCTATCATAACTTGACAGATTTAGGCGAAATTTACCTTCGTATTGTAATGATATTGTAGCAATTTTTTATTGCCAAAAACATGGTTAAAACGACGTTTTCGAAGATGAAACCTAGCTATTTTTTGCCCCCTACACGTAACATTTTATGTGTAGGATTTTTTTTACTAATCTGATCCTGTATCCTTCACGGGCGGCCTTATATATGGGCCTCATGTTTGGTGGAGGTACTTAACCGGGTACAAGGTATCTCCCCGTATATTAATCTGCCGCACTTTAGTAAATCCCCGCTTGGGCTCCCCTACTATTATAAATACACACAAGAATTGCTCGTTTAAAGGCATTAGATAGAATACAATTTTTTTTATCAATCACGAAGATATACCAGTCCATATTATTAATTATTAGCTTTCGACCGTGACTTCATAAATTATAATAGTGTACAGTTTTTTTCATGTACTTACTACTTATATACAAAAAAAAATCAATAAACTAGGTCTACCTGTTCAACATGGTGTTGACACACAGACGGACGGAAAGATACATACATACAGTGGACATATAGTGATATTTAAGGGTTCTTTTTTATCTTTTTACGTAGAAACGGAACGCTAGAAATATCTAAATCACATAATTAGTCTACATCTATCCTAAAAGGTGATTCAAAAATTTATCATGAAGTAAGTATTGTAAAAAAATCTGTTACATTTATTATGACAGACTGTTTTATGGATTGGATTAGTAATGAGAAATATATAAAAGCATGTAACAAGTTAAGCTGAGCTTAAGAAGTTCACAGTAATCACTGCAATGTATAGTAATTGCCATAAAAACGCTAAGCATTGTTTTATAAAAGCTTGGATAAATTCGAAATCAAAGCAAATACTTACCAAGAAATCCACAATCAACGGACAAAATATCTCCATAAATTCACACAAAACCACACACAGAAAAAACTAGAGTCCGAAAATGTATCGCAAATTCTTCACCGCAAAATCGTTCTCTTTACAAAGTCGCTCACGAACGCGAACGTCTTGCCAGAACGCTCGCTACGCACTGACTGCCTTACTCGGGTTGAACTTGAGATTCAAGTTTACGGGCGTATTGAAGTGGCAACTACTGCTACACCACAGTATAAAATATAAACTTTACCAGTAAGGAATCTAGGAATATTTTTCGAAATAAGAACGATGCTCCATTTAGCATGTAGCTGTGAAATGGATTGGTGTCAACTTGAAGAACAAGTACTTTGTGAGTTGGGTGTTGCAGAAAGGTCGATACCAGGGGCGTGCATTGGATGTTCAGAGGTGTAAATACAAACAATAAGTAGTATAGGTAGGGTTAGTTAATTACATACCAATGTGGCGCGTAGCTACATTCGTTTTGGTATAGACACACACACACACACGAAACGAGTGTATTCAGATATCACAAATGATACTGCTTATCTGCTTATATGGAAATCACGCCCCTGGTCGATATGGTAACCAAATCTAAAGGAAGACAATATATTTAAGACGAAAGAACTTTTCACAGACACTACTACTCGATATCAATAAATGAATATAAGATAAACATAAACACATTTTTTTTCTCTTTTGTATATTGTATGAAACAGTAATCAATATTAAAGATTTTAATACTTATTATTGTGTTGATTATCAAAATAATGTAATTTTTAAACAATGTCGCGCATCAACAATACGCGATCCTACTATTTTTTATTACACTTATTTTCTCGTAGGTGTGCTCGCTTGTGTGTGTCATTTTGGACGATTTGTTCCTTGTTTTCTTACTGATTGTAAAGCTAATATTTTAACTGTGGCTATGGTTTCGGTGGAAATAAGCCGGTGTTTACTAACTTATAGTTTAAGATAGCATTACTCGCGGCATTCCAAGATGTTTGGTGCTCTAACCAAATACACCTAAATCTATACACAAAATTAAAATTGTGGTGTCTGTTTGTAATTCCAAAATAACAGCTTTCACCAAATGCATATGAAAGTATACAAGGTACTAGATATAGAAAAACAATTTTCCAATTTTTCTCTGTCAGTTTGTTCCGACTAATCTCCGAAACGGCTGGACCGTTTTTACGGGACTTTCACTAGCAGATAGCTAATATTACAAGGAGTAAACTAGAAATGAAATGATAAACATGAAATGAACTCTACGTGGATGAAGCCGTAGGGTACTTCTAGTTTACTACAAAAAAACGGTGCAGTAAGCCCATTAAGGTAGACCTCACGTCTTCATTGATTACTCACGGTTGGTATAACCATTGGTAAGTAGAAACTCGTACGGTTTTCACGTAATCTGAATGACTTTTTAATGAGAACTTTGAGCTAAAGAGTCATTCCTTGACAATTATAGTGGAGTTTATATGAATTGGAGATAAACATATTGTAAGCAGGGTTTATAATTTATTTGGCGTTGCAAGCTGACAGCGCCCACGTTATAATTATTAGAAAGTTGTCGTTGCAATAGATGCTAAAGGTCGCTATAATATTTTATCCGTTCAAACTCAAAAATATCTTTAAATGATTATACTTTTAACAAAGTACTTTCAAATCGTCAGTACGTCCTGATGATACAGTTATATACATACGTCCGCTAGGTTTGGAAGATTGTCTTTAAAAAATATTGTACTATTTTATAAATACAAAATAAATCATACATAATTTTATATAAATAAAAAGAAATCATTCGAGAACTGCGTGATTTCTACTAGACCAGTGGTAGGAGATTTACGGTAGCGGGCCCATCACGCAATACCGTTGTATATTTATCTCTGGCATCACCTAAATATATTGTTATCGTGATACTTGTATAGACACTCTGTTGAACTCTACTATTTGTTTTATTGTACAGTTGAATTAGAAGGGTGTGTAATCATTAATCATGTAATCATTTATATATTATGTAGTCTTCTGCATTATGACGGAAGTTCCAATGCCTGAAATGATGAGTTTTTATTAAAAAACTGCAGTGATGTAACGCCACGAGCATTACGGTGAAGGCAAACATTGTGAGGTTTTCTGAGAAAAAATTTAAAGATGTATGCGTGAGTCCGCGATGGACTCACCATCTGTCCTGCTGGCATCTTAACTACCCTACCCTACCCTATGGGGAAAGTGTGAAAAATTTATATAAATCATTAAAATTTTTATTTTTGTTTTGCCATGTATAAATAACCGTTTTTTACCTCACGAATATTAAGGTTTGTATGGTAGATATATCTATAGGTATATATAAAAGAAAGTCGTGTTAGTTACACTATTTATAACTCAAGAACGGCTGAACTGATTTGGCTGAAAATTGCTGGGGAGGTAGCTTAAAATCAGGAGAAGGACATAGGAATATCCCGAAAAATCTATACATACAGATAAATAAAAATAAAGCGTCTGTTTGTAATTGCAAATTAACAGCTTTTCATACATACATACCTACATAAAAAAAGCAAATTTTTTACATTTTCTCCGTCTGTCTGTTCCGACTATCCTCCGAAACGGCTAGACCGATTTCTACGGGACTTTAATAAAAACATCAGGTTTCCGCGGGTAACCCATGAAATTAATTCTACGCGGGTAAAACCGCGGGGTACAGCTCGTGTTTTAATGAAAAGAAATATACTTATTTTGAAATGTTGTCTGTATGATTGTTCCTGCTAACGGCTTCACCAATTTGGCCAAACTTTCACAGGTGATGATAACATGTTTAATAAGGAGTAATAGCAGTGTTTTACCTGAAATAAAACACATATTAAATACTTACCTTATTTGAAGCTTACTTCAATTGAGAGAGGCGCTAGTCGTTTTCCGCTTTATCTTGTTCTCTTTTACTCGTATATAGCTATCTCGCTTGCACATTCAGTTTCCCCCACCAGGTCCCGCTGAACGTTGGTTCGGTTTCGGGAGTAATCTTTTATCATTGAGTCGAATGTCCACCAGGAAGGAATGAAATGTAAGCTTCAAATAAGGTAAGTATTTAATATGTGTTTTATTTCAGGTAAAACACTGCTATTAAACACTTGACCGTTATTTGAAGCTTACTTCAATTGAGACGTGTTTGTTATCTCCTGGTGGGGAAATATTTGTGACGCCAATGTGAGAATCAGAAAAGGTGGTATTATAAGGGTTTCATATGCAAGTAAAATATAACTATATATAATGAACAACAAGTTTATTTATTAGTTCAAGTAGGTCATCATTGATAGGTATCTTATTTCTAGTAAATAGTGTAATTTGGTACAAAACAATATAGCTATTACACATGGTTGCTAAAAGAACGTATTTTTCAAAATTTTTTTTTTTTTTTTTTTTTTTTTTTTTTTGACTTAACATATCAGTCTTCAATCGTAGGAATTGCATATTCAATTGTGTAAGCTACAGCCAACTAATATACAGTTAAATAATAATAATGTGATCAATTATATATCTATACCTAAGTATGCTAAGCAAGGGGGCATACAATCGGTGGGTACGTTAATATGAATGCAATATTTCAATTGTTTGATGTGTAGGTAATCATAAAAGGTATCATACCACGAAAGAAATAACAGTCTAGCTAACTGGATTAAAATTTGTGGCAATTCCGTAACTAGTGCCAGTTGTTGGCATTACTTCTCTACAATAGTAACGAGTAAACGTAGCACGAGATCTCCAATTACCTTTAGCCAAAATTAGATCTAACGGACAATTTTCTGACCAGCTCTTGGAAGCTACAGCCGATCTTAGACTCCCAGCTGAGGCTACTATTCCAGCCTCTACCATTAAGGTTTTGATCCATCCTGCGATTACTGTTCGAGAGGCAACCTTTGGTTTCCCTCTAATATTTAGAAATATATTAATTAAATTATATGAATCACGCTTGTCTTTAAGTAGATACACACAATGTTTGACCCAAAATACTGGATCTAGATTTTTATTGTTCGGATTCGAGGTCAGTTTCCAGCCAGACTGTCTATAGGTGGCAGTATCTGTTTTAGAGCCAAATATAGGCCACAGAATCAAACTATCATCAATTTCAGTCAGGTATTTGGGGCCCACAGCCAAAAGTGTTAAATCATGAACTCTTCTACCTGAACATAGAAGCAACAGGGTTGCTGTGTGTCTACAAGAAGAAAAAATGCTATTTTCGTCTACAACATAATTCCCTAAGAATGATACTAGTTTGTCAATGTTCCAAACTACGGGATTGTGTGCCACTGGTTTTTCCAAGGCAATGGCTTTTAGAATATGGCTAACCAAAACATGAGAACTCAATTTACCCGCAAAATCAGGATGACACAGAGTACATACAACAGATTTATGTAATAAAATTGTGCTATAAGATAGACCTTCTTTTATATACAAATCTGCTAGGAAAAGAGCTAGGATTTGACCAGTTGGTTGCAATGGATTTACTTGTTGGTGCTTAGTCCATTGAAGCCATCTTTTCCATGCCACCTTGTAAGTTTTTTTGGTAGACGGGCGCCAGGAAGACTTAAGGAGGCTTACTTGGTTTTCGTCCCAGTCTCCGAGTTCCGGTGACCACCCCCACATTTCCAAACTTCCAATGTCATTTCCTGAACTCTGGGCGGTGGAACATCGGTCATTACGTCTATGAGGTGTAAGTGAAGTCTCTGGATTGTATATGGCGGCGCTAGTGCACGGGCTTTGAGGTCTGCCCTCCAAAACACTCGTTCCCACTTCGGTACTATTAGGAGGAACGATCCGGTCGCTGAGTTGAGGTGAGCTAGAACCTTGGGGACCAGATACGGCGGAGGAAATACCCAGGCTAGGGAGTAAGACCAGTTTTGGGAGAAGGCATCGTAGAACATCGCGTGGTGATCGTTTTGGTCTAGTGTCACATAGTTCTCTACTACTTTTGCTCTTTCTGATGCGAAGAGGTCTATCATTGGAACTCCAAACCTTCGGAAAATCTTTTCTGTTATCGAAGGTAAGAGGTGCCATTCTGGTGGGAGCCGATGTCGGGATAAGTGGTCTGCGTGATTGTTGTACCTTCCTGGAATATGGTGAACTTGAAAGTGGATCTGGTACATGTCTAGTACTTGAAAAACCTTTTTGGTCAGCTGTGTCAAGGCTACCGACCTGGTTCCTCCTTCGTTTCTTAAGAACGCTACAACAGTCCTGTTGTCGCATTGAACTAAAATCGTTGAATTTCTTAAACTTGGACCGAACTCCTCTATGCTCTTTAGTATTGCGAGCATCTCTTTTTGATTGCAATGCAGCTGGCTTTCCTGTACTGTCCAGGACCCTGACAATGAGTTGCCGTCGAGTTGGGCTCCCCACGCAACATCCGACGCGTCTGTTGTCAGGAAATGCGTCGGTGGGGGATAATGAATGGGTGTGGCACGATGGCAGTTTTGAAACCACCACGTTAATTCCTGTTGCACCTCTATGGGTAGAATATTCACACCGGCAGGATTGACCTTTAGTAGTTTGTTCAGAAACATAAGAGTGTCTCGAAAGTGTAGTCTGCCTTTTGGCACAGCAAAACTTGCGAAGTTTAACAGGCCCACAACACTTTGCAGTGTTTTCAACGTCGTGGAACCTTTGATTAACACGTCCATTATTTTCTGCTTCAACTTGGTAATTTTTTCGCAAGGTAGTGACTTCTGGTTTTGCCACGGGTCCCATAGAACACCGAGAAACACAATGCTTTTGCAAGGAAATATTACAGACTTCTGAGCATTTGTCTGCCATCCCAGGAAATATAGACGGTCCAAGACTTTCTGGATATGAACTAGTAAAATGTGCCGATTTTGATGTACCACTAAAAAATCGTCCAAATATACAAGTATCCGAATGCCTTCCTGTCTTAAAGTTGCTGCAACCCAGTTTGTCAGAGTTGCAAAGACTTTGGGCGCTGTACTTAGGCCGAATGGAAGGCAGGTCATCTGCAGCAACTGCCCTTGGTAAATTAGTCGCAGGAACCTCCTGTGCGATTGAGATATTGGAAGATTGAAATAAGCCTGAGACAGGTCTACTTTGCATAGCCAATCTCCTGGTTGAAGAAAGTCCGGAACACGAAAGGCATTTACTAGTCTGAATGGTTCTGTGAGAACAAATCGGTTTAAATTTTTTAGATTGAATATGGGCCGACTGTTGCCATCGGACTTCGGAACCAAGAATATGGTTGACACAAAGCTTGGGGTACATGGAGCTGCCTCCAGAACACCTTGCACAATCATTTGCGAAATGATTGTCGACATCATCTCGGATTCTTTTGTTTCGAGTGAGCTTTGCGTTTTGGGTAGGACGAGAGGAGGCCTTATCCGAAAGGGTATGCGATACCCTTGTATTGTACGAAGAAGGGTCTTTGGGGCGCCCAGTTCTCTCCATTGATTGACATAGTATATTAATTGACCTGCTCTGAATCTCTGACAGTCAATATCTACCCCTTTTTCCTCCTGCGTGAGGCTCTGCAGTTGAGACCCGCTTCCTATTCCTGGCCGTTTCTTGTCTGGGTCGTTGGTGACTGCCACGTGTACGAAAGGATCCACGAAAGTTTTGGTGTGATCCTCGTGTGCTTCTAACATTGTTAGATATGCCCTGCGAGGGACGATTGAGCCCGCAACCCTGCGAGGGCTGACAAGAGCGAGCAACGGAGCAACACGCATGTGGAGCACCCTGCGAGGGAGCGGTAAAATTTGCTGACCCTTGCGAAGGGTAGCGATTGGCTTTTTTGCCCCCAACTTGCGAAGCTGGTTTATAGCCACTAGATTTATTCGGAGGGAAGAAGACCTTTTTAATACCTCCATTTTTTTCTAAGACTGAAGTCAACAGCTCAGGATTAAATATATATTGGCAGGTAGGTGGAATTTTACGAAGAGCAGACTTAACCAAGGGATCACGAACAAAATGTGTAATTCCATCTCTTCGCATTTGAACGGTTTCTGCGCGGTGGCCACAGATAAGCTGAAGCATATCGGAAGATACCTTGTGGTATTCTCCATCCGAAAATAGCTCGGAAATTTTGTTCTGTAGTAGTTCGGGTGTCAAATTACCGGTATCGCGGGCCCAAGAAATTAATTCGACCATGCTATTTTGTAGCACCTCACGTTGCTTAAGTACACAGAAAGTCAAAGCACCATAAGTCTTATCAGAGTAAGCCAGGTGTCTTAAAGAATCAAAAGATTTGATTTCATCATTGCTTTCTAACTCTGTGAAGCCGGGGGTATGATTGTAAGCTTTTTGTACCTCTGAATACCTAACCTCGCACCATTCATTTTGATCAAAGTGCTGAATATTTTTTAATAATGTAAGGTAACCTTCAGGAGTTTTGGGCATGGAAGGTTCCTTTAATTTAACGTCAATATCAAATTTGAATTGATTTGTGTCGTTTGGTTGGTCCTCGTAACCAAAGAACGATCTACAGTCCTGATCATCCAAAAGGGAGATAACGTCATAATCATTTGCCTGAACCTGGGTTGACCCACAGGCAGAGTTCATTGAATTAACTATGGCATCGCCTTGTAAAACGCGATCACGCAGTTCGTTTACTTGATTAGATAATTTTTGTAGTAAATCGTTCTTACGTTCACGTCTCCCCCCCCTTTTTTTGTGATGGCGGCGTCGTCGATGACGTCTCTTTTTACGAGGAGACTCGGAGGATGATGAGCTTGAAGAGCTACTGTCGCTAGACGTGGAAGAGGTAGTCCTCACTCTTTGTTCTTGACCAGCTGTAGGCACTTTAGATTGTAAGCCTGACGGTCCTGGTGCTGCATCGTTATCACTTGGATCCATTTCCTAACAATAATTTTAGATTTTGTCATTTACGTAAGTTGGTACGGTTAGGTAAAAACGACCCGGGGTAGTTATCATAAAACGTTAACTGGAGGGTAGTTTGAATATTAAAACAAAATAAATTTATGAAATGTACAACTATTTGAATTAATTGTATAATGAAATAAATTGAGCAAAAGGGGGTACCTTGATTTCTTAACTAAATAGCTGTTTCTTTAAAACAACAATTTATATTTTGGTAAAGTCGAACGGGAACCCCGTTATTTTTATCATCTTTTACCTTTAGTTACGAACAAATAATAAGTAGGTACACTTGAAACAAAAACATTTTTATAAAGGAATTACTTACGGTTTTATGTTGAAACTTGAGCACAAACTAGGTAAATTAATTTAACACTGTAGCGATGATTTCAACACGACCGCTCTGTGCGGAAAACTAGACGCCAATGATAAAAGATTACTCCCGAAACCGAACCAACGTTCAGCGGGACCTGGTGGGGGAAACTGAATGTGCAAGCGAGATAGCTATATACGAGTAAAAGAGAACAAGATAAAGCGGAAAACGACTAGCGCCTCTCTCAATTGAAGTAAGCTTCAAATAACGGTCAAGTGTTTAATAGAGGATTTTATTTCCTTTAAATTTTTTTAAGATATGAAGTCTTTTCGAGGGAATATACGAGTTACAACTAGTACACAATACACATGCAAGTCTAAATGTAGATTGGAAAGGCGCTCTTATATTATTTTGCCTTACTATATTTAAGAGGGACGCTATAGGAGTGTATTATTACGTTGTCTTGTAATGTTAGTCTTTTTTCATTGCAGCATGTAAATTACGAACCTTCGTGTTACATAGTAGATTGTCAGACTATTTTTAAGATAATAATCTGGTTTCTTGTCGGATACTTCTCAGTAAAAGCAAAATTACGAATGTGGCTGTTTAAATCGAAAGCCGATATCTTATATCTTTAAACGAGCAATTTTTGTATATATATATAATCGGAGTCTCGGAAACGGCTCCAACGATTTTCATGAAATTTTGCATGTAGTTGCAAAATTGATCTAGCTATATTTCATTTATGGAAAACATCGTTTTGACCATGTTTTATGACTCTGAAAAACTCATAAAATATCATTACAATACGACAACAAATTTCGCCGACATGTGTCATGTTATGGTAGCTCAAAGGTGAGGCTTCCAGCTTACTGGCGATAACGAAACTGGAGTACCACGGTCCGAGCATAAAATGAACAGGAATTTTTGAACCAGATATTTCACTTTAAATGGGAAAAGTGTGGAAGTCAAATTGCGCAACTATTCAGGAGAGCAAAGATACCGTTTAATTTTTCAACCCGCAACAATGTAAAGTTATGTTCATCCCACGTGCTAATGGAAATAATAAGTTAATAATTCAGGCTCTTGTGTTTGATTCGGCAAATGAAGCGTCTTGCGATTCCCATGTGACACATATTTCTGTCAAAATATTACCTTCGCGGTGTCAGAACTTAAGTGACGATATACATACATATTTTCACTGTATTCCCCGAAGGGATAGGCAGAGGTTTTGTTAACACAACACCCACTTTTCACCGAATTCGATTAAGCGCCAACGTGACAGATGGTGAGTCTATCGCCGTCTCCGGCACTATACATACGTCTTTGAATTACTTCTCAGAAATATACAGGCTTCCTCACGATGTTTTCCTTCACCGTGTGCACCTTCAGCATGTGGTGTGAAATCACTGTACATAAAGTTTTTTTAGAATAACTCATTGGTACAGGCCCCGCTGGGATTCGAACTTGCGTCGCTTGCGTAGCAGGCGACTGCTTAAACCCATTGAAGCGCATTGAAGAAAAATTTATGCTTGGCGACTATTGCAAGCACAGTGACTCCACTCCTATCCCCCCCTCCATGAAGCACTAGCTACCTTACTCACTACAGGAACACAATACTACTCTAAGGTAGCGCTAAGTATTTGACTGCGATCAGAGAATTAGTTTAGAAATCCAGTGAGGTGACGCAGCTTACTGGGTACCATTCCCGCGGACGCAAATCTAAATTATGTGTGTTCAATTTTTCATTTTTTCTATTTAAGCTTTTTATTTTATATTTGTTTTTCTCGTAATTCCATTGTTCTAGATTTAAGTTCATTATTATGTATAAAGGGAATGCATTCAAATAGAAATACGCTATTCAACGTGGCAATGCTGCGAGCCTTCTTGGCACGATCCCGAGAGACACCGATTTGGGCCAAGTTTTCTACTTGTAATTAGTTTTTAGTTACTTATTAGTTATAATAACTGATTCTTGTAAGTAGGGATTGTTTTAAATATATAATTTGTTTGTTCGAAACAAAAAACAGAATAAAATAAATATTTGAGGAGCTAAAAGCACAGCCTTAAGCATCGATCTGAGAGACATGAAGTTTAGAATATGTGTTTTTATTAAGGTATACATTAAGAATTATTATTAGAAAGGTATACAAAAAGATTTTTTCGAAATTCCACCCCTATGGAAGTTAATTGGGATATGAGTTTGTTTAAGAAATTTTACTCCTGTGGGCGAAGCTACAGGCACAAGCTAGTATATACATACTTTTCAGAATTCAAACAACAGGAACTACAAGCATGAAATATCACACTGATTTCAACAAATCTGGGTCCTACTCATAACCTGTTATTGCGAGCGTAGTTCCACTGTGTGACAGTGACAGACTTATACAAGCCATATACACCTGTCTCACAATAACAAGCTCCTGAATATTACATGCGTTTCATGAACCCATATTTACAGTTATTCCATTACCGTACCTTCTATTCAAATCTCGGATCAAGTTCTGAGATTCGAACAATGCGTCGTTTGGTATCATAATAAAAATAAATATAGAAGATCGGTTTTCGTCACCGACGCGACCACGCCTGCAATATGCAGATTCCAATCTAATTTGGGATGTTTTTCTAAGAACTTGTGATAAAACTCCAATTTTTATTAGCTTTACGCCACGAATTATACAATGCAGATTACTATATTAGTATGTCCGCGCAAAAATCATTAGTATCTGAGACGGCGTTGGCATCTAATAATACAAGGTTAAAAGTTATAAACCCCTCCGCAAACCTTCTGGGAAGGTTTGTAAACTTACACACAGATCGTGCAAATATTATAAACGCATAAACGGATTTTAATAAAACTTTGCAATAATATAGCTTAAATATCAGAATAACACATAGGCTATAATTTATAAAGATGTAGCCTGAATTGCGCAGATGGAGTCGCGGGCACTGGCTAGTAATTAATATTTTATATTAAAGCGTCATCTATGACCGCATTTACGGCCACTGTGTGGGAGTTGACCTTCTGTTCAATTTTATTTTGTGGTACAGAGAGTTAGGTGGAAATGAAATGCAATTCAAAGGCTATTCAGTACTGCTTTGAGATCAAGTTGTTCAGGAGCCGACGGTAAAGTTTCTCTTGCCGTTTTAGAAATTAAGCAATTTGGTTTGAATGGCCTCGGTACTGATCTTGTTGAGTATCTTAACAATACAATTCTTCGGGTTTTATACTAGCTGTGCCGCGCGGTTTCACCCGCGTTGACTTTAAAAAGGGTGACGTAATTTCGCGCAACACATTTTTTTTATTTAAAAGTTGTTTAAGTCTTACTCCTCGTAACATCAACTATCTTCCAGTTAAAATAGATCTAGCCGTTTTAAAGATTAGCCGGAACAATTAGACAGACGTATGGAAGGTGAGAGAAAAATTTAAACAAATAAATAAATTAAAGTATATCATATAGTTTGATATGCATATAGTGATTGAACTGTCTATTTGTAACATGGAATTACAAAAGATATCGGACAAGTTACTGAACAAAAAGTAACATTATTATTTATGGGATACAGGCGTGAGCATTTAATTTTATATTTTTTTTATAAATTATTGTAATATTGATTGCACGCCATTTGTAATAAAATAACAATAATTTCTTGTTAAATAACGGCCATTGAAATAATATTACAAAAGCGTTTGAATTAATCAAAATTTGTTACAGTAATTGTACAGTACAGTAATTTTGTTGAAATGTAAAACAGCGCCATCTGTAGTAATATTTTACTAATATTTTCCACATTACGTTCTCTAAAAGACTTTTCGAAGGCTTTGACTAGTGTATGGAGACTCGACATCGAAGTAGTTCGGCTCGCACCCGATAGATGGCATTAGATTTTCGCTTAAAATCCCCCACATCTTCCCAAGAGGATTCCGGAAGGCACAGGTGCCAGGAGTCATAAAATAATTTTATATGAATTTTATAGTAATTAATAAATTGAGCCGTGGTGGGTTTGGGGTTAGAGCAGTCGCCTGCTACGCAAGTTCGAATCCCAGCGGGGCCTGTACCAATGAGTTTTTCTAAAATCTTATGTGCAGTTATTTCACACCACGTGCTTCACGGTGAAGGAAAACATCGTGAGGAAACTTGCATATGTCTGAGAAGTAATTCGAAGACGTATGTATAGTGCCTGAAACGGCGATGGACTCACTGCTTACCCCTTCGGGGACCCTTCTGGGGTGGCATGAGCATATATATATATTTAATTTTTTAATAAGTATTTACTATGTAATGAAAAATGTACATGATAGAACTTTCTTGCCGGTTTTTCTCAGAAGGCTAGTTTCTGAACCGGTGGCGGTCAGCTCTTCGACGTCCATAAGTGCCTCACCAGGGCCTAAGCTGAATATAATTTAAACTTCTACTAACCGCAACTACTTTTCACAGCAAATGACTAGGTGCCAAGTGACAGATGAAGAGTCCATCGCCTTCTCAGACACTGTACATAAGTTCATCATTTTCCGATCATTTTCCGGGGATCGATCCCACGACCTCGTGATCCGCAGAAGCACTTGGCATAAAAGACTGTAAGGTCTAGTGATGGCTCTATAAGGGTTCTCATGTGGCACGGAACCCCAAAAACAAACAAAGAAAGAAGCCTGCGAAATCGTATAAATATTATAACAACTTTCTTTCATAATACAAAGTCAAATATTCAGCCTGAAGCTCCCAGTTCAAATTCAAAGAAATACTTTTTTAACATACAATAATCTCTTTGATGCTCCTTCAAGGTATTTCAAATAGCTGTCGGCTCAGACTTAAACCTCTGCATTATTATAATGGATGGAATTATTCCAAAGGGATTTTCAAATATTTACTCAACAAAATAAACGTAATTTTTGTGAGCAGCATTTTTATCAAATTACATCGTAAGTAATTAGTATTGTTAAGTGGTAAGTTTCAATCAAATGATGCCCTGTCTCAAAAAGCCACTTTGGGAGAAATATAATGTGATGCGTATATGATTCATCATCGAAATTGAAAAATGGTCACTTGGGTAAAAAATTACTATACGCTCACGTCATCCCAGAAGGGTCTAGAATTTCACCGAATATGATTAAGTGCCAACGTGATAGAGGATGAGTCTATCGCAATCTCTGACACTATACATATGTCTTTAAAATACTTCTCAGTCATACCTCTCACTATGCTTTCCTTCACCGCTAAGCACGTTGTGTAAACTCTACTTAAGTTTATAAAAAACCTCATTGGTACAGATCCCGCTGGCATTCGAACTTGAATCGCTTGCGTAGCAGGCCACTGGCAAACCCCAAGCTCACCACGGCTCTTTACAAAAATGAAAAGCTCAGAAATTTATACGATATGCTTAACCGATAATGGTGGGCCCCCAGTAGGTGAATTATTGTACATGTCGTAAATTATCACTGGTTTGAAAACAAGCCTGAGAACAACCAAACAGAATCTCAGTTGGCAGCTTGTACATTACATGACACAATGCCAGGGCTAAGCGCTTTAGTTCTGAATACAAATACTAAGGAACAATCCAGGAACGCTTTGAGAGGGGAACTTAGTTACGTTAAGAAGCAACTATCCTGCGGGCAGTTAACACACAAGAGCAAAATACTTTATTGCAATCTCGAGTAGTGGGGCGTATAGTCTTTGATTACGCTATTTTCTTTACCCGACTCCTGTCTCCTTTTTAATGAATGTATTTATACATATAAATAATCATCTTCGGTGAAAAGTGGGTGTTGTTATAACAACACCCACTTTTTACCGAAGATGAACATGAGCATATATATATATATATATATATATATATATATATCTGTTTAAAATCCAAATTGACAGCTTTTCACTAAAATAAATAAGACTTACATAAAAATACTAAATTTGTTTCCGTCTGTCCAATTGTCCGTCTGACTGTCTATCAGGCTTTCCGGCTAAGCACTCAAACGGCTGGACTACTTTTAACGGGAATTTCACCGGCAGATAGCTGATGTTACAAGGAGTAACAAAGCCTACTTATATTCAAATGACCCATGAAAGTAAGTCTACTCGGGTGAAACCGCGGGGCACAGTGTTCTCTATGTATGTTTTATTTATTTGGATGCAAGGAAGTAGTGTAGAAACTTAATTCGTCCAAGTAACGCAGAAATGCCTATAAAACATTGCTTAGCAACTAGATGTATGCTAAGCCATTGCTATATCATTTTAAGTAGGCGTTCGATTATAGTTATTTCTTTTACATTACTAAATTTCTCCCACAGAATCTTTTGTCCTTTACTTATGACATATACCCGGACAACGTATCTGCAAATTTCGATGACAACTAGTCCACCTTAACAAACAACAGCACAAACAAAAAAACAAAACCCATTCGCATTTCAAATATATGGAGTTTTATATTATACCCTGCCCAATAATATTTACGTTTTTAACCACCCTATTCCCATTTCTGGGGCCAACTTATCTATATATTATATACTAAGTGCCGATTTTCAGCAAAATGATAGGCAGACAAGAGACACTTTCACGTTTTTAATATTAGTTTCTAAAGCATAACTCCTTTAAAGATAAATTAAATTGAAGCGTCTGCTTATAGTTCCAAAGTAACAACTAGGTAAAAGGGTTAGCAGAGGTGTTGTAATCACAACACCTACTTTTCACCGAAGATGATTAAGTGCCAACGTGACAGATGGTGAGTCCCTCGCCGTCGCAGTCGTCTTTGAATTATTTCTCAGACATATGCAGGTTTCCTCACGATGATTTCCTTCACCGTAAAGCACGTGGTGGAAAAAGTCCCCGCTGGGATAAAGTATTTATATTTTCCAATCGGTGCCGAGAGCCGAGTAAACAACAATTTCCACATCAATGCACACATCTCAGATTGAGTGCAAAAAATGTAATTGTTTTCACTTGATCAACAGTCGGTGTTGGATACACACATGATCTATAAATCAATTGAAATACTCTTCTTTTGATGTATATATTTAATTGATATCTTAAACAGTTACAGTTATAGCACACCGCGGCGTTGCTCGTTGATTACGTCCTTTGTGACGTTCGTTATAATGTCACCTGCCCGATCGGTTTAAAATTGACAAAGTTTCATACAAACTTTCATCCCCTATTTTATCCCCTTGGGGGTAGAATTAACAAAATCCTTTCTTAACGGATGCCTACGTCATAACATCTACCTGCGTGCCAAATTTCAGCCCGATCCATCCAGTCAGTCACCTTTGAGTTAGGTATATATATTTGGACTTTGTCTTGCGCTTGACGATATAGGAAACATCATGAGGAATTCTATTTCATATCTCAGTATATTAAGGGTACTACAATGACTACCACGAGGTACTGAAGAGCGATCAGCGAAGTTATGAACCCTAGCCAGTAGTTGGATGGGTGACCGCCCGAGTTCACGTAAAGCCGTCGGTCTCGGTTGACAATTTAACAGTTTTGGCAATCGTTACAGGTATTTTACTGTGGTTATGTGACGTCTGAGAAAAACTTCGAAGATGTATGTATAGGGCATGAGATGGCCATGGACTCATCATCTGTCACATTGATAGCTAATAATCTACGCTAAAAATATGAAATATGATGAAAGGTCATTTCCAACTCAATTCAGAAGTCTGTATAAAATTTTTCATGTCGCAAAAATATTCCCTGTGGGTAAATAGTAACCTCAATATCAAAATTTGAAATTAATGTGTAATGAGGCGATAAATTCCACCGGGTTTCAAACTAACTATCCTCGTTTCTGTCATGTAATTCAGGAAGCTGTTCCGAAAAGCTTCAACGAAGCTTATTTCTTTACCTTTCCAAATTGGCTAGTTTAACATTTCAGGCACCGTTTGGAAGGCTTCAAAGGCTTTCAATGAAATTAAACTGGAGCTTTGAGCGGGTTTATTTTCTCAACGCCGTGTGAGTTCATCAGGGGAACTGTTTGAGAATTCTAAAGCGTGGAACTTATCCTACTTAAAATAGTGTAGCCTTTTGAGTTAACACAAGTTTTAGAGAATACTTTGACGATCTATTTATACATCTTTACATATACATACATACATACTTAACACATACAAACATACAGATAAATAAAATTGAAGTTTGTAATTCCAAAATTACACCTTTTGACTAAATGCATACGAAAGTATACACGGTACTGAAACAAATATTCAATTGGGACATTTTTTTTTAAATAAATATATCCCGGTAACTCCCCGACACATCAGCTATCTGCCAAATGAAAGTCCCGTTAAAAATGATCCAGTCGTTTCATAGCCGGAACAAACAGACTGACTGAATTAAAATATTCGGTTATTTAAGTTATTCAACCTATATACTTTTATATCCATTCACTTTTACCTATCGTTATAGATATATAGTTTTCGTCTGCCGATCACGAGGTCCCGGGTTCGATTCCCGGGTCGGGTCAAAAATTTATATTGGGTTTTTCTGTCAAGAAATTCACAATAAAATGCCCGGAGTTTGGAAGTTGGGGGTGTTTCCACCCCCGTGCCTCGGAAAGCACGTTGCACCGTTGGTCCTCCGCCTGATCTCTCTCCGGTCGTGTCGGATTGCCTCCCATCGGACTATGAGAGTGAGGGAATAAAGAGTGCACCTGTGTTTGCACACACTTGTGCACTATAATATCTCCTGCACAGATGGCTAATCCTCGTTGAGATTGGCCGCCGTAACCGAAATTCGGTAGGAGATCATCATCGTTATAGATGTATCATTCCTATAGAGGCTTGTTTATAATCCGCCGAACTAGGGCTTATTCCCAGACATAGCCCATAGATTTTGTAAAATAAACTTTCATACATTTATTAGTAATAAAAGGAATATAATAAATAGGTTGTAAAATTGAAAGACATGAAGAAAGAAATTTCAGTTATAACCTTTTTGATACAAATTCCTAGGAAAGTAACTACATATCACCTGCATACCTTCAGGACTCTCGTGGCACAGTTGCTATTGCGCATATCATTCGATCAGCGAAGTTAATCAACCCTAAGCCTAGCCAGTAATTGGATGGGTGACCGCCCGAGTTCCCTCCGTGCCTCGGAGAGCACGATAAGCCGTCGGTCCCGGTTGCCAATTTATCATTTTTGGCCCAGATCACTGATTTTCCTCGTAAAAGGGGCTGCGAAGGTCAGATGGCAGTTGCTTCGTATAAAAATCAGGTGATCAGCCACATCGGGTTGAATCAAGTGCCGACCCCAACAATGTATGGGATAAGGCCAGGGCGATGACCTTCAGGAACCTACCTTTAATTAATCTCGTTGCTACAACGTATTAATAAGGTTGTGTACATGACAAAGGAAATTCTATCGTAATGAATGTAAAAATAAACATCTAGATCTATTTATATTTCCCCAACACTCCTCTCTAGCATCTAACATTGAAATTCAAATAACCCACTCATCGGAAGTGCATCCCGTTCAGCTGAAGATACCCGAGCATACTTATGCAAAACTCGACTTACTTGAAACGAAAATAGGGTTGTGGTTAGAACTATATTAGACATACATACATAGATTAAACAGGGTGACGAGTCTTCCAGAAGTTGTAGGGTTTTATGAATATATCACTATGTTGAAGTCGTAAAATATCTACCTCCAACGATAACGTAGTTATAGGCTATGGTTGCTAATGTACGTGTAACGCTTACCAGTTATGTTTCAGTCCTATGCAATAGGGGGTGGCCTATTTTTCTGGGAAATTACGGATGGTAAAAACCAATAACATAACCAAACCCGAGTGCCCAGTGCGAGTTTTCTTAAAATCGCCGTTACAAGTCATCGCGTCGACGTAAACGCAGATTTGTATGGGCTCACAATAGTGTCATCTTTAGGTCGACAGAGGGCGCTGTTTCGATCCTATATAAATCTGCGTTTACGTCGAACCGATTAAAAAAAAACTCGCACTAGGCAACTCTACAGCTGTGGTCTCTTGGTTTGAGATATGAAAGTTCGAATTTCAGCGGGGCATGCCCCGCTGAAATTCGCCGAAATACAAATGTGATTTTCTAAAAAAGATGTATGTGCAGTGATTTCACACCACGTGCTTTACGATGAAGGAACACATCGTGAGGAAACCTGCATATGTCTGAGAAGTAATTCAAAAGACGTTTAGTGCTTGAGACGGCGATTGTCTCACCATCTATCACGTTGGCTCTTAATAATCTTCGGTGAAAAGTGGGTGCTGTGACAACATCTCTGCCTACTCCTTCGGAGAAAACAGGCGTGAGCATTTTTTTCCCAATCGATAAACTTACCTGATACAATCATGTGCACACTCCCGCAGCCGGCAGTAGCTGCAGCTGCAGGTAGAATAGCAGGAGCCAATATCAGAGTCGGCCAGGCTGACGGAATCGAACTGGTTCGCCAGCCCTTCCCCCGAACTAGGGACCGTGTGGGAACCACGCCATCTGAATGAAATATTAATTCAAATTCAAAAATATCTTTATTCGATTAGACTTTTTACAAAGTACTTTCAAATCGTCAGAAAGACACGATTACATAGGATTATACATGCTACCGCAAGGTTCGGAAGGTTGCTTTTACTGAGAAGAACTTGGCAAGAAACTCGTAATTACTCTTTTAAAAAAAATATTTTACAGTTTTGAGTAACACAATATAAATCATAAAAATATATATAAGCCCATGGACACAGTTCCTATGCACAAAAGTCGATATAAACAAATTTAAAACTAACTAACAACAAGTACTACGAATAATTGTGCAGCTTGAGATGACCAGCCCCCACTAGCAGCACCTGTTCACAAGTATGACGAGAATGCCAGCCATCATAAAAATATTACTCTATCGTCCTCCTATATCCTCGTATGAACCAATATCTCTTAATCTAAATATATATAACTCATGAAGGTAGACGTAATGACGTAGACATCCGCTAAGAAAGGATTTTGATTAATTCTATCCCCAAGGGGATCAAATAGGGGATGAAAGTTTTGACAACTTTTATGGATTGGTATTGATATGTTATGCTAACGCGGGTGAAACCGCGGGGCACGGCTAGTAATCTATATACAGATAAATATAATTGAATGTCTGATTTTAACTCCTAAATTACCTTTTGACTAACAAATCAAAATCTGCATATGAAAGTAGACACGGATATACTGACAGAAAACCAATTTTATACGGTTGGGCCGATTTTAACGCGACTTTCACTGACTGATAGCTAATTTTGCAAAGGTTTCACGAAATTCCACTATACTAATTCCTATCGTAGTTTTTACGTTGACGAGTCCAGTCGGCCAGTTCCGAATTTGCAACAGAATACCTCTAATAACCTTAAACTTAACCATATCTATGTAAAGTTGACCATGAGAATTCTTTACTTGTTTCATTATATATTCGAGCTAACGATAACTGCTGTGGCTTAAATCTTCTTGTGTAACAACATAATACATAACTTCATAAGCAATTAGTTTCATTGAATATGCAAAGGGAAATATACCTATTTAAATGAGATATTCTGCCCGAGTCGAGCAAAGTATTATTGGGTCTCATCTATCTGTAATTTTCAAGTAGTAATGTAATGTACATGATGCCAGCTGAGTTTCTTGCTGCTTCTTCTCAGAAGGCTAGTTTCCGACCCGATGGTAAATTCTGCGACGTTCATAAGTGCCTTTCAGGCACTGAAAAACTTATACAATATAATTTCAATACGACAGTAAATTTCGCCGAAATCTGCCAAGTTATGCCTACGGGGCGATAGCGAAACTAGAGTACCCCAGGTCGAGACTGACGTTAATTTTTTTCCTTTTTTTTCCGTGCCGTGGTGGCCTTGGGGTTAGAGCAGTCGCCTGCTACGCAAGCGACGCAAGTTCGAATCCCAGCGGGGCCTGTACCAATGAGTTGTTCTAAAAAACGAATGTGCAGTTATTTTACACCACGTGCTTTACGGTGAAGGAAAACATCGTGAGGAAACCTGCATGTGTCTGAGAAGTAATTCAAAGACGTATGTAAAGTGTCTGAGACGGCGATGGACTCACAACCTGTCACGTTGGCACTTAATCATCTTCGGTGAAAAGTGGGTGTTGTGAGTACTGAGTACAACACCTCTGCTTACCCCTTCGGGGAAAACCTCGTCGGTTTTCAACTCCCATCCATTAGTCGTAGCTAAAATACGATGCGTTCAAACAGATAAAATAATATTATATAGTAATGGCGACTGCAATTTATATTACCTTGAGAATTAATAAAGATTCTCTCACCTGGAACTTTTAGCGTCCACATGTTCAACAACAACATTCCAGGTGCGATGGATGAGGTACAGGAGGAAGAGGACTCGGGAAGACTCCGCGTGAGGAGGTGCCTCCCTCCCCGCCTTGCGACTGCTGGTACTCAGTCCACTCCCCATGGTTTCGTTTTTGAGTCACTTTTTCATTATTTTTCAAGACGTGTGATCCTGAAAATGGAAATTGAGAATGATCTGTCAGTTTCTTATTTTTTATTTATTTATTTGAATATATACATTTTACCACTAACCAAAGTCAAAGTCAAAGTCAAAAGTATCTTTATTCGATTAGACTTTTTACAAAGTACTTTCAAATCGTCAGAATGACATAATTAAACAGGATTATACACGCTACCGCCAGGTTCGGAAGGTTGCTTTTACTGAGAAGAACCTGGCAAGAAACTCAGTAATTACTCTTTTCACTCAGCCAATTACACAAACTGCAGCAATATTACACAATATATACAGTACACAACACATTGATGTATATCCCCCAGCAAAACCCTAAGCCGAGGTCCGAGCCCCGCGGGGTGCCCTTAGCTGTGTTGCTTAGTTTTTTAAGTTTAAGCTCGGCTGGAGGCCCTAGGGTCTCGCCCTTTAGTACGGTTAAGCAGTGGAGGTAACTCCCCCCTACCAACTGCGAGAGACCATATAAAAAAAAAAGATGTATATACACAGCTATTATAAAAATTCAAACGCATGTGAAAAAAAGTATAGACACGGAACCAGTACTAATGTAACACGAACGAAGCCGATGGCAAAATATGTAGTGACCATAATGTTATGAGAGTGAGAGCCGTGGTAGCCTTGAGGTTTGAGCAGTCGCCGGCTACGCAAGCGACGCAAGTTCGAATCCCAGCGGGGCCTGAATCAATGAGTTTTTCTAAAAAACTTATGTACAGCAATTTCACACCACGTGCTTTACGGTGAAGGAAAACATCGTGAGGAAACCTGCATATTTCTGAGAAGTAATTCAATGACGTATGTAAAGTGTCTGAGACGGCGATGGACTCACCATCTGTCACGTTGACACTTAATCATCTTCGGTGACAACACCTCTGCCTACCCCTTCGGGGAATACACGCGTGAGCATATGTATGCATAATGTTATGCTAAGTAGACGGAACACCCCATTATGTCAATCTAATACCAATCAACGAAACTCAATTCATTTCAAGGAACTGGTCAAGCATGCATCTAGGTAATCTAAATACCTATACCGGGAGAAAGTGCCCAGGTCTAGCTTAACAGGTGCCACAAGCAAACCGTTAGAAAGCCCGTGGTTAGTTAAGTACAGACTAAGTAGTTCTAAGCAAATCATTCACTATTTATTACATATCGTGTCGTTATTCAGACCTACAGTAAACTAAAATATATCGGTATTTATCGAGAACTAATATTTTTTTAAAATATGTGCCCTGCTGTTTCACCCGCTTAGGTTTCATTTAATTCCTTACTTTCATTTAATTAAGTTACTCCTTGTAGAGGCTAGCTTGGCTATCTGTCAATGAAAGTACCGCTAAAATCAGTCCAGCCGTTTCGGAGATTACCCGGAACAAACAGACGGACAGACGGACGGACAGGCACAGAGAAAGAGTTAAAAAATATATTTTTCTATGTCAGTACCTTGTATACTTTCATTTGCACTTAGCAAATAACTCACTAATAGGTACCAATTCTTTGCGGTTTTATACTCGTGATAATTTCACAACGAAATGTCCGATTGGAATAAAACAAATAGTATTTAACTTAATCATAAATGCCCTTGATAACATAATGATTAATTTGGATAAGGATTAATATTACGATACACATTTAACGCAGTTTCTTTATTCATACGATTTAATATTTTTATGAACATAAAAATCATTATTGTGACTAAACTATGATAGTTAGATATGTGCTCTCGCAGACTTTTTTGTAGATCTTAATAAGACCTACAAACCCGTAGTACATCATTTTGTTCTATTGTCAATAGTTTTTGCAGCGCACGCATAAATACGTTTTCGATTTTACACCTTGGGTTACAAAATCGGAATTTTATTACGAATCCCTAATTTATTTTTTGAAATCGGACCAGTAGTTTCTGAGATTAGCGCGTTCAAACAAACAAACAAACACTGCAGCTTAATAAGTATAGATTTAATGTTTATCCCTACTAAACTTTATGCTATGACAAAATAAATGATTGAAATAAAACAATCGTGTGGGTCACTTTGGGCTTACGTATGTATTGCCCGCAGGGGAGCATTTCACCAGTGAAGGTTGTACTAAGAGTATTTGCCGGTAACCAGGCACTAATCGAGGTTCGGGGCTGGTTCTGGGAAATTATAGATGGAAAACTGAATAATACTTCGCCCGACTCGATCGGACCACGTGCTTACGCGGCAGAGCCTGCGACTACCAGACGTGGCACTAAGAGTTTATTTGATAAATATATATTTTACGATTTCGATGACAGAAACTACATGGTATGTAAAATCTTATACCTTTCTACGAGCTATTCTTTTATATTCTTATATATATATACTAGCTGTGCCCGGAAAGCTTTGTATTGCCATATATTTTTTGGGGTGGTCACCCTTATCATTTAGGGGTATGAAAAATAGATGTTGGCCGATTCTCAGACCTACCCGATCTGCACACAAATTTGCAAACACATCGGTCCAGCCGTTTCGGAGGAGTACGGTAACTAACATTGTGACATGGAAATTTTATATAGAGCTACCATAACTTGACAGATGTCTGCGAAATTTACTGTAGTCAATTTAATTGTCAAGTTCAGTGCCAGAAGACATGGTCGAAACGATGTTTTCCAAAAATGAAACCTCGCTAGATCTATTTTTTGCCTTTGAAACCCCCTACAAACAAAATTTCATGAAAATCACTGGAGCCGCTTCCGAGGTTCAGATTATATATATATATAGTGAGGCTTCCAGCTTACGAGGTGATAACGAAACTAGAGTACCCCGGTTCGAGACTGACGTTCACCGGTAAAAATGTTTCTTTTTCCAAAAAGAATCCGAGCACAGCCTGGTCAACCAGGTACTATTTATTAATTCGGCACTTGCAATATTAATGTTACATTACGCAAAACCTACATACATATAATTAATAATTATACCGTCCAAATTACATAATAATATCATTTACATAACATTTAAGTAGGTAGATACAAACAGTACTTTCATTACATATTGAAACTAGAGTAGGTTTTTTTACAAACCAAATTTTTATAATTGCGTAAGTACACGCCTTCTTACAAGGGTCCCCGAAGTGGTAGACAAAGGTGTTAACGATACAATGTGAAATTACGACATCTTTAAATTTCTTCTCTACATAATGTAGTTTTCCTAACGATGTTTTCCTTCACCGTAAGGCTCGTAAACTCATTTGTGCAGACTAGTGATATTGGAAGTTGTGTGTGCATGTCACAGTAATATTGTGAACACCGTTAGATTATAATTTATCTCGAGATATAGTAAACTGTACACAGAGGAGCTCGTGGCTCAGTTGCTATTGCGCATATCATGCGATCAGCGAAGTTAAGCAACCCTAACTCTAGCCAGTAATTAGATGTGTGACCGCCCGAGTTCCCTCCGTGCCTCGGAGAGCACGTTAAGCCGTCGGTCCCGGTTGACAATTTATCATCTTTGGCAATCGTTACAGGTCAGTTGGGGGCCTAAGAAAGTCTGACAGCTGGTTTAACCCAGATCACAGATTTTCCTCGTTAAAGGGGTTAAGAAGGTCAGCTGGCAGTGACTTAGTATAAAAATCAGGTGATCAGCCACATCGGGTTGAATCAAGTGCCGACCCCAACAGTGTATGGGATAAGGCCAGGGCGATGATGATGACGATATAGTAAACTGTACACCACGCGTCTTAAGATCTATACATCTATACAGATAAATAAAAAGGAATAGTATTTTGTTCTTCCAAATTAACAGCTTTTACTAAATGCATATGAAGGTAAAGGTATACGTATAAAAACAATTAAAAAAAACTCTGTCTGTCTATTTGGCCCGACTAATTTCTGAAACGGCTTTACCGATTTTAACGGGACTTTCACAGGCAGATAGCTGTTGTAAGAAGTGCGTAAGCTACTTTTATTAAAAAAATATTAGATTTTGAGATTTGAGATATTATTGTTTATGATCTATCCGAATCAAACAGTCAAATCTAAATATATAAAGCTCAAAGGTGTGACTGACTGACATAGTGATCTATCAACGCACAGCCCAAACCACTGGACGGATCGGGCTGAAATTTGGCATGCAGGTAGATGTTATGACGTAGGCAAAGGTATAAAATCGGGGATGAAAGTTTGTGTGAAACATTGTCAATTTTAGAACGGAATATTATATAAAACTAAATCTACGCGGGTACACCGCGGGGCACAGCTAGTTGTGACATTAATCACACAACATTTTACAATATCACTAGTCAGATTATAATTTGACGCTGTTCACAATCTAACATTGAAGTTATTTTACATACATAAATATGCTCACGCCTGTATCCCATGGGGGTAGGCAGAGACCACCGTTTGCCACATGCTACGATCCTTACATACTTCTTTCGCTTCATCCACATTCATGCATCTCTCATACGCTTTCTTCGGTTACGAGTGCTCTGAATTTGACCTTTCTGAAGTTATTTTATACTTTTTAAAGCATGAATGAAATGAATGAAAGATATCACTGCATTCGTATAAAAGGGAATGATAAATTACTGAAATGCACTCCAATCACGTTTCAGAAGGTAAGTAATGAACGTTGCTGAAAAGTTTTGGCAAGTAACCAGACAACGTTTCAAGTAACCTAGTAGCCCACATCCTAGATAAATTTATCAAATAGTGCTATGTAAGGCTGGTGAACTATCGCAAGCGACTGTTGAGAAGCTACCTTAACTCCAGTAGGGTCCCCGAAGGAGTAATCAGAGGCGTTGTAACAACAATACCCACATTTCACTGATAAGTGCCAACGTGACTGATGGTGAGTCTATCGCCGTCTCAGAGATATGCAGTTTCCTCGCGATGTTTTCCTTCGCTATAAAACACGTGGGGAGAAATCTCTGCCCATAAGTTTTTAGAATAACTCATTGGTACAGGCCCCGCTAGGATTCAAACTTGCGTCGCTTGCGTAGCAGGCGACTGCTGAAGCTCCACAGTCACCACGGCTTTAACTAATTAAATGAATATAATATCGTAGCATAGCAGTCAGTGGGTAGGCTTCATACTTTATGAACACCTCAATCAATACTAACGCTCTGCCACAGTTGAAATATAAGCCTTATAAGCAGTTAGGAATCTAGGAAAAATCGTTCAAAATGACACAGACACACGCATCTACGAGAAAATAAGCGGAATATGCGTAATGACTGATCTAAGCCGATAAGAAATACGTCATTCACGTGTCTCTTAAAATATCAAAATGACACAGAGAGCCATGGTGGCTTCGGGGGTTGAGCAGTCACCTGCTACGCAAGCAACGCAAGTTCACAAACGTATGTGCAGTGACTTCAAAGCACGTGTTCAACGGTGAAGGAAAACATCTTGAGGAAACCTGCATATGTCTGAGAAGTAATTCAAAGACGTATGTCTAGTGCCTGAGACGGCAATGGACTCACCCTCTGTCACGTTGGTACTTAATCATATTCGGTGAAATGTGGGTGTTGTTGTTACCCCTCTGCGTACCCTTTCGGATACCCTTCTGGGATGGCGAGAGAATATTTATTTTATAAATAGAATAAGAGAGAGTAATTTTTAAAATCTTTAAGATTTACGACCCTCACGCTCAATGGAGTAAACAATATTATTTCAATAAATAGGCCTACATTCCTTACTGCTTGTAAAGCCTATATTTATTATACTGTGGGTCTACGGTAAATAAATGGCATGAAAAATCTATTATACATGGCGTATTATAAATTAATAGTATTCAACATCCATCCTGTTCACTCCACACGTCAGTGAATGAGAAAGATATAGGTAATTGAACTTGTTTTATGGAACTGCATAGCGGGAATCACAATGTAGTAAAATTTGTTTTAAATCGTCAAGTACCTATGTTGAGATGGTTTGGACATATCGAAAGGATGAGTGAAAGGGGATTAACGAAAGAAATGTATAGAGCGAATGTGACCGGATGTGTCGGTAGAGGGCGTCCAAGGAAGAACTTCTATGACCAAATTAATAGTATTTTTCAGAAAGGTCAAATTTGCAGCACTAATAACCAAAGAAAGTGTATGAAGAGATGTATGAATGTGGATGAAGCGAAAGAAGTATGTAAGGATCGTAGCATGTGGCAAACGGTGGTCTCTGCCTACCCCTATGGGATACAGGCGTGATTTGAAAAATTATTGTTAAAGCGATTTATCGAGGAAGGTTATATCATCACGCTAAGACTAATCGCAGATTAAAGTAAGCGTTAACAAAGTAATTATTCCTCGTGAGCAAAGTCCCGGTCACAATCCGATGTCATGAGTTTTAGTTTAAACTCGCTAGCGTCTCTGAATATTTGTATGAGAAAATTGAACAGTGCCCTCTAGTGGTGACGTAAATAACAAAAATTTTCATACACATATTGATGGAGACGGTGTAAAACTCTTTATGAGGTTACAGAGAGTTACTGCAAATTAAACCGCACCGTTAAATCAATATTCTTAACCGTGTAGAAAATCTGACGATTATCAAAATATATCCAAAGATTTATAAATCAATCCAAAAATGTCTATATCAATCCAAAAATGTCTAGATCAATCCAAAAATGTATATATCAATCCACAAATGACTAAATCAATCCTAAAATGTCGCTAATTAAATATTATGAAGCAAGAATAGTAAGGGGTCGAAAGTAGTTATTTCTAGGCTATGTTACTAATTGAAACAACTTTCACATAAAATACAAAAGACAAAATGGCATTCACACGACAACAACTTTATATTTTTCGCCTTTTCACTAATTCTCACGACGAATTTTTATTTGATATTGTAAAGTTTAGAAATTTCACAGTTAACACCTTTTTACTTGTTAAGTGAATCTTTACTTACTTAATACTATATAAGGTTATTTTCATATGCTCACGCCTGTATTCCCCGAAGGGGTAGGCAGAGGTGTTGTAATCACAACACCCACTTTTCACCGAATTTGATTAAGTGCCAACGTGACAGATGGTGAGTCTATCGCCGTCTCAGGCACTATACATACGCCTTTGAATTACTTCTCAGAAATATGCAGGTTTCCTCACGATGTTTTCCTTCACCGCATGTATGTATGTATGTATGTATGTATGTATGTTATTTTCTTCCATAGGATGATTATTAATTACATTTTGTAAAACCATGCCATTATTTAATACATAATTATTAACTTTAATCTAGTATAATATAACTACGAGAAATTATATATAAAAGGTTTGTATATGAAACTTTGTATTAAGAATGATATGTATCGTTTGATAGATTTTATATAAGAACAAATGGCTCCGTCCCATCTCCCCGGCACTGCTGCTGCTGCTGTTCAGCAGGAGTGCCTCAAGCATAGGAAATATGCTTGCTACGGTCAAGGATACATATTTTCTGCGTTTGCGGTTGAAACTCTGGGACCTTGGGGTCCAGATGCTCATCAACTTTTCAAAGAGGTTGCATGTCGTCTGGTAGAAGCTTCTCGTGACAAGCGGGCTGGGGCTTTTCTCGCTCAGAGAATCAGCATTGCTATTCAACGTGGCAATGCTGCCAGCCTTCTTGGCGCGATCCCGAGAGACACCGATTTGGGCCAAGTTTTCTACTTGTAAAAACTAATTGTTTTTAGTTACTTATTAGTTACTTAATAAAGGAAGTTATAGAACAAAAAAAATTGGTAAAAATAACAGATTCATACCACTGTAAACCTTCCAAATAAATTCAGCCATCTTAAAGTAATCAATAAGGGGCCTGACCATGAGCTCTTATTGCAATGATAGTTCAGCTGTGCGACAGTGACAGATGTATACACGTCAAATACATCTGTTTCATATTGAGAGTAAAACTATCATGGCAATAAGAGGTCATGGTAAGGCCCCTGTATACATAGGACTTGAACAAAATTACTTACTTCGAAAATAAAATCTCTTCATTGTTTTGAAGTCGCTTAATTCAATTCAAAATAACTTTATTTGATTAGACTTCTTACAAAGTACTTTCAAATCGTCAGAAGGACACAAAATACATTATACATGATTATAAATGTTACCACCGGGTTCGGAAGGTAGCTTTTGTTGAGAAGAACCCGGCAACAAACTCAAAAATTACTCTTTTAAAAAATATATATTATACAATGTTTTTGGTTACAGTATTTATATCTCATGAATATAAGCCTTTATTTATATCTCATGAATTAAATGCCTTTGAAAATGTGTTCAAAAGTAACACCCACTTTTCACCAAAAATGGTGCCAACAGATCAATGTGTGAATGTATGTATGTATATATGTATATATAGCTACAACAAAAACCTACAGAAAAAAATGTGCATGTCCAGATAACATTAACTGATATTCATTTTGCCTCACATACTTCAATCACAAAATTCATTTAATTTATGAAGACGCATATTTTAAATATTTTTTAGTAAGCAGTATTTATTATATTAATAATAAATAGGTAACTAAAAACTAATTACAAGCAGAAAACTTGGCCCAAATCGGTGTCTCTCGGGATCGTGCCAAGAAGGCTGGCAGCATTGCCACGTTGAATAGCAATGCTGATTCTCTGAGCGAGAAAAGCCCCAGCCCGCTTGTCACGAGAAGCTTCTACCAGACGACGTGCAACCTCTTTGAAAAGTTGATGAGCATCTGGACCCCACGTTATATTGAAGTAAGCAGTTATATTGAACAAATCGTAAAAACGAAATTCGTGATACTTCGCTCTGTGAATAATGTATGTACGGTTTTGTAAGCTAAGGAACATTTTGCAGTAGCACGGAATTTTTGCCGTTTTAAACCAAGGATGAACAGCACAAGAAATATGTGTTTATTTTACTTTTTAAATTCTTTTACTTATTTTAGGGTTGCGTATCTCCAATAGAAAACCCTTTCTTTGGAACGGATAAACATCCGAAATGATTATTTAATTCTTAAAAATTATGCATAATTACCAGCATCTGTTCAAGCAGACCGTATTAAAAACTGAGCTTTGACGTTTCATTATGGAACCGTAAAATTAAACGCCAAATCTAAGCAGTTCTTAGCACGTGTTGCTTAAACGATTATAGTTGGCCCCTAGCAGTGTTTTTATCTCGCATAATAACACATTGCTTCTAACTCCCATTGTATGCTATTTATATAAACTATCCTTTCAAGTCATCTTAAATCTTGAGGCATTACTTTTTTAAGGCGTATTGCTAATTCGGAAAACCGCTTTAGTGGTATTAATTTGAGGCATTTCACATACATATGCTCACGCCTGTATTCTCTGAGAATTCGATGATTAATAAAATGGCGGCAATGCAATATTAACCCAGCAATTGTTTCACTGATGCTATTTCCAATATAATATATCCGTATCATCATCATCGCCCTGGCCTTATCCCATACATTGTTGGGGACGGCACTTGATTCAACCCGATGTGGCTGATCACCTGATTTTTATACGAAGCGACTGCCATCTGACCTTCGCAACCCCCCTAACGAGGAAAATCTGTGATCTGGGTTAAACCAGTTGTCAGACTATTTTAGGCCTCCGACTGACCTGTAACGATTGCCAAAGATGATAAATTGTCAACCGGGACCGACGGCTTAACGTGCTCTCTGAGGCACGGAGGGAACTCGGGCGGTCACCCATCCAATTACTGGCTAGGCTTAGGGTTGCTTAATTTCGCTGATCGAATGATATGCACAATAGCAACTGTGCCACGAGCTCCTCTATCCTATATCCTGTATCTGTATATAATACAATTTTGTACAGAACCTCCGATGCACGACCTCGACTCCTATTTGTCCAGTTTTTTTTCGTTTTAAGATGTACAATGCGCCATACCATAATGTTAAAAAAAGAGTGTTTACTTTGAAAAATAAGTCCGTCGCTTTTTCAAGATAAGGACAATACATTTGATCTAAAGAAAACACTTTTAGCTTTTCTGAATGTTCCATGAATCTCAAAAATCTGAAAAGTTACTGCACTTCAATATAAATCTTATAATTGGCTAAATAAGTATAGAAATGAGCCGTGGTGGCCTCGAGGTTTGAGCAGTCGCCAATACCAATAAGTTTTTCTAAAACACTTACGTACAGTGATTTCACACCACGTGCTTTACGGTGAAGGAAAACATCGTGAGGAAACCTGCATATTTCTGAGAAGTAATTCAATGACGTATGTAAAGTGTCTGAGACGGCGATGGACTCACCATCTGTCACGTTGGCACTTAATCATCTTCGGTGAAAAGTGGGTGTTGTGATTACAACACCTCTGCCTACCTACTATATCCCCTTTCATCCGATGAAAAAAAGAAGACTTTATTTAATAGATTTATTCATCATCTTCATCGTTTTCCTCACAGCTGAGGTTGTGACCACCATAAGTAGCTCTATCTGTAAGAGTTCTCCAGGCTGCCCTGTTCTGAGCTTGATGAAGTGCGGACTGTGTGCTACTATTAATTGCCTCTAGGAGAGGATCCGTCCAGCGAGTTGGAGCTCTGCCTCTACTTCTCGTTCCGTAGACACGGACAACCATTATACTTTTTTAATTATTTTTTTTGCTTATTTAATTTATTCGTATAGGTATATTATTTGTTTCTTGTTCTAATTCAGTTCGGTCTTGTCCTGTTCATCGGTCGCATTGTTTCCTTCCGCACGCTAGTTTATGACACCGTGATATTTATAAACGCTTCATAAGACGCGACGGTGTGAGACATTAGCTTTAAGCGGTATTCAGGAAATTACCTTCGTGTCTATAAAAACTTATGTGCCGTGATTTCACACCACCTTGCCTGAGACGGAGATAAACTCACCATCGGTCACGTTGGCAATAATATATAGTATAAAATGCCACCGTGACAGAGGATGAGTCCATCGCCGTGTTAGGCATTATACAATACAAGTTTGAATTACTTCTCAGACATATGCAGGTTTCCTCACGATGTTTTCCTTCACCGTAAAGCACGTGGTTTGAAATAACTGTACATAAGTTTTTTATAAAAACTCACTGGTACAGGGCCCCGCTGGGATTCGAACTTACGTAGCTCTCATAAGATGAGATGAAAAGAAAAACGCTTGTGCCTTACGCACTCAATCACTTGGAAAGTGTGTTCAACACAATCGGTGCGCGAACGCATAATAACTGTGCAACTACATTACGTGTTTATTGAATTGTAAACTGTTTTTTTGATCAATTTAACACTATCCAGCTTTTACTATTGGGATACTCACTTCCCTCTATAATGGATGAGGAGGGCGATGGCATTCTCGTCATACTTGTGAACAGGTGCTGCTAGTGGGAGCTGGTCATCTCAAGCTACACAATTATACACAGTTAACTTTTAGTTTTTATATTTTTTAATAGACTTTTGTGCACTGGAACTGTGTCCATGGGCTTATATATTTTTTATGATTTATATTGTATTACTCAAAATTGTCAAAATCACCTTTTCTTTAAAAGAGTAATTACAGAGTTTCTTGTCAAGTTCTTCTCAGTAAAAGCAACCTTCCGAACCTGGCGGTAGTATGTATAATCCTGTGTAATGCGTGTATATTGTGTATTGTGTAGCGTTCTGATGATTTGAAAGTACTTTGTTAAAAGTCTAATCAAATAAAGATATTTTGAATTTCGAAGAAGATTTTTTATAAAATTAAATTTCATTGTAATTTTATTTGGGACTAGCTATGCCTCATGGTTTCACCCGGGTAGACTCAGTTACATGCCTAAACTCCCGGAACCCTATTTGTATTTACCTATTTTTTAAATAAATGTAGTACATTACTCCTTGAAATATCAGCTATCAGCCAGTGGACGTCCCGTTAAAATCAATCAAGTCATTTCAGGGACTAGCCAGAACAAACAGACAGACAACCGTCTGTACCGTATATACTTTTTCATTTGCATTTAGTGAAAAGCTGTTATTTTGGATACTTAAATTTTATTTATCAGTATTTATATGTATGTATGTATGTATATATTAAAGTAAATGTCAAAGTTGTCAAAATGTCAAAAACATTGTGGTGACAGTTCGTCGCGGAACATGGAAAGTTCAAAGTTTAACAATTACAAAATGATCTAACTTATTCAGATATGTCGTGTATATCAGGTATAATGTAATGTCAAATTATGGCATTTGAACATTCAAGGCTTTAAGCTTATTTATTGAAATAATATTCGGAATACAGAAGATAAAATCATAAAATTAGGATACTAAATAGTTTTTTTGTATATACTAAAAACATGTATTAATTTTATAGTTATTTAAATACGTTTTTATTCGATGCTTGTGCTCGTTACATATTTAATTAAGTATCTGGTTGACCGAGCTGTGCTCGGTTTCATCTTCACACAAAAATGGAAAAAATCCGGTGAACGTCAGTCTCGTACTGGGGTACTCTAGTTTCGTTATCGCCCCGTAAGCTGGAAGCCTAACCTTTGAGCTACAATAACTTGATAGAAGTCGGCGAAATTTTCTGTCGTATTGTAATGATATTTTATGAGTTTTTCAGTGCCTGAAAACATGGTCAAAACTATATTTTCCATAAAATAAATCATCATGCAAAATTTCATGAAAATCGTTGGAGCCGTATCCGAGATTCCGATTATATATAATATATATATATATATATATATATATCGGAATCTCTGACACGGCTCCAACGATTTTCTTGTATATATACAAGAATTGCTCGTTTAAAGATATAATATGTATGATTATTATAGTATTACCATGATAATGTATTAAAACAAGTGAATACGTCTCAGGTCCTAAGCATACGTCGTGGATTTTTTTTTCAAACGTACCTAACTTGGAATTTGCATGTAAAGCTGGCGAAGTAAAATTGCACCCAAATAAATTAAAAAAAAATACTGAACAGGGTATATAGACAAAGTATTATTATCCTGACGCTTCGCTAGTAGAAATTATTTTAGATTTATGTCATTTGTTACTTTATCTAGGCCTACAGTGAGATTAGAACTGGCGTCGTTTATACTCAATCTCAAACCATTCGGCCACTACGAACACATTTATGTATCAATATTTACCTGGCTTGAACCAACTGGCCATTTACAGAACGTTTCAAGTAGACAGCAGGAAACGATGACATTTCGTCCCATCCGTCCACAGTCCAAACATAGACAAACGTTCCAAATTTAAATTTCAAATTGCTCGCGAACGCCAACGGTTGTTGACATTCTGACAGTTGACCCGTTGGTAGATTACCATGAAAAAGGTATTCTGAGCTGGCATTTTAAAAAAAAGTTACTTTACCTTATTATAACAGCATTTTGAATTTAGAAGTGACATTTGACAGAAGTCATTCTATACTGTGTATATTTTGTAAAAAGCCAGTCTGACGGTAAACGCTTGGCCTTTAAACGGTTGTAAAATCCGGGCATTTTAAGTGTATATGCGTTATTTATTCCAATTATCAATGTACATTCTAACTTTAGCGAGACTAACAAACGTTGGTCCAAAACATTCATTGAAATGAACGTAGTACGACAGATTAAATAAAAGCCTTTCAAGCAGTTAGGAATCTAGGAAAAAATCGTTCAAAACAACACACACATTTGTTTTTATTTTACTTAATCTGTACCCCTATCACGGGTTTCCCACCGTGTTCGTAATCTATACTCGCTAGCGTCTGCGCCGAATATTAGTAAGAGAAATTGTGCAGCGACTCCCAGCGGTGACGTGAAGAACTAAAATATCTCAAACAAATATTTCGAGTAACGCTAGCGAGTATAGATTACGGAAAAGGTGGCAAACTCGAGATAGGGGTACAGTACTGACAGCCCTACGAGTATTTATGAAAGCAGGTCGTGTACTTGAATATCGGAGCTGTCAAAATCAATTAGCAACACTATCCGTCACATTGGCAATACAGTTTCTACTCTCTACTTGTTGATTTTAAGGCCTTTTTTGATTACATCTTCAATTAATTCACTTTGCCTTCAATTTGACAAATAGCATGGAGCTTTGAGAAAGTTGTTGAGGCTAGTTACTCATTAATTACGTATGTTTAAGCTTAAAAAGGTGTTAAGCGAGTGATTAACATGACATGTACCCAATTGCGCAACGTTTGGGAGAGTATTGTGTTTATCAGTCTATAATACTATTTTGACATTAAAGCATGCCGTAAGGCATTATTCTGTAAGGTTTCTCGACGTCGAACGTCGGTAACAAAGATGGTAAAGTTCAAAACCGACACCAGACGTCGAGTGCTGCATAGCTTACCGGGAAAACAATGGTTTTTGGTATACAAATATTTAAGCATAAAAATCTACACTTTTCGTCTTTTTGAGTAAGTTACTCCTAGTACCGTTAGCTATCGGCCAGTGAAAGTCTCGTTAAAATCGGATCAGCTGTTTCGGAGATTACCCGGAATACACAGACAGACAGACAGAGCAAAATTTTGAAATAGTGTTTTTTTAAGTCTTTACCGTAAACACTTTCATATGCGTTTAGTGAATGCTGTTATTTTGGAATTACAAACAGACACTTCAATTTTATTTATCTGTATAAATTTATAACTCACAATTTCAATGGCAAGTGAATTTAAACGAATAAGTAATGGTTTTCATCAATATTTCTTGTTACCTACTACTAATTTTACATACATATATACATATGCTCACGCCTGTATCCCATGGGGGTAGACAGAGACCACCGTTTGCCACATGATACGATCCTCACATACTTCTTTCGCTTCATCCACATTCATGCATCTCTTCATACACTTCATTCGGTTACGAGTGCCCCCAATTTGACCTTTCTGAAAAATACTATTAATTTGTTCATAGTAGTTGTTCCTTGGACGCCCTCTACCGACACATCCGGTCACATTCGCTCTATAAATTTGTTTCGTTAATCGCCTTCCACTCATCCTTTCGATATGTCCAAACCATCTCAACATACTTTTTTCAATTCTGGTCACCTCATCATTCTTCAACTTGCAACTGTCTCTTATCACACTATTTTTCATACGATCTACAATGGTACTACTAATTTTATTTACTTGTATATTTCATCGCCTGCGTTCCAGTTACCAACTTGATTTATAACTTAATAAATAGTGCTTTACTAGGTGTTGCCAGTTTCTATATTCCAAAAATAAGTCTTTTATTTAAGACGAAATTCAATTTTAATGTACCGTTTCTCAAACCCGTGTCATCAAAATTTATTGGTTAATACAGATTTACGACAATATTATCTACGTTGGTATTTTGGTTAATATTTCATAAGTGGGAGAAGCATCTAGTTTCAATAGAATTAAAAAAATCAGCTTTAAAATATTCTACAATAATATATACAATAATACGAAATGCGGTCTGCATCGATATTTTAAAATCATTTCCAAACCCATTCCAAACTACTGGAGTAAGAATATATGTTAGAGTATGTAAGAGACTATTGTGTAAGTTTGTGGAGACATTTGATGTCATAACGATTACAAGAGAACAGTAAATAAAAAAACCAGCCGTTTCAGAGATTACCCGGAACAAGAATATAGATAATAACATTGTTTTTTATGTCAGTATAATCCAACAATCCAAAATCGAAGAAGAAAAATTATTGGGCACCTTATGCGACATGATACCTTCTTTAAAAACATAATAGAAGGAAAGGTAGAAGGGAAGAGAGGGAGAGGAAGACCAAGGCTAACATACATGAGACAAGTTAAAGAAAAGGTGCCTGTCATTACGTATAAGGAGGTCAAAGAGATGGCACTGGACAGAGACAAATGGAAAGAGTTGCATCGGTTACACCGACAAGAGTTATTACTCTTAAATTCATGATGGGTATACTTTCATATGCATGTGGGGACTGGTCATCTCAAGCTAGGCATTTAGTTATAAGTAGATGTACTAGATTTTTAGTTATGTTAATTTTTATTGACATTTGTTCATTGGAACATTGTCCATGAGCTTACATTTCTTAAATTATTTATTTTGTATTCTTTAAATTGTATAATATTTTTAAAAGAGCCGTGGTGGGTTTGAGCAGTCGCCTGCTACACAAACGACGCAAGTTCGAATCCCAGCGGGGCCTGTACCAATGAGTTTTTCTAAAAAAAAAACTTATGTACAGTGATTTCACACCACGAGCTTTACGGTGAAGGAAAACATCGTGAGGAAACCTGCATATTTCTGAGAAGTATTTCAAAGACGTATGTATAGTGCCTGAGACGGCGATGGACTCACCATCTGTCACGTTGGCACTTAATCAAATTCGGTGAAAAGTGGGTGTTGTGTTAACAACACCTCTGCCTACCCCTTCGGGGAATACAGGCGTGAGCATATGTATGTATGAATGTATAATATTTTTGAAAAGAGTAATTACTGAGTTTCTTGCCAGGTTCGTCTCAGTAAAACCAACCTTCCGAACCTGGCGGTAGCATGTATAATCCTGTATAATTATGTCATTCTGACGATTTGAAAGTACTTTGTAAAAAGTCTTATCGAATAAAGATACTTTTGGCTTTGACTTATGCATTTAGTGAAAAGCTGTTATTTGGAATAACAAACAGACACTTACATTTTATATGATGTATAGATTAAAAAAAAATAGATGGCAATTAATTCTACGTCGTTTTAAAGTAAACCGTAAATCCGCACTGAATGTAGTCACATTCAATTACAGAAAATATGTTTTTATGAACGCCATTGAAAGTCAAAACCTTTTATTTTTATTTGGGGTCACCACCTGGTTTACTTGTGCGTAAGTTTTTGTGACAATTATTCATTGAAAACAAGGTTGAATCGATTTTAACCGCAAACATTATCGTGTCATACTTCTTATGCTTAGCGAAGAGTTAAAGTCCTGAGGCCCAACCATGAGCTCTTATTGCAATGTTAGTGCAGCTGAGCGACAGTGACAGACTTATACGCGTCATATACATCTGTTTAATATTGAGAGTAAAACTGTCATGGCAATAAGAGGTCATGGTAAGGGCCCTGTATATATAGGATGTGAACAAAATTTCAAGCCCTCGGCAGGGTGAAATGTTATTTAGTTTTTCCATAGGTAGCCCTTGTTCCTATAAGTAAAGAAAAATGTACATACATACGCACTGTATTCCTCGAAGGGGTAGGCAGAGGTGTTGCAATAACTACACCCACATTTCACCGAAGATGATTAAGTGCTAACGTGACAGATGGTGAGTCCATCGCCGTCTCAGGCACTATACATACATCTTTGAATAACTTCCTTTGATACTACGATGTTTTCCTTCACCGTAAAGCACGTGGTGTTAAATCATTGCATATAAGTTTTAGAAAAACTCATAGGGACACTGGGAATCGAATTCGAACTCAAATCACCCGACCCCCAAGGCTCTCTGTTTCCAATCATCTCTGGCGAAATAGGTGTACTATACATACGTAGATACATCTGAATACAGGAGTGAGCACCTATGTGTAAATGATGATTACCCTACCTGTATTTTCTTAAGGTATTCTCATTTAAAATGAGCTACTTCTTATGTATCCCTACAATTCATCACACCCATACAGCATCGTGCCTGCATGGGAATGCATCTGCATATTATCAGATCATTATCTACGATAAGTTTTCCTAGGAACACGGAACACCGCGCCCGCGCAGTGTAATGCGTGTTGGTAATTACAAGTCGTCTCAAATAAATGCATTAAAGACGTAAATGTGAGTTGGAATGTTATAATAACATAACTTATAACACTATTAACTATTCCTGGTGAGATTAAACCTTATAAAAAATATAATTATCGCCAAAAAATACATAAAAATTGGTAGTTTCGGTGGAGTACAAAAACGAAATTAGAGATTGGGTTAATTCGCTACAACCCAATTTTTTTAAATAAAATTAGTTACTCATTGTAACATCAGCTACCTGTCATTTAAAGTCCCGTTACAATCGGTCTAGCCATTTCATATGCATTTAGTGAAAAGCTGTTAATTAATTTGGATTCAAAAACACAAACTCCTATTATATAGATATAGATATATTGTTGTACATAGTATTGTATATAGGTATAGATAGCCAAAGTTGTATGTAGTCCTCGGGTCCTAATATTTTTTAAGTTCTCTTATAAGGTATATTATAAATACTTTTGCATAAAAAATATAATAAATAAGTCTGTATCTCGAAAATCGAAGACATCCAAATACCGCTCGTTCTTAATTAATATATTATATTCTTCATCTAATATATAAAATTCTCGTGTCACAGTTTTCGTTGCCATACTCCTCCGAAACGGCTTGACCGATTTTGATGAAATTTTTTGTGCTTATCCGGTATCTATGAGAATCGGCCAACATCTATTTTTCATCCCCCTAAATGTTAGGGGTAGTCCACCCCAAAAAAATATATGGCAATACAACGTTTGCCGGGCACAGCTAGTTATACTATAAAACTAGGAGTGCCTTCTCCAACATACACGATAATTATTAAAGTTCCACAAATCTAGTATTGTATTGTGTCATGAAAATGCATTAATAAACTTCGCTAACATTAATGCAAATCTACCCGCGAGTAGAGTCTAAAAACTTACTGCCATCATACATATCAATTTTACTAATAACATCGAAACAGATAAATAAAATTGAAGTGTCTGTTTGTAATTCCAAAATTACAGCTTTCCACTAAATGCATATGAAAGTATATTATACGGTACTGACATAGAAAAACAATTTTAAAAAATATCTCTGTCCGTCAGTTTGTTCCGGCTAATCTCCGAATCCGCTGGGCCGATTTTAACAACACTTTCAAAGGCAGATAGCTGTTACAAGCTACGTTTAATTTTAAAAAAATATGGTGAAACCGCGAGTCACAGCTAGACTATTCTATAAATCTAGGATTTACAAAAAAAAAATTACCTTTTAATCGTTTTAAAAATGATCACATGATTTCCAAACACTGCACAAAATTCGACATTTAAACGTTGACCCACACACAACACTGGTCCAAATCCATTCGATTGAAGTAAATCGCTATCCGTAACAGTAAAATGTTCTTAAAATAAAAACGGTATGTTTCGATTTTATTAATATTCGATGCGATAATCGATTCGAACACGTCCGTGCGTATTGGTCTGACCTACACAACTGATACGTGATGCGCTCACGCAGCAATGCAACAAGAATTGGATACACGGTCTTGATACGTTTAAATCGTTAATCGAGAAGATTATTCATTTCCATGTATTTAATTATAACATCTTAACATTTAAAAACAAACCATTTGTATACGTCAACGCACAACCTACTGATTCTAGGGACACAAAAATCATTCATGTGTTAGGTATTCACTAAAAAAGGCTTTATAGAAATTAAAAATTGAAATTTTGGAGATAAAAAGGTTGGTTTATTTTTTATCAAAACATTCTCTGGTCGAATGTCATATCATAGCGAAAGGAACTTATAATAAAAATAGGAATTTGTCTATTACCTCTCCACGGCTTAGCCGCTGTGTCGATATGGCTGAAATTTGGAAATGAGATAGCTTTAACTTCAAGGCACGACATAGACAATGATTATGCGAACGACGTCGCGGGTAAAACCTAATATATAGTAAATTCTTAATTAATAGCTGTGCCCTGCGGTTTCAACCGCGTGGATTTAATTTATTTCCTGCGGTACCCTAAATGTTTTACAAACAAACAGACAGACAGATGGACAGACAGACAGATAAAAAAATATATAAATTAGTTTTTATATGACAGTACCTTGTATACTTTCATTTACACTTAGCAAATATTCTCTCTCACTCACTCACTATTAGGTACCAATTCTTTGCGGTTTTATACTCGTGATAATTTCACAACGAAATGTCCGATTGGAATAAAACAAATAGTATTTTACTTAATCATAAATGCCCTTGATAACATAATGATTAATTTGGATAAGGTTTAATATTACGATACACATTTAACGCAGTTTCTTTATTCATACGATTTAATATTTTTTATGAACACACAAGTCATTATTGTGACTAAACTATGATAGTTAGATATGTGCTCTCACGGACTTTTTTGTAGATCTCAATAAGACCTACGAACCCGTAGTACATCATTTTGTTCTATTGTCAATAGTTTTTGCAGCGCACGCATAAATAGGTTTTCGATTTTACACCTTGGGTTACAAAATTGTAACTTTCTTACGGATTCTTAATTTTTTTTAAATAAAATATAGCCTGTAACTTTCCTTGATAAATGGACTATCAAACACAGAAGTAATTATTGAAATCGGACTAGTAGTTAACTTACCTGTATGTGAAGTTCCATCATAATTATACTAATAGTATAGATTAGACGCGTTTGAGATGTGGTGCTGGAGGAGGATGGAGAAAATAAAGTGGACAGAAAGAGTAACAAATGAAAATGTACTCAACATTGTGAAGGAAAACAGAATACTTTGGAGAACAATCCAAAATCGAAGGGGAAAGATGATTGGGCACCTTGTGCGACATGACACCTTGTTTAAAAACATAATAGAAGGAAAGGTAGAAGGGAAGAGAGGGAGAGGAAGACCACGGCTAAAATATATGAGACAAGTTAAGGAAAAGGTGTCTGTCACGACGTATAGGGAGGTCAAAGAGATGGCACTGGACAGAGACAAGTGGAAAGAAATGCATCGGTTACACCGACAAGAGTTATTACTCTTAAATTGATGATGATGATAGATTAGACAGTTTTTTTGCTATCCTTGTAACTATCTCCTGGTTACAAAGTATATTAAGTTGAAAATCAATTTTTGAACGTTTTTTATTTAATCTATCTTCTGTTTCCGTATAAACGGCTGACTGATTTTGACGAGATCTTCACGGAACGGTACATAACTATAAAGGTTAATTGTGTGACCTCGGATCTAACAGAGATTTTGAGACATTAGTTTTCGGATTCAACTCTTTTGTCATCTACATTAATATTATAAAGAGGAAAACTTTGTTTGTTTGGTTGTAATGAATTAGCTCAAAAACTACTGGACCGATTTCAAAAATTCTTTCACCATTGGGTAGCTACATCATCAGCAAGTAACATAGGCTTTATTTTATCCCCGTACTCCCACGGAAACGGGAACTACGCGGGTAAAACCGCGTGAGGTCCGCTAGTCTATGTATAAGATTTGTATATGTATGTTTGTAACGAAATGGCTCAAAAAGCACTGGACCGATTTGAAAAATTCTTTCAGTAATGGATAGACACATTATCAGCAAGCAATATAGTCTATATTTTATATCCGTGCTCTCACGGGAACGGGAACTACGAGGGTGAAACCGCGTGACATCCGCTAGCTTTATACGTATATGCCATGTCAATCAATATTTAATTTGACTTCTTTTCCTTACACCTAGCTTAAAACAAATCCGTACACATATCTACCTAGTTTCATCTATACAGATAAATAAAATTGAAGTGTCTGTTTGTAATTCCAAAATATCAGCTTTTTAGTAAATGCATATAAAAGTATACACGACACTGACATAGAAATATTTTTTTTTTAAGTATTTCGCTGTCTGTCCATCTGTCTGTCTTTCTGTTTGTTGCAACTTATCTCCGAAACGGCTGGACCGATTTTAACGGGACTTTCACTGGCGGATAGCTAATGTTACAAAGAGTATCTTGGGCTACTTTTAATAAAAATTATAATTGGGGATCCGATGAAGGGATCAGGTGAAACCGCAGGGCCCAGTTAGTAAAAAATAAATTTCTGTTAGTGCATACTCTTATAATTTTTTTTATCCTTGCAACTTCTTTTTAATAAACAAAGGTACATTATTCACAAGGAAGGTTGAGTAAACACAGTATTATTAATAATTCACCATTATTATTCCCCAGGTAATTTTGGGCTTTATGAAACTGGTGAAAGAATATTATTTTGTTTATGCTTGGTACTTTTTTATTTTGTAGTCAGAACAGTATTTCTGTGAAAAAATTGTTTATACCTTGTTAATATTAGGTAGTAGCGGACGTCACGCGGTTTCACCCGCATTGTTGCCGTTCCCATGGGAGTACGGGTATAAAATATAACCTATGTTACTCGCTGATGATGTAGCTATTATTTGCTCAAAGAATTTTTCGAATCGGTCCTGTAGTTTTTGAGTCAATTCGTTACAAACATACTTACATAATTTTTTTTCCTCTTTATTATAACATTAGAATAGATATATTAAGTACATACCTACTAGATATAAAATGTATTCTCTATCGTAAATCGATGGTTTTATGAGTGTGAGGTGTGTTAATCGAATGTATATAAAAACTAACAGTGTATTTAGTTAGCAATGACATAAATAAAGTGGTTAGACTCCAAGTCCGGTGGCAGTAGGGTACCGGGTTCATATATTCTTGTTAACCAACTGTAATTAGCGTTTACTCCGGTGCAAGGCACAGGATTCTTAAAATTTTAATTACTTATTCGTAGAATTAATTATAATAATAAAAAATATAATAAGCATCTAGACTTCAATCACATGCCAACAACAGATATCATAACATGAGAAAAAAAATTTACATACATATGCTCACGCCTGTATTCCCCGAAGCAGAGTGTGTTGTAATCACAACATCCACTTTTCACCGAAGATTAAGTGCCAAAGTGACAGATGGTGTGCCCATCGCCGTCTCAGACACTTTACATACGTCATTGAATTACTTCTCAGAAATATGCAGGTTTCCTCACGATGTTTTCCTTCACCGTAAAGCACGAGGTGTGAAATAACTGCAGATAAGTTTTTTAGAAAAGCTCATTGGTACAGGCCCCGCTGGGATTCGAACTTGCGTCGCTTGCGTAGCAGGCGTCTGCTCAAACACCACACCAAAGCTCTAGAAAAAAAAACATAACAAAACAAAGAAAATAATGCCGCACATTGTCGTCAAAGGGCCACAACTCAACTATAACCGTAGACCTAACTGGGGTCCAGTTCAGTCTAGCGGAGCTGGTTGTCACTGTGACCCATGTCATTATCAAAGCAATCACTTATTCATAGCAATACAGATAAATAAAATTTAAGTGTCTGTTTGTAATTTTTATTTAACAGCTTTTCATTAAATGCAAATGAAAGTATACGAGGTGCTCACATAAAAACATCAATTTGAAAAAGTTTTCTTTGTATGTCGATCTGTGTGTTTCTGCTATCTACGACTATATAGTCTACACACAGCTAGTGATTACTATTATACCTTTCCATTCCTTTATTTATTTAATGGCGATGAGCTTAAGTAAAACTATTCCGCCAATGTCAAGTGATTGTTGAGAAAAATATCTTGTAAATTGTTAAAAATATGTCGAGGAACCCATCGGATTCCTCGCTGTCAAATCCCTTATCAATATCAATTTTCCACTTCCCTCTATAACGGTTGAAGAGGTCAATGGCTGGCATTCACGTCATACTTGTGAACATGTGCTGCTTGTGGGGGCTGGTCATCTCAAGCTACGCATTTAGTTATAAGATGTACTCGATTTTTATTTATGTTCATTTTTATCGACATTTGTGCATTGGAACATTGTCCATGAGGTTACGTTTCTTAACTTATTTATTTTGTATTCTTTAAATTGTATAATATTTTTGAAAAGAGTAATTACTGAGTTTCTTGCCAGGTTCTTCTCAGTAAAAGCAACCTTCCGAACCTGGCGGTAGCATGTAAAATCCTGTATAATTATGTCATTCTGACGATTTGAAAGTACTTTGTAAAAAGTCTAATCGAATAAAGATACTTTTGACTTTAGCTTTGACTATATAGATAAGCATAGATGCTTATTGAATCAATCTCAATTTTACACTGTACGTTGTACCTATAATTTTATAAGTTATGCGAGTTTGCACCACACCCCCTCGAGACATAACTGCTAATAAATGCTTATTAAGGCTTCACAGTGTTGGAATATTAGAAGTACAGTGAAATATGTGTGCTAGCATCACCATCTCTCGCAGGATTATTCTTTGTTATTTCGCTACCGTGAATTAACATTGCAATAACGATTTTATGCTCCGGTAATAGAGTTGAAAGCAGTTGAAACCTGATCCTTCTGGGGCACTAGCTTAAAGTATTAAGGAATCGCCTGTTCGATGATTTCACTTGGTGTTCACGAAGCTGCGGTAACCGCTTACCATCAAGCGTCAATGTATGTTTATTCAACGTCCTCACAAGTTCGCAGAATCTTCCGAGAAGAACTTTTAAGGATTGCAAGAAGAAGCCCAAGAGAACAAAGGATACAATATGATTATTCTACTGGATTATAACGAATTCACCGGAATGTTTAAAATTCGTCTCTCGTATCTGAGTTGCGGTGAGAATATATATTCTGGTGTTTTGGGAATATTTAAGAAGTAGGACTTAACGGGATGCCTTTCTGGGAACTAAACCTTCAGTTAAAAATATATCTATATATACAGATAAATAAAATGGAAATTACTGTTTGTAATTCCAAAATTACACCTTTTGACTAAATGCATATGGAAGTATACACGGTACTGACATAAAAAAAACATTTTTTTAAATATTTCTCTGTCCGTCTGTCTGTCTGTTTGTTCCAGCTAATCTCCGAAATGACTGGACCGATATTAACGGGACTTTTACTAGCTGCTAGCTAATGTTAGAAGGAGTAACTTAAGCTGCTTTTATTTAAAAAACAAAGTACGCGGGTGAAACCGCAGGGCACAGCTAGTTATTAGTAACATTGTAAAAATACTGAGTGTAACCTCTTACTGCAACTAACACCATCACGTCCTTGGGCTTCGAAACCGTCGCACAGATGTCAGTGAATAAACAAAACAAAGTACGTACAAAATATGAAAAATTCTGTTTCTAAAATTCGTTTGCTACTTTATATGTCGACGGCGTGTGAGGGCTGCGGAACGAATTTGCTGCTTCTCAGTCGACGCCGGGTCTATTTGTAATAGCTTACGTTTTGACAAGGAAATATATAAGGATGTTTAGCTGAGATTGAGTTGATATACTGCCGTTGTTAGAAATAGGATTGTTTAGGTGCCGTCTCGAGCTATGAGCGCTGACCATGAAAGCGCAGTAGTCATTTTAAGAGTTTCTGAGGGTTAACTATTTTTGCAGAGCGCTTATAACTCTCAACGTGCAATTTTTCCTACATTCTAGGGAATAGCGTGCTTCATAAAATGGGAATAGTGTGATAAGAGACATTTGCAAGTTGAAGAATGATGTGGTGACCAGAATTGAAAAAAGTATGTTGAGATGGTTTGGACATATCGAAAGGATGAGTGAAAGGCGATTAACGAAAGAAATTTATAGAGCGAATGTGACCGGAAGTGTCGGTAGAGGGCGTCCAAGGAAGAACTACTATGACCAAATTAATAGTATTTTTCAGAAAGGTCAAATTCGGAGCACTTGTAACCGAAGAAAGTGTATGAAGAGATGCATGAATTTGGATGAAGCGAAAGAAATATGTAAGGATCGTAGCATGTGGCAAACGGTGGCCTCTGCCTACCCCCATGGGATACAGGCGTGACCATATGTATGTATGTGGGAAAAGTGTGACCGCTTCATTGGTCTAGTGGTCACGAATAGTACGAGGTCTTGGGTTGGAACCCGGGTCAAGCAAAGTGTTACTGGCTTTTTCTAGTAGCAGCCCGGAGTCTGGATAGTGCCTGGTTAAAGACAATAGGCTCACCTCCTATTATATGTGACTTAAACATAACTGACAAGATGTGGATGTACCTATGTTCATATATATATATGCTCACGCCATCCCAGAAGGGTCCGCGAAGGGGTAAGCAGAGGTGTTGTAACAACACCCACATTTCACCGAATATGATAAAAATATCTTTATTCGATTAGACTTTTTACAAAGTACTTTCAAATCGTCAGAAAGACGATTACATAGGATTATACATGCTACCGCCAGGTTCGGAAGGTTGCTTTTGCTGAGAAGAACCTGGCAAGAAACTGAGTAATTATTATTTTAAAAAAAAATTACAGCTTTGAGTAATACAATATTAATCATAAAATATATATATATATATATATATATATATAAGCCCATGGACACAGTTCCAGTGCTAATGAATGAACCTAAACTTTATTCATGAATAATTTATGTCATAGTCATATACAGCTTCTTAACTAACAATAACAATGATGGCTGGCACGCTATATTAATATGCATACATACATGCATATGCTAACTGTGCCTGTATTCCCCGAAGGGGTAGGCAGAGGTGTTATAATCACAACACCCACTTTTCACCGAATTTGATTAAGTGCCAACGTGAGAGATGGTAAGTCTATCGCCGTCTCAGGCACTATACATACGTCTTTGAATTACTTCTCAGACATATGCAGGTTTCCTCACGAAGTTTTCCTTCACCGTAAAGCACGTGGTGTGAAATCACTGTACATAAGTTTTTAGAAAAACTCATTGGTATAGGCCCCGCTGGGGTTCGAACTTGCATCGCTTGCGTAGCAGGCGACTGCTCTAACCCCGAGGCCACCATGGGTCTCATATTAATATACTCGCTGTAGATTAAATTTCATGAACCCGACATGTTTTTTTTTAATTATAGTTGCCTAAGTTACTCCTTGTAACATTAGAAAGTCCCGTTTCAGAGATTAGTAACAAACAGACAGACAGAGAGATTAGATATGTATGGATTGTAAAAGTCCAGCAGCAAAATAGGTCCTTCTTGCATGTTACAATAAAATAAACACTACTTTTTTGGGTAATACAGACGTGAGTATATGTCAAGTAATTCGTTTCCAAAAATAGCAGTTTCATATCTGGATCGAGATATAGTTATGTATAAGCAACAAGCGGGAACAAAATTGTATGGAAATTAAGTGATCGTGCGTGATCCACGAAAAGCACCGAATTGTGTAATAGCCTGGCAATTTGAAAGCTTTGTAAGTGGTTCCAAAGGTTGATGGATTGAATAGCTGATGGCTTATTGAATAAGTGCAGATGGTGAGCTTCCAAGTGGAGGAGCTCGTGGCACAGTTTCTATTGCTCATATCATTGGATCAGCGATGTTAAGCAACTCTAACCCTAGCCAGTAATTGGATGGGTGACCGCCCGAGTTCCCTCCGTGCCTCGGAGAGCACGTTAAGCCGTCGGTCCCGGTTGCTAATTTATCATCTTTGGCAATCGTTACAGGTCAGTCGGAGGCTTAAAATTATCTTACAACTGGTTTAACTCAGATCACAGATTTTCCTCCTTAAAGGGGTTATGTAGGTCAGGTGGCGGTCGTTTCGCATAAAAATTAGGTGATCAGCCGCATCGGGTTGAATCAAGTGCCGACCCCAACAATGTATGGGATAAGGCCAGGCAGATGATGTTCTATGCAGTCAAGGAAAAGTTATAAAACATTATTAATAGCTAGCATTTTCTGTTCATAAAATGTTTGAACAAAATGATCGTAGCTGTAAAATATCTTCCAGTTCGCACTTCATTATAAGCTTGCCCGGATATGAGTGTAATGATAGCCATTGGACCGTAGAAGAGTTAGTAGGAAGTAATACTGGCTATATAATTGCTACACAGTTTATAGTTTCACTGGAAGTAAAAGCGCGCTAATATGTTTTAATTCCGGCTCGAAGGACCAACATTGGTAATTACTTCGCTATAACTATGGAACTTATTTCTATACAAGGGTGTCACCCACACATATAGATTACTAGCGAACGTCATGCGGTTTCACCCGCGTAGTTCCCGTTCCCGTGGGAGTACGGGGATAAAATACAGCTTATGTTACTCGCTGATAATGTAGCTATCCATTGCTGAAATAATTTTTCAAATCGGTCTAGTAGTTTCGGAGTCAAACAATGCAAAACCAACAAAAAACAATGAAATCTTTATAATATTAGTGTAAACAATATTTGTGGTGTCACCACAGTATATATATAACTACTTACTACGTCGGTTTGGTGTGCTTTTGAGACATTGCTTGCTGAAGCAATGTGATATCGTCGTCAGGGTCAATAAGGACGTGTCTCGGACGGCGTCGGGAGGAGCAAGGTTCCGAAGATACTGCCAGCTATTTGTATCCGCGTGGATGTACGTGTGCTTGTGGGGGCTAGTCATCTCAAGCTACGCATTTAGTTATAAGTAGATCTACTAGACTTTTAATTATGTTAATATTTATCGACATTTGTGCATTGGAACTTTATCCATGAGATTATGTTGCTTAAATGATTTATTTTGTATTCTTAAAATTGTATAATATTTTTTAAAAGAGTAATTACTGAGTTTCTTGCCTGGTTCTTCTCAGTAAAAGCAACCTTCCGAAACTGGCGGTAGCATGTATAATCAATTATGTCATTTTGACGATTTGAATGTTTGTAAAAAGTCTAATCGAATAAAGATATTTTTGACTTTGACTTTGACTTTGAATGGTGTCCAGTAACCTGGCTGCATTATCTGCTTTTCCAAATATTTTTTAAATTAAAATTTCCATACCGTCCCCAAGACTACACAATGACTAAATAAGTATTTCGTAGTGTAACGCCATCTATGTGTTGACGTCAATTCAATTGTATTTTGATAGTTCTTTTTCGTTTCATTCTGGAATTGTGTCATGTAATGTCGTGTGCTGCGCTCACATGTCTAATAAAATAAAACGTGAAAAGGCTGTGAGAACTTCATTTATTGCAAGGGGGTTCAAATCCCCAATACAGTAGTGTATTAACTGATTGCTTTCCGTCAAGCACCACATTTCACGGTTCTTACTCCGTGACTGCCGTTGTCATATATGAAATTACATGATTTACATAATACGAATGCCAAAGTGACAGAGGAAAACCTTAAGATTATGGTATGGTACTTACGGTATTTTTGCGAAGAAATAAATTAAAGAACTCCCGGTTAAATCAGTTTTAAATAGTTGTAATGGAGATCACCATTAGACTCACTTATGATTTGACATATGTTTTTCACTCCTACCCTCAATTGACAACTATAAATCGAAAAAAAAAATCCTGTCAGTTGTCAGATGGAGACAGTAGTGACAGATCTATACAGATAAATAAAATTTAAGTGTCTGTTTGTCATTCCAAAATTACACTTTTTGACAAAATACAAATGAAAATACACTCGGACATAGAAAAATCTATTTTAAAAAAAAATCTCTGTCTTTTTGTCGGTCTGTTTGATCCGGCAAATCTCCGAAACGGCTGGACTGATTTTAACGGGACTTTTACTGGTTGATAGCTAATGCTACAAGGAGTAACTGAGGCTACTTTTATTTTAAAAGAACATTAGGGTTCTATTTGAAATTATCTCTACGCGAGTAAAGCTGCCAGGCAGAGCTAGTACACAATAAATTGTTATCTTAAATGTTATGTTATGTAAATTAAATTTATTTTGTGAGCATAACTCCCGTTTCGCCCGAAGGTGTATTCCATGTATTACAGGGCACTTATTCAAACTCCGGGCTTATACCGGGAAATCTAATATATAAAATTCTCGTGTCACAGTTTTCGTTGCCATACTCCTCCGAAACGGCTGGACCGATTTGTATGAAATTTTGTGTGCAGATCGGGTAGGTCTGAGAATCGGCCAACATCTATTTTTCATCCCCCTAAATGTTAGGGGTAGTCCACCCCAAAAAAAAATGGCAATACAACGTATGCCGGGCACAGCTAGTATTATATAGGAAAATCCAATAACACTGACCTGGAGCTTGAACCCAGTACCTCATGTTTAGCAGTTTGCGACCACTAGTCCAACGAAGCAGGCAGCGAGTAAAAGCAGGAAAAATAAACAGTTTTTTTTTATAAAATCTTTAATAATACTCTTACATCTCCACTTGTATCTAAATACAATATTTACAAAGCTTCACTTAATTTAATTAAAACTAAAGTATAATGTCACATTGTATAAAAAAACCTTCGCGTATTCGAAGTGGCAGTAATATAGGGCAGTGAATTAGCTGATTTGAGTATTCAGTTATGTTAAAAAATAAAAAGAAAGCTATAAAGTCGTACCTTATTTTAAAAATACTGTCCCAAAAGTACACGATATTAAAAATAAATTGAGCACATTTTTGAAAAACGTTTATCTAATATATAATATTCTCGTGTCACATTTTTCGTTGCCATACTCCTCCGAAACGGCTGGACCGATTTGTATGAAATTTTGTGTGCAGATCTGGTAGGTCTGAGCATCGGCCAACATCTATTTTTCATCCCCCTAAATGTTAGGGGTAGTAAACCCAAAAAAAAAATGGCAATACAACGTTTGCCGGGCACAGCTAGTAAAAATATAATAATCGTTTTCGAGCCCAGGTCTTGCCATGACCTCTTATTGCTAAAATAGATTGACTATGAATGAGACAGTAGGTACATAACGTCCATAAGTCTGTCTCTGTCACACGCTGAAACTATCATGGCAATAAGTCTTATATAGTGTACCTTTGAGAGAGTAAACTGTCTAGAAAACTAAAGAGTATAATTTATCGATATATAAAATTACAAAATATATTGGTACAGGTCGAAACATGAACGCGCACATAGATACATGAGCATCAAATCGACTCAAGACATGGCACGAGTGCTGCCGTGGCATAAATAAAAAGCTGTTATCCAACATCTGGTCAATATTTAACTTTTAAAACAATTATAAAGAGAAAAAAAACTGTAGATCTGTGTTTCAGAATGTTCAATACCTTGAATAGTTTTGAAAATAATCCAAGCACTTACCTTCAAGTGTCAAATAGGTGTTGTCATAGAAAAGTCACATCGGTTTAAATTTATACCGCAGTTATTGCATGTTATTCAATATAAACAAATATTTTGGTAAATAACGGCACTATAGATATACTATCACGGCAGTCTGTCTGTTACCGCTCCATACCTATATATTTTGTTAAACTATAATAAAATATCCATTAATAATGTTAAAATTACATTATATCACACAATATCCTTTCATTCAAGAACCAAAGTCGACTAACGCCAATAAATAAAAAAAACATAATATCGTGTAAGTAACTATGATATTGGTGGTCGTATTTTTAGTTTTATTAGGATACATTGATCTATTAATGGTCGAGGAATAAGGCCGGGTATATACGTGCGAGGCTATCTATCAATTATCAAATTAGCTACTACTGTAGCGACGCTTAGTTCCATCTATTGATACAAAGTGACAACATTTAGACGCGAACTTCACGCTGCGCTGTGATTGGACGTTGGTCTATGACTAACGTCACGTCAGATAACCGCGCATATTCTTCTCGTACTAGTCATATTGGGAACGTCGAATATGTTTTGGTCGTTGTAAAATTGTTGCGGACGAGACTGGTGAAAACTGTGTGTAAACTCATTTACTTATTGTTAGGATTGAAACCATACTGCTCAGTTAAAGAACCAATCTGTTATTGATGGGAGACATGATACATGACACTCAATCTACTAAATAGGTACAATATTTGTAGCCATTTATTACTTGACGTCCTGATATGACTTTAACTGATAGCAAATGCAATCAGATAAAGAATAAGGTAAGTAACCAAATTCCAAATTTGATAAAAATTGTTTTCAAAAGGTTTGATATATACATGTCTATTTAAATATGATCAGAAGTTATTACGCAGCAGTCCATGTTGTATACAATATAATAAGGGGGCTTGACTGCACTTCATGAATATAGCTATGTTATTTTTTTAACGGCGGAATCAATAATTTTAGTTTATTAGTTTCGTAATGCATTTATTTTGGGGAGCGAGCGAGTGATCACTCTCAGCTCCAGCAATAGATCTTTCAACCAGGCGAGTGTTACGGAAAGGTTTACACAAACTTGCATTCGTCAGATATAGCGACATCTATGTAACGAACGGAGAAACGTTGCTATAAGCTTATCGACCTATCAAAAGTCCATCATCGTCCGCACGTATAACCCAGCCTTTAGGTTAAATAGTACACGTATTATAGTAAAAAAAACTATAACATAATGTTTACACAAATTTTGAACACTTAACCTTACTGCTATTTACATAGCTGCATCTATAATATAAATAGGCTTATCGTTTCGCGGCAGGAGCTTGAGTGTGGTGCTGACACCCTTCGACGTTCTCTGGCCAATCACACACGTTTTCATTGTAGTTAAATACCAGATTGACAGGACAGGGCATGTGGTGTTTCCTTTCTCCCTCACACATGTAGTACATGGTACAATCAGCCTTGTCAGGATGGTAGGATATATGGCCGTCCTCTTCTTCGCAGGTGATTTCGTTAGCTGGAAAGAGAGAGATAATTTTAAATACGTAAGGTCATGTTCTCCTAGAAGCATGCCAAAAAGCGTTAGAATTTGTGTAACAACCCACAGTTTTTACCGACGATGATTAAGAGTCAACGGGCGGAGCGCGTGAAATATCTCTGGGACCCTATCGTGACCTCTTACTGTTTATGATAGTTTAACTCTTATTATGAGATGGATTTATATGACGTTTATAAGTCTGTCACACTCACACAGTGGAACTATGATGGCAATAAGAGTTATGGTAAGGACCCTGGCATTGCAAGCTTCCATTAGCTGATCACCGTAGCCTATGGATGCTACGGTGATCATTGTAACTTGTTTACCATCAGGTGGTCCGTCTGCATGTTACATCTTAGTGGAATAAAAACAACACTGGCAGAATAATTATGAAATATGATAATTAGTACTTACGATCCTTGGTAGTGTACTGTCCAGAAGAGCTAGAACTCTCATATGGTCCATCAAATTCGAGTGTGACCTTGTAGTCTCCCAACTCCTGCTTCATGGCGGTGATGAGGGGGAACTTGCCAGTGCCGCAGGAGCCTCGGAAGTCATCCATGTCGATGGACCAGACCATGATGCCACCAAAACCTTCTTCTTTGAGCCAAGCCATCTGATATTTGAGAGAAAGATTAGAAAATGAACGAAAGTCAAAATCTTTAAAGGAATAGGTTTTCCAGAAATATGGCAAGTTTAAGCTCTGGGGTCTAAACAGGGGATAAAAAGGGAGTAAAAGTAAGAATTGTTTGTGAAAACAAATTTGGAATTTTGACCTGAAGGGGGTAATAGGGGGTGATACAACTTGAACATATATAATCAACCATTTCAACTCACTTTAGTCTTCAGCGATCTCTCGTCATCAAAGCCAACCCATTGGTCGTCTCTGTACGCAAACGGCACCATCTGTTCATTGTCCCAGACCAGTGTGGTGTTGTCTTCACGGAGGAACTCGCAGATTTCATAGTAGGACATGAAGCCAGCTTCGTTGGTGTAGCGGCCGGCTGAACCTGAAATAGGGGTTAAATCTAATCAAATGACATATCTATAATAGACAGAGCAGATTTGCTATGCTCTGTTATTAAGGCACTGAGATTGAAGAAGTATTGGCAGAACTGGGTACAAAAAGTAAAGCCCGAAGCTTCGTTCAAACCAACTCTCTATGATAATATCCAAAAATTATGCTCACGACTGTATTCTTCGGTGGGGTAGGGGTACGCCCACATTTCGCTAGTTATGTTAAAGTCCTATGTAATATGGGATGAGGCTATTGCCATTAATCGGTAACAATTTCAGACTCCAGGCTGGTAACTACCACATTACAGATAATAAACCCTATAATACTTTGTACGACCTGGCGGTCGAGCCATGGACCTCGTGTTCTGTAGTAGCGCTTGCGACCAGTAGACCAACGAGGAAGTGTTAGGCTGTTGTAGAATATCTTCGATAAAACTGATATTTCTATTTCAGAAGGCATTGTTAGCCCAACTTAATCTTCCCCCTTATAAAGACATTGCCAAAAGATAAACCTTAATTTAAAAGTATTTTAGGAATGCGGATTTATGTTCAGTCCATGTTTCATCTAGTCTAGGCTTAAACCATGTTTTAAAATAGGGTGATTTAAGTTCGCGTTGAGCTTAAGACATTGCCACAATCACCAGAGTAAGAGCGAAAGTGAACTTACCACCACCAGACGCGGGGGCTCCAATGTCGAACTGAGTCTCGTTGATGAGGGTGAACGACCTTCCGTATGTAGGCATACCGATCATCAGCTTCTCTTTAGGTGCTCCTTGTCGTACCCACTCGCGAGCTGAATAATCCTGTGGGAACATTACCAGGAACCAATAAACAAAATGTCCTAGACAGCTCATCGTCTTCCATACATTGTTGAGGTCGTAGGTATACGAAGCGATTGCCATCTCACCTTCATAACCCCTTTAACGAGTAACATCGGTAATCTGGGTTAAACCAGTTGGCAGACTCATAGGCTTTTGACTGACTTCGATAACTATCATGCATTAAAGGCATGCATTGTGTCTAAATTTTAAAATGGTTATAGAAAAGTACAAGGTGTGATTCGAACCCTCGACCTCCTAAAAACCGTGCAGTTGCTCTGCCACCAGAGCTGGGCCAAATTTCTCTATAATACGGTATCAAGATTTTCACAAAACAAACATTTGTTTGCTAGATACACCCTTCACGTTGCAAGCTTCATTGGCGGTCGATTCTTACTTCAACAGAGAGGTCAGTAAGATTATTAGACATAGCTGTAGAGGAATACATACCACAGTAAGTTTCTTCTGGTGGCTGGTGGCAGTCTCCAGAGGGAAGAGAGGGCTGTTGTGTCCAACTTGACGCTCCCATTGACCGTGGAAGTCGTAGGTCATCACGTTGATGAAGTCCTGAAGAAAAATCAAGTGAATTCCTGATCTTTTGCCAAGTAAAGTAAGTGTATAGAATCAGTTTGAGGTGCCGAAGCCTGTTCAGAAGGAGAACCAAACGTAAGAGGTAAACAAAATCTCGTCTGTATCATTCTGATCTTTATAAACCAACCAAGGTGGCGTATGGATTACAACGTGGAAAATCGAACTAACGTTTGGATTGAGACATCTCGGGGTAATATCTTCATCTTACGAATGGGCAATACAAGACTTAATACGCTAATAATCTTCTTTCATTTCAATACAATCTTCCAACCTCTTCCAATCTTGACTACTTACCAAGTACTTGGAGATCTCAGGAACGTCGTAGCCAGCAGCGATGGCTTCGAAGGAAGCTGGCACTGCAGCAGTTAGCAGGAGTCTAGGTTGGCCTGAGGTCTTGGCTTCACCTTCGAACGCTAGACGAAGTTCTTTCAGCAGTGATACGAAGGATGCTCGGTCATCAGCACCCCTTAAATATAATTAGAAACTGTTTAGTAATCTGTAATGTGTACAAACTTACATCTGCCTAGGTGGAATGTTGTAACTGAATTTTAGATCAGTTGTCATTGACCGTGCCGAACCGTGGTGGCCTTGAGATTTGAGCAGTCGTCTGCTACGCCAGCGACGCAAGTTCGAATCCCACTGGGACTTGAAACTAAGGTACAGTGATTTCACATCACCTGCTTTCCGGTGAAGGAAAACATGTCTGGGAAGTAATTCAAAGACGTATGTATAGTGTCTGACACGGCGATCGACTCAACATCCTGTCACGTTGGAAAAGTGTATTTATTACAACACCTCTGCCTACCCTTTCGGGGAATACAAGCGTAAGTATATATATGTATGTATGTTATCTTTAACCTATTGGACTTTGGTATACCTACATACTTGTTTCGGATGACAATGCATGCTTAGCTGTATGACTTCACACTAATTCCAATGGTGGATAATCCAAGATGGCGGACAAGTTTTTTTTTTAAGATATGCTAGAGAACTCTAATTATGTAACTAAATACATAATTAAGTTTCAAAGTGTAAGTAAATGAATAAATTTACGTTTGGAATACAATGTAAATTATTTGGTTAGTAAACGGTCGCCTCCTGTTATAATGGATTCATAAATATTCAACCTAAATTGTTCAGGATCAAATCCTAAGTAAATAATAAGTATTCCATTCCCAAGATCTGAAATATCATTATAAATTTATGGACTTTGATAATATTGTAGAGAAAATCGATTGGTTAGGACTAACCTAAGCTAGTGTATTTTAGTCTTATATCTTTAAACGAGCAATTCTTCTATATTTATAATCGGAATCTCGGAAACAGCTCCAACGATTTTCATGAAATTTTGCATGTAGGGGGTTTCAGGGCCAAAAAATATATCTAGATAGGTTTAATTCATGGAAAACATTATTCTGACCATGTTTTCAGGCCTCATAAAATATCACAATACGACAGCTAATTTCTGACATCTGTCAAGTTATGGTAGCTCAAAGGTGAGGCTTCCAGCTTATGGGGCGATAACGAAACTAGAGTACCACGGTTCGAATCTGACGTTCACCGGGAATTTTTATTCTTTTTTTTTTCCTTTTTCGTGTGATAAAGAAACCGGGCACAGCTCTGTCAACCAGATATTTATTTATATAGCATACGACCATTATGCTCACGCCTTTACCCCGAAAGGGCAGGACGAGGTGTTGTAATAACAACACCCACTTTACAGATGGTGAGTCTATCGCCGCCTCAGGCACTATACATACTTCTCTGAATTACAATTTTCTTTCACCGTAAAGCAGGTGATGTGAAATCATTCAGAAAATTCATTGGTAGAAGTCGTTGGGATTCGAACTTGCGTCACTTGAGTAGCAGGCGACTACTCAAACCGATCACCATGACTGTATGAATTATTACAGAAAATTAAGTAAGGTATTAAATTATTATAAAATGATTCTACGGTTTGATTGAATGTATGAAGTAATGAAGCCCTTACCTAGGGTACTCCCAGTCTACATCAAGGCCGTTGAACTGGTAATCCCTGAGGAATTCAATCGCTTCGTAGACGAACTGGTTCATGCGGAACACGTTGGAGGTGAGCTCTTTGAACGGAGTGGAACCAAATGCCCAACCTCCAATTGCCAGGAGAATCTAAAAATTCACAAAAAAAAACTTCAATCAGCCGATCCGTTGGTCAGATAGTTGAACGACTGGTTTTAAGACTACCTAGAATTTGCAGATTATAAGGAATTTAAAAAGATAAGATCTTGTGTCCATAGTCTTAGTATTGTTTTAAACATGTTTTGTTTAATAAGTATGATTTGACTCCTCTGTAATACAATGTTGGAATACAAATTCTTCTATATAAAGCTCCCTGGGCCTGTAAACAAAGTAACCATTATTCTCGCTCTTGACTTATAGTAGCGATAAAAACTGTATGGTAATGACATATCTCACGTGTCTGGTTAATAAAATCTCCATAATATTTTGTATCGCATTTATTAGCGCAAGATAACGTTACTTTGTCTAGGTCTAATGTAGGCTAATTCACACCGAAGAAGTTAAGATGCCAATGTGGTTGAAGGTGATAAACACGCTTCTTTTATTCTCAGATACATGTTATTCTGTAAGGCTTCTTAGCTTTGAACTCGACATCGAGCGTCAGTTTCCATCATAGGAAATTGATACATAATACATAGAGTTAAGTTCAATTTCGTATCTTTGAAACCGAGACTCGACGTATAATGCGACGCTCAGAAATCTTACAGAATAAAGCGGCATGTTTCATTGTAATACCCATGGCGTAGCGTCGCATATAGGTTTTTAGAAAAATTGGACAAGGCGACTGCTCAAACGAATTCTTCAAAGAGATTATACATCTCATACTTTGTCAGAATATTACCTTCAAATTAGGGTTTTTCTCCCTCAAAGCGACGACCTTCTCGTACATATCACCATCTTTTTCATCTCCTTCAGTAAGTTTGTGGTCTTTGAGTGTAGCGAAGGCGTAGATGATGTGTGTGCAGAGGGTAGGGTCAACATTCTCAGGGTTGAAGCGACCAGCACTGGGTCTCTTGGATGACCAGGACGTCAGATAGCACAGAACTTGGGGCTCTCGCTCTGTTGAAGAAGTCATTTAAATCAAAATAAATAATTCTGCTCGGAAATTCTCACACAGTCCCGTCTAGTCTCAAACTAACTACCTATAATATAAAATAAAAATAAATAAATATGCTCACGCCATCCCAGAAGGGTCCCCGAAGGGGCAAGCCGATGTGTTGTATTAACAACACCCACATTTCACCGAATAAGGTTCGAGTCCATCGCCGACTCAGGCACTATACATACAGCTTGAATTACTTCTCAGACATAATATGTAGGTTTCCTCGCGGTGTTTTCCTTCACCGTAAAGCACGTGGTGTGAATTCACTGCACATAATTTTTTAGTGAAGATATTTTGTATTTTGAATTATATTTAAGGCCGCAAAGAACGGTTCTTTCGCACCTAATTACCTAAAACGTGAATAATCAACAAAGATATTTTGCCAGGCAACATTCTAGAGTCCTATAGTTACGTTTAATGATTTAATTTTTTTAATCAAACTCCTTTCCTTTATTTATTTATTTAATGGCGATGAGCTTAAGTAAAACTATTCCGCCAATATCAAGTGATTGTTGAGAAAAATATCTTGTAAATTGTTAAAAATATGTGGAGGAACCCATTGGATTCCTCGTATTCGTATGTCTTTATCAATCAAACTCGAAATTTGATTAAAATTGTTGAAAAAATTAAATCGATCAATCTTTGGCTATTGACAGTTCACAGTGACAATCAAAATTCAATATCAGAATCTTAAATTAAGTGAGTTGAAATTGATTCAAAAACTCCCAGTGATTGATGTTAGAATTCTGGTTGGAATATGGTTGATATTATGTCGGATAATTATAGCATTCCCTTTGTAGGTGGTTTTGTTAATTAGGGTCAGTCACACGTTAACAAATACCCAATTGTTTAACCACAATTGGGTTTGAGTAAATAATTAATTTACGTTAATGGTCATTATCGCAAAACCAGATTACTTTAGATGTGGTGGAAGAGCCGTGGTGGCCTTGAGGTTAGAGCAGTCGCCCGCTACGCAACCGACGCAAATTCGAATCCCAGCGGGGCCTGTACCAATGAGTTTTTCTAAATAACTTATGTACAGTGATTTCACACCACGTGCTTTACGATGAAGGAAAACATCGTGAGGAAACCTGCATATTTCTGAGAAGTAATTCAATGACGTATGTTAAGTGTCTGAGACGGCGATGGACTCACCATCTGTCACGTTGGCACTTAATCATCTTGTGTGAAAAGTGGGTGTTGGTATTACAACACCTCTGCCTACCCCTTATGAGCATATGTATGTATGTATGTGGTGGTGTAGTCCAGTAGGTCTAGACAAAGAAACGATAAAAAAATTAACGGTATGACACAGATCAGTCACGTGACATACGTCATTCCCGTACATTTTGCATCGTTTCAACTCGAGAAGCTTGGGGATAATGTTACTTTGACTACAGGCTACAGCGGTAAACAGTTATGAGCGCTCAGAGAAAATAGCGGGGGTAACTGCGCAGCGCATGTATCTTATTCGCGTCGCATCATACAGGCGGACAGAGACAACCTCATAAAACGTCTACTAAACCTATATCGCACTCTCAGAACGATAGGGACTCGAGTCAAAAATTTGCGAAAATAATTATGTTAAGATAGACAGACCTCAAAAAGTGTATATTCATACATAGTACACGTACGACAATGCAGTACCTAAACTATACTTTAATATAAAATACATTGTATTCAAAACTGGTCAAATAATTACTGCCTATGTTATAAATACAAACATGCTGAATGCGATATCAAAAAAATGTTTTTTGATTTGGGCCTCTATCGTTCTGAGGGTGCGATATGGATTTACTAAATATTACTAAACCTCTATCTGATAATTGTTGGCCTGAGAATCATTCGAACCTAAACCGATTTTATTGAACCCTTTAACAGTGTTTCATTCAAAAGTGGGCATGGAAAAATCCCAAAAAATAAGATTCGATTGATCATAGATTCAATTCGATTGATCATATACCACCTGAATAGTGTACAGAAAACTAATTTATTGAAAAAATAACTCTGCTTCACAGCATTACCAGCCTAAGATTAACAATAAAAAATATGCTACTAAGTGATGATTTTTCCCGATTTGGTAACATTTTCCAATGATTCTTCGCTCTTATGAGATGTTATAGAGCCTTTTTCGATCAAATGTACTATCGAACTCAAAAATATTTATTTAATTCTAAAAAGGAGTTCTTCGAGGAGCTCGTGGCACAGTTGCTTTTGCGCGTATCATTCGATCACCGAAGTTAAGCAACCCTAACCTTAGCCTGTAATTGGATGAGTGGCCGCCCGAGTTCCCTCCGTGCCTCAGAGAGCACGTTAAGCCGTCGGTCCCGGTTGCCAATTTATCATTTTTGGCAATCGTTGCAGGTCAGTTGGAGGTCTAAGAATAGTCTGACAACTGGTTGAACCCACATCATAGATTATCCTCGTTAAAGGGATTAAAGGTCAGATGGCAGTCACTTCGTATAAAAATCAGGTGATCAGCCACATCGGGTTGAATCAAGTGCCGACCCCAACAGTGTATGGGATAAGGCCAGGAAGATAAAACCAGAGTACTTACAAAGTACTTTCAAATCGTCAGAAGGACACAAAAAACTACAAAATACAGGATTATAAATGTTACCACCGGGTTCGGAAGGTTACTTTTGTTGATAAGAAATTTTATAAATATTAAGTATACTTAAGAAAAAGGCGCATAATAAGAACAAAGTACGCTGTAAAAACTTCACACTAACAATAAATTGTAGCAAGCTCTAAGCACGAAACGTTAGACTACTTGTAAAAATTGTTCCTAGGCTATGGCATAAACTTTGAAGGTATTAAATCAAAAACGCCATTTGCAACTTGCCACTTTAACTTGGTCTTCCTTTCCACGATATTACCCGAAAACTATTTTCTGGTCGTGACTCCTACGAATATTACATACCTACCTATCATTGTGCTCACGCCTGTATTCCCTAAAGGGGTAAGCAGAGGTGTTATATTAACAACACCCACATTTCACCGAAGATGATTAAGTGCTCACGTGTCAGATGGTGGGTCTATCGTCGTTTCAGACACTATGCATACGTCTTTTGAATCACTTCTCAAACGTAGGCTGGTTTCCTTCACCGTAAGGTCTCAGCAGGTATAGATCCCGCTGGGATTCCAACTTGCGTTGGCAGAAGACTACTCAAACCCCACGACCACCACGTATATTCAGCGTTTACATTATTTGATTCATCATTTATTCTATTAATTGGCAATCTGAATTCAGAACCTCTTGTAAATCACAAAAAGCAAACTAATTTCGTAAACAAACTGTCTATTTGTTCTTAAATTGTGCTTAAAATGCAGAGCGTGCATCTTACTAATAATGATCGTGAGTAGCGGAACTACAGAGTTCAAACAATGCTGGCCAAGAAAATACTTGAACGGGAAAACAGTCGATGTTTCAAACTTTTAGCAACCATGTCGCGCTGTGAAGTTTCCTAAGTCGTTCTTGGCAGTTGGGAACAAGTGAGGGCCTAAAAGTGACCCTTGTGGCACTCCGGCAAAAGATTTGTAGCTTTTAGTGCCAAATACAATGCCACTTGTCTTTGGAGTGTGAAAGTTGTTTTTGTATCGGCACGGTTGTGGCATCTTTAAGAAATATTCATTGAACATTTTGTCAAAAGGTTACAAAGACGCTTATAACTTTTATAATACTTAAACAATGGGTTGGTTTTGTAATACTTTAAGACGCTTTGTGTTGACTTATGTTTTGAAACTCAATGTTGAGATATTTGCAAAATTAATTTCAATTGATTTGAACTTTTAAGAACGTTCAAAGTTAGCTAAGTTATTTTTTCTTTGAATTTCAACTTTGTTTATGATAAGGCATCTGATAAGGTTAGCTTTATACTGAACGTGCGGACCACGAGGGTTTATTCCCAGGGTTCAAACCTCGAGTCGGACAAAGAACCCAGTTTATGGCAATAGATTCGCCACCTATGATACTTAAACATAACTTGCTAAATTTGGATGGACATGGACTATAAATAATCATAATATGTTTACACATATACTTACATATGCTCACGCCTGCTCCCCGAAGGGGTTTGCAGAGGAGTTGTAATAACAACTCCCACTTTTCGTGTTTAAATGCCAAAGTCTATCGCCTTCTCAGGCACTATAGATACAGCAGACCGATATATTTTTTTCACAGAACTATTTACTTTCCGAACTTCACATTTCCTTTTAAAACTGTAGCCTTTCTGGGATTTACTCTCGGAAAATCACAACTTGTTCTGTTTCAAGACATTTCTTGTCTTGAACATGTACTCGGCAAATTCCTTCTTTGAGGAAGGTAAAGTATTTGCCTAACATGTTTACGCTTAGCTTTGCACTTGACATGTTTGGAATGCTAACTTTTAAGGGTTCTTTCAACAAGTTGTATTGAGCCATTATTGAAAAGTTTCGAGTCCTGTCATCTTAACTTCTACTGTACATTTGGAAAACTTATTGATACCGTCAAATATTACCATATAATATCAAATAATAGCTGTGGTGGCTCCGGCGTTTGAGCAGTCGCCTGCTACGCAAGTTAAAATGTGCAGTGATTTCACACCACGTGCTTTACGATAAAAGAAAACATCGTGAGGAAACCTGTATATGTCAGAGAAGTAATTCAAAGACGTATGAATAGTGCCTGAGACGGCGACGGACTCACCCTAAAAAAATTACTGCGCGGTATAAAATGCAGTGTGGAAAGAATACATTATAGGTACGGATAATTGCGATCCTCAAACGATGTCCAGTGGAATTAACGGTATTAATATAACGCACAGGGATGGTAACACCACCAACTTCCAAACTCTGGGCATTTATTGTGATGGCAGATAAACCCAATATCTATTTTTGATGCGACCCGGGACCTCGTGATCGTCAGTCAAACGATGTTTAAAGTACGACTAGCATAGATGACTGTGCGTTAAAAACTCACTGTTCTTGTCCAAAACCGCTGCATTCTTATTCTTGATGATGAGTGTCTTGGCCGGTTTCTTGACACGACTGATGACGTCAGACAGGCTTATTTTGATGGGCTCCGGTTTCTCAGTCTCCTCGATGACCACACTGGATGCTACTGATGCCCAGTCGACGTCCTTCGCGTCTTTACCACGAGAGATGCCGCGGAGTTCTTCCCTGAAAATTAAATATGATATTAATAAAGTCTTTATGGAACTGGTTTTCTATTGAAATCCAGATTGGGTTACATAGATACAAGAACAAGATTTTGGTTCTTGTCCGTAGTTCCACGTCGGGTACAACTAGCAAATTTTCTTGCCCGAGGAATCCCCAGGTGGTGCAAAGGGGTATTTTTACCAAATTATTAGGCTTGTGTTACCCACCCCGTTAAGTAGATATAAATAAATAAATTATTTTGAAGTGAGAAAACAATTTTATATATTCATTTATGGGTAAAGTAATATCATATATAAATCACTATAATAGATATAAATGAATCCCTATTTCCCTTGGTCACGCAATCACGTGTGAACGGCTAGACCTGTTTTAACGGGACTTTTCACTGGCATATAGCTGATGTTTCAAGGAATAACTAAGGCTAATTTTATTTAGAAAAAATTATTAGGGCTCCGCGAAATAAATTATGAAACTATATCTACGCGAGTGAAATGCGGGTTACGGCTATTTTGACATATAAACGGACAATACAAACATGTTTTCTGAGAAGATTATTCCGGCTGTTCCTCAGACGAGAAAACTTGCTGGTGGTACCCTAAGGAGGACTGGACTGGGGACCACGGCCCAGTACCGAAGGTTTTTAGTTTCGCGCAATAGGTCGAAGGGATAAGAAGAGATTGTAGCCAAATACTTGTTAAATATTTGTTTTTTTAGCTTTCAATCGTTTTCCGTACCTCATAGCTCCAATAAGCGGGTACTTGACGTCACCTCCGCAGACAGTTCCAGCGAAATCATCCATGTCTACCGTCCAGGCCATAGCTCCTCCGAAGCCATTGTCCTTGATCCATCTATTATGAGGGATTAAAAATACGATTCATTGATATGATTAAAAAAAATACCTATAACAATATAATCTGTTTCGAAATCATTTTCATTGAGACTTAATTTTCGCTTGCGGTATTAGTCTACAATGAAGGTCATTTCAAAAAAAATCAGAAAATCTTTACAGAGTGCCTAGTGCGAGTTTTCTTAAAATCGCCGACACCGCCGTTGACGTAAACACAGATTTATATGGGATCAAAATAGTGTCATCTTTAGGCCGACAGACGGCGCTGTTTCTTTCCTATACAAATCTGCGTTTACGTCGAAACGGTGACTTGTGACGGCGGCAGTGAAAAACTCACACTAGGCACTCTGAAATCGGATGATAAGTATAATAGGGTTCCGCAAAATAAAGCCACCCATGAAATTACTACTACGCGAGTAAAAGCCGTGGTGGCGTTGGGGTTAGAGCAGTCGCCTGCTACGCAAGCGACGCAAGCTCGAATCCCAGCGGGCCTGTACCAATGAGTTTTTCTAAAAAAACTTATGTACAGTTATTTCACACCACGTGCTTTACGGTGAAGGAAAACATCGTGAGGAAACCTGCATATGTCTGAGAAGTAATTCAAAGACGTATGTATAGTGCCTGAGATGGCGATGGACTCACCCTCTGTCACGTTGGCAGTTGATCATATTCGGTGAAATGTGGGTGTTGTTACAACACCTCTGCTTACCCCTTCGGGGACCCTTCTGGGATGGCGAGAGCATATTTTTTTAATTTAATTTAAATGTAACGCGACATCAAATAGGACTGTTAATCTTACCTCATTTTTATCCTAATTGACTTCTCATCATCAAATCCGATCCACTGGTCTCCATGAATACAGTAAGGCACCTTCATCTCATCATCCCACACATAAGCTCCGCCGTTACGTAGGATTTCACACACCTGTACAAATAAAACATGTATTTATTTAACTATGCCGTGGGGTTTGAGCACGCAAGCGAGTTCGAATCCCAGCGGATATTTACCTATAAGTTTTTTATTTTAAAAAAAACAGCTGTGATTTCCCTACTCGTGCTTTACGGTGAAGTAAAATATCGTGAGGAAACCTGCATATGGCTGAGAGGTAATTCAAAGACGTATGTATAGTGCCCGAGATGGCAATATACTTAACATCTGTCACGTTGGTACTTAATCGGAGCTCGTGTCACAGTTGCTATTGCGCATAACATTCGATCAGCGAAGTTAAGCAAACCTACCCCTAGCCAGTAATTGGATGGGTGACCGCCCGAGTTACTTCCGTGCCTCGGAGAGCATGTTAAGCCGTCGATCCCGGTTGCCAATTTATCATCTTTGGCAATCGTTACAGGTTAGTCGGAGGCTTAAAATATTCTGACAACTGGTTTAACCCAGATCACAGATTTTCCTCGTTAAAGGGGTTGCGAAGGTCAGGTGGCAGTCGCTTCGTATAAAAATCAAGTGATCAGCCACATCGGGTTGAATCAAGTGCCGACCCCAACAGTTGTATGGTTTAAGGCCAGGGAGATGATGACGTTGATACTTAATCATCTTCGGTGAAAAGTGAGTGTTGTTATTATATACAGGCGTGAGTATATAATGTACGCATCACGCTATTATATATATTTTTCGAGTCTGTCCAAAAATAAAACATACCTCATAATAGGCGAGGAAGCCCGATTCCTTTGTGTACTCGCCGGCCTTGCCGCCCGCGCTCGCGGGTGAATTCACTTTGAAGTTGCTCGGGTTCGACATTGTGAAGGTACGACCGTAGGTTGGCATTCCTGGAAATAACATTTGTTTATTTTAATGTGCGTGACCGCTGTTCGTAGTTGAGAAGGGAAGGTGGCATTCCCGTTATCATAGATACTTGACATTTTATAGAAAAACCAGCTGTGCCCGGCAAACGTTGTATTGCCATATTTTTGGGGTGGTCACCCTTATCATTTAGGGGTATTAAAAATAGATGTTGGCCGATTCTCAGACCTACCCGATCTGCACACAAAAATTCATATAAATCGGTCCAGCCGATTCGGAGGAGTACGGTAACTAATATTCTAACATGGAAATTTTACATACACACATACGCTCACGCCTTTATCCCATGGGGGTAGGCAGAGACCAGCGTTTGCCACATGCTACGATCCTTACATACTTCTTTCACTTCATCCACATTCATGCATCTCTTCGTACACTTTCTTCGGTTACGAGTGCTCCGAATTTAACCTTTCTGAAAAATACTATTAATTTGGTCATAGTAGTTCTTCCTTGGACGCCCTCTACCGACACATTCGCTCTATAAATTTCTTTCGTTAATCGCCTTTCACTCATCCTTTTGATATGTCCAAACGATCTCAACATACTTTTTTCGAATCTGGAATGGATTATATATAAAATAAGTATCGCCTGAAACAATTTTTAAGTTTTATTAACAGAATTTCCGCTTTGTTAACAGAATTTGCGGTTGGATCTGGGAATATAACCTCCACCTTAAAAGAGATCGTAGCCGAATAATGTTACAAAAGTTATATTCTCATTAGTGTACCTACCTAACTATCAAAATTGTAAACATATATTTTTTAAAGAGTAATTGCCGAGTTTCTTGCCAGGTTCCTCGCAGTAAAACTGATTTCCGAACCTGGTGATAACATTTATAATCCTGTATAGTCATGTAATTCTGACGATATGAAAGTACTTTTTCAAAACCTACAGAAAAAAAAGATAATATTCTGACTTTAAATTTGCATTTTGAGTGAAGTCGCTAGGCTTTTGGGGTTGCTTACGTTCATAGCCTGCATCAACAGCTTACCATCACACCAAGCTTTGTAAAATAAACGATTCTTACCAATAATAAGCTTTTCCTTAGGAGCTCCTAGTTTGACCCAGAGGTGTGCAGCGTGGTCCACGGACAGCTGTTTCCTCCACTCGGAGTCAGATGAAGGGGCGTAAAGCGGAGCGTTGTGACCAACCTGCTTCTCCCATTTGCCGTGGAAATCGTACGCCATGAGGTTAATGAAGTCCAGGTAACTAGAGAAGAAACCAATGTTCTTTGATACTGCACTTGAAATGTGAAGTTTGGTTGGATTTATAGCAGTGGAGAGGAGTAATAGGTGTTGATTCGCTGTGCTAGTAATAGTTATCATTATGATAGCACAGTGATTTCGCTATTGTGTCCTGAGGTTTCGATTTAGTATTATTCCCGCGGAACCCAAAACGTTACAAAGAGGAAATATTTCTATGTTTGTCATGAATTGCCTCAAAAAGTAATGGACCCATTTAAAAAATTACATACATACAGAGGTGTTGTAATCACAACACCCACTTTTCACCAAAGATGATTAAGTACCAACGTGACAGATGGTGAGTCCATCGCCGTCGCAGACACTTTACATGCGTCGTTGAATTACTTCTCAGAAATATTCAGGCTTCCTCACGATGTGTTCCTTCGCCGTAAAGCACGTGGTGTGAAATCACTGTACATATGTTTTTTAGAAAAACTCATTGGAACTGGCCTCGCTGGGATTCGAACTTGCGTCGCTTGCGTAGCAGGCGACTGCTCAAACCTCAAGGCCCAAAAAAATTCTTCTAAATTATCACTGATTATTATAGGATATATTTCATCCCCGTACTAATTTGACAATTGAGCATTTGAACTGTGTCCATGGGCTTATATTCATGAGATATAAATACAGTAACCAAAAACATTGTATAATATATATTTTTTTAAAAGAGGTTCTTCACAACAAAAGCTACCTTCCGAACCCGGTGGTAACATTTATAATCATGTATAATGTATTTTGTGTCCTTCTGACGATTTGAAAGTACTTTGTAAGAAGTCTAATCAAATTAAGATATTTTGAATTGAATTGAATTGAATACTCCTACGGGAACTACGCGGGTGAAATCGCGGGACACCCGCTAGTCATTGTTATAACTATGACCTGTAATTTTCTGTCAATGTGACATTTTGACATTTCAAACGCAATGTTATGAAATTATTCTCTTTTATATTCACGTAAAATATGATGTCGTGTTATGTTATTATATTCTTAAGTTCGTTCGGAAGGTTGTTTCGTTATAATAATGTATGCCATTACAGTTTCATCTCGTTATCCAAACAGTATAAAGGCATGAGATCTAAGGAGGTTTTCTTTCAATAATAGCTTTCTTTTCGTTAGTTGATCATATTATCATGACAAAGAGGAACTATATGTGATGTTAAAATAATGTTTATTTTTCCCTTATCACATGTTTTACATGCGTTGAGTTGCTAATACGATAAAATAAGAAAAAAATATTTTTTAACGCAATTTTTTTCGAATTTCTTTTTTAAAAAATAAGTACAATGAGTATGATCACTATTGTTATTACAATATTTGAGACTGCGCTAAAATGCTCTGATAAATTCCTAAAATAAAAAAATGTCTCGAATTTAGTTTTAAACAAAGTATAATATTTATAATTAGGAGACAATCCGAAAGAACTCAAAAATATTTAGTTCAAATATATTTTTTACGAATTTTTTACCATTTTTTTTATTAAACTGTTTTAAATATTTTAAATTTTAAATATAGAGATTCGAATGTTTGCTTACCTGGCGACAGCAGGGACATCGTATCCACTCTTGATATTATCAGGACCCACTGGCACAGCGGCTGTCAGCAACAGCCTCGGTTTCTTCACTTCCTGGGCTTCAGCTTCGAAAGCCTCACGTAATTCTGTAACAAACGAAAAAGGATTTAGTTAATAACCTCAAATGTCTGGAATGTATCTAAAGAGTTTCAATAAAGACAAGGATTACTATAGTTGGGTGTTACAGCACGCACTTGTCACCTAGAATTATTAAATGCTTTAAATTTAATTTATGAAAATGGTGAGTCCAACGTCGTCTCAAGCTTCTTACATATGTCTTTACCCAACTTGGGGTAAATTTTTCTTCGCCGAACACTCACGGTTTGGCATTATTATAGAATCTCATTGGTTACCAAGATCGGAAACATTGGATCTTTACAGGTAAGGTAAATATAATTGAAATGTCCATGTGAAATTCCAAACAGCTTTTTCTCTAAATTCATATAATAAAAAAATAATTATTATTTGAATTAAAAAATCTGGTTGTATGTCTGATAACCGGTTACTCTCTGAAACGTCTGGATAATTTTAAACAGGAATTTCACTGGCAGTTGATGTTACAAGAATGGTAGGTTTCTGCGAAATATATCTCACTCGTTAAACTCTTCGCGGACGAAACAATTTATATCTATGCAGATAAATAATTTAAGTGTCTGTATGTAATTCCAAAATTACACCTTTAGACTAAATGCATAAAGAAAAAATACACAGAACTGACATAGAAAAACATTTTTTTAAATGTTTTCCCTTTCTGTCTGTTTGTTCTGGCTCCGAAACGGCTGAACCGATTTGAGCGGGACTTTTACTAGCGGTTAGATAATGTTACTAGAAATAACGTAGGCTTAAAAAATATTAGTAAACAAATATTACGCGGGTGATACCGCGGGGCACAGTTAGTAAAGTAATAAAAACCTATCCATTATTTCGCCACATTCAGACCTCAACCGCAAATTCAATTGAAGTTCCAAAGGGGGAATGCTGCCAGTATCTTCGGTACCTTGCCTACAGGGACTTCTTTTAATAATATATTTTAGTTATAAGGTTATATATTTTTAAGGTTTTTAGTTATTAGATTATATTTATAAGGTTTTTAGCTATGTAGTTCTACATAAGTTTATATATTCAAATTATAAATAAATTTATGTTTTAAAGAAAAGAAAATGTTATTGAAGTAGTGATATGATCTGAAGTAACAACAATAAATCACAAAGATGTTCATGAATTTGTTCAAAGGTATTTTAGAAAGGGACTCAACCACTCTAAATGTAGCAAGGACATTCGCTGGAAGGTTATTCTTGTAAATTATGTTCTGTGGTGCATTGTAATTGTATGAAGAGGTACAATAGGTCTCAAAAAGCCACTTTGGGAGAATCATAATGTGATCCGAATATGATTCATCATTGAAATGACAAAATTGTCACTTAGGTGCAATACATATTATAATTCACGAATGATTAATATTTCGCAATTCACCTGTTTCACACTTTCATATGAAGATTCCTAAAATGGTCCACAAAATATGAATTGCTTTTGTGACAAATAGCATCATAACAAGTTAGTAAGGGACTAACATCTACGCTCTAATCATTCGTGATTTATATAATTAATATTTTTAATGATTTGTTAATATTAATTTAATATTTTTAAAATAAATTTCATGTTTTTAAATAATTATTAAATATTTTAATATAATTTTAATATTAATACATTTTTAATATTAATATGAATAAGTAAAGAAAGATCAAAAAAAAAATTATGCAAAATATTGTAAAAGTGGCATGACATATGCTCACGCCTGTATTCCCCGAAGGGGTAGGCAGAGGTGTTGTAATCACAACACCCACTTTTCACCAAAGATGATTAAGTGCCAACGTGACAGATGAGGTGAGTCTATCGCCGTTTCAGGCACTATACATACATCATTGAATTACTTCTCAGAAATATGCAGGTTTTCTCACGATGTTTTCCTTCACCGTAAAGCACGTGGTGTGAAATCACTGTACATAAGTTTTTTAGAAAAACTCATTGGTACAGGCCCGCTGGGATTCGAACTTGCGTCGTTTGCGTAGCAGGCGACTGCTCTAACCCCGAGGCCACCACGGCTCTTTGTAAAAGTGATTGTCTGATTATTCATTAATTTAGTGTTACTAATTCTTCATTACGTAAACAAAAGAGTATTTTTGAAGACATTCAATGGAAAGGCCTACACTGAAAAAAAAAAACAAATATATGTATATTTGATCGAAAATATTTTTTTATTTAAGTGCCATTGCTTAATGGCTTACTCAATCCCGCCAGCTCACGTACATTATCAATATTTTTTTTGTAACAGTCCAATCATTCCGTTACTATCTTGTTGTAATTGTATAACGATTGCCTCATTAGTCGCGAGCGCTACTGCGAAATACGAGATCCTGGGTTTGATTTCCAAGTTCACAAAGTGTTACCTGTGTTTTTCCATACACGTTGGATGATTGTATGAAAAAGGAATGTGCTTCTGTATCTATTTTATATTTTATACATTATACATTATACAACAATGGTGGTGAACAAATTAGTGTACTGGCCTTCTAGTATAGTTATTGGAGGAGCTCGTGGCACAGTTGCTATTGCGCGTATCATTAGATCAGCGAAGTTAAGCAGCCCTAGCCCTAGCCAGTAATTGGATGGGTGACCGCCCGAGTTCCCTCCGTGCCTCGGCACGTTAAGCCGTCGGTCCCGGTTGCCAATTTACCATCTTGGGCAATCGTTACAGGTCAGTCAGACGCCTAAAATAGTCTGACAACTGGTTTAACCAAGGTCACAGATTTTCCTCGTAAAAGGGGTTGCGCAGGTCAGATGGCAGTCGCTTCGTATAAAAATCTGGTGATCAGCCACATTGAGTTGAATCAAGTGCTGACCCCAACAATGTATGGGATAAGGCCAGGGAGATGAGATGCCTTCTAGTAGGTCTCTTCTTCTCAATCGTTACACTCTTGGCAGAACGGTCGTGGTCGTAATGTCAGAATTGGTGGCTTGCTGAACAAAACGGCGCCATTAATTTCGGACTGCTGCTTTATGGAAGCATTCGTTGATAGTAGGAACACCCATCACAGCCTTAATCTGGTCCGTCCATCTCATTGGTGATCTGCCACGTTCCCTAGTACCCTCGAATTTACCCTGCATCGCCAGACGCTCTATGGAGGTCTCCACGTCGCGACATATGTCCACAGAAGTTGAGAATGCGAGATTGAACTGTGGAAGACAGACGCTGTTTGATCCTGAGTTCCTGCAGTATGGAATCTTTGGTACTGTGTTCACTTAGTAGGTACGTAGGAAGAGATGAAAGTGTTTTATTATGCAGCGGGTCTTAGTACGTATACCGCAGAGAAAGTGGTGGATAAAAATCCAATAAGAATGCCCGACCCGGGGATCGAACCCAAGACATCGTGTTCTTCAGTAGCGTTTGCGACCACTAGACCAGCGACGTCTTATTACAACAAATATTTTTTCTGTGACATAGTTATGTCATTGTATAATGTGCCTGCGTAAAACTGTGTTGCTTAACGAGCGCAATCTTTAGAAACGTTAAGTAATGCCAAATTACTTTTATGTGTGGATTAGCAATTTGTAGATGCTATGTTGAGTTGTGGTGGCCGTGGGGTTTGAGTAGTCGCCTGCTACGCAAGCGAAGCAAACTCGAATCCCAGCGGCCTGTACCAACGAGTATTTCTAAAAAAAATAACACTAACACGTGCTTTACGGTGAATGAAAGCATCGTGAGAATCTGAGAAGTGATTCAAAAAGACTTTTGTATGGTGCCTGAGACGGCGATAGAGTATCTGTCACGTTGGCACTCAATCATCTTCGGTGAAAAGTGGGTGTTGTTATTACAAGACATCTGCCTAGGGCTAGGGGAATACAGGCATTAACGTAATGTACTATCCTGTAATCAAGTCTAAGGATATGTATAATATTTTTTTTATTTTACAAAGGCGACTAAGATTGCAAGCGTCTGTAATGCTTATAACACCAAGTATCCTACTAGGTACCTGCCTTATCTATACATCTCTACAGATAAATACAATTTTTTTGGATATAAATGCATATGAATATTTATACCGTACTAACCTAAACAAACTATTTTTAATTTTTGTCTCTGTATGTCCGTCTGTCGGGACTTTCACTAGCAGATAGCTAATTTTATAAGGAATAACTTAGGCTACTTTTATTTCAAATAATTTGGGGTTACGCGGGCGAAACCGCAGGGCACCGCTAGCTTAACAACTCCACTTCTATTCATGGAGTACTGGCGACCTTACGCACCAACATTTCATGACATATAGCATAACAGAGGTTAGCTATCAGCGATGTCAAAAGGACGCACTCAATGTCAGATGTCAAGGCGAGTCTTATATGACACGAGACTAAAATAACTGCAATATCATTGACATCAATGATTTACTATCGTCTTATTTATAAGTAGGTACATAGGCATGTAGGTAAAGAGCCGTGGTGGCCTTGAGGTTTGAGCAGTCACCTGCTACGCAAGCGACGCAAGTTTGAATCCCAGCGGGGCCTGTACCAATGTGTTTATCTAAAAAACTTATGTACAGTGATTTCACACCACGTGCTTTACGGTGAAGGAAAACATGCATATGTCTGAGAAGTAATTCAATGAAGTATGTAAAGTGTCTGAGACGGCGATGGACTCACCATCTGTCACGTTGACACTTAATCATCTTCGGTGAAAAGTGGGTGTTGTGATTACAACACTTCTGCCTACCCCTTCGGGGAGAACAGGCGTGAGCATATGTATGTATGTATATATTAATGGAAAAAATACTCGTTATTTTATTTGATACCCATTATTGTGGTGATGCAGAAAATATAACTAGTCCGCCATCTTGGATGATCCGCCATATTGGAATTAGAATGTCACATAGCTAAGCGTGCATTGTCATCCAAGATAAGCGTGTCTTTAAAGTTTCAATTGGTTAAAGATAATACATTTATGAAATACAATTTGCAAGATTCCATCCGCACAGACATACATTGCAAGTTAAATACAAGCACAATGCAATATCTAGCTCTCGTGTGTCCTCAAAAGCTACCAAACTAACCTTAACGTAACGTCGCAGATACGGTATACACACATTCGCTCAATTTCCATGTTGTGTGTGAATAAAACCTGCAGGAAAGTAATGTGATACCGGGGTTTTACTAAGATAAATGAAAATTTGGATGTGATACTATAAAATTAGGAATATGACTGTGGGCGGCCTGTAGATTCAGTGAGTGATTAGCCAGCCCCCTAAAAAGTGAGTATGAGGTTCACTTCCTCGTTGTGGGTCGTATGAGTCACTGGTGGGTGGCTGTGATGACTTTACGCAATAAAAACTACGTGTAAAGTTGAAATCAAAGAAGGTATAATAAAGTAAAAATGAACACAAAAGGGAAACACGCAATAAAATATATTCCTTTTAATTTTCTTTTTTTAATACTTTAACGTGTATTTAGTGAAAAGCTTTAAATGTGGAATTACAAACAAACACTTAAATTTCATTTATCTGTATAGGTGGCATAATAAAGTGCAAAACTGAATCACGTGGGTCTTGATAAAACAACGAGTCCAAAGTTTCACGCATCTATGTAAAGCAACACACAGCTTAATAATATTCAAGCGAGAATGGTACTTTCCTAAATATAATTCCGTATACGAGCCATTTTATTTATCGCCACTATGTGTTTATCCTGGACACGGTTTATGAAAGAATTTTCAGCATAATAATGGGATCGTAAAAGGAAGATAAAACTATAATAAGAATTTCTAGGAGAGCCGTGGTGGCCTGCTACGCGAGCGACGCAAGTTCAAATCCCAGAGAGGCCTGTACCAATGAGTTTTTATAAAAAAAAAATATGTATTGTGATTTTAAACGACGTGCTTTACGGTGAAGGAAAACATCGCGAGGAAACCTGCATATGTCTGAGAAGTAATTCAAAGACGCATTTATAGTGCCTGAGACGGCGATCGACTCACCATCTGTCACGTTGGCACTTAACATATTCGGTGAAATGAAAACATTTTCATTTTCAAATATATACAAATCATTCGTATTATAAGTATTTTTTTATAAGTATAGACTAGTTATGACCCGCGTAGAAATAACTTAATGCTGCATTTATTTCACGTAAATGAAACTAGTAACGTAGATTACTTCTATTAAAAAATATATACCTTTATAAAGCTATATACTTCTTAAAATATATATATACATTTCACCGAATATGTTAAGTGCCAACGTGACAGAGGGTGAGTCAATCGCCGTCTCAGGTACTATACATACGTCTTTGAATTACTTCTCAGACATATGCAGGTTTCCTCACGATATACACCTTTATAAATATACATAGATTATAAATATAGAGAGCCGTGGTGGCCTCGGGGCTAGAGCAATCGCCTGCTACGCAAGCGATGCAAGTTCGAATCTCAGTGGGGCCTGTACCAAAAAGATTTTCTAAAAAAAAACTTACGTACAGTGATTTCACACCACGTGATTTACGGTGAAGGAAAACATCGTGAGGAAACCTGCATATGTCTGAGAAGTAATTCAAAGACGTATGTATAGTGCCTGAGACGGCGATAGACTCACCATCGGTCACGTTGGCACTTAATCAAATTCGGTGAAAAGTGGGTGTTGTGATTACAACACCTCTGCCTACCCCTTCGGGGAATACAGGCGTGAGCTTATGTAAATATACATTACGTAGGTCACCCATTAAATTAAGTAGATGCGGGTAAAACCGCGGGGTACAGCTAGTTGTACAATAAACAAATAACATAGTTTTATTACGAGCATTTTAGTTAGTGATAAGAAACACAAATTGGCCTCTTGCCAAGTGTTCAAAGTAAAGTGCTTGGTTAAGTGAGATTAGCTGAAGTTACAAAGTTAGTGTATATGCCAACAAAAGTATTTCAAAGTTAGATTTAAGTTGTAAATTCTGAAAACTGCTTAGATGGAAAAAGAAAAAAATAATTAATGCATATATTTTCTATATATTTTGGGTGGGCCGCGGAACCCTAATTATTATTTTGAATAAAAAGTATCATAAGTTACTCTTTGTAACATTAGTTATCCGCCAGTCGAAGTCACTTTAAAATTGGTCCAACCGTTTCGGAGATAAGCCGACAGAGAAAAAATAAATAAAATGGTCTTTCTATGTACTATGTTCTTTCAGTACCGTGTTTACTTACAAATAGCATTTCCTGAGAAGCTGTTATTTTAGAATTACAAACAGACACTACTATTTTATTTAACTGTACATATTTAATAAATCTCTGCTTAGGTAGACCCTTCTGGGCAGGATAAGTTACCTGGATTGAGCCAGAGTGATTGGATTCGCAAAAAAATCTAAGTTCATAAATCTCGGAAAACCCTTCATTAGTAAAAGTCGGTATAAATAGCCGGTATTGTGAACATAGGCTGGGCCGCAATTAATGAGGTATTTCTCCATCACTCTCACACTTAAGACCATAACCCAAATAGGCACCTGTTGGTGTTTTGAAAAAAAAAATAAAACTATATTTTCGCTAGCGTTGGTCTAACCAACCATAGCAATTACGGGTAAAATTTTCTACCTTAAGGCATCCAGCTCGAAGGACCAAATGGGCGATATATAATTGAAATGCAGCTTTGTAGTAACGTTTTATATTTAAAAAAGGGCACCAAATAAAGTTAATAAATATAATTGTGTTGTACGTGTAATGGCGGCAAGAAGAGAAGAGAGAGAGCGTGCTCATAGACAACAGGAAGTAGTATAAAATGTACATAGAAAAAACAAGGAAACAGTGAGGCGATTATATTCTAGTGAGATAAACAATGCACAGATGTAAAATATATATTGAACATCTAAATAACTAATAAGTAGCTAAAAACGAATTACAAGTAGAAAACTTGTCCCAAATCGGTGTCTCTCGGGATCGTGCCAAGAAGGCGGGCAGCATTGCCACGTTGAATAGCAATGCTGATTCTCTAACATCTTATTTTTTAATAAATGCAAAAATAATGCTCATATTCACGCTTGTGGTCCCCAAAGGGGTTGGCAGGAGCGTATGCAGAGTACACCCACGTGGAGCCTAATGCAATTAACCTTGCACGAGACATCACTAGTGGGATATCTTAATAACACTTTTCCCGACCCGAGATCGAACCCAGGGCATCGTATTCCGTAGTAGCGCTTGCCACCACTAGGCCATTATTTTCTATATCTATACAGATTAATAAAATTGAAGTGTCTGTTTGTAATTCCATAATAACAACTTTTCACTTAATGTATATGAAAGTATATAAGGTATAGAAAACAGAAAAAAAGCAATAAAAAAAAATCTGTCCGTCTGTCCGTCTGTCAGTTTGTTCCAGGTAATCTCTGAAACTGCTGGACCGATTTAAACAGAAACTTTCACTGGCAGATAGCTAATGTTTATAGACCAAACTTTGGCTACTTTAATTTAAAAAAAATAATTAAATCTACGCGGGTGAAAACGCAGGGCACAGCTACTTATAATAAATAAAATACATACATACATAAGCTCACGCCTGTATTCCCCGAAGGGGTAGGCAGAGGTGTTGTTATCACAACACCCACTTTTCACCGAATTTGATTAAGTACCAACGTGACAGATGGTGAGTCTATAGCTATCTCAGGCACTATAGATACGTCTTTGAATTACTTCTCAGAAATATGCAGGTTTCCTCACTATGTTTTCCTTCACCGTAAAGCACGTGGTGTGAAATCACTGTACATAAGCTTTTTGGAAAAACTCATTGGTACAGGCCGCGCTGGGATTCGAACTTGCGTCGCTTGCGTAGCAGGCGACTGCTCTAACCCCGAGGCCACCACGGCTCTCAGTAAATAAAATAACCTTACCTATCCCCAGTATTTTCACTCAGTGCTCATAGCTCCTGACGGCACATGTAAACAGCTATTCCTTCCGGGTAAGCAATTGAACTTAAAATAAAAACGTTTCTGTACTTGACCTCCACTTCCGGTGGGTATAAACCTTCAATTATCACGAATTTTATCAAGTTAAAAAACATGATGTCATACGAGTATTTAAGAGGTTAATGTCATGAAGTCGTGTCGATCGATTGATTTTAACATCCGCTGGTCTGTCTTCAACTACACGATATTTATGGTTAAGGAAAACATGAGGAAACCATGCTTTATGTTATGATTGAGAATAATAAAGTCGTATGTATAGTACCTGAAATTACATCTCATCATTGTGAAATGATTGTCATCTTGTAGAACGTTTATTATAGTATACAAGTACTTTGAACACGTAAGGTGGAGTTGCACAAAGGTATTGCACCCACAGTCATAACGGTCACGGCCTTTGACACGATCGAATATCACTCGTAATGATTATATCTAAAGGTAGACAATAATTCTCAAAATATAGAGCGTTCCCACAGATATCACTGCTCTATATCTATCAATTGCCATTTACATTGACACACAGACTTCCTATGTCATATCCACAGATAAACACAAACACGACTATTCGTTCAGTGTTATACTTGTAGCGGTAACGCACCTCTTTTACTGAAACGCTACTTATTTCATAAAGATTGTAAAAGGGAGCTCTGACACTAGCTGTTAGAACGAATTAAGAAAAAAACTGATTTTTACGTTTATGTATATAGTATTTTAATTAAAGTAGAATTGAATTACCACGCCGCATTTAATCACTACATATTGTATGTAACAATCACCTGTCACGTTGGTATTCCGAGTGCCTAGTGTGAGTTTTCTTAAAATCACCGTCATAAGTCGTCGCGTCGACGTAAACGCAGATGTGTATGGGCTCACAATAGTGTCATCTTTAGGCCGACAGATGTCGCTGTTTCGATCCTATACAAATCTGCGTTTACGTCGACGCGATGACTTGTGACGGCGGCAGTGTAAAACTCGCACAAGGCACTCTGAACGCCTTTTCTTAAAATTGCCGTCACAAGTCATCCCATTGACATAAACAGAGATTTGTATGGGATTTAAAATGCGCCATCTGTCGACCCACGGGTACTATGACAGTGAAAAACCTCGCACTAGGCGATCCGCTTGTCTTTTGGGGACCCGTTTGGGTACTTAAGTTCGTAGAAAAACTAATTGATTAAGACGAATGAAATCAGAACGAGCGCTACTTGCATAGCAGGCGAGAATTTAAAATACTCGGGCACAGCGTGTCCTTGTAATCTGTTTTCGTTTACTAGTGCCCTGCGGGTTCACCCGGGTAGACTTCATTTCATAGGTGGCCTCAGGAACAATTATTATGTTTTTTTTTAAAGTAGCCTAAGTTACTCCTTGTAACGTTATCCATCTGCCAGTGAAAGTCCCGTTAGAGGTCCAGCCGTTTCGGAGATTATCCGGAACAAACAGACAGATCGACAGACAAAAAATGATAAACCATTTTTTATGTCAGGTAATGACACAGTATATGTCATTACCTGACATAGATTCATGTGGATTTTGTGAAAAGTTGTAATTTTAGAATTACAAACAGTCACTTCAATTTTATTTAACTGTATAGACTAGAGATCCACTCTCTCTTCATTTTGGGTTTTGATTTTATGAGTATTACAAAACTTAGTAATATTATAAAGAGGAAAGATTGTGTTTTGAAATTTTTTGTTTGTTTGCATTGAACAGGCTCCGAAAATACTTGACCGATTAGAAAAATTCTTTCAGCAATGGATAGTTACATTATCAGCGAGTAGCATACGCTATATTTTATCCCCGCACTCCCATGGAAACGGGAACTACGCGGGTGAAACCACGTGACGTCAGCTAGTTAGTTATAATCGTATTGGAGGTCAACTCCACCACAATCCGTAACGTATTTTAGAAGACCAATGTGTGCAGACTTATACAATTTTGTGTGGAAATTGCGACTTCAATGGATACTATTTATTTACGTGAGTTCCTAGCGCTATTAGGCTTTTTAAAGAAATAACATAAAGGTTAGTCGACAACACAGGAGACCGAAGAGCTGGCAGCTACCTCGGGCAAGGAATTAGACTTGCCATCCAAAGGGGGAATGCTGCCAGTATCTTCGGAGCCTTGCCTACAGGGACTCCTTTTGTTAATATATTTTAGTTATAAGATTAGAAAAAGCCGTGGTGGCCTCAAGGTTTGAGCAGTCGTCTGCTACGCAAGCGACGCAAGTTCGAATCCCAGCGGGGCCTGTACCAATGAGTTTTTCTAAAAAAAACTTATGTACAGTGATTTCACACCACGTGCTTTACGGTGAAGGAAAACATCGTGAGGAAACCTGCATATTTCTGAGAAGTAATTCAATGACGTATGTAAAGTGTCTGAGACGGCGATGGACCAGTGAGTTTGAATTGTTAATTGCTTGCTATGCAGTTTCGAAAGTTTGTTGTGCTGACCAGAGCTATCTAAACATACAAAAAAAATTAAGTATCTGATTGTAATTCCAAATGCATATAAAAGTAAGGAAGTCAGTAACATAAAATATAAACAAATTACCTTCTTTTTTGGCTGTCTGTTTGTTCCAGCTAATCTCTGAAACGGTTAGACCAATTTTAACTAGTCGATAAATCATGTTATAAGGAGTACCTCATTTTCATTTGATCTCATGAGGAATTCAATGTGTTTGAAAGCTAGTATTCAAAACTTTTATTTTCGAACAGATATTCATAAAATCGAGAGCCGTGGTGGCCTCGGGGTTAGAGCAGTCGCCTGCTACGCAAGCGACGCAAGTTCGAATCCCAGCGGGGCCTGTACCAATGAGTTTTTCTAAAAACTTATGTGCAGTGATTTCACACCATGTGCTTTACGGTGAAGGAAAACATCGTGAGGAAACCTGCATATGTCTGAGAAGTAATTCAAAGACGTACGTATAGTGCCTGCGACGGCGATAGACTCACCCTCTGTCACGTTGGCACTTAATCATATTCGGTGAAATGTGGGTGTTGATGTTACAATACCTCTGCTTACCCCTTCGGGGACCCTTCTGGGATGGCGGGAGGATATATAATATTTGTATTGTTTTTTTGAAAGTGTGAAACCGCAGGGATCAGCTAATAATATCCTAAGTTAATTTGCTGTCTGTATAATGCTCTGTTTGGTTCCAAATAAGACCCTGTATACCAATTCACACTACATTTTTATTCCTAAGATAATATTGTATTGAGTCACAGAGTTGTCCTCGACATTTTGTGTAAGGTCAGAATGATCTAAACTTGAGATATTTTTGTATAATATTACGACTTCGCATTGTTTTTGTATTTATAACATGATTTATTGTATATTTTGGCGTTCGCTTATTATTCTTCACACAACATTCGCGGAATCGATTAACTATTAGCAATATCCGTATTATTTTCAATCGTTATTTTAAATAGGCTTAAACATTCACTGAATCGTCCCAAAGAAGCAAGCAGGCGCGATCAGGAGCTAACGTGACAGACACATAATATTATTTTTATAAGTATTTTTAATAGGATTTCTTCTTCCATGCCAGCTTTTATCACGATTCCTCCTAAAGTTCAGCTCGTGGTGTGACATCACTGCACTGCATTAAATATAATAGAAAAACTCATTGTTCCAGACCAATAAGATTGGATATCTACCACACCGCCCCCACGTCCCTTTCATCATGGACCTTGCATTGACCAGCCGACTGTAGAGAGCGATAACTCAAACCGCTCGGCCACCACGCACTCACTCCCTCTATCATTATGTGTGTTTTAAGTCAATTGTCTCCAGTCAGGTAATCCGAAGTTACACAAGCTCAGGGATAAGCTAAAGCAATCCAATTAACTTGTGTCAGACCCTCTATTTGTTATCCTTGGAGTAATTAAACTGCTGGCTTTTCTTAAATAATGACCTGTGGTTTTGGCGGCTTGCACTTTGTCCTTTATTTATGGCCTGGAGTTTTATTTTGACTGAATCAATTATATGCGCTGGGAAGATCACTCTGTATAGAAAAAATGTTTTGTATAGAAACTCACAATTTTGTTAATGTTATAGTGAGGTGAAAAAGTCGGGGTCTAGTGCGAGTCGGGTTGAAATTAAGGCCGCAATCAGTTTAGCAACTGAAAATTTGTCTTTAACTATTGTTTTGCACGGATACAGTGGTATCCGTGCCCTACGGTCTGGTAGAGATCGCTCTAGTGATAAGACCACTTTTTTTTATTGTTTTTTTTTTACTAGCTATACCCCACGGTTTTACCCGCGTTGAGTATTTCATGAGTGACTAATGCTCATTTAAATAAAAGTAGCCTCCTCCTTTTAACATTAACTATATGCCAGTGAAAGAAGTCCCTTTAAAATCGGTCCAGACATTTTGGAGATTACCCGAACACACAGACAGACAGATAGATAGACGGAGAGCAGGAGATTAAATTAAAAAATAATTAAAATCTGTGTTTAGAATTACATGACGTGTCATCAAATTTATTTTTCTGTATAGATAGATCGATTTTTTATCTTAATTTGGTGTGCAATAAAGTATATTGTATTGTATATTAAAAAAATATGATATTAAAAATATGCTTGCAAAGTGCTAGTTCCATCAAGTTCCCTTTACATGTGCTATAAGACAGTAAAAAATGTTTAATATGTCCTATCAACTCACCATGTAGCGTCCCCTGCACATGTTAAAAAACGCTCCGCCTATACCAACGCTGTCACTTGCACCCGACCCTACACTTAACGCACCGACTACCTAAGCTTCCTAACGAGTGTGTTGCGCCCTTAAAGGCTTGCCACACCACGTGACATGTAATTAAAGGCTCTAGACAAATGTAAGACCGGGCTCCGAAGCGCCGTAACAGGGTAAGGTTCACCTTCTAATCATGTGTTGAATATTCATTTGTCAACTTTGTTGCCAAATCAAATCTTATCTTATACCTTTAAACGAGCAATTCCCGTATATATATATAATCTGAATCTCGGAAACGGCTCCAACGATTTTCATGAAATTTTGTGTGTAGGGGGTTTCGGGATCGACAGAACATTGATCGAGCTAGGTAAAATTTTTGGAAAACATCGTTTTGACCACGTTTTCAGTCACTAAAATACTCATACATTATCATTAAAATACGACAGTAAATTTCGCCGACATCTGTCAAGTTATGGTAGCTCAAACGTGAGGCTTCCAGCTAACGGGGCGGCAACGAAACTAGTACCCCGGTTCGAGACTGACGACAACCAGGTTCTATCTTTTAAACGGGCAATTTTTGTGTATTTCGGAAACTGCTCCAATGATTTTCAGGAAATTTAGTATGCAGGGGGTTTCAGGGGCGATAATCTAAGGAATGTTCAAAATTGGAGGCTACCCGACTGGTGATTGTACCTGACAGAAGGTCGTAGCCAAATAATGCTACCTTTGAGTAGTATTGTGTTCCTGTGGTGAGTAAGGTCGCTAGTGTTTCATGGAGGGGGGAGGAGAAGTGGAGTCACTGTGCTAGTGTTTAGTGAGCCTCTTTTATCAAATTCAAATTGAGATTCAAATTCAAAATACCTTTATTTGACTAGACTTCTTACAAAGTACTTTCAAATCGTCAGAAGTTACAGATTACTAATTCGGAACAAACTGCCTTAAAAACAGACGCCCTTGCTTTGAACCTCGATTTCTAAATTATTTCACTAATTTATTAGGCTAATTTACTGGAAATGTTGTAAGTTTTATAATCGGCTCGTTGTGATTAGTAAAGGTTATTTTTTTTTACAAAAGAAGGCATAGGCGCTATTTTCCAAAATAAAATACAACGCAAAGTTCACATCAGTGCGAAAGCTATACAGATGAATAAACTTGAAGTGTCTGTCCTAATTCACAGCTTTTCCTATATGCTTATTATGAAAGTATATAGGTCTAAATAGGTATAGGGTCTGTCACGTTGACACTTAATTATCTTCGGTGAAAAGTGGGTGTTGTTATTACAACACCTCTGCCTACCCCTTCAGGGAATACAGGCGTGAGCATATGCGGTATTTAAATAAAAAACCTATTTAAAAAAATATCTCCTGTCCGTCTGTCTGTTTATTCCAAATAATTTAATAATGATATTTCGTTAGTTTGGGCAAGAGGAGCTCGTGGCACAGTTGCTATTGCGCATATTATTCGATCAGCGAAGTTAAACAACCCTACCCCTAGCCAGTAATTGGATGGGTGACCGCCCGAGTTCCCGTGCCTCGGAGAGCACGTTAAGCCGTTGGTCCCGGTTGCAAATTTATCATCTTTGGCAATCGTTACAGGTCAGTCGGAGGCCTAAAATAGTCAGAAAACTGGTTAACCTAGATCACAGATTTTCCTCGTTAAAGGGGTTACGAAGGTCAGATGGCAGTAGCTTCGTATAAAAATCAGGTGATCAGCCACATCGAGATGAATCAAGTGCCGACCCTTACAGTGTATGGGATAAGGCCAGGGAGATGATGATCATAATTTCGATAGTTTGATTTAAGTGAATCGGGGCACAGGTCCATTCCCTACTAGCATATCGTGATCCCATTCTCACACTCATTTAAGTACATTGCCCCAAAGTAATATAAATGCCAGCCAAGCATTTCGCTAATCCCACACAATTTTACTTAATTTTCTGTTAATATTACACCACGAAACCTAAACAACAAACAAATTATATCTCCGCACCTAACAGAGTTTAAGGCACATCTTTTCACAGGATAAATTGAACACTATTACAAAAGTACAAGGTATGTTTCCATTTGTAATTGGAAGGATAGTTACGATGTTTCGGGGTGGGTTGGTAAATATTGCACGTCTAAAGGGAGGTTCAGGCAATCAACACTCGCTGTTAGAGTTAGTTTCTGTAGTTCACTTGTATCTGTTATAGTCTAAGATCCCACTGCAGGATTGGTGCGTTCATCGATTATTTGATTAAAACCAAATATTTATGTTTATTTATAATTAGGAGAATATATATTTACTAGGGTGTCTATCAAAATTTGGCCGCCATTATTTTTAATTAAATTATTTTTTAAATAAAATAACGTCTACATCACGGTAATTAATATGAAGATTCTAAAAAATCACGGTTGCCATTGCGCACCTGGCCGCACCTCTTTGCAGCCAGGTGTAAACAGGTATTATTTCGACAAATGTATACGTTTATAACGTATATTTATTAATTATATGTCAAAAAAGCGGCCAAATTTTGATAAGCACCCTAGTAAATATATTCCTAATTATAAATAAACATAAAAAATTGGTTTTAATCAAATAATCGATGAACGCACCAATCCTGCAGTGGGATCTTAGACTATTAGAACACTGACGGAATTTCAACAAGCCATTCAGTTTCATACATAAATGGAAAGCATTTTGCAAAGGTACCAGTAGATGAGCGATCATGCTGCTGTAACAGCGTTTCTCCACTCTCTACATAGATGGCGCTACTCGCTAACAATTGCAAAGTTTGAGTACAAATACACGAGAACCTAAATCGCGCAATAAGAGTTTTCAAATGCAGTTACACAAGTTTCCAACTATAGCAGTTGGGGCCGCGGTTCCTCAGGCATGACACCCGCCTGGTTGGAAGATCTTCCCTTTGCTGGGGATGAGCATGATCACTCGCTTTCCGTAACTGCCAAGCACCTTTGGCTAATGTTTAAAGCTGCAGGGGATTTTGATTGGAACCCGAATGGCGAAGACTTAACACGCATTTCGCTTATGTACGTGTCATGGAGACTACACTGAGTTGCTTTACGAGTGGCGTTACGTCGAGTTGCTTTACGCCGAGTGACGTTACGTCAAGATGCTTTACGCCGAGTGGCGTTATGTCGAGTTGCGTTACGCCGAGTGGCGTTACGACGAGTTTCTTTCCCCCTTATTACAAAAATGGTTCCTAGTTTCCTAACTGTAAAGCTATGTTTAAACTGTGTCATAGGTTCGTTGGTCTAATGGTCTGAAGACTCGACTGCTACACTGCGTCGCGGGTTCATTTTCCGCGTCAGGGATTTTTTTTTTCTACTAACTCACTTATTTAGGTCAGTACTTTAGCGGATATTTCACTATAAAGATAAAATATTTAAATATTTTGCACTTGTATTTTATGTTATAATCCAATTTTTATAAACAAATATTATATATTTTATTTATTTGAATTGATTTTAATATTTATAAAAGAAACCAAATTGATCGTGGGCCTAAGTACCTTAGGCCCACGCTTTCCCGTAAGTATCCCGAAGAGGTATTACCACGTCCACTATATTCACCAAACATTTGTCGGTACCAATGTGACAGATAGTAAGTCCATCAGCTAAAGCATTATACATACATTTTACATAAGCCTCAATCTTCCATCATTGACCTAAAAACAGATAAAAACAGCAAAATCGTGCCTAAAATACACATTAAGTACGTAAACCTTTGTCTGTCCATCACGGCGGCGTGTTGCAAAATATACTGATAATTTTCGTTACTAAGCCCCTATTTTAGCAAAACATGACTAACTTTAGTCGTGATGCGAAATATTGTCGAAACGCGCGCCCTGCTTTTACAATATGAAAATACCCTTTAGTAATAATAGTGATGGGATGGCGTTATATCGAATGTTGAATTAAACAATAAATGAATAAGATTTATTAATCTTATTTCTGTGTTATATTTAGAATTTTTCTTTTTCTCGTAGTTTATTTGTACTAGACATAAGTAAGAGTATAGATAGATATAGGAGATGTAAAAAAATATATAGAAATTAGAGTACCTAAATAAACACTTGAATTCCCACATAAAAAAAAGATTTATTAATATTTATGCGTCTATATTAGATACTACAAATTTGATTGTGCTCCTGGCTACAAGCTAGATTATAAAGTAGGCAGAGGTGGTGTAATAACAGAACCCACTTTTCACCGAAGATTATTAAGTGCCAACATGACAGATGGAGAGTCTAAGGCCGTCTTTGAATTACTACTGAGACATATGCGGGTTTCCTCACGATGTTGTTTTTAGAAAACTCATTTGTACAGGCCCCGCTGGAATTCGAACTTGCGTCGCTAGAGTAGCAGGTGACTGGTCAAACCCCATGACCACCACGACTCTTTTCTTTAGAAAAAAACATTTCGGATATTACAGTCACATTCATAGGATTATATCTATTGATTTTTGTTGAATTTGATACAAAATTATTACCTACGATAATTTTAATATAACTATTTTATTTCGCTCAATCAATAACATTATGATTTAGTTTGATTAATAAAACGCAGTTGATTCGAATTAATATTACAGTTTCTTTTATTGACATTTGCCTCGAAATCAATCAACATATTTATTACGAATTAATTGAATAACATTGAATAATAATATGTGATTGATTAAGTATATTTCTAAAACGGAACTAAGACATCAAGTGGTGATCAAAATTATACTCTAACAATAATAAAAATAAGATATATAATATAATGTACATCAAAAATAAACTTTTGAAAATTGTAGTCATTTGATTACCTTGACCCAATAGTCTTGTATAGACGTATAATTATTTTTTTAGTTCTAAAAATAACCTATATTTTGAAATATTTTATCGGAAGATTGGATCGTACTTGGATATCGATAAATTTGCTTTGAAAGTGATAAAATTTGACTGTAATATTTTGCAAACAAAATAAAGCCGGAGTGTCCTCTAGATAACTGTGTATATAAATTATTTTTATCGATGAAACTTGCTATATATTTCACTTGGCAACTCTGCCCTGCTGGTGACAGGTGCAGTCGAGCACACCGCCGCGACGTACACTATCGATATAATACATTGAGATATCGATAAAATATTTCGATGCTGTGCCATGCCTATAGTTAGCGTAGAAGTGTCACCAACCGTAAGTAATTACGTTTTATACTTAAAATATTTGAACTTTACCATCAATAAGAGTTACTTAACATTTATAATTAGTTAATTACGAAAATGGGAATATTATACTGATTTAATTGAGATACTTTAACGATCACGAGGCTCGTTTCATCTCGACGATTCGTAACTTTGTCATTAGCATTGATTATTCATTCACTTCAAGTTGTTTGTGAAGTATTACCCTCTGAGACTTTGTCTGCAAGGGATAAAATATGTCCTTCAGACAGGCTTAAGTTATCTGTATTGTGATGGATAAGGTACGTATATATCAATTATATATCGCCCATCCGGCTCGAAAGACCAAATGGGCGATATATAATTGATATGCAGCTCTGTTATAACGTTTTATATTAAAAAAAACACCAAATAAAATTAATACATAAAATTGTGTTGTACGTGTAATGGCGACAAGAAGAGAAGAGAGAGAGCGTGCTCATAGACAACAGGAAGTAGTAAAAAATGTACATAGGCAAAACAAGGAAGCAGAGAGGCGATTATATTCTAGTGAGCTAAACAATGCACAGATGTAAAATATATATTGAACATATTGTAAATATCAGTCAACTATTCAGTGTACGAGATAGACATTCCTCATCATCATCATCTCCCTGGCCTTATGACGATTATAAAAGTGAGTCAAGAATATACCCTTCAAATTCCATGTCTCTTGTATCTAAATTATCAAAGTTTAGGCTGTGCGTTGATAGTTATAAAGGTGAGCCAACGAGCAAGTATTTTGAATGTTATACGTAGAGTATCTGGTCAGATGGCAGTCGGTTTGTATAAAAGAACCCTTATTTTGTTATTTTTTAAATAAAAGTCGCCTAAATTACTCCTTATTATAGCTATCTATCCCGTTAAAATCAGTTCAGCCGTTTCGGTGATTAATGGGAACAAACTGACAGACAGAAAGAGATAAAATATTTAAATAGTTTTTTTCTTATATCAGTACCGTATTTACTTTCATAATTATTTATTTTGGGGAAAATTTTGTAATTATACGCACTAGATTTACTGAGAATTAATTTATCTTTCCAAAAATTGCACCGGTTCTATAAGTCCACCTCTGCAACAATAGTAACTCTACGTACGGCACCTGTCCACGACCCCAGCCCGATATTTGCCAATATTTAGCCGAACTGCCGCAGATATTGCAATTTCGACCAAACGATTACACATTGGGTCAGATGTAGTTAAACTATCATTTCAGAGAGGTGTTCCGTCTAAGTTTAATTGAAATCCCGGTTGAACATTTATTAATAATGTAGAGAGGACGTGACGCAGATGCGTTTAGGCTTATCATTCCAGCAGTGAAATTAAGCAACCTCCATCTAGACCAGTAGCAGGATGGCTGACCACTTGAGTTCCCTCGGTGCTTTGGAGACTCTAAGCCGTCGGTACCGGATGCCAACACCTTTGGCAATCATTCAATTCATAGACCTGGTCTGTAAAAACTTTCTCCGACATATTTTTAATTAATCTTTATCTTTGGTCAGTGCTAATATGTTTTATACTTAAAATCTATCACATTATAACCCCAATATCACGAGCTCGTCACTTACCCTTTAACAACATTTCATTAGCACCCTCCTTGACTAGCTGTATCATCGCTTATTCCACAGTTTGAAAGTCTAAGAAGTTGGAAAATCATCTTAAAAACTTACCTTTCAACAACAGCACAAAGTTCTTCTTATCATCACCACCCTTGGGGTACTCCCAGTCCATGTCCAGACCGTCGAAGTTCCTGTCTCTAAGGTACGGGATGGCTGAGTAGATGAACGTCTGGCGAGCGTAGCGCGATGCTGACATTTCCTTGAACTTCTGGGTACCGAAGGACCATCCACCTGTAGAAGAGAGGAGTCAATAAGTTCCAAAAAGCAATACAATTATACTGGTTTTAAAGAAGTTGCAGTAATCTGGTAAAGGTTGGGAGACCAGGTGCCTGCCATCATTGGTTTAAGCAGAGCGTATCGTATTAAAAACCCTAAGTGGTTTTGGCTTTGACGTTTATTTTGTGATACCAGAATTAACCGTCAAAGCTAAGAAGACAGTAAGAATTCATTCCTATAACGATGATAGTAGGCCGGCAGACCTCTTACTGCCATCATTAATAGTGATGACAGATGACAGATGGTAAGGACAGATGCATATGACGTGTTTAATTCTGTCACTGTCATGCAGCTTAACTTACATAGCAAGAAGAGCTTATGTTAAGATAATGCTACTGACATGCTAGAAGCGAAGAATCGACCGTGTTATTATGTAACTTTTCTCAGCGTCCAACTCTATGACCTGTGTTGGATGCAAAGATATGATATTGTCGTCTATGGATTATTTATCAATTTCCTATGATGGAAGTCGATGCTCGACGTTGAGTTGGACGCTGAGAAACCTTACAGAATAACGCGACATCTTTGCAACCTGGCAAGATCTGAAGATAGCGGTGGAAGTCAGGATTTTTATTTGTTATTTGTCTGTTTGTATTAGGTATTGCTAAATAAGTAGACATTTTGTAGACAAACTGAGAATAGAAATTAAAAATATACTTGAATGAAAGTTTTTCAAGCTTCTCTTAGATTTTCTTCTCAGAATTGAGAGATTGGATGGTCATGGAGTCTTTGGTAAAATTATGAAATATATAACAACACCAATTGCGGCCATTCACAAGATTAACACAATTAAAGCCCCTCTGTACACTTTTACTTTTGAAACACTAATCTTACAAATTAAAAGCTCCAAATTACGCGATTACGAAACAATTCTATTGCCTTTTTCACAAGGTCCATTAATATAATTAAACCTAATTGCTACACAATACTAGTGAAGTAGGTGTTAGTAGAACAAATTATGTCGATATTATTATATGACAAATTGTACACGTTCTTTTGCTCATATGAAAACGGGTTCGGTTTTTGCTGGCATTCTCGTGAAAATAGGTGAAAATGCCGGCAGCTGTGCTTTGTATCGTGAGAATAGCGGCGCGTTCACACACTGCCTAGTAATGGTGTCTAGTCGATGAAATTGAATCGATAAAATTATTTCACAAAGTAAGATCTTTATCGGTTGAACTATTTTAGGTGCCCGTAAATGATACAGATTTCTAGATGAGAAATGCAACAAATCTAAAATAACGGACAATTATAATATTAAACACTTAGCTATTTTCAGTTTGGGATGAAACTGTAGATAGTGAAATAAATAATCAAAGTTTTAGATCTTACCGTATGAAGTTTTGTACATGGGAACGTCAAACATACTGTATTTCGTGTAAGAATAATTATGCTTTACTTATCTACCAGGATACCTTAATGTAATACGTTATAACAATTTGAAGTCGCACTCAAAGTTGACATTAAAGCATTTTATCGACATCTTTCCTTTAAAGTGCACGTCACTACTCACTACCGTATAAGCTATTGGTTTCAGAACTTTATTCGCGGTCTAACGTACACTGTGTTTCATTGTCTAAATAAGCTAAAAGTATTGTTTGCTTGAATAACAGAGGAACTTTTATTATTGTATCGATGACCATCCAATCGTTCTTAATCGTGTCTGCTCGGGCTTGTACCAAATTCACTAAACAACTTATTTATTTGTTGCCAAAGGAAATAAGAATCGGAATAAATATTTTTATTGTAGTCTACAGTCTTGTAATTCGTGCAAATGCTCCTTTAAATGCTTAAGCTTTCAGAGATTATAAGTATCTTCTGTGTAAATGCAGGTCCCTAATTTAATTCGAATGTGTCAGTCGTTTTCGCGTAATTGAATAACAAAGGTCACATCTAAACTGTCACATTTAATATATTAATTTATAAAGAGAGTTTAAGACTGGATGCGCCATGGGAAAGACCTAAATCCAACAATAGACTACTATGATAGGTTGATGATGATGATCTAATAGTATCCAGTAGCGTTATTAGCAGTCAAACAACTTACCAATAGCCAAAAGAGTTTTCAATTTCGGATTCGCCTTCTTCAAACCGTTGATTCTGTCGTACAAGCCTGTCTTGCCATCTTTAGTTTCATCGTTGGACTCGAAAGAACTTAGCTTGCCCTTCTTCAACCAGCCGAAAGCGAAGATGATATGAGTACATAGATCAGGTTGGATGTCCTCAGGCACGAATTTACCGACCTTGGTTCGGTATTGGGACCAGTTTGTGTAGTAGCAGACGATCTGGTGAAAAATAAAGTAAAAGTTGAAAACAAATATGTATGTAAATAAAAACTAAAAATATTCTGCTTCAGTCAATATTTTTAATTCAGTGGCCATGAAAGAGCTTTACCGATTTGGATAATTCCTAGTTATAAACGCATCGATACGGTTTTGAATTTGGATAAATCTTAAATCATCATAGAGACCATTTTGCACACCGAATTCGCAAACAAAACTAGAACTTAAGACCAACTATAATCGCATAAGCAGCGCGAATTAATAACTTCTTAGCTTTGACATTTAATTTTTGGGCACAAAAATTAAATGTCGAAGCTCAGAAGTTCTTAATACGCGCTGCTTATACCGATGATGGTAGGCCCCCTTTGCTATTCAGTGCAAATTGTTTAGACGCTTTAGATTTCTTAAGTATTATTATAAGTAAACATTTAAATTAATTTATTAAAGAGCCGTGGTAGCCTCGGGGTTTGAGCAGTCGCCTGCTACGAAAGCGACGCAAGCTCGAGTCCCAGCGGGGTCTGTACCTATGAGTTTTTCTTAAAAAACTTATGTACAGTGCTTTACGGTGAAAGAAAACATCGTTGAGGAAACCTGCATATTTCTGAGAAGTAATTCAATAATGTATAGTGCCTGAGACGGCGATGGACTCACCATCTGTCACGTTGGCACTTAATCAAATTCGGTGAAAAGTGGGTGTTGTGATAACAACACCTCTGCCTACCCCTTCGGGGAATACAGGCGTGATCATATGTATGTATTTAAATTAATTGGATCCCAAGCACTTCATACTAGTAGTTAGACTATAAGATACCAGGTAATATAAACTATTGTTTAAGTATACAGGCATTTAATTTAACGATGTGCAAAAGTAGCGCGAATCCTTAAAAGGTATTATTTTATTACCTGATAAAATCACGATTGAACTTTACCTTTACTATTATAAGGAAGTGTGGGAATTCAGAATTATTTAATGAATCACGAAGCCCATACATGATTCTTCTGAACTTTTGTTCTTTAATTAGCGTTCGATTCAGTTAAATATCATAAACACATGGAAGTAATGCTTGCAAAAGCGCCACTTTTGACTTCAATCACTCACGGTTAAAACAATGAAAAATGCACTCTATTACAACGTTTGAAAGTCTATCAACTGCATTCAAAGCAAGCAGACGCATTTTGAAGGTCAACAACTTCTCTTTCGCGTTCGAAATGCTCAATCACATCCGCGTTGTTTTATGCATCGGTTAAATTACGATTACGAATTGTAATTGGATGTATTAACACTTAAGTACAAAGGAATAAAGTTTAAAATAGAACCAAAAACATAATTATAAGTAGGAATGTAAGTTTGTTTACTGGATTCCGCAAGGTACAGTATTCGGCCCACTGTTGTACAAATATTTCTTGTATATGAATGACATTGAAATGTATCTACTGTCTTAACAATGGCATAGTACATTTATAAAAGTCTATTTAGCAGTATCAAATCTAGACAAAATGTTGAAATAAGAACTTTTACTTCACCGAGCATGAGGTTTGTCACTTCGAGTTATTTAGATTTTCTCCTTAAGTTTCTGCCAGAGAAGAGATTAAAAGTAAAAAAAAACTGTAAAACACGCACGAGAACGATCAGTCATGACCTTACACCCCTTACTTACCGACATTATCGCGGTAGTTTTAATCTCGTAGATGTGCATGTCTGTGTGAGGCTCATTTTAAAAATTATATAATTTGTTTTTTGTAATCATCATTGTTTACAATGTAATAAAATGTACATGATGCCAGCTGACTTTCTGATTTGGTAAAATCTTCGACATTCATAAGTACCTTACCAAGGCCTAAACTGAATAAATAATATTCATTTCATATTAAACGATATGTTAAATTCAGTACTGCTTGTAGTAAGCTCACATTTGTGTATACTATACATACATATACACATATGCTCACGCCTGTATCCCATGGGGGTAGGTAGAGACCACCGTTTGCCACATGCTACGATCCTTACATACTTCTTTCGCTTCATCCACATTCCTCGGTTACGAGTGCTCCGAATTTGAACTTTCTGAAAAATACTATTAATTTGGTCATAGTAGTTCTTCCTTGGACGCCCTCTACCGACACTTCCGGTCACATTCGCTCTATAAATTTCTTTCGTTAATCGCCTTTCACTCATCCTTTCGACATGTCCGAACCATCTCAACATACTTTTTTCAATTCTGGTCACCACATTATGCTTCAACATGCAACTGTCTCTTCACATCACACTATTTTTCATACGATCTACAATGGTGACCCCACACATACTTCGTAACGACCGCATTTCCACTGCATTCACTGTACTTTCATGTTTCTTCTGCCAAACCCAGCATTAATTTCCATACATCAGAGTAGGTACTAGCACCCCGTTATGAATGGCCAGGCGCGCTTTTTTTGTTATTGACTGGCCACTCATTACGGCGTGCAGGGCACCATTACCCTGTTTCCCGCAGACACTCTCCTTTCGTGTATACTATGGTTAAGGAAAACCTTGTTTCCTAGCCTAAACAAAAAATTAAGCGACATATTTCGTAGTATTGTAGCTTTTTCAGAGTAGCGTAGATAATTCTCAAGATTGTGCCGTGGGAATGGAGCATATTTTATTCATAAACTGGAACAATTTTTGCTTTTTGTGGCTTACTGACTTATGAAATGATATTGTTCTATTTATGTGCTGTTTCCTTTATGTTATACCCCTATTGTTCAACTAAATATCTTCTATAACGTAGTTGGACGATAGCACGAGATAATTCACAATAAGCAACAAAATATCTCCATCTCTATCAATCATTATCAGGCTTTAAGAAAAAATTACATTATAAACTAATCGGTACATGAGAATTCAGTGTCCCTTTTGTTGGACAGTAATTTATACACACATGCATGTTCACGTCTGTTTTCTCCAAAGGGTTAGGCAGAGGTGTTGTAATAACAACACACACTTTTCACCGAAGATGATTAAGTGCCAACGTGATAGATGAGTCTATCGCCGTCTCAGGCACTATACATTATTGAATTACTTCTCAGACATATGCAAGTTTCCTCAATGATGTTTTCCTTCACCGTAAAGCACGTGGTGTGAAATCACTGCACATAAGTTTTTTTAAGACAATGGTATCTCAGCGGCACTCGAGCTTGCTTCGCGTAAATATGTAATTTTTTTTATTCTCATGAGAACTTTTAACTTCATCACCTATGCTCTCTTCATCGGTATTAATATTCAGGGCATCTTGATTGTAATACATTATTGTAATAGATCTTACCTTATAACCATCTTTGTCTTTATGGTCGTCAGTAGCAACAGAGTTGTCTATAGCCGCAGATGACTTCCTGCTAGCCACGGTGGGTCGACCACGGATCTTTGGTCTGTTCACACTAGCTGATAGCACCTGATCGGTAGATCTTGATACGCTGGTCGTAACTGATGTTGATACTTTTGAGGGCTTCCGTAGTCTTCTCCGCACAGCTGTTGGAAAAGAAAATATTTAAAAAATGGTTTAATTAATGCGATTCTAATAGGTATGGTTGATGACGTTAACAATTTAAATGAAATAATTTTTGGGATAAAAGAAAAGATTTTTAATACTTTTACGTTACATGATCGTGATTTAGAAGCGAGATTTTTTTTCAATAAATATTGATATTTTTTTGTTTCAACATCAACATGATGTAAAACAAACTGTATATTTTATATTTCACTATTTGTGTATGACAAATTAGGCCTGGGAGCCAGGATCAGTTGGAGCAGACCTTGGTTGGTTGAGTGAAACACCGTAACTTGGGCAATCCTGGTATTTATTGATTCCACAACTGTTTTGACTTGTTCCCTTGACGACCACTTGAAGACCACAACTTCGTCAGGAAATGTGTGTGCTATATACGTTATGAAAGGAGACTTTCGACAGCGCGATCTAAAAGGATATAACGCCATCTTGTGTGAAATAGTTACACTAACTTGGCGAAGGGTATTCTACGTTTAACAATTTGTATACATGTAGTGATTAAGATTTTTTAGATTCCGAATTGTTTTTTCGGTCGTTACCAAAGAATAAATAAAATCTTATTTCAGTACCTAGTGAATTTAATATGCAGTAAATTAAAATAAAACGTGATATCCAGGTGAGTGTTTATTTGCTTAACACCTTTGTTAAATAAATGCACGACCTTTAACAGAATAAAAACAGTCCCATATTGTGTTGTTTCAACGTAAATATTCATTATTTATGCACATATACACCGGCTGCCACTATTTTCCAATTTGTTCCGAGTAATAAACTTCCGGCACATTTTGAATTTCCCACGTGAGTCTTCGATACGTACAAAAGAACACAGTCAAATTTAGACCTTAAGTTGAGCTATAATAAATTTCTAAATCAACGAGCATGCTTCGTAACTTTTTTTTATTCCGATCAAATTTCAGAAAATATTCAAATCTTTATAATACCAATTTAAAAAATACGTGAGACAATCTCGCTCGCGTTTCCAAATTCCAGAGGGATTTTAAAAATGTTAGTGGTTCCAATTTTAAACTGATTGCTCTTTCTCTGCCGCGCCAAAATTAACATCATATAATTTTAAAAAAAGTCTCAATATTAGTTGTTTTATGTACCATAAACCTAAGATCATGATTTCCTTGACATTATTATTACAATTTTTTTTTAGAGTCCATCGCCGTCTCAGACACTTTACATACGTCATTGAATTACTTCTCAGAAATATGCAGGTTTCCTCACGATGTTTTCCTTCACCGTAAAGCACGTGGTGTGAAATCACTGTGCATAAGTTTTTTAGAAAAACTCATTGGTACAGGCCCCGATTGGCATTCGAACTTGCGTCATATATATTTTTTATATCACAAAATAAACTAATATTCGGTACTACATGCATTATGTGTGAATTTGGATTTAATATCGTCTTGATAAATCGGTTTAGCGACGAAATTAAATAAAAAGGTGAAAAGGACAGACACTCATTGAAGAAAATAAAATTATGTTTGAACTTTACCACACAGCGCCATCTAGTCCCAAACTAAGCAAAACATGTACTATGAGTACGACATTGAAAATAATACTTAAATTTTTTTAGTAAACCCATACATGCACAAGGCAAATATTGTTTGCACTTACTCGGGAATCGAACCCGCGACATCTAGAATAAACTAAACTACTAGACTAAAAATAGCAGTCAGTTTTTTTTAGTCACAAGGCGCCACACGTCATTTAGATTCTATCGTCAATCATTTCATTTGAATCGAGGAAATTCTTAACTCGTGCTCAAATCATTAGTGTCAAGGTATCCAATCAAGCAGATGTTGAAAGTTAACTTATATGTGTGTATGGAAAACTTTGCAAGCGCGATGCAAACTCGACTACAAATTAGTCTGTCATCAGTACGGAGGCTATCAGTCCATCTGACCCATTTAATTGGTGACAAACTTCTTGCATAATATAGCAGTGAATTAATTTGCACTTTTAGTATGCATATGCAAAATTAACCCTGGGTTAAAGTTAACATCTACACTACTATTATAAAGAGGAAATATTGTTATTTTTGTGTGTATGTTTGTAATGAATAAACTCAAAAACTACTGTGCCGATTTCAAGAATTCTTCCACCATTGGAAAGCTGCATCATCAGCAAGTAACATAGAGTTTATTTTACCCCCATACTCCCACGGGAAAGGGAACTACGCGGGTGAAACCGCGAGGCACCGCCAGTTTTTGTATAAAAATACATTTATCTGTACAGATAAATAAAAAGTGTCTGTTTGTTATTCAAAATCAACAGCTTTTCACTTATCTAATGCATATGGAAGTACGAGTATATACCTAATAGATACTAACACCAAAAAAAAAACAATTTAAAAATATGTGCTCTGTCTCTCTGTCTGTTTGTTCAGACTAATTTCTGATTCCGCTGAATCGACCCTATTTCTGCCCTCATCATCATTCCTCCTCTCCTCCAATATTTTTTCTTTTTTATATTGGAAGATACCTTCAAAAGATACCCGACCGCCCTGGGAGGGGCAGGTGGCTATCCTCCATGCTAAGAATGCTGGAGACCTTGATGTGCAACCTTCCCGGGCCCGCAACTCAGCGGTCAGAGCTCCCACCCCGACCACCGCCAGCAGGCCCTCCGGCCCCCTTTTAGTCGTCTCTTGCGACAGGCAGGGGATACCATAGCCAAATTTTTAGACCCTGGCTATTGGGTGAAAGTAATACTACTCTATGGTAGCATATTGCATGTAAGATATCGTAAAATTTAACAAACCATTAAACATGAATTCTCATGCGCAATCTAGTCGTATCTAAGTCGTATGTAGTGCAGAACTGTATGCTTTCTATAATACGTCTATGTCGTATAATTACTTCTACAACGTTCCGCATTCCTTCGGCTATTTGTGCAATCTGTCTATATTATTAAACAACATTTCCGTTTAATATATTCAAAACCTAGATTCGACTAGTCACTGTTAAAGCGTTATTTTAATTCGCGAAAGGATAAATGCTGTCAGAAGAAATCACGTTAAAATCGATCCAGCGATTTTGGAGCTTTGCCGAAACAAACAGACGGACAGATAAACAAAGAAAAAAAAAAAAAATCATATGCATTTAGTGGAAAGCTGTTATTTTGGAATTACAAACAGACACTTCAATTTTGTTTTATGTGGATTGATTTCTATATGAAACAGGAGGCGAGCCCATTGACACCTATCTGTTTACCACGGAAAATATCTGCAGATACTTTTATATGTACTGAAAAACTTTCATTTATTGCATAATATCTCGGTTTTAAATCTAATTCAAGCTCTGTGTCAAATACAATAAAATTCACACAAAACATGGCAGATATTCAAACCCTGAATCCATCTGCGTTTTTATCACAAACGCTTTAGATAAATCAACATGCAATAGATACATCAGTAACATAAATCCTTGCCGTTGGATATAACTGGACATGGCATTTGTCACTGGTTCGGTTCCCATGGAATAATTTCGTCTTTAACACCATTAAATATTTTAAACATTTCAGAAGGAAAACATCGCGAGGAAACCTGCATACGTCTGGGAAGTAATTCGACGTCTGTATAGTGCCTGAGCATGAGCCATCCCAGAAGGTTCACCGAAGAGGTAACCACAGAGGTGTTGTTACATCACACAGAGGATGAGTCTATTGTCGTCTCAGCCACTATACAGACGTCTTTGAATTACTTATATAAAACATACCTGCAAGGAATGATCAAAAAATTAATAAAAAAATATTTTATTTAATTTTTTTAACGCAAATATTTAATCAGTAGATCTTCTCGGCACAGCAATAAATATATATCTATACATCTATACATATATATAAAATTGAAGTGTCTGTGTGATATTCCAAAATAACAGCATTTCACTAAACGCATATGAAAGTATACATGGTACTGATATTGAAAAACCAATTTCATTTTTTTTTCTCTGTCTGTCTGTTTGTTCCGGCTAATCACCGAAACGACTTGACGGATCTTAACGAGACTTTCACTGGTATATATAGCTAGCTAGCTGTGCCCCGCGGTTTCACCCGCGTAGATTTAGTTTTATATAATACTTTTTTTCGCAAAAATAGGTATCCTTTCTCAGGGTCTTAAGATTGTCTGTGCCAAATTTCATCAAAATCGGTTGACAGGTTTAAGCGGGAAAGCGTAACAGACAGACAGAGTTACTTTCGCATTTATAATATTAGTAATGATGTTACAAGGGGAAAGGAAGACCTAAGAAACTATGGATGGATTGTGTGAAAGATGATATGGCTAAATTGGGAGTGAATACAGATATGACGGCTGATAGAGAGAAATGGAAGAGAAGAACACATTGCGCCGACCACAAATAACATGGGAAAAGGGCAGGAGGATGATGATGAAGGATGTTACAAAGAGTACTCCTTAGGCTACTTATATTTAAATAAACATAAGGGTTTCTGCGGGTCACCCATGAAACCGCAGCGCACACAGTATATGATAAAACATTATAATTTCGATGATTTACGATAGTAATTAGGTGCAATTGAATGTTAGTTAAGTAACAGCTTCCTCTCGAGATCAAGGCAAGCACCGTAGTTAATGTAATTTGCATGTGGTAAATAAACTGGTTGCAGACACGTTCAAAGAAAATGTGGTTTTAGTGAGTCATCCATTTAGCTACTTATTGAGCTTGCAACAGAACACCAGTGCCATCTATCAGAGTCCCCGGAGTCCCCCCTAAGCACGGAGGATGGCCACTAGGGAGGTTTTAGTGCGGCAAAAATCCCACATACCCCGACCTGCCTCTCCCAGGGCGGTCGGAGCTCTTTTGAAGGTTTCCACCTCGTAAATAATAATTAATTGCAAATAAAATTCAGATTAATTATTATTACTATACACTGTCATAAGGAATAAAGTCACAGTTTAAATAATGCTTTATAAGCATTTAGGAATTTAGGAAAAAAGCTTTCGACATGACACACTCACACAAACGACCGCATCTGGCTTATCATACTTAATGACAGTAAGAGGTGTCACGTCGTGGCCGATCGAGTCATTCACGTGTGTTACCAAATTAAAAAAAAATGTAACGATAAATCTACATGAATTTAACAGTTTATAAAAGGGAATTTGTTTAAATCTTTTTGATTGAGATACGCTCAATGGCTCAAAAAAGGTTTTTATCGTTAATCAGAGCATCAGAGCGTATTAAGAAGTTCTAAGCTTTGACGTTTCATTTTGGTACCGTAAAATTTAAAGGTCAAAGCTAAGGAGTTCTTAATACGCGCTGTTTAAACGATCATAGTTGGTCCCTAGTAAAGTTTAACATTTGATCTCCTTGGTGTTTAACACTTATATTTATACTATATGCTAGAGTCGTATTTAAATCTTTTGTTAGGTCATGTGGCGTATCCATTGTATGACTAACGTAGTGTGAGTAGCCCGCAGATTTTTAGGACAATAAATTGTAGGATTACCCATAGTATATCACTGCTGTGAAACGGATGGGTAGGCTGAAATATATCCTAGCAAATTGTTTGGCAGATTTCATTCATTACCATGTTGGTAATAATGTGCTTGATGCGTGAAAAGGGTACAGATCTATTACTTCACCGAATGTTATTCAAATCTATTAAGTGTTGTTTTTCGTTGATAAACAGACGGAATAAACCGACTTATGCCACGTATAAATGTATATATGAAAAGAAATAACATAAAGGTTAGTCCATCACAGGAGACCGAAGAGCTGGCAGCTACCTCGATCAAAGAATTAGTCTTGCCATTCAAAGAGGGAATGCTGCCAGTATCTTCGGAACCTTGCCTACAGGGACTCCTTTTGATAATATATTTTAGATATTAAATTATATTTTTAAGGTTTATTTATTATGAGATTATATTTTTTTAAGAAATATTTGTCTTCAAACTGATGCCCAATACGACCAAACTCCTATAAATCTGGCTGTTGATACCAACTTCAAAACCAAATATTTCATTCTGTGTGTCATGCATGAAAAAAAATCTAAAACTTTGTTGTAATATTATTTTATTTTTCGCGGTTGGAAATTCTTATAGCATCACTATTTATAAATATGAATACTGGTAACGTCTTTACTACGTAAATACCTTAAATTTAAAAATAAATCAAATGACGTCACTCACTTGTAGAGTCTGATGTAGGTGCGATGACAGCAACGATCAGCAGAATGGTGAACGTCCACCGAAGGAGGCTTGGTGGTGGCCACTGTAACAATAAAAAATAAACATTATTGTCTGTGATATAGTAACAATCATAACGCTTTTTTCCTCATCAAAAATGTTATAATGAGATAGATGATTAAAATAAAATTATTTATTTTGTCTTCGTCCGCGTAGCTTTAGGGTAACGCTAACTTTAAACCCCGATTGGTTCGATTCAATTCAATTCAAATTCAATTCAAAATATCTTTATTTGATTAGACTTCTTACAAAGTACTTTCAAATCGTCATAAGGACACAAAATACATTATACATGATTAAAAATGTTACCACCGGGTTCGGAAGGTAGCTTTTGTTGCGAAGAGCCCGGCAAGAAACTCAACAATTACTCTTTTAAAAAATATATATTTTACAATGTTTTTGGTTACAGTATTTATATCTCATGAATATAAAGCCCATGGACACAGCACAAATGCTCAATTGTCAAATATAATAACTAAAATATTACAAATATTTGTGAGCATGGCAAATTCCAGCCAGTCAAAGCAAAGATCAAACTAAGATTAATTATTGGTTGATAGCCTAAGTATATATATATATACCTATTCACTTAAGTGATTTAGAGCATATAGATTATTTAAGATATAAAAATTCAATAAATATTACAGGTAATTGCCGTCTGTGCAACGCCGGGACATATCTAGTTAAGCGTTTCTCAGCCTTTACACACCCTTTCACACGGCTGAATGAATACACGACCCTTATCTATGAAATTACAGTTTCAGACACGCTATGAATAATGCATATACACACAACGTGTAACCGTCAGGGTGGCGGATTAAGGACAGAATAGGGTGAATGGTACATGACGTAAATGCATAAAGGAGTATTGCTTACATCTATACTGATACTTATAAGAAGTTTTATTGCTTTTGTATCTATACAGATAAATAAAATAGAAGTGTCAAGTAATCACACAACCACACACATTCGGGACACAAACCACATAGTCTTACCTCACTCTCATCACACTGACACACTTGACCCAGTCTACTTGGCAAAAGCCCGTACCTGGTTCTCCACTACCGACCTCGGTCGAGACCAAAGAATATCTTTGTACATAATAATAATAATAATAAGCTTTATTAGATTCCACAATAAGAATTGGAGACATTTTTGTTCTAGTTAGTACTTCTCAGTTTCATCCCCTTATGTGGACCTCAGGGTAAAAGCCTCCCCCAAAGAATTCCATAGATCCCTATCTTTGGCAGCACTGCCAAAGAAGTGTCAAGTATCTGGTTGTAATTCCAAACTAAAAGAGTAATTACTGAGTTTCTTGCCAGGTTCTTCTCAGTAAAAGCAACCTTCCGAACCTGGCGGTAGCATGTATAATTATGTAATTTTGATGATTTGAAAGTACTTTGTTAAAAGTCTAATGGAATAAAGATATATTTTATCACTGATTAATATATGATGTAATTTATCACCGTACTCCCACGAGCACGGGAACTACGCGGGTGAAACCGCGTAAAGTCCGCTAGTTTTTTTTACAAAATAACGTTTCCTTCACCGGGCGTGATCGGGTTGGCACTTATTTTCAAAGCTTCACATACATTGTATGGTGTATTCTATACTATTCAATACGATATATGAATACGTCGTGCTTTTTAATGTTTGGGCGCTGTGCGCATCGTAAAATAAACAAGTGAACTTACTAATGAACAGTCCACAAAACATGGGAAAATTTAAAACGAATAATAACTGTGATGTGTTTTTCAAACTTTTTATATGATACTAGTTGACCAGGTGGGCTTCGTAGCACCTTTTCCCTTACTTATTATTTATGTTTTTCACCGTTTAAACCTTCCCTGAACTTTCATAAATATATAGAGATCAAAATCACTTTTTGAAAAGTGCATAAGTTTTCAAAAAACGTATTGGTACAGGCCGCTGGGCTTCAAATTCGCGTCGCTTGCGTAGCAGACGAATGCTCGAACCCCACGGCCATCACGGCTTCATGGAAAACTAAATTTAGTCCTGAGCTCGACTTAAATCTCGCTAAGTTCGACTTCAATGTTCAACTTTGTAGTCAATTTACCTATATCTGTTTACTTAAATTTTTATTTACTTAACCATCGAGAATTTAAGTCAAAAGCTTTTTTTATTTAAAACTATCTGTGCCCTACGGTTCAGTAGTTTCATGCTTTGACTCGTGGAATATTAATTTATTTTCAAAAAAATAACAGTAGCGTCTACTTACATATTCATTTATTAAAAAAAACTGTTATTTTTGAATTACGAGTACAAACAGACACTCCAAATTTGATTTATGCGTATGGATGGAAATGTCGAAAATATTTGAGAGCCACTGTCTTTCAACACGTCCTTTTCAACATGGTAATTTGAGGATGCAGTCAGTTTTTAGCAACCGCAGCATTGGCCTGAACAAAGTTCAGTAAACTTTTAACTTTCATATTAATTTTTATCATCTCCAAAGCTTGTTAACGTGTAGTAAAAAACGTGTAGAGGCGTTTGAAATGTGGGCTTACAGGCGGATGCTTGCTATTAGCTGGACTCAAAAAGTAACCAATATTGAAATTCTTCGACGAGTAAAGCAGAAACGTGAACTTTTACAGACCGTCAAACAAAGAAAAGTTGCCTACCTAGGACATGTATTGAGACATGATAGGTACGAGTTACTACAACTAATTATGATGGGAAAAATCGCGGGCAAAAGACGTGTTGGTCGGAGGAAAAAATCTTGGTTGCGTAACATCCGGGAGTGGACGGGGATAGCGAGTGCAGCCGAACTCTTTCGTCTCGCTAGAAATAGAGAGGAATACTCCAAATTGACTGCCAGCCTTCGTTAATCGGAGAGGCACCTTAAGAAGAAGAAAGCTTGTTAACTCTGACACTTTTCACAGAATTGTGATATTTTTTCCAATGTTTCTCACACAAAAGTTAAAAGTCGTGTCGTCGAACTATAAAAATCCATCATCATCGTCCCTGGCCTTATCCCATACATTGTTGGGGTCAGCACTTGATTCAACCCGATGCGGCTGATCACCTGATTTTTATACGAAGCGTCTGCCATCTGACCTTCGCAACCCCTTTAACGAGGAAAATCTGTGGTCTGGGTTAAACCAGTTGTCAGACTATTTTAGGCCTCCGGCTGACGTGTAACGATTGCCAAAGATGATAAATTGGCAACCGGGACCGACGGCTTAACGTGCTCTCCGAGGCACGGAGGGAACTCGGGCGGTCACCCATCCAATTACTGGTTAGGGCGCAATAGCAACTGTGCCACGAGCTCCTCGCACTACAAAAATCCATCCAAACTAATATTAGTGTGTCTGTGTGTCTATTTTATTCACGGTTAAAAGGATTTTGATTGTACTGCATCTATGAGAAAACCGGACACGCTGTTTTCTTTGGTATCAAACGTAAACAAAATACGTCTATAATTATCATTATTTTAATAAATAAAAATAAATACTAGACGCATGTTTTCAATGAGTATATCAATCAAACAACATCCTGAATAAGTATTTTGTCAATACTCAATATTATAATGAGGAAATGTATATTTTTTTGTTACGAATTGGCTCAAATAGTACTGAAACGATTTCAAAAATTCATTCACCATTTAATGCTAAATGATCACTGATTAATATAGGCTAAGGGTTTTTGTAGGTCTTATTAAGATCTATAAAAAAGTCCACATCTAGAGAATACACATCTAACTATCATAGTATATACTAATATAATAAAGCTGTAGAGTTTGTGTGTTTAAACGCGCTTATCTCAGGAACTACTGGTCCGATTTAATATAACCTTTCATTGTTGGATAGCCCATTTATCGAGTAAGGTTATAGGCTATATTTTATTTTCGGAAACATTAGGGAAACGTAAGAAAATTGCGATTTTGTAACCCAAGCTATAAAATCGAAAACCTATTTATGAGTGCGCTGCAAAAACTATTGATAATAGGACAAAATGATGTACTACGGGTTTGTAGGTCTTATTAAGATCTACAAAAAAGTAAGGGAGAGCACATATCTAAGCATCATAGTTTAGTCACAATAACGACTTTAATGTTTATAAAAAATATTAAATCGTCTGAAGAAAGAAACTACGTGAAATGTGTATCGTAAAATTAATATTATATAAAACTAAATCTACGCGGGTGAAGCCGAGGGGTACAGCTAGACACAGGCTCAGTTTTAATTTCCATAATAGCAACAAAACAAAGGGACTAAGCTTATCGTTATAATAACCCCTGCTTCATACCCTTTGAACCCCGGTTAAATCCCTCAACAGTTTTAACGGCCAAAGCCGCTTGATGCACCGATACATGATATTAAGCTCTCTGTACATAGACTGCGAGATCAAAATGCACTCTACAATTATTTACGGCTTATACAGGTTGTCCTGAATGGTGTTCTAACGAATGTTGTGGATTAGGATTGAAGAACACGAGATACCGTCATGAAATACAAGTACCTGTGATCTGTCGTGAAAAGATTTTCAAATACAATTATCTTGATAAGTATAGGCATGACTGACATTTTCATGTAGATTGTTATAATAGGTCCTAAAAGGGATAACATTTGATGTTTAAGTATGTATACGTAATTATAGAAGTGTCTGTTAGTAAATTTATATCAACAGCATTTCATTGAATACAATGTACTTAAGTAGGTAATTACATTAAAAAAAAAAACAAAATAAAAAAAATCTAAATTAAAAATGTTTGTTGTTTGTTCCGGCTAATCTCTGAAACGGCTGGACTGCTTTTAATGGGACATTCTCAATTCAATTCAAATTCAACTTCAAAAATATCTTTATTCGATTAGACTTTCTACAAAGTACTTTCAAATCGTCAGAAAGACACGATTACATGGGATTATACATGATACCGCCAGATAGCTGATGCCAGATCTCACACAGATAGCTGATGCCAGATCTCACACAGATAGCTGATGCCAGATCTCACACAGATAGCTGATGCCAGATCTCACACAGATAGCTGATGCCAGATCTCACACAGATAGCTGATGCCAGATCTCACACAGATAGCTGATGCCAGATCTCACACAGATAGCTGATGCCAGATCTTACACAGATAGCTGATGCCAGATCTCACACAGATAGCTGATGCCAGATCTCACACAGATAGCTGATGTTAGAGCACTAACTTGGCCTATTTTTATTTTTTCCCCAGAAGAAATGCCACCCAAGACAATAAGTTTACGCGGGTGAAACCGAAAGGCAGAAATTGTTTTTATGAAATAAAAATCCATCCTCAAAGGAATGAAAAGTATATACCACGCAGCAGGGGCGTGCATTGGATTTTCAGGGGGTTGCATAAACAATAAGTAGGGTAGGTAGGTTAATTACATACCAAAGTGGCGCGTAGGTACATTTACACACATACATACATATGCTCACGCCTGTATTCCCAGAAAGGGTAGGCAGAGGTGTTGTAATTACAACACCCACTTTCACCGAAGATGATTAAGTGCCAACGTGATAGATGGTGAGTCAATCGCCGTCTCAGGCACTAAACATACGTCTTTGAATTACTTCTTAGAAATATGCAGGTTTCCTTACGATGTTTTCCTTCACCGTAAAGCACTTAGTGTGAAATAACTGCACATAAGTTTTTTAGAAAAACTCATTGGTAGGCCTAGCTGGGATTCGAACTTGCGTCGCTTGCGTAGCAGGCGACTGCTCTAACCCCAAGGCCACCACGGCTTATATATTATAGTATAGATTCAAAAAAATTTACAAAATATGGAATGTAGAAATCTGGCATGGTCACACTGATTTTTTTCATGATATTTAGAAAGAACAGTGTTATTTATCACGCCATTAAATTTGTTTGCATAGCTGAATTCTAATATATTTTTCGTATCAATATAAGACGCCTGTAGCTACGAGGTCCTTGGACGTTACAAAAGTTAATCTCTCAGCTTAATCACCACCGTATTTTGGTTTGTTTTGTAATCTGTACCGTTATTGTGGTCGGGATAATAGTGATTTTAAATTAAAAACGCCCGGAGCGTTGTCCTTGTTTCAAGCAGCGTCCATACAACTATAAAATGTATAATATAATCTTGGAAGCCGTGGTGGCCGTGGGGTTTGAACAGTCGCCTGCCAAGCAAGCGAGCAAGTTCGAATCCCAGCGATACCTGGGGCCCAACCATGAGCTCTTATTGCATAGTTAGTTTAGCTGTGCGACAGTGACAGACTTACACGTCATATAGATCTGTCTCATAATAAGGGTAAAACTATCATGGTAATAAGAGGTTATAGTAAGGCCCCTGCACCAATGTGGTTTTCTAAAAACTTATGTGCAGTGATTTACACCACGTGCACGTAAGGTGAAGGAAAACGTCGTGAGGAAACCTGCATATTACTGAGAAGTAATTCAATGACGTATGTAAAGTGTCTGAGACGGCGATAGGCTCACCATCACGTTGGCAGTAGATCTTCGGTGAAAAATGGGTGGTGTTATTAAACACCTTTGCCTACCCCTTCGGGTAATATGCGCAATAGCTTTTCTGTAAAGAAGCCGTGGTGGCCTTGGGGTTAGAGCAGTCGCCTGTCACGCAAGTTCGAATCCCAGCGGGGTATGTACAAGTGAGTTTTCAAAAAAAAAAAACTTTTGTACAGTGATTTTACACCATGTGCTTTACGGTGAAGGAACACATCGTGAGGAAACCTGCATATTACTGACAAGTAATTCAATGACGTATGTAAAGTGTCTGAGACGGCGATAGGCTCACCATCACGTTGGCAGCTAATCATCTTCGGTGAAAAGTGGGTGGTGTTATTACAACATCTGTGCCTACCCCTTCGTGTAATATGCGCAATAGCTTTTCTGTTGCTCTTGTTACATTAACAGCATTACTTAGCCACCGTATTGGCTAAGCTCCATCGTATCAATCATTATGATTTGTAAGTTAACTATGGAAACGTTAACATTATAGTAGCACGCATGCGCCCGACTGGTCCGCAAGGCCGAACGAAAGGAAAAGGAGTCGATGCAAAAACTTACCACAGACTAGTATTGTCACAGACACGGCTTGGCTAAAAATGTGCCCTGATTTATTTTGTTAAGAAATTGCGAACAGTTGCATGGAATGTAATACTTTAATTTTGTATCTATTAGATTGAGGAATCTATTAGCGAAGAAAGGAATAAGTTACAACATTAATGATACTTTTACAATCAAATTAGTAGGTACTATATTTAAGCAGATTTAAAATTGTAATAGGTGTGGTATTAATTTATTTGTTTACTTAATCAGAGAAATAAAACAACTTTTACATTTACAACAACGCCGGTCCGTCCGCCATGACACAGAGCAGTGTTGCCAGCACTATATTTCACAGTTGAGGAGCAGTCGTGCACATTTAATAATTAAGCACAGAACACTGAATGCCACAATAGGCATTATATTTTTTTGTTTTCTACTAAAAGAAAGTTAAAACTATCATTAATAATTCGGAGAAAATAAGACCCAAAAGTTAATTATAACTTTCTCAAACATTATCTTCGAAACTGTCTAACAATTAATGGCTATTAACAAACAATCAAATGACAAATCCCAACGCTATTTGCTTAACAATGTATTAATAAATCACTTTCCCTTCCTCAGACGACAATAGTTGACAAACAAGGCTCGGATTTACGTGGGTACTTTATTAATATTCCAACTGTCATATAAATGTCACACAATCAAACCGTTACATAATAGTTTATGTAACTAATAATGCGAGATTGAATTTCTTTCCTTTGTCGCTTTGAATTCAAAATTATTAACTTCCGCAGTGTGGAAACAAGTTATTGAATGTGAAAATAATGTTAAAATTGCATATACAATTTTGTGAATAAAGATTGTTTAAACATATTCAGTATGTAAGTTTATTATGAAGTATTTATGCCGTACACTACACAGCTACCCGTGGTGGCTAAGAAGCCGTGATGGCCGTGGGGTTAGAGCAGTCGCCTGCTACGCAAGCGACGCAAGTTCGAATCCCAGTGGGGCCTGTACCAATGAGTTTTTCTAAAAAACTTATGTGCAGTTATTTCACATCACGTGCTTTACGGTGAAGGAAAACATCGTGAGGAAACCTACACATGTCTGAGAAGTAATTCAAAGACGTATGTATAGTGCCTGAGACGGCGATGGAATCGCCCTCTGTCACGTTGGCACTTGATCATATTCGGTGAAATGTGGGTGTTGTTACAACACCTCTGCCTACTCCTTCGGGGACCCTTCCGGGATGGCGTGAGCATACTACACAGCTGCCAATTAATTTCCTCATGCAAATCCATTCCATGGTTGTCTGAAAGACATTGCCTAGAGCGACAAGATCGCCATTTGTACCTATAATATAATATAATCTATATGTACTAACTAACTAAATAATTCCTAAGGTGGACGATTAAGTTTTAATAAACAAAAAAAATTCAGCAACACAAGCAACATGGGATATACTATAAATTCATCTCTGATTAAGTAATCTACACTTATATTAAAAACAGGAAAGATTTGATTGGTTTTTGTTTGTTTGTTTGTATTAAATAGGCCCTCAAATTAATTGACCAATTCGAAAAATTCTTTCAGAAATTCAGCAATATCATTACCAACTAACATAGGCTATATTTTATCCTAGTACTCCCACAGGAACGGGAACTACGCGGGTGAAGCCGCGTGACGTTCGCTAGTAAAATATATAAAAAAACGTATCTGCAGTGCTTTAAACCACATGTTTTATGGTGAAGGAAAACATCGTGAGGAAACCTACATGTCTGAGAAGGAATTCAAAGACTTTTGTATAGTACCTGAGACGGCAATGGAATCACCATCTGCACGTTGCCGCTTAATCATCTTCGGTGAAAAGTGAGTGTTGTTATTACAAGACCTCTGCCTCCTTCGGGGAACACAGGCTCGAGCATATGTATGTATAAAAAAATAAAACATTTCGTAAAATTGCGCTGTCTATAACGTTCGTGGTCTGTGCTCCATCAGAGAATAAGGTCACGGGAGTAAATCTTATAATATCTTTATAACATAGACAAACTTGGCTTGTATGAAAAAAAAAACGTGCCTATTTTTAACAATTTTTGTCACGCAACGTATTGTGAAGGTTTATAAGTTCATGAGATTGCGTGTGGAAGGAACACCAAATACCAATTACAATTGATTAATTTTAAATGAGCATTGACCTACGTTCAAAGTTATTTCGAAGAGAAATTATAATTACAGCTACATAGGTGTGTTGATAATACCGTTGATCTAGTGGTTGCCTTACTGATGACTACACAAAGAAAGAAAATAAATTTATTCATAACAAAATACATGTAGTTTCCCGTATTTTACCAAACAATAATAAAAGTAATATAATAAAAGTATAATAAGCGTTTCAATATATTTACTTCGTCTTTTCGTCTGCTTTACAACACAATAAAATAAAAATAAAATACTACTCCTATTTGTCGTCGTTCACGTCTTCCCTCGTCTTTCTTATCTGTAATTCTCCTTTCTTTTTAATTTTCAACTTCCATTTTTAACTTTCTAAACATTGCCTTTCATTATCGCATACAAACTCATTTCATCAATACCACATACATTAAGAAGCGAAAAGGTTATAGTTGTTACAAATTGGACCCAAGTCACCACAATCTGGCTGTCACGGTGATGACAACCATCACTGATCTTCCGCTGGGACCAAGGCTTATCGTCTCACTGGCAGTGGTCACAATACAAAATGTAATAAGGTAGGTGCCGCGGGTTCTATTCCCGCGCCAGGGAAAACATTCTATGTATTTTTATTGCGTTTGACTTTTGTCTGTGTTTAGTATTTATTAATATAAAAGAACTAGCTGTGCCCCGCGGTTTCACTTAATTTTATGGGTAGATTTTTTTATTATCTTAAGTTACTCCTTGTAAAATCAACTACGTGTCAGTGAAAGTCCCGTAGAAATCGGTCCGGACATTTCAGAGTTTACACGGAACAAACTGACAGACAGAGAATTTTTTTTGTACGTTTTTCATATGCGTTAAATGAAAAGCGGTTAATTTGAAATTACAAACAGACACTTAATTTTTACTTATTTGTATATCTATATAGTATCCTATGTCCTTCTCCTGATTCTAAGCTACCTCCCCACCAATTTTCAGCCAAATTGGTTCAGTCGTTCTTGAGTTATAAATAGTGTGACTAACACGACTTTCTTTTATACATATAGATTGTGTGTTTCATCCGTTGTCTGGTTACCTATAATACTTGGCTATATATTTTGGGACAAGATGGCGCTATTTATATTCAAACAGATCACAATTTTTTTTTATTATTAATAATTATATTAAGTAACTAAAAACTAATTACAAGTAAAAAACTTGGCCTAAATCGGTGTCTCTCGGGATCGTGCCAAGAAGGCTGGCAGCATTGCCACGTTGAATAGTAATGCTGATTCTCTGAGCGAGAAAAGCCCCAGCCCGCTTGTCACGAGAAGCTTCTACCAGACGACGTGCAACCTCTTTGATAAGTTGATGAGCATCTGGACCCCAAGGTCCCAGAGTTTCAACCGCAAACGCAGAAAATATGTATCCTTGATCACTATTTATATTTATATTATAGCTAGGAGTCGTGGTGGCCTTGCGGTTTGAGCAGTCGCCTTCTACGCAAGCATGTTCGAATCCCATCGAAGCCTGCACCAATTAGATTTAAAAACGTATGTGCAGTGATCCCATCGAAACCTGTACAAATGAGTTTTTCTAAAAACGTATTTGCAGTGATTTCACACGCGCTTTACGGTGAAAGTAGACATCGTGAGGAAACCTGCATATGTCTCAGACATGGCGATGCACTTACCCTCTGTCACGTTGACACTTAATCACATTCGGTGAAATGTGGGTATTGTTATTACAACACCTCTGTTTACCTGTCTGACACTTCTGGGATAGCTTGAGCATTAGTCAGTCAGTCAGAACGTTTTATTTATATGTAGCAGAAGCAGATAAATGTTAGTAAACAAATAAATTGAAAAACTTGAATCGTTTTAGCATCGTAATAACTTAAAGAAAGTTTGACTGACGGCTTATTATTATGTTATAAGTTGATGTCTTCCATGCGAAACGGCCATGTTATTATAAATTCAATATTGAAACATGACAAGACCTGAAGTTATCAAAAGCCGATGTCACGATGTTTAATGAAGATAAATGTGTTGAGAAAGCAAGGGCGCAATGTCTATTGCCATTAACAATACACGAACACTTAATTAAGTAGTTGATGGGTTGCGATTGGTAAATAGATTAGGGAAATTGCGGAACTACATTTTTTTTTCAAACGAAACGGGCTACTATTGTGCCGATTTCAAAAGTTCTTTCACCATTAGAAAGCTACATCATCAGCGAGTAACATAGGCTTTATTTAATCCCCGTACTCCCACGGGAACGTGTACTACGCGGTTGAAACCACGTGACTAGTTTGAAATAAAGAAACGTTATTTTCTAGTAACTACACAAATAGGTACGCTAGTAATCTATTTGGTCGTTCAAATTTCATTAGCGTCGGGTAGAATGCAGTCGTTGCAAGCCACATTAGGTGGGTCGCCTGGACAGATAAATTTCCAATGAGCCCAGCTTTTTTCTCGTTGGCCGGTGCAACCGAAATTGTCGTTTGGAAGTGATGGGGTGCATTAAATATCAAAATTGTATCGATAACGAATATTATTTTCCGAGTTTCCTTTACTTTACTTTTAAATTAACATTATATAATTATTGGTTTAATATATTTATAATTTTTCTCATAATTATGTACCTACTTACATTTTATTTTCTGAACCTACCCTAAAAAACCCAACTTGTATGACAAATTAGGCCTGGGAGCCAGGATCAGTCGGAGCAGACCTTTGTTGGTTGAGTGAAACACCGTAACTTGGGCAGTCCTGGTATTTATTGATTCCACAACTGTATTGACTTGTTCCCTTGACGACCACTTGAAGACCACACTATTGACATTTTTTTTTTTTTACGATATGGTCTCTCGCAATTGGTAGGGGGAGTTACCTCCACTGCTTAACCGGACTAAAGGGCGAGACCCAAGGGCCTCCAGCCGAGCTTAAACTTAAAAACTAAGCAACACAGCTAAGGGCACCCCGGTGCGGGGTTCGGACATCGGCTTAGGGCGTTGCTGGGGGATGAGCTAGGGAGCTGGATCTGAGTGGTATTATTTAGGGACATGTTTAAGGCTAGTGGCTCGGCGCGCGCCGGCCCTAGCAGAGGACGGGGGGGACGATGACGTAGAGTTCGCGACGAGCCTCGCCGGCGAGGACGGAACAATGGTCGGTTTGGCACACTATTGACATTTATCACCGAACTATATACACAACTAAAAGAGAATCTTACCATCGAGATGTAAAATGATAAGGCGCCATCTTGTGAGAAGATGGCTAACTACTAACACATAAACTACGTTGAACACAACTATTAAAAAAGTTATTCGTTACAATGCAAAATAAAAATTACAACACCATTAAATATAACATCCTTCAACAAAGATAAAAATTAACCCTTGCCAAACGAGGCTTTCGGCTAAAATATTTTAAGAAAGTTTTCAAAAATTACCACAAAAAAATATAAGTGAAAGCAAATTCCTAACACCTTGAATATCATTATAATATATTGCATAAGGAAACACTTTGTAAGATAATTGTAACACATGCCCATGAGTTGCACCATACACACCAATGTATGTTAAATAACCATTAAATAAAGCCGAAGGTTATTAACATCTAAATAAGTGAACGAACTTGATCATTTCGCAATACAGTTAGTTATTATTCATTCATTAACCATTCATATTTTTACGTACATTGTTTACCTTCGATTTCGTTTGAAATATTTTTTGTTTGTAAATGCATCTATATTTGAAACCTAACATGATAGTTAAATAAAGTAAGGTTATGTAGTTAAATTTGAAGGATAATGTACCTGTTAATACTAACATTGAATGATCAAAAATAATTAAATGAAACATTCGATTTTTATGCATGACACTCGTATTTATGTAATAGTGTTTAGGAAAATACGAACGAGAAGGACTCGAATGTTTGAAGGACACGACTTCAACTTGCAACTTCATGGTTTGCAGATGTCAAAGATATGAGTCCTACATCGTGTTCGTTTTTTAAATAAATATTTTTTTGTCTAAAACTTACGAAAAGATATAATGATTATAATTTTGTAACCTTTGAAATAAAACAAGGAAATTATCGATACCAATGTATCGATGCACCTCCCAACTCTGCGGAAACAAGTACAGTCGCCCAAGCACTGCAGAACCACTGCGGTATGTAGGTAATTTGAAATTAGTGCAGCTCGCAATAAAATATACATTAGTAACTAATGGATTGACTATTTTGCTGCCAATGTCAACGGATCTAAATTAGCAACAGTTTTTGGAGGTTACTTAGACAGTACTGCAGGTTCTGAAAATGGATATAATTCATACTAACACGCGGCGGGAATCAAACCTACGTCCTCCTGCAACCGTGGAGTCAATTAGCCTATTGAGCTATTCTTGAGTTAATTGTTTACTAAGGACTACTGTTTTCACTTTTCCAAACATTCCCGTGGGAGTACAGGGATAAAATATATCCTATGTTACACGCTGATAATGTAGTTATCCGTTGCTGAAATTTTTTTTCTAATCGGTCTAGTACTTTCGGAGCCTATTTAACACAAACATACTTACCTACAAATCTTTCCTTTTTATAATATTACTATAGAAATGCAGATGTAATTCTGACAATTTGAAAGTAGTTTGTTAAAGTCCAAGTACATCTTTACATCTATACAGATAAATAAAATAGAAGCGTCTGATTGTTTCAAGTCTCAATTATCAGTCTAAATTAATTAAAAAAATATATTCAGTAGAATTGAAAAAAATATGTTGAGATGGTTTGGACATATCGAAAGGATGAGTGAAAGGCGATTAACGCAAGAAATTTATAGAGCGAATGTGAGCTGAAGTGTCGGTAGAGGGCGTCCAAGGAAGAACTACTATGACACAATTAATAGTATTTTTCATAAAAGTCAAATTCGGAGCACTCGTAACCGAAGAATGTGTATGAAGAGATGCATCAATGTGGATGAAGCTAAAGAAGTATGTGAGGATCGTAGCATGTGGTCTCTGCCTACCCCCATGGGACACAGGCGTGAGTCTACATGATCCCATAATATATTTTCGCACTTGAATTTGTGTAAGCAAATAATGGATTGATTTCTAACTTCGCAGTATTTCGTAGTTATGTACCTACAGTACAGAGCCCTACATAGTCAAATTACTTCACAGATAAGGTAATCGTTGCACTTGACCGGTTCTGTATAGTCCGTTACACAAGGTTATAACGTGAACGTAATACCATAGACATCGAAATACCGAGGTAGGGCCTAACGGGATCTGCCGTTAGATATTTGGAGCTACCTGACTGGGGATTGGACCTTCACCTTACAGAAGATACAAGGAAATAATGGTACCTACATTATTGTGTTCCTGCGGTGAGGTCACCAGTGATCCATGAGAGGACGGGGATCGCTACGTTCTGCTTTAAAGATACGAATTGAACTTTATCGTCTATGTATTATGTATAAATTTTCTCCGACGCTGCCTGATTAAGTGCCAACGTGACAGATGGTGGGTCCATCGCCGTCTCAGACACTATACATACGTCGTTGAATTACTTCTCAGAAATATGCAGGTTTCCTCACGCTGTTTTCCTTCACCGTAAAGCACGAGGTGTGGAATCACTGTACATACGTTTTTTAGAAAAACTCATTGGTACAGGCCCCGCTGGGATTCGAACTTGCGTCGCTTGCGTAGCAGGCGACTGCTCTAGCCCCGAGGCCACCACGGCTCTTTTAAGGCCTACAACATAGAAATAATATCTTATTTGGTAGGTATTTGAAATATTTAGCTAGAAAACAAGTGTTCCAACGGTAGCAACTAGAGCGTGATGGATTCCGTCACGCAGACTCAAAGAGTGTGGTATAAGATACAAACTTTATTACCGTTAAGAATATACAGGGGTCGTGGTGACCTTGTGATGTGACTAGGCACTTACTAAGCAAGTAACGCGATTTGAAATCTCATTTGTCTGAATAAAACAGTTTTACTAAGTGTATGTATAGTGCCTGAGACGGCGATAGACTCACCATCTGTCACGTTGGCACTTAATCAAATTCGGTGAAAAGTGTGTGTTGTGATAACAACACCTCTGCCTACCTATTCGGGGAATACAGGCGTGAGCATATGTATGTATGTAGGTGTGATTTTTCACACTACGATTCATTAAGGTAAAAAAATATCGTTACAAAATGGACGCAACCAGGGAAGACAACTTCTCAATTCAAATATAGGTATCTTACTTGAGTCCCCGGAGTAAGTGGGGAGAGGGAAGATCTTCCAGCAAGGCGGGTGTCATGCCTGGGGAACCGCGGCTCTAACTGTTCTAGTTGGAAACTTGTATACAGGGTGTCGGCGAAAAAAGGACGCTGTTAAAATATGTGATAGGGTATAATTTAGGAAGCAAATAAAATTATTATGAAAACAATATCTTTTCCCGTTTTTGAGTAATTGATGTTCAAATTTGACCATATCAAGACCTTATTTTCGCATAAAAATCAGCGGTAACGTAGAGTAATTTACGGGAAATCTAACTATGTTTTAATTTTTTTTTCTCCCACTAATAGTTCCAGAAATAATCCCATAAAACTTTCCATACATATGCTCACGCCTGTATTCCCCGAAGGGGTAGGCAGAGGTGTTGTAATCACAACACCCACTTTTCACCGAAGATGATTAAGTGCAAACGTGACAGATGGTGAGTCCATCGCCGTCTCAGTCACTTTACATATGTCATTGAATTACTTCTTAGAAATATGCAGGTTTTCTCACGATGTTTTCCTTCACCGTAAAGCACGTGGTGAGAAATCACTTGCGTAGCAGGTGACTGCTCAGGCCACCACGGCTCTTTATAATCCCTCTTCTCCCATTAACCCATTTTTCGAATCCAACTAAACTCGCTGTATTCTTTAACTTAAGCCAGATGTGTGCTGCCAAGAGTGCCTATTAAGTTAAGTTGGACGTATGCAGGGTAACACGCATTCATTTCCATCCGAGCCATTTTCCTTTTTTCACTTTTCCCAGAAGATCTTCCCCGACAATGTAGCTTCCAATTTAGATTGTATTAATGTGGCCTTGTTTGCGCGGGTAGCTCATAAATCTTTGTTAAGAAACACCTCAGATCATGTTGAAACTAAGTCGGAGCACTTAGAAGTAATTTTCATGTTATGTTCGTAACAATTAGCATACGCATTTGTTTTGATTAACAGTGCGTGCGATGATATGCAAAACTTGCAATACATTTAAGTGAGAGCAACTTTATTCATAGTTTAGTTAATGACTTTTAAATTGATGAATTAATTTTGAGGTAGCCTTGAGCTTGGGGCAATAGCCTGCTACGCAAGCGACGCAAGTTCGTATCCCAGCGGGGCCTATACCAATGATTTCTCATCACGTGCATTACGGTGAAGGAAAACATCGTGAGGAAGGTCTTAGTTTGACATCATCATACTTAGCAACTTAGCTTTGCAAGCCTTTATCAAAGTCCCGTTACCCTTACCGCGAATTTACGATTGAGAATAAAGGACAGATCCTGCTTGAATAAGCCTAAATGTCCACTGACAACAATCCTATTACAAAAGGCTTTTTATTTCAGTTTTTTCATTTTATTTAGAGTAGGAAGGATCGCTCTTTATTTATTTTTCTTAAGATACAATAATCTAAATGTGTCTTAAATTGTGGCGATAAACTGGTTAGGCACAAGTATATTTAAAGTACACATACGTATTGCACTCAAAAAACAAAAGAAAAGTAATTTTGTTTCTATAAAAATTCGTAGAACAAAACTCGTGAGCAACTGTGGAGACTGGATGGAATTAAACAAAAATATAATAACCAATAAATATGTTACGGGTGTCGGAGAAAAAGGAACAGTTTTCTTCTAGAAGTTGTAGGGTTTTATGAATATATCACTATGTTGAAGTCGTAAAATATCTAGCTCCAACGATAACGCAGTTATTGGCTATGGTTGCTAAGGGCCGAAGAGCTCGCGGCCTTAAGCGATTGAATAACGCGCGGCCGCGTTTACCTACATTACGTACGCGGAAATTAAACTTGTTAAATTAAGGAGAAGGATAATGGTTTCGAAAAATTATATTATAGGATTATTTCAGGAATTATTAGTGGGAGGAAGAAAAGAAAAATGTAGTTAGATTTCACGTGAATACATTTTAATTCCAATTACTCGAAAACGGTAAAAGTCATTTTTGTCATAATAATTGTATGGTTCCTAAAATTGTATCCCATCACATATTTGAACAGCTGTCCTATTTTACCCGACACCCTGTTTAATACAATATATAATAACCAAAGAAAGTATTTCAAGTGACGCAGCAACATAGACAAAGAAGGAACCATGTGACAAGCAATAGTCTCTGCCTAAAACTAAAATGCCTTTGCTTGCGGCGGCGTCTGGATGACGGGTTGTCCACTTCCCTCTATGATGGTTGAGGAGGTCAATGGCTGGCATTCACGTCATACTTGTGAACAGGTGCTGCTTGTGGGGGCTGGTCATCTCAGGCTACGCATTTAGTTATAAGTAGATGTACTAGATTTTTAGATATGTTAATTCTTATCGACATTTGTGCATTGGAACATTGTCCATATTTATTTTGTATTCTTTAAAATGTATAATATTTTTGAAAAGAGTAATTACTGAGTTTCTTGCCAGGTTCTTCTCAGTAAAAGCAACCTTCCGAACCTGGCGGTAGCATGTATAATCCTGTATAATTATGTCATTCTGACGATATGAAAGTACTTTGTAAAAAGTCTAATCGAATAAAGATACTTTTGACTTTGACTTTGACTACCCTCATGAGATACAGATTGCGAATTTTCCTAAAATCAACGTCACAATAGTGTCATATTTAGGCCGAGAGATGACGCTGATTCGATCCCATACAAATCTGCGTTTACGTCGACCCAATGACTTGAGATGTCGGCAGTGAAAACTCGCAATAGACTCTCAGGTCTTTTAAGTCAGCTAAAAGTGAAGTCAGAAGTTTTGAGGCCCATAAATCATTGTTTATCCTTCATTCTTCACGGAATCCACAAGCTTCTTTAATACCAAAAGTCGGAGGTTCACATAAAACCCGACCACGTACTTATCATAAATCAGTCGAAACTCAAAGTAAATTTGGAAACAGTAAAGTGTGACAGGTCTGACGGCTATTTCACTTTTTATTGCAAATTTGTATTGCGCCCCGCTTTATTGACGGCACCGAATGATTACGAGGAAAAAGATTTGATTGAAGTACCCGAAATTTATGGAGTGAATTGAGTTTATACATTATTTTGATACAGATTTTCATGTAAGAGCCGTAGTGGCATTGAGGTTTGAACAGTCGCCTTCTATGCAACCGACGCAAGTTCAAATCCCAGCGGGGCCTGTACCAATTAGTATTTCTAAAAAACACTTACGTACAGTGATTTTACACCACGTGCTTTACAGTGAAGGAATATATGTATAAGAAGTAATTCAATACGATTCAACGTATGTATAGTGCCTGAGACGGCGATGGACTCACCATCTGTCACGTTGGTACTGAATCATCTTCGGTGAAAAGTGGGTGTTGTGAGGCAGAGTTATTGTCACCTCTGCCTACCCTTGGGAAAATACAACAATACGCACGTGGCAAGCACATGGTGTGTTAATAACTGCACAAATTTTTTTTAGAAATCTCATTGGTATAGGCCTCGCTGGGATTCGAACTTGCGTCGCTTGCGTAGCAGGCGACTGCTCAAACCCCAAGGCTACCACGTCTGTTAGTAGTAGAGTTATTAATTATGCAGATATTTGAATAAATCCAAATAGGACACATCTTTATTATTAAATTAAAGTATTAAAATATCTGTTTGTAAATTCAAACCAATTTTTGAAGCAAATCCAGCACATTGGCAGTTACCCCACTTTAACCCCACGTTGCTGAGCGCTTATGAAGGCGTAACATTCAGGTTGAATGATAATCATCATCATCATATCAGCCATAGGACGTCCACTGCTGAACATAACTACGCCCTACGCTGCGTTTGCCGGTACGTGGTCTCCACTCGAGAACTCTACTGCCCCAGCGGCCATCAGTCCTTCGAGCAATGTGGCCTGCCCATTACCACTTAAGCCTGCTAACCCGATTGGCTATGTCGGTTATCTTAGTACGTCTATGGATCTCCTCGTTTCTGATTCGATCTCGTAGCGAGACCAAGCATAGCTCTTTCCATGGCACGCTGAGTGAATGATACCACACTATAATTACTTCACTCACCGCTTGTATATTCTGAGCTCTTCCTATGTTATCAAGAACCAGGAAACCTGCAACTAGACCAAACCATCTCATTGTTTGCAGGTCCATGGACTTCACACGACAATTCCAACAAAAAGCTCGTTCCCAAGAGTAAAACATTTACGGTTATTCAAGCAGTTATACTGTCTTTTAAAAAGTAAAAGTGGTACATCGGCAAGTTGTTTCCTTATGTAACCAGTGTGCCAGTTGTAACCTCAATCTGGCTGGCAGTAGTGGCTGCCTATATTGGCATAGCTATGCCCCACCGTTTAGTTTCATATAATATTAATATTACGATACACATTTAACGTAGTTTCTTTCTTCAGACGATTTAATATTTCTTATGAACATAAACACGGTTATTGTGACTAAAATATGATAGTTAGATATGTGCTCTCGCGGACTTTTTTGTAGATCTTAATAAGACCTACAAACCCGTAGTACATCATTTTGTTCTATTGTCAATAGTTTTTGCAGCGCACGCATAAATAGGTTTTTGATTTTACACCTTGGGTTACAAAATCGCAATTTTACGGTTCCTTTATGTTTTCGAAAGTAAAATTTTGCCTATAATCTTCCTTGATAAATTGACTATCGAACACTAAAAGTTTTTTTTTAAATCGTGCCAGTAGTTCCTGAGTATAGCGCGTTCAAACAAACAAACTCTGCAGCTTTATAATATAAGTATAGTTTTCATTAAAAAATCGTTACATATGACATCCTATTTGGAACATGGTTAAATGTAATTTTTTTGGACAATTGAAGCTTTCATAATCCTTATAAGGAGCACAGGACTTTTTTAAAGTTGTGAAAAATACGCCGAAGAACTCCCTTTTAATTGGGGAACGAAGATCCAGGGCTTCTCCATGGGAACTAACTGAAACGATAGTCAGCCGTGAGAATAGTCCTAAATAGATCGCAAAAAATTTGAAAAATTCTTGCAGCAATAGATAGCCACATTATAAGCGAGAAATATAGGCTGTTCTTTATTCCAGTACTCCGACGAAAACGGTAACTACGCAGGTGAAGCCGGTAGTATACAGATAAAATAAAATCATATTTCAAAGTTCTTAATAATCGACCAGAAATCAACTTTCATGCTCTACATGTGTCACCATCACGGCAGCAACATGTCTTGCAAATGTCAACCGCAGTCCAGTCCGAACCGGTTCGAGGCAGTAACGTTCGGTTCGGTGACGTAAATCAGAAGGGGGCTAAACGTCTGGAGGATTTGCTTGGTGATTTAAAGGGTGGAATAGGAGATTCTATAGATTTACTGGTTTAGGGGTTTTAGTTGAATTAGGGTCGACGAAGAGAGCATATTAAGAGCTTTATGGCATCTAGTCGAAAATTACTCGATCGATTGTAAGTCTAGGGGAATCATATCGGGGAAATCGGTCCAGGCGTTTCGGAGATTAACTGGAACAAACAGACAGACCGACAGACACATATTTTTTTTTTTCAATTGAGTACCTTAAATACTTTCATATGCTTGTGAGAAGCTCGTGGCACAGTTGCTATTGCTCATATCATTCGATCAGCGAAGTTAAGCAACCCTAACCCTAGCCAGTAATTGGATGGGTGACCGCCCGAGTTCTCTCCGTGCCTCGGAGAGCACGTTTAGCCGTCGGTCCCGGTTGCCAATTTAACATCTTTGGCAATCGTTACAGGTCAGTCGGAGGCCTAAAATAGTCTGATAACTGGTTTAACCCAGATCACAGATTTTCCTCGTAAAAGGGGTTGCGAAGGTCAGATGGCAGTCGCTTCGTATAAAAATCAGGTGATCAGCCACATTGGGTTGAATCAAGTGCCCCAACAATGTATGGGAAAAGGCCAGGCAGATGATGAAATACTTTCATATGCATTTAGTTAAAAAATATTATTATAGTATTACAAACAGACAGTTCAACTTTATTTATCTGTATAGATGAACAACAGCACTAAGCAGGTTTTGAATACCTGATGAGCTTGTCTAGAAATGTTATCTCTAGGTAACATTTCGTACGAATTGACAGTGAACAAAAAATTCTAGAATTATTTCTTGATGAAAGGGATTAAAATAAAACCGTCGTTGAATACAAAAGCAGTACAGCTTAACTCAAAGGGGTTATAAAAGATAATCCTGGCGTATAAATGACAGCAACAAGAGTGGAGCTTTTATCCCGACTTGCTCCCTACACTAATCTCGGGAACATGGTCATCTGTTGCCAGTGATAGCAATTTCACACTAGGTGAGCCTGCGAAATTGTGTCGTCTTTCGGTTAGTATAAGATTCAATTTCCATCAAACAGTCTGAGAAACTACTTTACACTGAGAATGCGACTTTAATTAACAATTAAAAAGGCTCAATGTTAAGTAGAGCAAAACGTCAAGGTCATTAATATAAGGTACAAGATAAAATATGCTCACGCCATCCCAGGAGGGTCTCCGAAGGGGTAAGCAGAGGTGTTGTAACAACACCCATATATCACTGAATATGATTGATGATGAAAAAAGAAGCCGTGGTGGCCTTGGGGTTAGAGCAGTCGCCTGCTACGCTAATGATGTATGTAAGGTGTCTGAGACGGCGATAGACTCACCATCTGTCACGTTGGCACTTAATCAAATTCATTGAAAAGTGGGTGCTGTGATAACAACACCTCTGCCTACCCCTTCGGGGAATACAGGCGTGAGCATATGTATGTATGTTACCTAATACAGTGGGCATAGGGGATGTTAAAATGGCGTCATTAAAACCTTATCTAAGCTAGTTATATTTAAACAAACCGCCTACATTGTCAATCCTATATCCGCATACTAATCAATATTATGGCCAGTTGAATTGCCAAATTAGTTTTTGTCGAACTCTGAAGGTAGCCATTAAAAAAAGACTTATGATTCGCCGAACTGACATTAATGATATTAGGAAATAACCTGCTATAAAATACAAAGACAAACATGGCTATAGATGTATCGAAGGAATAAAAATAAATATAATATAATATAAATTCACTTAAAAATGAGTGTCAGAGACAAATTTCTCACATTTCCCAAAAGGTTCGCTTATAAAACAACCACTTTTCATTATTCACCCGCGTAGGCATAGTTACATGCATTAATTCGCGGAATCTTTATTTGATTTTTTAATTAAAAAAGCTTAAGTTACTGCTTGCGACATCATTTATCGAACAGTGAAAGTCCCGTTAAAATCGGTCGAGCCATTTCGGAGATTAGCCGGAACAAAGAGACAAACATTCTAAAAAATTTTTTTTTTTTTGGAATTACAATCAGAAATTTCAATTTTATTAATCTGTATAGATATAGATATATATAGATTTACTGATATATTCGCAATAGGGGTTTTATAAACATATGTTTAGGATAAGACAGTCTAAAATATTATAATATAAGATTGCCTCGTTGATCTTATGGGTGCAAATTCTACTGTAGAACAAGAGGTCCTCGGTTCGATCCCTACGTCGAGCAAAGTGTTATTGAATTTTTCCATCTATAATTTCCCAGCTGCAGCCCAGAGTCTGGATTAATGTCCGGCTAAAGGCAATAGGCTCGCCCCTTACTACATGAGAATTCAAAATAAATTTCTATAGATAAGGTCGAAATTTTATTCAAATTTCATAAGATAACATAATATTATTAAATTCAAGAACTACAAAGCTAAAAACCTTATAAATATATAATCTTATAACTAAAATATATTATTAAAAGAAGTCCCTGTAGGGAAGGTACCGAAGATACTGGCAGCATTCCCCCTTTGGATGGCAAGACTAATTCTTTGACCGAGGTAGCTGCCAGCTCTCCGGTCTCCTGTGATGTCGACTAACCTTTTGGTTTTTCTATAAGTACACCTCACGGTTATAATCCCCAAACGGGTAGACGTTTGGGGATTATAACCGTGAGCATATGTATGAATATTTTGCATATGCATTCAAATAATTATTAAGTAGTTAAAGATTATAAATCTTAAGCGATTCTCCGGGCATTGAGGTTCAAATGGTCATTAAGTCCTTCATTTAAGTTCGCTAAATGTTCTATGGAAATCCGGTAAATGTAATTAATTTTCTACGATTAATTAATCATGTAGTTTATGTTTACCAGTTACTGAGTCACTTGGCCTTGGTAACATTTGGCTTTTAAATGCTTAGTTTTTTGGTTTATTTAAGCTCACTGCTACTCAAAGAGCTTTTAGCGTATTGACTGACATCAGTCTGTCATTATATTTCTTTATATTTATAAAAAAAATGCTCTGTTTTAGTAAGCAGTAATAACGTCTTCTTGTCCAGAGACAGACTAACGAGACAGATGGTGAGTCCATCACCTTCTCATCTGCATATGTCTGTAGGAAACCTACTGCTGACTGGAAAGTAATTCAAAGACGTATGTATATTGCCTGAGATGGCGATGGACTCACAATCTGTAGTTCATAAAGGCCTTTGGAGAATCATAATGTGATCCGAATTCATCATCGAAATGACAAAATGGTCACTTAGGTGCAATTCATATTACGATTCACGAATGACTACAATAGTTGTTGATGTTAGTCCCTAACTTACTTTTTATGATGCTATTTGTCACTATGCATATTTTGTGTACCAGTTTAGGAATCTTCATAGGAAAGTGTGAAACATGTGAATTGCGAAGTCAAAGTCAAATTCGATTAGACTTTTTACAAAGTACTTTCAAATCGTCAATGACATAATTATACAGGATAATACATGCTACCGCCAGGTTCGGAATGTTGCTTTTACTGAGAAGAACCTGGCAAGAAACTCAGTAATTACTCTTTACAAAAATATTATACAATTTGAAGAATACAAAATAAATAATTTAAGAAACGTAAGCTCATAGACAATGTTCCAATGCACAAATGTCTATAAAAATTAACATAACTAAAAATCGAGTACATCTATTTATAACTAAATGCGTAGCTTGAGATGACCAGCCCCCACAAGCAGCACCTGGTCATAAGTATGACGTAATAAATATAATGCCAGCCATTGACATGAAAATGATTAAATTCGTGAATCATATTCGGATCACATTATGATTCTCCCAAACCACACCTCAGCATTATCGCTTATAAACAAGACATAATATGAAATGAAATCGTCGGAGAAGCCGCGGGGCACTGCTACCTTGTATAGCAATTCATAAATTATACAAATACTATCTAGCTAAGTCATTACGTTCACTTGCCCAACTAGAATGCTTTAAGGTCGTATTTGGCCACACAAGTGACCCTATCACAAGTAATTTTGAACCCTAAAAGCTTCAGTAATAAAGATTATATTTTGTACCGCAAGAAATAATATCGTAGTAATTACGCTACAATTAACAGGTGAATTTCAATCTTATTCCTACCGTAACAAAATCCGTTATCAAATAAACAATATCCTTAATAATAAACAGCCTGGCAAATATAATTACATAGCAACAAATCTTAATTTTCGACTTTAATACCACGTTAATAAGGTTTGGTTTTAATGAAGGAACCGGTTAAATTATGCGCTTTCCGCTGGAAACAATGCTGAAAGATAAAATTGTCTAGTTCATAGGAAATGTTTTCACATACAGGTTGTTCAAAATAATTGAATATTATCTCGAGTAAAAACGGGCAGTCTTTCGAACATAACTGTAAACTTAGCTGGGGCCGTAGTCCCATGAGCTCTCGCTGTAGTTTTTTTGTGTGACAGTGACAGACTAAATCACGTCATACACCGGCTCATAATGATAATCACTCTATAAACATTGTAACATTCTCTCGCACTTGCGCCAATAGAAGCGACACATAATATTATATGAACACAAATCAGTCACTTGACATATGTCATTCACGTATATTTTGTATCGTTTGTTATAGCGAAAGTTACTGTGTCTACATGCCCTGATATAATATAATTAAGGATATTTTACTAATTGTTATTAAAAAATATGCGATTTAATTACATGACTTAAGAACAATGTGACAAACAAAATATCTATATATACAGAATGCTACTTTTCAGTTTGGAAGGTTTACTGAGAAGCATCGGCTCGGCACGTGCTTCACGGTGAAGGAAAACATCGTGAGCAAACCTGCATATGTCTAAGAAGTCATTCAAGGACGTGTATATAGTGCTTGAGACGGCGATGGGCTCACCCTCTGTCATCATCATCATCACAGGCCACTTCATCTTGTCAGATGATTGTTGCAGTGCCGTGTCCTATATCCTGCATCTTCTCTTGTGGCTTAGCAGACCAATGACCCTCTGTCACGATGGCACTTAATCATATTCGGTGAAAAGTGGGTGTTGTTACAACACCTTTGCTTACTCTTTCGAGGACCCTTCTGGGACGGCGTGAGCATTTTTTATTTATTTAGATTAAGAATAACATGTCAGATACATTATGTATTTATTTAAATTAGATCAGCCCCACAAGGAACTCGTTAATGTTTGTTGAACAACCTGTATTTAGTGGATGGCAGGAGGACAAGGCAAGGTTTGTGAATTGTTAGGTGTAACACCTTGAACATTTGAAATTGTGCGGTTTTATATTGACTGTTGTTATGTGTGTTTGTATGTAATGCCAGTTTCATAATATAAACACATTTTTTTCTAATTAAGTCCCTAATTCACACTGTCTATTTTAATTATTCGCAATGTTATAATAAAAATAGATTTCATACAATTTTAAATTTCAAAGGTTGCCTCGAAGGGATCGATTCAATAGAACCCTTGTCTACTCTATTTTCGATGTATCTCCGTATTGTCCCTGCCACTAGCCTTAAACATGTCCCAAAATAATACCAGTCAGATCCAGCTCCCTAGCTCATCCCCAGCAACGCCCTAAGCCGAGGTCCGCGCCCCGCACCGGGGCGCCCTTAGCTGTGCTGCTTACATTTTAAGTTCAAGCACGGCCTTTTAGACCGGTTAAGCAGTGGAGGTAACTCCCCCTTGCCAACTGCGAGAGACCATATCCCAAAAAAAAAACCTTTTCGATGTCTATTTATTATTTGTGATAACATATTTCAACATCTTTTGCGGGATATATAACGTATTAATAAAGTACATTCGTTGAGCTTAATATTTTTTTAAATACATCTTGCATTTACCAAGTTACACAAGAGCCTTGCTGAAAGCTAAGGCTGGCACGGCCCCTTTTGTTTGCTTATTTCTTCATTACAAAGTACATATACGTTGAAAAAGAAAGCGGTATTACTACTAGAGGTGAGTACATTCCTTTGGTGCAATGCATACATATGCTCACGCCTGTATTCCCCGAAGGGGTAGGCAGAGGTGTTGTAACCACAACACCCACTTTTCACCTAAAGTGGTTAAGCGCCATCGTGACGGATGGTGAGTCCATCGCCGTCTCAGACACTTTACATACTTTATTGAATTACTTCTCAGAAATGCAGGTTTCCTCACGATGTTTTCCTTCACCGTAAAGCTCGTGGTGTGAAATCACTGTACATAAGTTTTTTAGAAATACTCATTGGTATAGGCCCCGCTGGGATTCGAACTTGCGTTGCTTGCGTAGCAGGTGACTGACCACCTCAAGACCATCACGGCTCTTATTGGTGCAATGAAAAAATGCAATTGCATGCATTTAGTAATGTTTTCATATTATTTAGTGTAATCTTATTCTCATAACTAGCCAGGAGTAAGGCTATGTGCTGATTGATTGATAGGATGATCTAAAAGTACCTACCACGTAACATTATATTAATATTATCCTTCACACTCAATATAATATCCCTCGCGCTTCATGACGCCTAACACATCATCGCCGTAAAGGGCCAGTGGAGTATGGACCTCTAAATTCCTTAAGGACAGTCAAAGGGAGCCGGCTACAGAGAACGGGGTCAATGTACTGGACGAAGGCTTATAAAGCTCCGTTTTGAAGCCCTTGAGCCTTCGACTCTTTTATACGCTACGATTTTTCGTAGATTAAAAAAAAATCCGTCTAAATGTCAGTTGGTCATCTCAAATTAAAAGCTTTTTCACTTAATGCATTATGTATGGTATGTAAAAAAAGTACATACATATACTCACGCCTGTAATCCCCGAAGGGGTAGGCAGAGGTGTTGTAATCACAACACCCACTTTTCACCGAAGATGATTATGTGCCAACGTGACAGATGGTGAGTCTATCACGATGTTTTCCTTCACCGTCAAGCACATGGTGTGAAATCACTGTACATAAGTTTTTTAGAAAAAAATATTGATACAGGCCCCGTTGGGATTCGAACTGCTCAAACTTCAAGGCCACCACGGCTCTCTTAAGCATGTTATTTATGTATGTAGTAAATAATAACTCATCGAATCGTATAACAGTCGTGTCGTACGCAGTAAAGATCCTGATCCCCAAAGCATAAAGCATAACTTAAGGTTTTTGTGCTCTCACATCGTGTAAACGAATGACAAGGATATTGAATGAGGCTGTGAGTGAAGTTTATTATATTTCGGGTGAAGGTTATTGTGATGTTTTTAGCGTTCCGTACTCAAAGGATAAAACGGGACTATCTGTATGTCCGTCCGTCTGTCTGTGACCAGGCTGTATTTCATAAACCGTGATAGTTAGACTGTTGTAATTATGACAAATGGCGAGACGATCTAGTTCATGTTCTGCATTTGTGCATGAGTAGACTCGCACGTGACCGATTTTTCATTTCATTAGTAGCAAAGCTTACAGTCCGCCTATTGATAAGAAGGATGTCATTTTTAGGTCCTAGATTTTACATATATAATTATGCTCACGCCTGTTTTTCCCGCAGGGATAAGCAGAAGTGTACGTGTAGGACACCCATCTCTTCAACTAAGTTCAAGTCTTATCTAATACGGCGAGCCTACTTTCCACAGGCACTAATCCAGACTTTGGGTCGCTACGGGAAAATTACAGGTAGAAAACCCTTTGACCCACCCGGGGATCCAACCCAGGTAGCGCATGTGACCACTAGACCAATCAGGCAGGCGGACGAGAATGCAGTGCATTTTTGGGTCGCACTAATTTGTAAGATGGAGGTATAGATCGCAACTGAAATTTTCTAACCGAATATCACATTCGAAGCGTTATTTTCAATAGATTTTCGGAACGTCATGTTTCAACAAAAATTCTGCAACAATTTTTAAGAGCGAATACAGCAGTTTTGAAGCAAATAAAATTCCCTGACCGTGAGCTGGTTGCAATGCGAAGGAAGTAAGAAATATCTCTTTGAAGTTGGCTTCGAAATTTGCTCTCGAATTCGCATTTCTCACAGCTCAGCATGAAATAGGGTGTCACAAACAGAATGCACACACTTGTAAGAACTTTCAAATCATATTATTGACAGTACGCTTAGATGCTTGTGGTCAATCCAATGTAAACTTACACTAAGATTTATGGTCCGAGCCGTGGTGACCTCGGGGCTAGAGCAGTCGCCTGCTACGTAAGCGACGCAAGTTCGAATCCCAGCGGGGCCTGTACCTCTGAGTTTTTAAAAAAAAACTTATGTACAGTGATTTCACACCACGTGCTTTACGGTGATGGAAAATATCATGAGGAAACCTGCATATTTCTGAGAAGTAATTCAAAGACGTATGTATAGTGCCTGAGACGGCGATAGACTCACCATCTGTCACGTTGGGACTTAATCAAAGTCGGTGAAAAGTGGGTGTTGTGATAACAACACCTCTGCCTACCCCTTCGGGGAATACAGGCGTGAGCATATGTAAGACATATGGTGAAATATGAAGGTGAAACTTGCTTGAATTTTAAGCTATTTGGATTGACCGCCTGACTGTCTGATTGTCAGTCCGTCTGTCACCTGTATTTCTGTTATCGCTATTTAATTAGTACTAACCAATAAGATTGAAACTTGCCTCACTCGCTTAGCGTGCGATTAATTAATCTCTAGGCAACTACGGTTCTCACCACTTGGTTTTATACATTGAAAAATGATTAATTTCGTTAAAACAGCTAAACTCCAGTAAAGTATTATATGTCCTACAAATTACCAAAAGTACTTCGATAGTAAAAGGGCCGTTTAAGACCTATTAAAATATTTCTCTAACAATCCTATTAAGTATACCAAAAGCTTTCACCGTTAGCAACTCGATAGTCCATTAGATGGTAATTAAGTATTTTAATCTTAAGTTGAAGTTTGGGTAATTAAGCAATTTTGTTGAAAAAGAACCTCCTTTGATGTTTAACTTTTAGAAGCTTCTTAGTAAGGTGTCAGTGAAAACTGGGTGCTTGGGTGCTAAAATTTAGGTGTCTTACATAAAGGTGTTCAGGGCCTGAAGACAACTTAAAGCTTCATATGCTCCCGCCTGTATCCCCCGAAGGGGAAGCAGAGGTGTTGTAATCACAACACACACATTTCATCGAAGATGATTAAGTGCCAACGTGACAGATGGTGAGTCCATCGCCATCTCAGGCACTATACATACGTCTTTGAATTACTTTTTAGAAATATGCAGGTTTCCTTGCGATGTTTTCCTTCACCGTAAAGTACGTGGTGTGAAATCACTGTACATAAGTTTTTTAGAAAAACTCATTGGTACAGGCCCCGCTGGGATTCGAACTTGCGTAGCAGGCGACTGCTCAAACCCCGAGGCCACCACGGCTCTTTTAATTTAATTACACCGTAGGCAAACACCAATCTTAATGTTCACGTTATATTCCTGACATTGTATGATAAGGTATGAATAAGTTTTTTAATTTGAAACACTTTCCGCAGGTTAATGGCGACATTTTCACATTTTTATGATTCTTTATAGTTTCAAAGTTTTTAATTTTCAATTCCATTTCTCTTTCTTTAACCGTAAAATGTTGATTTCTAATGCAAGTTACTCATAATTTTGCCCCTTAAGGGTGCTTACAGGTAAAGAAAACTCGGAAGATGGATGTGGCTGATTACCCAATGATTATACGAAGCGACTGCTATCGGACCTTCTTTACACCTCTTACGGGTCAGACTTTCTTAACCCTACGACTGTCCTGTATCGATTACCAAAGATGCTAAATTGGCAACCGGGACCTTAACGCACTCCCTCAGTGCTTGGAATAGAGGGAACTTGGATGGTCCCTGATCCAACTACTGACTTGGTTTAGGGCTGTTTCACTTCGCCGACAAAATAGCAACTGTGCCACGAGCATTGAGCTCTCTCACATACATACCCTTGAATTCATAATTTACACTCATATATATATGTATATATATATTGTAACGCCGTCTGGCGCCATCTATGTGTAGACGTCAATTCAATTGTATTTTGATAGTTCCTTTTTGTTTCCTTCTGGAAGTCTGTCATGTAATGTCGTGTGCTGCGTAAAGGAAAACGTGAAGAGGCTGTGAGAACTTAATTTATTGCAGGGGGGTTCAAATCCCCAATACAACATGTATATAATCCCCAATACAATATATATATATATATGGAATAATTTATTACGATTAAGTTTGTTGTTTAATTGTTTCAGCATTTTTAGGAATAAGTAGGTTTTATTTGTATCTATGAACTATTGTGAATATGAGTTGTCTATGAATGTCAATTTAAGCGTCAGTAATTTTGAAAGTCAGATGTCATTAAAAAAAAGAAAGATGTCAGGAATGTTTTAAGATGTTAAGATTTTATGAATACGAAATAAATAAAGATTGCTGTTATTACTTCAATTTAAATTGTTTCAACTACATATATATATATATATATATACATATATATATATATATATATACATATGAGAGAGAGAAATTTTTGAAATGAGTAGTGTTTCCACAGATACTACTGCTCTATATCAATTAATTAACACACAGACTTCCTTTGGCATATCCACAGATAAACACAAACACGATAAACAATTCGTTCAGTGTTATATATGAACAATTAAATATACCAAAGAGTCTTTGGGGACCACACAAGTTGGCGTTGGGGACCGCGGTCCCGGTCCCATCGATTCGATACGCTTGTATGCCGATGTAGTAAAATAAAAGCCTATAAAATGATTTGTCAAAACGACAAACTATTCTATACCCATTGAAGTGTAACACCAAAATACAAATAATTTGACCCATAGCGCTTGTGGTTGTGTGTCGGTGAAAGTATTTTGATCAAACTGGGTTATTCGGCGGCTTTTATCGAGATTTGACCTCAATGTTTCATTGTAACTAATATTAATGTTTATTAGAATGAGACTTGGTCCCGATTTAAACATCTACAGTTACAACAATCTACCCACCACTTCGTCTTCGTAATTAGTTTGTACAGCTGCCGTCACGAGTTTTGCGCGGTTCCAGTTACCCCCACTACTTTCGCTGAGCGCTCATAGCTCCTGGCAGCTCCTATAATGTATCTAATGTCCGTATTTTGGGCTTAAGCAATATCTGTATATGTCAGCCTTTTTATCTATTTCTCCCAGGTAATTTCTGAAATACCTGGACTGATTTTTACGGGACTTCCACTGGCTGGTAGCTGATATTACAAGAAGTAACACAAATTGGATCCCATGAGATTAAGCCTACACAGCTAGTTATTAGAACAATAGAAAAATGAATCTCTTGAGGCTTGTGGCATAACATCGATCGAACGATCATTGTTGCAAATTTTTGATCAGAACTCGGATCGCTTGCGTCGTAAGTTACTATTCAAAGCACTTTACCACCAAGCATAATTGCAATGTCGTGGCTAGTCTCAAAAGTATTCAAAGTAAGAAATTAATTGCCTTGTAGTTGAGAAAAATGCAAATCTGTCTGAAACATCCTGGCACCGTTTTGCAAACATTCTTTGTTAAATTTCACACACTTAATGTACCGTAAACGTTAAGAAATTATTGGTCTATCGATTTTGGGTTGCCTAATTTAAACACAACACCATGGTTTTGAATTTTGCAGGTCACAACCTAATATATAAATAAACTATTGCAATAACTTTTTTTATAAAAACAAGCTTTAACGACGAGTGAAGACAGAAAAATTTCATTCATTACTCCCCTATATTTGTCCCCAAGAATAAAAGTATATATAGCCCTATATGGGTGCCCATTGGTCGCCCGGTAGGAGAACCATCATTTATTTATTATTTTTTAGGACCCACGAGATATGATCAGGAGATATAAAAGTTACGTAACATACTGTATGACAAATTAGGCCTGGGAGCCAGGATCAGTCGGAGTAGACCTTGGTTGGTTGAGTGAAACACCGTAACTTGGGCAATCCTGGTATTTATTGATTCCACAACTGTATTGACTTGTTCCCTTGACGACCACTTAAAGATCACACCTACGTCAGGAAATGTGTGTGCTATATACGTTATGAAAGGAGACTTTCGACAGCGCGATCTAAAAGGATATAACGCCATCCTGTGTGAAATAGTTACACTAACTTGGCGAAGGGTATTCTACGTTTAACACATACATTATATTGAAAACTGCCCAAAATCAGAAATAATAGAAAACTATAAGCTAAAGTACTAACTTTAGCTTATAGTACTGATTTTTTTCTTTTATTACTTTTTTTTTTAATAATCTGACTTTCCATAAAGTTTATAGTTTTCTAGAATTTCTGATTTAAAGTCAATGTAATAAAGAAATATCAGAATTAGTAGAGTGGATGGGAAATAAAAATGATTATAAATCGATAAATAAGTCAGGGGACGAGTGGGTATAGGGTGCGAATTTCAGGGGACAAGTGGATCCTGACACATTTCAACTTTAGGGGCTACTTCGGAATGTATTTAAGGCGTGAGTTTACTACTCTGTGGGTTGAAATGATTTATTCAATTGAGGCACTACTGAATGTCGGAGAATTTACCACCGGTTCGAAAACTACTGTTCTGAGAAGAACTGGCAAGAAACTCAAAATTAAGAATTCCATTCTGCCTTCTTTGATTGTTAACTTTATTTTTCAACCTTTGTGATAGAAGCCGTGGTGGCCGTGGGGATAGAGCAGTCGCCTGCTACGTAAGCGACGCAAGTTCGAATCATGATTGATGATGAAATAACAATGAGTATTTCTAAAAAACTTATGTGCAGTTATTTCACACCACTTTACGTTTGTTTCTGAGAAGTAATTCAAAGACGTATGTATAGTGCCTGAGACGGCGATGAACTCACCCTCTTTCACGTTGGCACTTGATCATTTTCTGGTGAAATGTGGGTGTTGTTACAACACCTCTGCTTACCCCTTCGGAGACCCTTGCAGCCGTGAGCATATTTTTTATTTTTCACCTTTCAAAATATGCAGACAGAGTCGCAGGATAGTCAAGTTAACGCCACACGTATTGGATAATAGAATTCTTAAGAAATAATTCGATAATCCAGATTAGTCCTACGTAGAGACAATGTTATAAGTGACACAAAGCCGACTTAATTTCGTAATTAGATAACGAACTGATCCAATTACGACCTTATTAGTTAGATAATAAGACATACGTCACAACTCTTGCAGAATACTCGAGTGATCTACTTTAGTATCGTGTCCTTATCTCTGCATAATAAGGTTCAGATTTGAACTATGCAACTGCATTTTTTTGTTGGTGCCAATTTTGTCACAGGATTTTCAACTCTATCAACAAATTCTGTTCTAAAAACAAGATCCTTAATAGTTCGATAATTTCATAAATTGCAAATTTCGTCTCCAAAAATACTGTTAAGCTATTCTGCACTCTATAACTATAGCAGTAAGTGTTTAGTACGTGTGTATTGGAAGTGTTTGCTCAATACCCAGTGTTTATGGGCGCAGCGCAATGCAATGTCCGCCTAGTGTTGCAATGTACACCTTTATTATTTTGTTCAGAGCTGTTGAACGTTTAAATTTATAGGTAGACACCAAATCCATATCTATACATCTATATTCCACACAGATAAATAAAATTGAATTGTCTAAATGCATAATTATGAAAGTATTCACGGTACTGACTACTTGTTAAAAAATAATTATTTCTGCCCGTCTGTTTGTTCCGGCTTGTTTCGGAAATGGCTCCATTTCAGCAGGCCTGTAAATTAAATTAATAGCTGAAGTTTCAAGGAGTAAAAATTAGCTATCTACCATCGAAAGTCCCGTTAAAATCGATCCAGGACTTTAAACAGACAGAAAAAGAAAGAAAAAATAATAAAAATATTTTTTCATATGCATTTAGTGGAAAGCTTTAATGTTGGAATAACACACAGACATTTCAATTTCATTTATCTGTATAAATATAGATCTACAGATATATAGATTGGTATCTACTACCATCTGATACTCTGTGACAAAATTCTTACACTACTATTATAAAGAGGAAAGATTTGTATGTCGATCAGCGAGTAGCATAGGCTTTATTTTATCCCCGTACTCCCACGGGAACTACGCTGGTGAAACCGCCTGACATCCGCTAGTCCTCTATAAAGTCTAGACCCTATATATTGAGCACAGCGTTCACTCATCACCGCATCGGTACCGCCGCTTCGTTATTACTATATGTCGCAAACAACACACATACATGTTTCGCAAACTATGACATAACATAACTGTACGCGACTTATTTATTAAATATGAAATTGTCGATTGTCAAATATAGCCCTGACCTTTGGTATTCGTTACGGCGGACATGTTAGGTCCCAGTATTGTCGCTTTGCTAACATTACGCACGCTGGACCGTCATTCGTTTTGACTGTTTTGAAAGAACTTAGATCGCCATAGCTTGGCACAGTAGGAGGTGCTCGTGGCACAGTTGCTATTGCGCATATCATTCGATGAGCATAGTTAAGCAACCCTTAATCTAACCAGTAATTGGATGGATGGCCGCCCGAGTTCCCTCCGTGCCTTGGAGAGCACGTTCAGCCGTCGGTCCCGGTTGCCAATTTATCATCTTTGGCAACCAATGTTTCTCGTTAAAGGGGTTGCGAAGGTCAGATGGCAGTCGCAAATTAAATTATGGGACACATCGGGTTGAATCAAGTGCCCAACGAAGACCATAATTAAACAATGTATGGGATAAGGCCAGGGAGATGATGTAGAGCTTAGCACAATAAATTAACCATCAAGCTTCCAGTGTCCCCTGATTTTTTTTGTAATCCCATAGGAGCGTAATATTTTTAACTTTAATGCTTGTAGTAACAAATATCGGAAACTAGCCTGAGAAGGACTAGCTAGAAACTTAGCTAGTTTTAATAGTAAGTATTATTAATTATTTTAAATTTATAATAGATCATTTCATGTCAATCATCTTCTCCCTGGCCTTATCCCATACATTGTTGGGGTCGGCACTTGATTCAACCCAATGTGACTGATCACCTGATTTTTATACGAACCGGCTGCCATCTGACCTTCGCAACCCCTTTGATGAGGAACATCTGTGATCTGGGTTAAACCAGTTACACTATTTAGGCCTCCGACTGCCCTGTAACGATTGCCAAAGATGATAAATTGGCAACCGGGACCGGCGGCTTAACGTGCTCTCCGAGGCACGGAGGGAACTCGGGCGGTCACCCATGCAATTACTAATAATCTAATAAGCTAATCGAATGATATGCGCAATAGCAACTGAGCCACGAGCTCCTAATTTCATGGCAATACTTTGAAAAAAAAAAACAAAGATGGCACTATTGTATAATAAATTGATTTGTAAATTAAAATATTTGGTTTTCAATCTGCTGTAAAATAATTACATGTATTATATGACGAGATAAGTTACTTACAACATCAACTCCTTAATTATTAAGTTAATCAGTTGACATATCAACATACCTGAAACAAGAAAAACAATATTAATTAGACTTTAATACATCATGAATTATACTTGTGTATCTAAAATACTCCAAGACAGTCGAAGACAAATAAATAGGTACATCCCTATTTCGAGTTTGCCACCGATGAAAATAACTCCAATAGAATATTCGTTCAAATTTAATAAAAATTCTATGTAACCCATCAACGGATGTAGCGAAGACCGAATGAATATTTCGTCATTCAAATTGAATGAATGAAATTGATTTAACACGAAGAAAGTCATCATTCATCTTTTTTACCTAGATGTGTTTTAAAAGGTTAATTCAATCTCGTCACAGCTTAAATTTTGTATACGTTAGAATCTTGGTGTTGGATATCATAGATACTGATAAAAATTCATATTGAAAAGGCAAACCATGTCCATGGGCTTATATTCATGAGATATAAATACTGTAACCATTAACATTGTATAATATATATATTTTTGTAAAAGAGTAATTGTTGAGTTTCTTGCCGGGTTCTTCTCAACAAAAGCTACCTTCCGAACCCTGTGGTAACATTTATAATCATTTATAATGTAAGTACTTTGTAAGAAGTCTAATCATATAAAGATATTTTGAATTGAATTGAATTGAAAAAACTAACATGAACCTTGTCAAATAGCGCAAATTACGATATTCGATCTAAAGGTTGTGAGGCCTTCCATAGACGATTTAATACAAACATTCCTTAAAATAGAATTGATATTAACATATGCTCACGCCATCCCGGAAGGGGTAAGGAAAGGTGTTGTAACAACACCCACATTCACCGACGACCAGTGCCAACGTGACAGAAGGACGCCTTTGAATTACTTCTCAGACATATGCAGGTTTCCTCGCGATGTTTTCCTTCACCGTAAAGCACGTGGTGTGAAATCACTGGACATACATTTTTAGAAAAAAAACATTGGTATAGGCCCCGCTGGGATTCGATCTTGAGCTCGCTTGCTTAGCAGGCGACTGCTCAAACCCCAAGGCCACCACGGCTCTTTGGATATTCATTCTTTGTGGTCAACAGCGAGGGAGAAGGATTTTGCCAAAGGGTATTTATAAATGCTAATTGGTAGATATATACCTAAGTAACTCGTTTAGAAACATAATTATATGAACGTTTGGATCTGCCTAAAGCTGTAATTATAGCGAAACCATCCTCCTTTTTGAACTCTACATTTAAATAACTTAAATGCTTATGTTTACAAAATGTATTCTAATTCAAATAGTCAAACAGTGTTTGATACTGTGGTTGACTTGTTGAACTAATTAAAAATAATGTGGAATCTGTTAAATTCATCTTTATCACGAATTTCAATGAGTTTTTGAACAAAACATCGATAAATAACCCACATAACACACTTAATCTTAGGTTAAAAGTGGGTGTTGTAATTACAACACCTCTGCCTACCCCTTCGGGGAATACAGGCGTGAGCATATGTAGAAAGACTTAATCTATGTATACAGATAAAAAAAAAGTCTGTTTGTAATTTCAAATTCACAGCTTTTCACTAAATAAACTACACTTTGCATTTGTCTGTCTGTCCGTTTGTTCTAGTTAATCTCCAAAACGGCTGGACCGATGGAAGATAGTTGATGTTGCGAGGAGTAACTTAGGCTAGGGCTCCGCGGGCCATGAAATTACGTACATATTTTATTTAATCCATTGTGTCCTCTACCAACGTATTTCCACAGAATAGCTTTGTTCCGTATCAAACTATACACAGATAAGACCAGAAAAGTATAGAACAACATTTCAAAGACTTTATATGTAAGAACGGACACGAGTATTCTGTGTCCTTACCGATACCCGACGGCCTTGTCCATGCGAGCAGCTTTCAACATATTCTGTTAGCCAATTCAACCACCACAACAACTTGAACTGTCATTAATATTAATATAGATTACAGTAGGGGTCCTCGTAAAATGGTTACCTAACAACCAATTTAGAAAGAGCTCTCCATATTTGGAACTATGTAGAGCACCGGTCAATAACAGGAGGTCTGACTATACTAGAAGTGTTTAAGAATTTTCACGAATAGTCGCTATGTTCGTTTGATTTCGAATAAAATAGAATGGTTCCATTTAATCTTGGTTCAAAGAAGAGAACAAAAGGTTAAATATTCTGTGTTTTTTATGTTTTATCTAAAACTTAGCAAATACGATTTATATCAAAAAATCATACTTGTTCATAAAGTAAGGAGTTCTTAACATTATAGTTTCTAAACTCAAGTATTTAAAAAATATTAGTGTTAAGAAAATCATTGCACATGATTAAAAAAAAGGAATGATCGAATGGAAGAGTGATTACGAAATTATTCGTTCTAATAGCCGTCCTGAACTGAATGGTTCGTTATATGAGTACTATGACCAGTGATTCGATTCTCCCCCCCGTTCTCTAGGGCCGGCGCGCGCCGAGCCACTAGCCTTAAACATGTCCCTAAATAACACCACTCAGATCCAGCTCCCTAGCTCATCCCCCAGCAACGCCCTAAGCCGAGGTCCAAGCCCCGCACCGGGGCGCCCTTAGCAGTGTTGCTTAGTTTTTAAGTTTAAGCTCGACTGGAGGCCCTTGGGTCTCGCACTTTAGTCCGGTTAAGCAGTGGAGGTAACTCCCCCCTACCAACTGCGAGAGACCATATCGTAAAAAAAAAATATCCGATTCACGCAAAGCCAATAATTATATTTATAATTGTGTAGTGGGGATTTGAACCCCCTGCAATGAATTAAGCTCTCACAGCTTTTTCACGTTTCTTTAGACACGTGAGCGTAGTACACGACATTACATGACAGAATTCCAGAAGGAAACAAAACACGAACTAAAAAATAAAATTGAATTGACGTCTACACGCTTCATAGATAACACATATATGTCATTCGGTCGAAATCCCTACCCAATGTGATATTCACGTGATCCGAAATCGTAGTTCGATATACCTTTAACTCAATAGCATGCCTTCGCAACGACGAATGATCTGAAAATGTCAAACTTGTTCATAAAAAACTAAGTTGTAAAAATATGCTCACGCCATCCCAGAAGGGTCCCCGGAGGGGTAAGCAGAGGTGTTGTAACAACACCCACATTTCACCGAATATGATCAAGTGCCAACGTGATAGAGGGTGAGTCCATCGCCGTCTCAGCACTATACATACGTCTTTGAATTACTTCTCAGGCATATGTAGGTTTCCTCACGATGTTTTCCTTCACCGTCAAACGTGGTGTGAAATAACTGAACATAAGTTTTTTAGAAAAACTCATTGGTACAGGCCCCGCTGGGATTCGAACATGCGTCGCTTGCGTAGCAGGCGACTGCTCTAACCCCAAGGCCACCACGGCGACAAACAAAACAGTGCTAAAAATACGAATGTTAAAAAAGGAATAACATTTTTTTTAAATAAAATGATTATTTTTATTCACGTGTCATTGCACATCGTTTGAAAAAAGGAATGAACGAAAGGAAGAGTGATTACCAAATCATTCGTTCTAATAGCCGTCCCGAACTGAATGGTTCCAAAATTGAATCGCTTAGCGTGTAACCGGCCGTGACTTTTCGTTAATTTTAAACGCGTTCAACGGAAATGTTAAATTGAATGCATCGTTAAAGTTGCGTAAATACTTTCCGATGTTTTGACAGATTTTAAAATCACGACGTTCCAAATTCGTACATACATACGCTCACGCCTGTATTCCCCGAAGGGGTAGGCAGAGGTGTTGTAATAACCCACTTTTCACCGAAGATGATTAAGTGCCAACGTGGCAGATGGTGAGTCTATCACCATCGCAGGCACTACACATACGTCTTCGTATTACTTCTCAGACATATGCAGGTTTCCTCACGATGTTTTCCTTCACCGTATAGCACGTGGTGTGAAATTACTGCACATACATTGTTAGCAAAATCACTGGTACAGGCCTCGCTGGGACTCGAACTTGCGTCGCTTACGTAGCTGTCGACTGCTCAAACCCCGAGGCCAACAAGGCTCTTGTTAGTTAACAAAATAAATTAATAATCAACCTTTAACAGTAATTTTCTACTAATAGTGATACCATGATTGCGTGTACCCAACTTTCGCGGGGTACACATGAATATATACCAACAGGTATGTTATGACTTGGTAACCGCTTAACCACTTTCACGCACGGTTCAATAAGGTTAACTTACATCGCGTTCACTTTTTAATAATTAGTATGTAATGCTTAACGTTCGGAGGGAAATGTAGATGTAATCCATACTAATCTAATGACGATATTATAAACAGCTGAGACCATTTACGCATGATTTTTGTTGTTAAATAAAATGAATTAAAAAAAACTTTTTTTGTTCTATAGAAGAGCCAAATCACGAATTACTATATAGATAAAATTGAATTGTCTGTTTGTAATTCCAAAATAACACCCTTTCAATGCATCCTATACCTTTTAACGAGCAATTCTTGTATATATATAATCTGAATCTCGGAAACGGCTCCAACGATTTTCATGAAATTCTGCATGTAGGGGGTTTCAGGGGCAAAAAATATATCTAGCTAGGTTTTATTTATGGAAAACATCGTTTTAACCATGTTTCCAGGCACAATACCACAGCAAATTTCGCCGACATCTGTCAAGGTATGGTACCTCAAACGTGAGGCTTCCAGCTTAAGGGGCGATAACGAAACTAGATTACCCCGGTTCGAGACTGACGTTCACCGGATTTTTTTTTTCCGTTTTTTTGTGTGAAGAAGAAACCGAGCACAGCTCGGTCAACCAGGCACTTGAAAGTATACGGTACTGACATAGAAAAAAACAAAGAAAATAATTTTTCTCTGTCTGTCTGTCTACTTGTTCCGGCTAATCTCCGAAACGGATTTTAACGGGACTTTCAATAACAAATGTTACAATAAGTAAATTGACTATTTTGAGGTAGAGAAAATTAGGGTCACGTGGGCCACCCATGAAGTTAAATATTCGCGGGTGAAACCGCGGGGCATTGCTAATCATCATCTCCCTGGCTCTATCTCATACACTATTGGGGTATACTCGATATGGCTGATCACTTGATTTTTATACGAAGCGACTGTCATTCCCTTTAACGGGGAAAATCTATGATCTGAGTTAACCAGTTGTCAGACTATTTTAGGCCTCCGACCGACCTGTAACGGTTGCCAAAGATGATAAATTGGCAACCGGGAGCGACGGCTTAACGTGCTCTCCGAGGCACGGAGGGCATGGCTAATAATGTAATAGTACGATTATCGTGATTCTGTGTAATATACAAACAACCGAGAGGCGTAGTAGGAAGACAAAATATGTCACGTTACGATGTCATTAGAAAACTGGTTATTGTCATGTAATAATTGAACGCAACGTACTATTATGTTACTTGCATCATACGAGGATGGATCTAGACCAGTGTTTATTTAGACACATTATGTACCTAATTACTTTGTGGTATGAAATCTGGCTGGCGTAATTAATTTGAAAAATACTATGCAGTTGCTCTGCCAACGGTACCCCTATCACGAGTTTGTCACCGTTTTCGTAATCTATACTCGTTAGTGTCTCCGCCGAATATTAGTGTGAGAAATTGTGCAGCGACTCCCAGCGGTGACGTGAAGAACTAAAATATGTCATACAAATATTACGAGTGACGCTAGCGAGTATAGATAACGAAAACGGTAGCAAACCCGTGATAGGGGTACAGACATACTCGTGATCCTATCTCATGCGTCGAATTTTTCCTTCCCTTGTTTTGCGGTTTGAGACCGCCTTGCGCCATCTGTTGGTCGGTGTATCCAAACTCAACTGATACGTCTATAGTTACATTTAGCTACCGATCTACATATTAGATTGTTTTTCATTATTATTTCTTGAAAATGGTCAGGAAAAAGCTTTTTAACAAATAAAATCTAATATTTAACTGATTTCAGGTTAAGTAGTTGAATCAGATCTTACAGAGGTAATATCTTGCTTGTGATTCAAAGAAATAGCAGGATATAACGGGAACTCACACTAAAAAACGTACCGGGATTCCGTATTTTATTTGGGCAGTACCTAACTGTAAAAATCATGGTTTTACATACATACTCACGCCTGTATTCCCCGAAGGGGTAGGCAGATGTGTTGTAATAACAACACCCACTTTACACCGAAGATGATTAAGTGGCTCTAGCCAGACGGTGAGTCTATCGCCGTCTTAGGGACTATACATACGTCTTTGAATGACATAGTATCATGCAGGTTTCCTCACGATGATTTCCTTCACCGTAAAGCGTGGTGCGAAGCTATTCCGGTTTTATCCCATATTATTACAAGCTTTTATGTAACTTGCAAGAGAACTTGGCGGCTTAAGGTCCTTTCGAAGCACGGGACCTTATAGAATGGTGCAATATTATAAATGGATTTATCTTTGTATAACAAATTTATACTGAAACCGGTAACAATGCATACTATTTAATAAACCGTTATTGCTATTATTCAAATATAACCGCAGTTTTCAAACCTATGCGTTACGCAATTCTAAATGAAAACCGCCAAAGATTGGCGAATAATTTACTTGGGAACCGCAATGTTACTTAATAATAAAATAGTATATTTTATTACGCATTTTTATTCAATTATTATGTAATTTATGCGATGTTATTTTTTATTTATCTATCTGTAGAGAAACTTTAAGAATAGATAAATTATTCTTTCGCCTCGATCCTTTTTTATCCCAAATTACGAGAAGTATATAAAGTAGCGTTTGCAAAATAAATGTATCTATACATCTAAACAGATAAATACATACATATACATACAAATAAACAAAATTGAAGTGTCTATTTGTAATTTAAAAATTACACCTTTTGACTAAATATATGAAATGAAAGTATACAAGGTAGTGCATAGAGGATCTAATTAAAAAAAAATATCTGTCCGTCTGTCTGTCTGTCTGAATGCTGTTGAAACGGCTGGACCGATTTGAACGAAACTTTCACTGGCAGATGGCAGAGCTAATGTTACAAGGAGTAACTGGCAACTTAAAAAAGTTATATCACTCCTATTACATGGGAATTAAATAAAAATGACGTAATGAGGGTGTGCAATAAGTAACTACACACATGCGTGAGCATAATGTGTGTAGGTACATAATACGTGTCAAAGAAATGAACTCTTTCATTTTCTAAGTAGGTTATAAGAACTACCTACTCGTAGGGAAATTTCCATGAATTATTTAAGTATTTTATTTATAGATTTTAATTAATTTCGCTCAACGTATTAATCAGTTCATTATTTAAATTTATAGCATTATATACGAGACGTATTTTCCTCCAAAAAAAATTGCACCTATAATAACAATTTCTGCTCAATCGGATATTTCGTTCGTTTAATTTTGAACTGTACAATAAGGTATTAATGTTCAAATCTGGGTGGCATTTTAATCAGGTAGTATGTCCATGTTATGTTCTAAATGTCACGGCATACCGGTTTTGAAACCATTTTGTTTGGGTGACTGTGTCTCATACTTCTACAAGTATAATGTTCAGATATAGTATATATATATATTTAGGGTTCCGCGAGTTAAAGCATACATACATATGCTCACGCCTGTATCCCATCGGGGTAGGCAGAGACCACCGTTTGCCACATGCTACGATCCTTACATACTTCTTTCGCTTCATCGACATTCATGCATCTCTTCATACACTTTCTTCGGTTACGAGTGCTCCGAATTTGACCTTTCTGAAAAATACTATTAATTTGGTCATAGTAGTTGTTCCTTGGACGCCCTCTACCGACACTTCCGGTCAGATTCGCTCTATAAATTTCTTTCGTTAATCACCTTTCACTCATCCTTTCGATATGTCCAAACCATCTCAACATACATTTTTCAATTCTGGTCAGACATTATTCCTCAACTTGCAACTGTCAACCGCGGGGCACATGTTTTATATTAATATTTATAAACAAAATACACATTCACCATGAAATGTAATCCGGACAAATTCGAGAGGCACAGTTAGTTAGGTTTATAAAACAACATTAAATACATTGACACGCTTTTAATAGTTTCAAGTAGTATACGTTTCCGTAAAACGAATATTTTTAACCTTTCGAATATTACATAAATCGTTTAACAACATAAAAAATAATATAATTTATGCAATAATCGTGAAAGACTTTATGGAATAATGATTATACATTTTTAATTAAAACTACAAATAATCTGTTATGCAAAATAGGTTACGTAATCAATAACAATTAGTTCGGAACCGCGGTATCACAAGTTGGAAATGAAAATTTATATATCATTATTCAGTTTAGGTCCTGGTAAGGCACTTATGAATGTCGAAGAATTTACCACCGGTTCGGAAACTAGCGTTTCGAAGAAGAACCGGCAAGAAACTAAAGAACCCGTTTTATAAAATACTAGCTGTGCCCGGCATACGTTGCATTGCCATTTTTTTTTGGGGTGGACTACCCCTAACATTTAGGGGGATGAAAAATTGATGTTGGCCGATTCCCAGACCTACCCGATCTGCACACAAAATTTCATACAAATCGGTCCAGCCGTTTCGGAGGAGTATGGCAACGAAAACTGTGACACGAGAATTTTATATATTAGATATAAATTAATTAGCTGTGATGATATGCGCAATAGCAACTGTGCCATGAGCTCCTCATAATTCGACGAGCTTCAACATAATTCGCATTCAACATTTAAATATTAGTATTTCCAACACATCTTTGAATCTAAACAGGTAACAAATTAGCATTTTATTTAGGAAAAACTGTTTACAAACGACGAACTTAGAATGTTCGAGTCTCAGACTTTTTATTTCGTAAAACAATGATATTAGATCAAATAAATACGTCGCTTATAACACCCGCATATCACCAAATATTATTAAGTGCCAACGTGACAGAGGGTGAGTCCATCGCCGTCTCAGGCACTATAGATACGCCTTTGAATTTCTTCTCAGACATATGCATGTTTCCTCAGGATGTTTTCCTTTACAAAGCACATAGTGTGAAATAACTGCACAGAGATTTTTAGAAAAACGCATTAGTACAGACCCCGCTGGGATTGCATCTTGCGTCTCTTATGTAGCAGGCGAGTGCTTTAACCCCGAGGCCACCAAAGAAAATGTAAGAAATTTCATTTACGTAAATGTTTAACGAGTATTTTTTCAAACGGTTGATTGACATCTAATTGTTTTTAAATTTCAGGAAACTGCCAATCCACGTCGTATACAGGTACATTGCTATGTGCGTAACAATTACTATTTCCTTATTGGCAATCAACTGTTATTGTTACATAATATACTCACGCCTGTATTCATCGAAGGGGTAGGCATAGTTCTCGTAATAACAACACCCACTTTTCACCGAGATGATTAAGTGTCAACGTGACAGACGGCGAGTCTATTGCCGCCTCAAGCAATATTCGTCTTTAAATAACTTCACAGCATGTGCAGGTTTCCTCACGATGTTTTCCTTTGCCGAAAAGCACGTGGTTAAATACCTGGCGACATATCTTTCTATGTAACTTATTATTGATTAAATTTATTATTTTACGCAAGAGTTCTTTTAAAGGTGTCACCTTCAAAGCACCTATTTGTGCCCAGAATCTTAAATGCAACACAAACGTTTTTTTTAAATAAACGTTGCCTCAGTTACTCCTTGTAAGTTGTAACATAAGCTATCTGCTAGTGAAAGTCCCGTTAAAATCGGTCCAGCTTCGGAGATTAGCAAACAATTAACATTAGCAGACATTAGACTAACAGACAGCAAGACGAACAAATAGACAAAAAGATTTTTTTATGTGAGTACCGTATATACTTTAATATGAATTTAGTGAAAAGCTATTAATTGGGAATTACAAACAGACATTTCAAGTTGGTTTATCTATATAGTCAAAGTCAAAGTCAAAAATATCTTTATTCGATGAGACTTTTTACAAAGCACTTTCAAATCGTCAGAATGACATTATTATACAGGATTATACATACTACCGCCAGGTTCGGAAGGTTGCTTTTACTGAGAAGAACCTGGCAAGAAACTCAGTTATTACGCTTTTCATAAAAAAAATATACAATTTTAAGAACAAAAAATAACATAAATTCATGGACAAAGTTCCAATGCACAAATGTCGATAAAATTAACATAATTAAAAATCTATTAGTTCTACTTATAACTAAATGCGTAGCTTGAGATGACCAGCCCCCACAAGCAGCACCTGTTCACAAGTATGACGTGAATGCCAGCCATTGACCTCCTCAACCATCATAGAGGGAAGTGGACATATTATATAGATGTATAGAGTAGCTGTGCCCCGTTGTTCCTCCCAATGAGACATTATTTTTATTTAATAAGGACTTTATTTGCGGATCCCTAATTTATTGGCAATAAATCAAACCTTAATTACTCCTTGTAACTGTGCTATCGGTTCAGGAATTTCCCGGAACAAACGGATTTAACAGAGATTCATATTAATCAGTTTATTTTTTTAGTTAAACTTTCATATGCATGTGAGACACTGTTTATTTATAGTTACAAACAGACACTTCAATCTTATTTATATGTATAGATGAACTTGACTTTCGCGTTTATTGACAATCTTAGAAATTATAATATACCTACGAAGATTTTCAAATATTTAATATTCAACTATTATTTATACACATGCATGCTGATACAATGAAAAAGAAAAATATAATAAAAATAAAAATTATAAATAAAACACGGAATTTAAATTAGTGTCTGCGGGGATGGTGGCCAGTAAGCTGGCTGCGTTACCTCGCTGGATTGCTAAGCTAATCCTCTGACCGAGGTAAGAACCAGCTCGACGGTCACCAGAGACGTCAACCAGGCGTTTTGAAAGATCCTTAAAAAGGACCTTCGCATTTGGCCCCCATGGCCCCAAAGTGTCAACCCCAAACGGCAGAAATATACAATTATGACTGATATCTGCATATTTCCGCCGCTTGAGGTTTTCTGCACACACTGCCGCCGCCCCTGCTTGCCTCGAAAACTACATTACTCATATCAACATTTGAGTGTAATTTAACTAATGTGGCGGACAGTCGCCGTTAATGACGACAGTAATATTATGACAAAGACATTAGCTTTGAGGAAACTTTCTCTCGCGTTCTACATTCGCTAGTAGAAAGTAAATGTACTAATGACATAGTAAGCTTGCACTTTAAGCTAGAATAAAAACTAAAATATCATTGTACAGAGAGTCCATGAAATAGAAATACCGCCTCTCATGAAAATAAGTCTACGAGGGGCACAGATAACATAAATATGCTCACGCCATCCCAGAAGGGTCTCCGAACGGGTAGGCAGAGGCGTTGTAGCAACAACAGTGACAGGAGTGAGTTCATCGCCGTATCAGGCACTATACATGTGTCTTTGAATTTCTTCTCAGACATATGCAGGTTTCCTCACGATGTTTTCCTTCACCGTAAAACACGTGGTGTGGAGGGTATTTATGTATTAAGACGAAGACTAGACTAAAACTATGTCCATCCCTATATAAATCTGTATCACAGAAAGAGATGGAGCTACTTTTAAGCCAAGAATTCATGATCATTTCCCTGGCCTTAATCTCATACATTGTTGGGGTCGGCACTTGATTCAACCCGATGTTTTTCATCACTTGATTTTTATACGAAGCGACTGCTATCTGAACTTCGTAACCCCTTTAACGAGGAAAATCTGTGATCTGGGTTAAAGCAGTTGTCAGACCATTTTAGGACTCCGACTGACCTGTAACGATTGCCAAAGATGATAAATTGGCACCGGGACGTCGGTCCCGGTTGCTTAACGTGCTCTCCGAGGCACGGAGGGAACTCGGCCGGTCATTCAATTACTGGCTAGGGTTAGGGTTGCTTAACTTCGCTGATCGAATGATATGCGCAATAGCAACTGAGCCAAGAGCTCCTTCCTCTTTTAAGCCAAGAATTATCTTAGTATATATTTAAAAATAAGGGGTTTGGTGATTATAATGCGTACGAAGTATGTAGTTATCGTGAAACAGTGTAACAACCTCTTCAATTAAAAAGTCGATTTCTTTTGCTACTTAATGACAGGAACACGTGACATTAATACAGACAGACCGACGTAGCGTGAACGCAATGAAAACATTTTTAACGTGGAGAATCCATTTTGGATAAACACCATCGCAGTGACAGCCGTGTTTCAAGTTAAACATGTTTTACGTTGACGATATCGTCTGCGTATTTTTCTCATTGCAGTGACGACGAAAAAAGAGTACTATGGAATACAATCCAGAATCGAAGAGGAAAGATGATTGGCCACCTTGACGGGTTCTTTAATTCTTAGAAGGAAAAGTAGAAGGGAAGAGAGGAAGACCCAGGATAACATACATGAAACAAGTTAAGGAAAAGATGTCTGTCATGACGTATAAGGAGGTCAAAGAGATGGCACTGGACAGAGACAAATGGAAAGAGTTGCATCGGTTACACCGACAAGAGTTATTACTCTTAAAATTATGATGATGATGAGTGACGACGACCGCATTTGTCTAAACCTATAATATTCATATTCATATATTTTATTGCAATTATTTTGTTACATGATACAACATAAACATAATTATAATTGTTACATTTATGTGTAACTAACATAAACCCTGTTAGGGCGCAGCAATGTGAGAGGCGCTACTTAACATTATATAATAATATATTTTCTAGTATTTGTTTCTATTATATATCTATACCATACTATATATCTATCAATAAGAAATATTAATTAATTAAACATACTTCACTTATTCCTTTCTTAATACCTATTATAAATATAAATGTAACACAGCTTATTGAGATCATAACTTTCCATTCCTATTTATCTAGTTAGTTAGTTTTTCTATATATAACAATAACTAATATACTAATACTTGGGGCATTGAAGGGTTATGTCGGATGCGCAACCACCTGCCTACCAGATCCAAAGTTCTTCTTAATAAATCCAAATTCTATTTAAACCGCGGGGCTCAGCTTGTCTATATATCTATATCTATCATCATCGTCCCTGACCTTATTCCATACATTGTTGGGGTCGGCACTTGATTCAACCCGATGTGGCTGATCACCTGATGTTTATACGAAGCGACTACTATCTGACCTTCGTAACCTCTTCTATGAGGAAAATCGGTAATCAGAGTTAAACCAGTTGTCAGACTTTCTAAGGTCTCTGGCTGACCTGTAACGATTGCCAAAGATGTTAAATTGGCAACCGGGACCGAAGGTTTAACGTACTCTCCGGGGTAAGGAGGGAACTCGGGCGGTCACCCATGTATATCTAAACAGATAAATTAAATTGTGTCTGTTTGTAATTCCAAAATGTCAGCTTTTCACAGATTTTTTTTATTTTTGTCTGTCTGTCTGTTTGTTCTGGCTAATTTCCGAAACGGCAGAACCGATTTCAGCGGGACTTTCACTGGTAGATAGCTAATGTTACAAGGCAACTTAAGCTACTTTGATTAAAAAACACGGCTTTACAGCTACTTGTAAATAAAATGATTACTAAGAGATTTAAGGGAAAAATCCGTTGAAGAGTTATCCCCATACGTTGCATTATCCAGAAATTGTTAAGAAAATAAATATTGTTTCAATGGTGCGCATCGATGTTCCTACGGGAATCGTGTGATACTCCCAATACGAGACGTATCGAGTTCCATTCCAATGTAATAAAATCAGACTCGCGATGATAACAGTTTTTACTCAAGCCTATTTCAAACTCGTACGAAAGCGTAGGACTACGATTAGTATAGACTGTCTATAATAAAGAGGAAAGATTTGTATGTTTGTAACAAATTGGCTCAAAAAGTGCTGGACCGATTTCAAAAATTCTTTCACTATTTGAATGCTACATTATTACCAATTAATATAGGCTATATTTTATCCCTGTACTCTTAAGGGAACGGGAACTACGTGGGTGAAACCGCGTGACGTAGTAAATAATGAAATCCTTGCAGTGACACAATGAAAACTACTGCTAGCACATTGACTCCACTCCTAGTTCTCCCCCGGGAACTGGCCTTACTCACCGCAACAACAGAACACCACTCAAAAGTAGTATTTATATGTCTGCGATCTTATGTAAGCCCGGCAGCTCCAAATATGGAATCTCCCTTCAAAAGAGCTTAGTAAGCAGCTATTGCTTAAGTACTCAGATTTGTATAGATATTGATAACATAATCACTTATATATACTCACGCCATCCCAGAAGGGTCACCGAAGGGGTAAGCTGAGGTGTGCTAACAACAACACCCACATTTCACCGAATATAATAATATGATTAAATGCCTTTTATATAGCATGTTTTCCATGATAAAGGAGTTGGAGATTCGATTGTCGATGAATATATTTTGAAAACCTTGAATACTATAGTCAAAATTAAATTTCCTTAACAAATATTATAATATTAGCGTGGATTTGGAAATCTGTCAATAATAAATTACACCTCCGCAATCCATTCAAGGTAACGTGACAGAGGAAATTTTTTGTAACTACTTAATTATCTGGCTATAAAAGATGAATGACATGAGTTTTTTATACGATAGGTATATAAATTGGTCAAGGGACTCGGCGAAGTTAAGCAATCCCCAATAAAGGAAAGTAGATGGATCGGTGATCACATGAGCTAGGCTATAGATTTTATTTTTCTTAACCGATTTTTACGGAAGATTATAAGTTAAGAGCCGTGGTAGCCCGGGGTTTGAGCAGTCGCCTGATACACAAGCGACGCAACTTCGAATCTCAGCGGACTTGTTCCTATGAGTTTTTCGAAATAACTTATGTGCAGTGATTTCTCACCACATGCTTTACGGTACAGGAAAACATCGTGAGGAAACCAGCATATGTCTGAGAAGTAGTTTAAAGACGTATGTATAGTGCCTGAGACGGTGATGGACTCACCTTCTGTCACGTTTAAACATATTTAGTGAAATGTGGGAGTTGTTGTTACAACACCTCTGTTTACCACTTCGGGGACTCTTCTGGGATGGCGTGAGCATATTTATTAATTTATTTTAAGTTGGCTAAATCCCAACAAATTTCACCAACCTGAATAAAATTGCAGGGCAAACAGTGTAAATATGAATCAGTCGGAGCAGACCTTGGTTGGTTGAATGAAACACCGTAACTTGGGCACTCCTGGTATTTAATAATTCCACGCTACGTAAGGAAATATGTGTGCTATATATGTTATGAAAAGAGACTTTCGACAGCGCGATTTAAAAATATATAACGCCATCTTGTGGGAAATAGTTACACTAACTTGGTGAAGGGTATTCTACGTTTAACACACATATTGCCGTTTGTGACTGTTTTATATTTGTTGGAGTATCTCATTCAAGAAAATTCTATGTATGCTCTTAAGCACTATTAAATTAATCATAAATGATAATATATTTATGTATTTAACTTTCATTTTGCGGTTTGCAAACACAATTATAATAACAATGAGACCATTAAAAATCATTTTGCATCACTAACTATGAATATTCAACTGTTTAAGTAGTTCATGAACAAGCTTTCTTTGTTTCAAACAGTTTCGTACAACACTGACTTAATCTTGTTAACCCACTTTTGGACTTTCAATAATTATTTAAATATTAAGAAGTTTGAATTATTTATTTCATCCAAAAAATATATAATTCAAACCTCATAAACTTCTTATACGGTCGAACTCCTCCTTTATTTGAAGTCGGTTACAAAAATTTTTTTTTTCGGATACTTAAATTTTATTTATCTCTTGTGTGTACATATTGTGTATAGATTTTACAAATATATATATATATTCCAAATTTACCGCTTCTAACTTGACGAGAGTATATGTTAAATTCGAATTTGAATTTGAAGGATTAATTTAGGCTTTTTTAAAGATGGGTTTCGGGTGAAACTCTTGCCGGTTCTTCTCAGAAGACTAGTTTCCGAACCGGTGGTAAATTCCTCGACATTCATAAGTGCCTTACCAGGGCTTAAACTGAATAAATCATTTTCATTTTCATTTCCAAACTGCGGGTCACATCTATTTTAATGTATATGATGAAGAATCTAAATCAATACTTTAAAGTACAGTTCGATTCATAAATATCATTATAGAAAAAAAAATAACGATCAATAATAGTTTTTTTAAATATCGAACATAGTGATAGGCACCTACATTTATGTGTTTATAAAACAGGCGAGCCTCAACGGACGCAACAACTCTAATCATAATTTTATTCAAAGGTTAAAAAGTTATATTGCGTGCCATCTGTGCCTAAACACGCCAAACGAACCACACAATAAATTAATAATACTTTGTTATTCACTAGAGTAAACATCAAATCTGTTCAGTTGTAATTTGAATCTTTTTCGAATACGTTACCCACGTCATGTTTTATGTAGTACATAATGAAGTTGATGTGGGTAAATTGAATTCACTATTTAAATATTACGAACAAACAAACCTGTTGATAAAAATATTCCTTTTCATTTATATTATATATATAAATATTCTTTTTTTTTATCGAAACCTTGAATGGAAACAAAAAATAGACAATAAGTTTTACATTTTAAACAAAAAAATACGCATGATTAATTGGTACTGGGTCGTTTCGAGATCCTGTTAAATATGAATTATACAAAAAACAGTTCTAAATGTGTCGACAAAAGAATTAAAATCGATCGCAACACACAACGTATCGTACGCAGTGCGAACACGAGCCGATTTCTACAAGCCGATTGCCACTTTCACTCAGAGAAACTGAGGGTTTTTGTCCATTGTCGCTCGGCGCGCAACGATCGCGGATTTCGAATGTCGAACACCAGTGACGGATTTCGAATTTCGAACATACACTCATTTGGAACACATTCCACAGGTATAATTTAAAAAAATTTGAAAAAAATTATAAAAAAATTAATCAAAGTTTTTTAGAATTTTTTTTGTTTTATTTTAGTCCTATTTAAGTTTATATTGAACAATTAATTATTACGTAATAATAATTATGTTACATAGTGCACTGACAAGGAAGAATTTCAAGACTTTTTTGTCAATAATTAATTTTATTCCATTTAAAATACCTACTATATTATTAATTATCAAATTTAAAAACGCCGCCGTGCAGTTTTATGTAAAAAATTGCTCAAAAAATATTACGGAAGCTCGTACTTATTCAAAGTCTAATAATATTTATAAATCTCACTAAAAAAACATCAATTTATAAATTGCTTATAAAAAAAAGCTTATTCATCGTAATATTTTGCTCGTGACCTAGTTAGGCAAATATAAAAAAAAACCAAAAAAAATACGTACCATTTTCTCCAAATTCCACAAAATATAATTCCAAATACAAAAATCTTTCGCACCACTTAACTAGCACAGTACAGTCGTCCACAGAAAAAGCACGTCAAAAAACCACTCCAAGAAAGATATACCACTTTATTATATAAAACTATGTTCGTTAAAATTTTATATATCTCGTTGTTTATAATGTTTATATAAACATGACGTCCTGTCGTCTGTCTGTGTTGAGAGACAGTCGTGGACTGGCTGATGGTAGGAAAGTATGAAGGAACGCTGTTAACATTCTGTGGTGCGCGCGAGTCGATATGCGGACCTAACTGTCTTGAGACTTGACGTGAATTTTAAGCTGAGCTTAAAAATGAGAGTGATGTATTTACGTTATGGTTGTTTAACATGTTGTACAAATCTTTATAAATATACAGATAAATGAAATATAAGTGTCTGTTTGTAATTCCAATAAGCAGCTTTTCACAAAAAAATCAAAATCAAAAATATCTTTATTCGATTAGACTTTTTACAAAGTACTTTCAAATCGTCTGAATGACATAATTATACAGGATTATACATGTTACCGCCAGGTTCGAAAGGTTGCTTTTACTGAGAGGAACCTGGCAAGAAACTCAGTAATTACTCTTTTAAAAAAAAACAATTTACAGCTTTGAGTAATACAATATAAATCATAAAAAATATATATAAGCCCATGGACACAGTTCCAGTGCACAAAAGTCGATATAAAAAAAAATTTAAACTAAAAATAAGAACTACGAATAATTGTGTAGCTTGAGATGACCAGCCCCCACAAGCAGCACCTGTTCACAAGTATGACGAGAATGCCAGCCATCGCCCTCCTCAACCATTATAGAGGGAAGTATATATGAAAGCACATATATACGGTAAATAAATGAAATCACCAATTTTTTTTCTCTATGTCTGTCTGCCTGTGTGTTTGTTTGGACTAATCTCGGGAACGGCTGGACCGTTTTAATCGGGACTTTCACTAGCAGATAGCTGATGTTTCAAGGAGTAACTAGGGCTACTTTTTTATTAAACAAATTAGGGTTCTGCGAATTAAATCATGACAGCTGAGACTTAGTCAGCTAGTATAACATATGTTATAAGGAAATAATAAAATTCATTGTTATTCTAATTTGGACACTTAAGATTTAAATTATTTTGATATTACGTTAAAAGTTCTGTGAACTTTAAAAAAATGTTCCGACTAAATGGCTGCACAATTTTGACGGACCTTCACTTACAGATAGCTGTCGTTATGAGGAGCAACTGAGGCTACTTTTATTAAATTAATAAAAAGTTCTACGAAGTAAAGCCACCCGTGAAGATAAATCTAAGCTAGTTTCTACCCCAAACATAAAAAAATGCTTTCATAACCCACTAACAGTATATTCCGTCACGATACATACATACATACATATGCTCACGCCTGTATTCCCCGAAGGGGTAGGCAGAGGTGTTGTAATCACAACACCCACTTTTCACCGAAGATTATTAAGTGCCAACGTGACAGATGGTGAGTCCATCGCCGTCTCAGACACTTTACATACCTCATTGAATTACTTCTCTGAAATTTGCAGGTTTCCTCACGATGTTTTCCTTCACCGTAAAGCACGTGGTGTGAAATTACTGTACATAAGGTTTTTTTAGAAAAACTCATTTGTACAGGCCCCGCTGGGATTCGAACTTGCGTCGCTTGCGTATCAGGCGACTGCTCAAACCTCAAGGCCACCACGGCTCTTCGCTCGCTTCTCCGTCACGATATATTTTTCAAACAGCATCGCTTCCTAATATTGATTTAAATTAATGGCATCTAAAACACAAAGTCGCATGAAAGCTCTATTAGCTTACTAAAAGTATCAAGATTACTTGCGTTTTAAATATAAAATTTATTAAAATATTGTTGTTGAAGTAAATATAAGAAATAAAATAAATATGCTCACGCCATCCCAGACTTCCGGGACCCTACCCGAAGGGGTAAGCAAAGGTGTTGTATCAACAACACCCACATTTCACCGAATATGATCAAGTGCCAGCGTGACAGAGGGTGAGTCCATCGCAGTCTCAGGCACTATACATAAGTCTTTCAATTACTTCTCAGACATATGCAGGTTTCCTCACGATGTTTTCCTTCACCGTAAAGCAAGTGGTGTTAAATAACTGCACATAAGTTTTTTTTTTAGAAAATCTCATTGGTACAAGCCCCGCTGGGATTCGAACTTGCGTCGCTTAGCAGACGACTCTAACCCTAAGGCCACCAAGGCAACTGTCGAATATTTGATTTCTTTTCATCCCCTTATGGTCCTCTCCTCATGGCTCGTGTGTGAACGAGACGAAAAATGCCCAAAATATTCAGTTCTCGCCATTATGTTACTTCCTTGATGCATATTAAATATAATATTAGTGTCAAAATAATGAATATTTTTAGATCTAAATAAGGAATAGAAAAGCAAGAGAAATGGAAGAGAAAAGCACATTCCGTCGACACCATTTTTTTTATTTGGCAAACTTTTACAGCAGATAACGCACTAATTATTGGTTCCACTCATGTCTTGGAGAACATTTCTTGCTAGGGTAATGTCCTTCACCGTAAAGCACGTGGTGTGAAATCACTACACAAACCTTTTGAGAAAAACTCATTGGAGCAAGCCGCTGGGATTCGAACTGAAACCCGACGGCCAAAGCTTCTTACTTCATGCCGTTGCTTTTAAATACAAGAGTGCTATGTATTAGTGAGAGACCAATCTTAATATATATAAATCTCGTGTCACAATGTTTGTCCTCAATGGACTCCTAAACCACTTAACCGATTATAATAAAATTCGCACACCATGTGCAGTTCGATCCAACTTGAGAGATAGGATAGTTTAAATCTCAAATTATAGTCGCATATTTTATCCCATTACTCCCACGGGAACGGGAACTACGCGGGTGAAACCGCGGGACGTCCGCTAGTAGCATATAATAAAAAAATATGAGAGTGTGTTTGCTTGCTTGCACCTGCTAATTTCAAAAACTACAGGGGACCAACAATGATTGTTTAATTCTACGTTACCAAGATGAAACGTCTGAGCTCAGAAGTTCTTAATACGCGCTGCTTAAACCGATGATGTTAGGTCCCTTGGTTTGATTTTAAAATGATTTAAAATCAAAACTAATATATAACATTTCCATGTCACAATGTTAGTTACCGTACTCCTCTGAAACGGCTGGACCGATTTGTATGAAATTTTGTGTGCAGAAGAGATAAGGGTGACCACCCCAAAAAAATATATGGCAATACAACGTTTGTTGGGCGCAGCTAGTAATGTTACAAAGAGGAAATATTTGTAACGAATTAGCTCAAAAAGTACTGGACCGATTTGGAAAACTCTTTTAGCAATTAATAGCTGCATTATCAGCAAGCGGGAACCACGCGGGTGAAACCGCGTGACGTCCGCTAGTGTCCATATAAAGGGCAGAGACATACTGGGTGTCAAAGAGAACCTGCTTATTTGACATTGGAGAGGCCGCGCCACCACGACGTGAATGCGTGTGTTCAGCTAATTGATTTATCATTATATCAATATAAATGGAGCTGTGGTGGCCATGGAGTTTGAGCAGTCGCCTCCTATGCAAGCGACGCAAGTTCGAATCCCAGCGGGGCCTGCACCATTAATATCTAAGCATCGTGAGGAAACCTACATATGCCTGTGAAGTAATTCAAAGACGTATATATGCGAAAGACTCACATAATAATTTGGATATTGTTGTTCCAACACCTCTGTTTACCCCTTAGGGGACCCTACTGGGATGGCGTGAGCATATATTTTTAAATATAATAATACCTAGTTGTCACGAGACATAAGAGAGAGGAATATCTGGTAGATAATGTAGCAATACCAATATCTTTCCAACACTTCAATAGTATCATTGCCTTATGATCACACTTGCAAAACAATTCGTAGCACACACGTCGAAAAGTGAAAGCGAATCGTTAATCGTTTCCGACGGGTACCGAAATCGGTTGCAATTGCTTGTTACGAGTTCAGTTATGTTAACTAATTAAACAGTTGCATGATACGGACTGCTGATGGCTGGCATTCTCGTCATACTCGTGAACAGGTGCTGCTTGTGGGTGACAACTCATCTGTCAAATATTAATGACAGGAGGATTGTAAAAAGTCAACTAAATTTTATATCGTCGGGGTCACCAATTTGGGATACAATTAAAACATTATCATTAATATTAAGGTTTATATTTCCCGCTCTACATTTTCTTACAGTCTAAAATCTAGTTGGCTTTCTACAATCCTCTTGTCATTAATATTTGACAGATGAGTTGTCATTTGTGAGACGCCACAGGGGCTGGACATCTCAAGCTACGCATTTAGATATAATTAGAACTACTAGACTTTTCTTTATGTTAATTTTTATCGACATTTGTGCATTGCAACTGTGTCCATGGGCTTAAAGTGAAAAATTGGTGCTATTATTACAACACCTCTGCCTACTTCTTCGGGGAATACAGGTATGAGAACATGTATAATCGTTGTTCAGTTCAATTATAGGGTTAGAGTTTACTTTCCTATGTCAGTAATAGTTAGCTTAACAAGTATGTAAGGAACAATGTCAAGTAATTTTACAACCGCAAGGAGAAAACTAGATCAAACCAAACGATCACCGAACGAAAGTCTAATGACTATAAAATATATATATGATCACGCCATCCCAGAAGGGTCCCCGAAGGGGTAAGCAGAGGTGTTGTAACAACACCCACATTTCACCGAATATGATCAAGTGCCGTCTCAGGCACTATACATACGTCTTTGAATTACTTCTCAGACATATGCAGGTTTCCTCACGATGTTTTCCTTCACCGTAAAGCACGTGGTGTGAAATAGCTGCACACAAGTTTTTTAGAAAAAATCATTGGTACAGGCCCCACTGGGATTCGAACTTGCGTCGCTTGCGTAGCAGGCGACTGCTCTAACCCCAAGGCCACCACGGCTTTTTCTATCTATGTCTATAAGATCTTTGTTCCTTTATCTTCAGCTATATTCATAGCCTTTGTTTTGCATCTGAAAGCGATTTTACCTTGACGACCTAATCCGAGAGGAATAGGATTCTACAGTGCCTTTGATTTGATTCGTTGCATACAAATGAATCTATAATCTATACAAATAAACAAAATTGGCTAGTCTGTTTGTAAATCCAATTTAACAGGTTCTTACTTAAACCAAAGGAAAGATCGTTTTTTTTAATGTTGCCTGTCTGTCAGTTTGTTCCGGATAATCTCTGGAACGGCTGGATAGATTTTTGATGGGGCAGTCACTGCCAGATAGCTGATGTCTTATGTTTTTTTTTTTTGTATATTTTCGCGATTTAATACGAAAATATTTGTATCATTATGCATTGATATTATGATTACGGCGTAGAAATTTTTGATTTACAATTCTTTTTTTCCATTTCGCTGATGTTACGAGGAATTACTACGAGTAACATTATCTAATATATAACATTCTCGTGCCACAGTTTTCGTTGCCATACTCCTCCTAAACGGCTTGACCGATTTTGATGAAATTTTTTGTGCTTATCCGGTATCTATGAGAATCGGCCAACATCTATTTTTCATCCCCCTAAATGTTAGGGGTACTCCACCCCAAAAAAAAATATGGCAATACAACGTATTGGCACAGCTAGTTATACATAAAAATTAAGGGTTTCGCAAAGCTACCCTTTAAATCAAGTCTACCCGAGTGAAACCTCGCGGCAAAGCTAATGTTTTATAATATTAAGAAACTGAAAAGCTTGTGTTATGAACGCGCAAATCTCAGGAACTATTACTATTGGTTTGAATTGAAAAAATTGTTTGTGTTACAATGAAAATGAAAATGATTTATCCAATTTAGGCCCTGGTAAGGCACTTGATGAATGTCGAGGAATTGACCACCGATTCAGAAACTAGCCTTCTGAGAAGAACCGACAAGGAACTCCGCTGGCATCATGTACAAATTAATTGTAGACAATTATTAATTACAATAAAATAAAATTAAGTTAGATAAGTCATTTATCAAGGAAAGTTATTAGGCTTTATAGCATCACGCAGCAACGAAAAATTGTTTGACAAAAATGTATACCCTAAGCCTTCACGAGGGAAACCACGGCACAACTAGTACAAGATAAATAAATAACAAAGCTATAACAGCATTGTTATTTACTACAAATAACCTGCCAAATAAGCTATAAATAAAAACACTCTCCTCAGATAAAACCCATCTATTAATCAAGCAAATAACTCATAGATTTGCTTAACAAACTATCGGGGTAGTACAAGAGACCAGAATCTGAAGACCTCTATTGATTGTTGAACTATCCCCTCTTTGTTTATAAAGTGTACGGATATTGAGAAGCAGGGGAGGTCAACGCGGCTGGTAATCAAGAACTACTTTCACTCGCCACGTACATTTTGCAACTGACCTTAATATAATGTTGTTAAGAATAGTGCATTGACTGAGAAAATATATATTAATGCACTCCAATGCATAATCACTACGTGAAATGCAGCTGAGATTTAAAATCCAAAAATAATCTGATCAATTTTTTTTATTGATTGTACTTAATTCAATCTATAAATATGTATGTACAGATAAATAAAATTGAAGTATCTACCTATTTGTTTTATAAAAGTATATACGATTCAATATTAAATTTACAAAAAAAAAATATTTATATCAGTCTGTCTGTTGGTTTGTTCCGGCTAATCTCTGAAACAGCTGGCTCGATTTCAATGAAACTTTCAGTGACAGATACCTGATGTTTCAAGAAATAATTTAGGCTACTTCTATTTAAAAAAATATGGAAGTACGAGCTGGTGAAGCCTTGGGGCACAGCTGGTAGTCAAATTATATATAGCCCATACATAACACAGACGTGCCTTGCATATCGTTACACCCTCGTATAATTTAGCTATCACGTAAATGTATTTATATTATATATTCTTTGTGTTATTCTGATGTGTAAGTTATATTATTGTAAAGTTTCATTAAAACTCAAGCAGTAGTTTCTGCGTGAGAAACAAACGTACATACATATCCAAATTCTTACAATCTTTCGCGTTTACAATATACTAGTGGACATCACGCGGGTTCACCCACGTACTTTGCGTTCCCGTGGGATATAATATAGCTTATATTAATCAGTGATAATAGAGCATTCAAATGGTGAAAGAATTTTTAAAAACGACAATTGATTTTTTTAAGCCAATTCGTTACAAACATACTTACATTTACATAAAAAATCTCTATATAACATTGCTACATTGGTGTCAATTGAAGATCAAATTGTTCAAAAGATCATAATTCAAAGACGTCTAGATTTTATTGTAAACATATTCTCACTTGCCGTGTCTACCGTCAGTCGACATTTCAATAAAATACTAGCTCGCCTTGAAAAAGTTATCGACACTTTGTTGTTATAAATATATAATTTAAAAAACATTCAACAAGGTCTGATAGTATAAAAATCAGTAGCGACATCTAGATGCTGGACTGAGTATGACGCAAGATAATTTATTGTGTACCCCTATCACGGGTTTGCCACCGTTTTCGTAATCTTTACTCGCTAGCGTCTGCGCCGAATATTAGTGTGAGGAATTGTGCAGCGACTCCTAGCGGTGACGTGAAGAACTAAAATATCTCATACAAATATTGCGAGTGACGCTAGTGAGTATAGATTACGAAAACGGTGGTAAATCCGTGATAGGGATACTGGTTAATAGTCAGTTACTTGTGCGATTCCTTGAACGCGCAATAGTAATTTTATCAGTCTGTCTGTATGGCGACGCGAATAAAATCCATGAATACCCCCTACTATTATTATATCGCTGAGCGCTCATACCTCCTGACGGCACTCGTGGCTCAAGAACGTATTGACACATATGAACGCCGGTGATATCCGTCATCACCCTGATCTTATCCCATACATTGTTGGAGTCGTCACTTGATTCAACCCGATGTGACTGATCACCTGATTTGTATGCGAAGCGACTGCTATCTGACTTTCGCATTCCTTTAACGACGAAAATCGGTGACCTGGGCTAAACCAGTCGTCAGACTATTCTAGGCCTTCAACTGAACTGTAACGATTGCCAGAGATGGTAAATTCGCAACCGGCATATCGTGCTCTCCGAGGCACGGAGGGAATTCGGGCGGTCACCTATCTTACTGGCTAGGGTTAGGGTTGCTTAACTTCGCTGATCGAATGATATGCGCAATAGCAACTGTGCCAGCTCCTATCAGTCCTACAATGAATGTATGAATGTATTATATACTCATAATGATAGTCATGGTGAAAGGTGGTATTTACTTTCATAATTCATGATTCACACAATGTTATACGGATATTATAAATATTCCGGATATCAACACTGTTATTAAGAATAGTGCTGTCACTATGATTACTAATGGAAGTGACATAATAAAAATATACATGGATATAGCATGAGAGTTTTTCACATGAATTCTACTAATATTAACGCGAAAGTTTATAAGTCCGCATGCATGATTCATTACCGAATTTCGGTCACACTCTGCATTCTTTATTGGGTCACTCTCATAGTACGATGGGAGGCAATTCGACACGACCGGAGAGAGATCAGGCGGAGGGCCAACGGTGCAACGTGCTGATTGGCGTACTTACTAACCACTACATGAGGAGATAGTGTCATATATATATGTATATAATAGAACATATACATTTTATGTAAATTGTTCAGAAGTAAAATCCTATGCAGACAAAGTTGTGGGCACCAGCTATTGCATACATACATACTTAGGTATATTTTTTACATGTGCTCACGCCTGTATTATAGATGGGACTTAGCATAACTGGCATAAGAGCCGTGGTGGCCTTGAGGTTTTAGCAGACGCCTGCTACGCAAGCGACGTAAGTTCGAATCCCAGCGGGACCTGTACCAATGAGTTTTTCTAAAAAACTTATGTACTGTGATTTCACACCACGTGCTTTACGGTGAAGGAAAATATCGTGAGGAAACCTGCATATGTCTGAGAAGTAATTCAATGACGTATGTAAAGTGTCTGAGACGGCGATGGACTCACCATCTGTCACGTTGGCACTTAATCATCTTCGGTGAAAAGTGGGTGTTGTGATTACAACACCTCTGCTTACCCCTTCGGGGAATACAGGCGTGAGCATATGTATGTATGTATGAATGATCCAATGGGAAAAATATATTCAAGTGTTACATAGCCCATTTATCGAGGAAGGCTGCATATCATCACGCTAAGACCAATCGCAGTTTAAAGTTGGCGTTAGTAATTGGAGGAAAGGGCAGGCTACTTTTTAAAAAAAAACATAAAAGCTATGCGGGTGAAACCATCGGACACAGCTAGTTTAAAATACAATTCATGCAACGAACTCTCCATCTGTCACGTTAAGCTCTAATCAAAGAAGATGAAAAGAGGATACTATACCTACCTCTTCGGAGACTTCTGGGAAAGCTTGAGCTTAGATTAAAATCAAGGATGCCAGTGATCTGAACCACATAATCACCGGACATTGCATCGCACTTCACCACCGCAGGCTTTCACGGCTAACCGGTACATACCCAGCACTTCCTGCAACTAATACCGACCTATATCCGCCTCCACAACTGTTATTAACTGCTAATTTGTTTCGTACACTACAACCAGTTTTTCTAAGTACTTTGACTTGAAATTGTCTTCGCTTGACACAATGGAGCCTTAATTTTGTAATAAAACTCGTGATTTTTGTAAATGTGTAATAGCAATAGTTTGAACAACTTATAGCAGTTTAGATGAAGTCGCAAGTTTTTTGAATGAACGAGGGAGTAAAAGCAAAGTGAATGAATGACGTATGATTGTATGAATGTATGAATATAAGATGATCGAGTATGGAGGCGCTCGAGCCGAAACAGAAATAATTCATTCAAAATAAAAATTATTTAATTCAGGAATGATTTTGTGAATTCAGAAGTAAGTCAGTATAGTGCCTGAGACGGCGACGGACTCACCATCGGCACGTTGGCACTTATTAATTTTCGGTGGAAAATAACACCACCGCTGGTAAGTAGAGGAGAAGAGAAGTCCATCCCAGAGGAGTCCCTAAAGGTACCCAATGGGATGGTGTGAGCTTATTTATTTTTCGCTATCTGTTCCCCGTGGTGTCACCCGCGTAGACTGAACTTCACAGGATTTATTTCTAGGAACCCAAAAAAGGGTTTTTCTTAAAATCTGATATTTTCCAAAAAAAGTTCAATTAAAATCGTTCTAGCCATTTCAGAGATTAGCCGGGACAATCTGGCAGACACACAAACAGATAAAGAAAAAATAATATTTAATTAAATGTAATGTAGTTTCTTAGACTTTTAGGAAAAAAGCTGTTACTTTGAAAGTACAAACAGACAATACAAATGTATTAATCTATATAGATATAGATTTAAAAATATAGATATAGAATTAAAAGAGCCGTGGTGACCTTGAGGTTTGAGCAGTCTGCCTGCTATGCAAGCGACACAAGTTCAAATCCCAGCGGGATGAATTTTTCTAAAAAAACTTATGTACAGTGATTTCACACCACGTACTTTACGGTGAAGGAAAAAATCGTGAGGAAACCTGCATATGTCTGAGAAGTAATTCAATGACATATGTAAAGTGTCTGAGACGGCGATGGACTCACCATCTGTCACGTTGGCACTTAATCATCTTCGGCGAAAAGTGGGTGTTGTGATTACAACACCTCTGCCTACCCCTTCAGGGAATATAAGCGCGTTTTCACCCTTTTATTTCAGTATCAGGACAAAGTATTTTTTTAGGAAACAGAGTTTTGACACGTTCTGTGTATGAAGACGTAAAGCTTCCAAACTCGCCGCTTGGGGCGCTTTTTATCGCTCCCATACACAATGAGGAATATACGCAGACGATGTCGTTAACGTTAAACATGCTACAACCTATATTTAGGGCACAGTGTGATTCGATGGCTACGCGAGGTTATGTACGAGGAACTATTATGAAATAAACAACAAATGAGAACGGTGTGTCGTGAACGTTTGTGTTGTTACCTCAATGTCTATTGAACCGACAAACATGATAGACTCATGTGAAATCAATACTATTATACTAGTTTACACCTGCAGCTTCGCCTGCGTGGCATTAAGATTTCACAATCAACCTTTCTACCCCCTAAAACACATTAGGAGGGAATTTTGGAAACCCCTGTCAACACGACAGGGGTTTCCAAAATTCCTAACTAAAAAAAAAAAAAAATATACTAACTTATGTATTTATAGTTCGTTGTACACCATATTTTCTAAAGGTGGTGGGGTTTTAGGAGATACCTGCTACGCAAGCGACGCATGTTCGAATCTCAGCGGTCTGTAAAAACGTAAATGCAGTGATTTCACACCACATGCTTTACGGTGAAGGAAAACATCGTGATAAAATAAAAATAAATATGATCTTTCCATCCCAGAAGGGTCCCCGAAGGGGTAACCAGAGGTGTTGTAACAACAACACCCACATTTCACCGAATATGATTAAGTGCCAACGTGACAGAGGGTGAGTGCATCGCCGTCTCAGGCACTATACATACCTGCATATTATGTCTGTGAAGTAATTCAAAGTCGTATTTCTAGTGTTTGAGACAGCTATAAATTCACCATATGTCTGTCAAGTTGATATTTAATCATGTTCGGTGGAATGTGGGTGTTGTTATAACAACTCTGCCTACCCTTTCGGGAAACGCAGGCATCATATGAGTATTTTTTGTAAACCATATTTTCTAAAGTAGAGTTGATATGCTTTTATAGCTCAAGGCAATATCTTCCATACAATCATTGGAATCAATATAGTTGCAGTCGGGAGATAAGTTTCTTGGGATTTGGAGAGTCAGGACACTGGTAAGCGTGTACTGCAGCCTGTAAACATGACACACAACAGTGTCACATTAGCGAATTGCCTGATAAAGAATGGAACCACAGTGCCAGCATAGTAAGAGGTGAAAGATTCCGACTATAGCTAGCAAAGGGCCTCGACTCGATCCAAAAGCTTCCTACTTTAAGCCATCCTAAACACAAGTACGTTACAATGCCACGATGTAACAATACATAGACACAGTATAAATATGCGCTTTACAAACAGTAAGGAACCTAAGAGAGTCCGACAGCAGGTTTAAACCAGATTACCCATTTTCTTCGTAAAACGGACGAAGGTCAGATGGTAGTCGCTTTGTATAAAAATCAGGTGATCAGCCACATCGGGTTGAATCAAGTGCAGACCCCAACAACAAGTGATAAGGTCAGGGACGATAATGATGATAAGGAGCAAGGAATAAATGCTTTTTTTTTAATAATTACACTTGAGCGTGAGGTTTGTCAATAATAAAATTTACTTTTATATTAAAAGGACAAAAATATGCTTACGCCATCCCAGAAGGGTTCCGAAGGGGTGTTGTAACAACACCCACATTTCAACATTTCATGGAAGATGATTAAGTGGCGTACAGTGAGTCCATCGCCATCTCAGGCTCTATACATACGTCTTATTGTCTGAAACTTCTCAAACAATTTCCTCACGATGTGTTCCTTCACCGTAAAGCACGTAGTTTGAAATAACTGCACATTTGTTTTTTTAGAGAAACTCATTGGTACTGGCTCCACTGGGATTTGAACTTGCGTCGCTTTCGTAGCAAGCTACTGCTCAAACCCCAAAGCTACCACGGCTTTATTTATTAACTGTCACAATAATGTAGATTGATCGGATTGAAGTTTTGAAAAAGTCGGTAGAAACATATGACGTGGTACCTCTTACTGAGGATACTCGTAGATGTATGCGTCGGTGAGTGTGTTGTGAGATTTTAAACCATTTGCTCATACATTCCTTACTGGTTGTAAAGCTTATATTTATACTGTGACATAGATGTCACAAGACATATGGGTAAATGTCCAGCGAGTACACACGCACACAGTAAAGTGCTTTGTGTAATCGACCGTGACTAGATTTTTGTGTGAACGACCTTGTCCAGCTAAAGATACCTGCTTGTTCGTTTAATACTTATTGTGCTTGATATAGAGACTAAAGCTCCTAACAACTTCCTACTAATATAATTAATAGATCAGGATAATCTACCTTAGAATAATTTGGCCTTACAACATCGTCAGTGTACCTCGAAAGGGAAGAGGAGAGGAGCCTCGATTAGACTTTTAACAAAGTACTTTCAAATCTTCAGAACGACATAATTACACACGATTATACATGCTACCGCCAGGTTCCGAAGGTTGCTTTTACTGAGAAGAACCTGGCAAGATTTTTTTTTCTAAAATACAAAAGCTTTAGAACGTAAGCCCATGGACACAGTTCCAATGCACAAATGTCGATGAAAGTAAAAATAAAGTTAAAGTTAAAATAAGCACTCTGCCTACCGCTTATCCATTTGAAATAGCGTAAAAAATATACATTACATAATCGTCGTAAATTTCAAAGTCCTAACTGACAAGACTGACTATAATATCTCAGCACAGCCTAATACGCTGGTCCTAGGACATGGAATTTGTTGGGTATGTTCTTTGTGAGGAGTTAATAACCACCAAGAAAGGCTTTTCAAAATTCAACCCAAGGGGGTAAAAATGGGTATGAAAGTTTATATTATGTGAAAATTTACTACCAGAGGGCGAATGCAAAAGAAGCTAGTATTTATACAAAGCAAAACTTAGTCCGAGTAACCTTATTGGAAATTGACTTAAAACCTAAATCATTAAGTCAAAATTGTGAAAAAATGTCACCGTCATTATAAATGACAAATTTGTACAAGATTTGTACAATTGAAGTTGGTTGCAAAAGATCGTTAAAATGAATAAGAAATCTGATATGGGTAAGAGTTTAATGGCCGTACATGTGGACCCGATGGAGTGCCCATTTAGGGAGTTCCGGGACAATGAGCTGTCACCAGAGTTTTGGGGAATGGTGAGTCAAACAGAATCCTGTACCTTTAAATGAGCAATTCTTGTATATTATATATTATATATCTCCAGAGTCCAGCAGCATATCGTTCAACGCTGATGGTGTCCAAGATGCTTACCAAACCACCTCCGGATTACGTGTGGGTGGACGATCAGACTCAACCCCTGCCAAGGTCCGTACGTCGGTATTTGAACGGGTGGGTGAGGGCAGAGGAACTTGCCATGAGCCGATGGGACGCGGAGATTGTTGTGTTTGAGGTAAAGTAGTCAAACTATTGACAAACCAATACGGACTGAGGCAAATAAACTAATTACCTTTAAATCCAGTTAAATATAATCGTATCTGAAATCAGCATAATATTCCTAACTTTTTTGGGGCTCACACTTGATTGAACCCAATGTGACTTCGGCTTTAAAGTGGCCTTCGCAATTTGTCAGAATTAATCAGTTACCTAGAACTAACTGGCTGTTAGACATCCTTAGGCTTCCGACCTCTAATGATTACTTTACGATGGCAACCTGACGGCTTAACGTGGTGCCCTTCGAGGGACAGAGGGAACTCGAGCGGACTCTCATCCGACTACTGGCTTGGGCTAGGTTGATAAATAGTGAGGGTCTAAGACTTTGGCTATGGTATCCCCTGCCTGTTGTAAGAGGCGACTAAAAGGGGGCTGGAGGGCCTGCTGGCGGTGGTCGGGGTGCGAGCTCTGCACAGCGAGGTCTCCAGGGGCGGCGATACAGCTGCCCCAGGGATGTGCCCCGGCAGAGTGTGGGGGGTACCGGTGCGATCTATCAGTGTACCCGGAGTCCCCCCTGAGCACTGAGGATAGCTACAGGGGGGGTTTTAGTGCGGTAAAAATCCCACATACCCCGAACTGCCTCTCCCAGGGCCTCGGGGACCTTTTGAAGGATTTAACCACGGCAATATAAAAAAAACTAGCTATGGTTTGATGATGATAAGGTTTCAGTAAAAAACAGGTTGCTAGAAGAATACGAGAGCAAACAAGATTTTTTGTTTTCCGATATCCTAGGAATGGAGGTAACTCTGGCGGTCATCCAAATAATTACTGGCTTGGATTGGGTTTATGAGTAACTATGCCTCAATCCCTCTTTAATTCCCAAATATCAATACTTAATATTGCGTTATTCTATTCTTATGACGTTATTTTATTGGCCAGGAGAACAATGGCGGTAAGATGTCAATATCTGATACTCAGATGAGTCACACTCAAGTTCTAATGAGATCTTCGTTCTGCAGACGAGTACTATCTGCTTGTTTTATGCTGGAGAGGGTGGATCAGGGCTTGGTTGGTATCATTTCTATATATATAAATATGTAGAGAGATTTTACTGGAACACTGAGTACAAATGGTCAGACTTCACCTAGGTAAAAGTATTACCCCAAGTTTTCTGAACAGACATGATGAAATCCAAAAGAGAAGCCAAATGGCAGGAAGGGGGTAACTTGAACATTATTGTTTTATTTTAAACCTGGCTTTAATTGAGCTTACGGACAATGAGTGTGGTTTTAATGCATTGGCTAAGAAGCCAATGCATTCGAGAAGTGGACGCACTGAGTCTGCAGGAGGTTGTGGGCTCAAAACAAAATTGTCCTTGTAATTTTCCTAACCATTTTAACAATATTTACCCTTACCACATAATTACATGTTTCCAATATCTTGTCTCAGATTGAACACCAATGGGAGAACTTTATATTCACCCTCCCTCCAGAAGGCTGGCGGGCACGGTACCACATATACTCTCCTGGGATGAAGTCTGGAGGTGGCCCGCAACATCGGCCTGGCTTGTCCAAAAGCGGTTCGTTCGAAGGAAAATCTCGATCCTTCTCTCTATGTGCTCTCTAATAGACAATATCACTATAATGTCACGAAACAAACGTCGCTACAGGTCAATGGCTAAAGCCAGTCCAGCGTGCTTGTTAAGATCAGTGATTTGGTTATGCTTGACCTTGCTCGCATCGTTATTCGGAATCACGAATATTCAAAATAATACAGCTATCAATCTATAGGTTGCTACCTCGTCCGTCTCTACCACCTGGGTGCCTGGCGCTGTGTGTGGGTGTCTGACCAGGTACCAGTGGATGCGACAGACGCCCCGCTGCTGCCATTCTCACCCATGATGTCACATACACATACCACAGTAGTGAAGCCTGGAGCCAAGCAGGTCCCCACCACCATCACCTCCAATGTCGTGCATCTGTGGCCACTGCTTCTGTGTAAGGTAATTTAGACTCCAATCTTCTTTATCCGGGTGATATAATACAGACGGGTATCCTGGACAACATATTTTGAATAAACACGACTGGTAGCGCCCAGACTATAACGCTTAAGGTAACTGGATTCATACTTAGGTACCCGGTTTATTAATGCGAAGCGTGTGAACTGAGCGAGTATCTAAGCTAATAGACCATTTTCTTCTTCCTGGGCATATCCACTTGAATTCACAAAGCGACTGCCATCAGACCTTCGCAACCCCTCTTAAATGGGAAATGTGTTAAGCCAGTTGACAGGTTTTTTTAGGCTGCTGGCTGACATGTGCTCTGATTGCCTTAGAGATGTACTATCAGTAAACTGGCTGGACAGAAGGCTTAACGTACTCTCCTTGGCTCGAAAAACTGTCCGACAACCGTTCTACCCTAATAGGCCATGTAAAATCCAAAAATCACTGATACTGGTAGGATTTAATAAAAGTTTATAAACTGAGTGCTGCAAAAAACTTGCGTGTTGGTTCAAAGATGACTGTAGCTAGAATAAACGATTTTGAAACGACAATCCACCCGCAAACCCTCAGGCTTAGTTCGTACATAACTATCATCGTTATTCGAAATCTAGATCTTATCATTATCATAATATCTGGATCATTAATTGCTATCATTTCGAAAGCACACGCGTCAAAGTATGACGCTAAATTGCTGATAGGCGTGAAATTCCATTCCAATGTTTTTAGAATGTAGTGACGATAGATTGATCTCGCGAGGACACTTTGAAAGGTGAACTAGGTGTTCTGGGTAAGCATAATATTCAGCATGAATCTAACTAAACATATATATAAGTTAGCACAAGCTAACATGAAGCTTTACTTATAAAATTGTGAAGAGGAGATAATACTTTTTCTTATTACAATGATTTGGTATTCGTGATGAACATGATTTACTTAACAATATTTTAGTGTATCGCGTCTATGGTCTATAGAAAAAAGTTTTACATACATACATCACGCCTGTATTCCCCGAAGGGGTAGGCAGAGGTGTTGTAATCACAACACCCACTTTTCACCGAAGATGATTAAGTGCCAACGTGACAGATGGTGAGTCCATCGCCGTCTCAGACACTTTACATACGTCATTGAATTACTTCTCAGAAATATGCAGGTTACTCACAATGTTTTCCTTCACCGTAAAGCACGTGGTGTGAAAAACCTTCCCGGGCCCGCGGCTCGGTGGTCAAAGCTTCCACCTCGACCACCGCCAGCAGGCCCTCCGGCCCCCTTTTAGTCGCCTCTTACGACAGGCAAGGGATACCATAGTCTAGAAGTCTTAGACCCTGGCTATTGGGTGGGAAGTTCAACCTAGCCCAAGCCAGTAGTTGGATGAGATTCCGTTCGAGTTCCCTCTGTCCCTGGAAGGAGACCACGTTAAGTCGTTAATTTCCTATACCAGTATTACAAACGTTGTCGTCAGATTTGCAGTTTCTCATAAAAAAAATTATAGAAGCAGAAATTTTTGGAATGTTACTTAAAATAGTTGGGATTTATTCCCAACATTACTAGACCGTATGTACAATGATTTCTCACCACGTGCTTCGCGGTGAAGGAAAACATCGTGAGGAAACCTGCATATGTCTGAGAATTCATTCAAAGACGTATTTATAGTGTCTGACACGGCGATAGACTCACCATCTGTCACGTTGACACTTAATCATCTTCTGTGAAAAGTGACTGTTGTTATTACAACACTGCGGGGAATACAGGCATATGTATATGATGGCATATGTGTATGTAAACTAAGTGAAAGTGTGAAAGACAATGCTCGATGCACTAAAAACTTATCGAATAGTTAACAATATAAGTGACGGCTTTTGATAGCAAAATCGTGCTTATTCGAACATATTTTATCTAGCTTAAAGTTCATAGCTTCGAAGTTACTTTCAGAAGGTATTCCGATATCTTACAATGATGTATGACTGTCAAAGGTTATAATAATCCCGTGGGAAGGCGGAGTTTCCCAACACTTTTGCAATCACTAGACAACGCTGATAGTACTTTCTACTTAGCTGTACTTGCGACATTCGAAGAACCGCAACGTTCAATTATGCTGCATTTTGCGGCAGTCATTTGTAAAATTGTTCGTTGTTTACCAATATTGTACGTTTTGGAATTCTGTTTGGCATTTTGTTAAGACTGTTTGGAAGTTTTTTTCATAGACATTATTAAATTGCGTGACGCAATCGTTTTTGATACAATTACATTGAGTAACAAATTATGTAAGTGACAGAAAATAAGTTTGATAAAAAAAATATATTTGGTTTTGTGCGTTCAAAATGTTACAATGTATTTTCATCTAAGCGCCTGCGTATTTCGGTCTAAGCAAACACGCGTAATTGCTAATATAATTTTGACAGGCGCTATTAAAACTCGCGGCGCCTGACATGAATTCCGATGAAGACACGGATTGTGTGGAAGACGAAGAGATGTCAGAATTTAATCTGATGCATGCCCTTACTGGAGCTATGTCCTTGACATATTTGCTGAAGGGTTAGTATCAGTCCATAATAACAGGTAGCTATTTATTTTGTACAAATAGGAGATAATGTCCTGTCAGTTTGCCACACGAAGACAGCTATACATTAGATTACGTAATCGTTATGAGGTAAACAAGTGCTTGTTTGTCTGTCCTTTGAAGGCTTAACCAAATTGCTGTCTCAGCTTCTAAATATATTATTTAAACATATCTTAAAATGCAAAAATATTCCCTAATATTCACAAATTAAGAATTTAAACTAATACCTAGTTTATGAATCACGAATATTTTCAGTGTAAGAAAATGTATTTCGCAAATGAATATTTACCATTACGACGTGAATCTACCAACGCGTGCCGGAAGATAGTTATAAAAAAATCTATTTAAATGACGTTATCTACAATTAAAACTGATTAAAATAACAGATGAAGAAGATCTCTGGAGTCTATACAGCAAGGAGGTCCCAGTGTTCTCGTGGGACGACGATGATGAGACAATGACTTCTACAGTTAAATCTAGGAGCGCGAAGAAACCAACAACTAAAGAGTTCTCTGCTGTTAGGGTACTTATACCATTCAATACTATTTTGTAGATTGCGCAGGTATTATAGTTCTAGCTAGCCGTTGCTAGGCAATGCCTTTTTATTGAAACTGACTTGTCAACTCGTGTAAAAATGGTGTCTGTCGGAAAATATACGAATCTAATTAAATGTTTGAAATCCTGCATTAAAGTGTTTAAACAACTGCGCTTATTCTTCGACCTTATCATTATTGACCATTTGAAACAGGCCTTGATTTAAATATCTGAATAAAATATGGAAGGGATATTCTATTTGTGCTAAATACAGTCCACTTGATGGTCAGCAGCTTATAGCCTAATGAACGTGATGAATACTAGAATGCCACTCGCGCATTATCTACCTTCTAATTAATGAAGTCACAGTCCCAACAGGGTAAGATAATGCAAGGGCCCCACTGGACCGTTATTTCTACCCCTCTTACCCCCTAAATCCCACTAACATATCTAATCATAAAACTTTTTAATGAAGATGTATTTAAAAAAATATATCTTCCAACTTTTACACCATTTTGAAAGACTCGAACTTTAACTGTATATTCAGCTGGGGATCTCGCTATAGTTTGTTTGTGTGACAGTGACGGACTAATTCATGTCATACACTGTCTCATAATGATAGGCACTCTGTAAATATAGAGTGGTCATGATAAGGCCCCTGTAGGCCAAGACAAAGTTTTTTTTTTCTCGCGCTTATACAAGCCGTGGTGGCCTTAGGGTGAGCAGTCGCCTGCTACGCAAGCGACTCAAGTTCGAATCCCTGCGTGGACCAATGAGTTTATCTAAAAAAACTTATGTGCAGTTATTTCACACCACATGCTTTACGGCGCAGGAAAACATCGTAAGGGAACCTGCATATGTCTGAGAAGTAATTCAAAGACGTATGTATAGTGCCTGAGACGGCGATGGACTCACCCTCTGTCACGTTGGCACTTAATCATATTCGGTGGAATGTGGGTGTTGTTACAACACCTCTGCTTCTGGGATGGCGTGAGCATATATTATACTTATAGAAGAGATACAAAATTTATCGGAGTGACTGACATGATGAGGCACGTAACATATTATGCCATTCCTGTATAATTTTAATCGCTTCTATAAGCAAAACGCGAGAATAATATGACATTGTCTAAAGCTTACTGTTCTCAATTTCGGTGCATTATTTTTCCAGCGAAGTACAATAACAACAATTATGATCAGAGACACGAGGGAACTACCACCGTATATGCTACCAGGAATAACTCCAGGGCATGAGATGAGCCTCCTGGTAACCATGGCGAGAGATGTCCCGATCAAGAAGCCGTTGCCGGAACCTGGTCAGTTTCTTGGTTGATCCCGTATATTCCAACTCCCGGAGTAGATTCCGGGGGCAATTACATTATTCTCAAGTTCTCTAAAAATTCGTTTGTATTTTATTTTTCAGTTAGATTTTTTCGTACTCTATTTCGTTCTGTAAAAACTATAGAAACAGTAGGTGGGCCTAGAAAAAGTAACATTCTCTCGCGTTTCCGCTAATAGAAGCGAAAAAATAATATCTAACGTTGTCAACAGGCCCTGGGTGTTCAGTTAGCTCCTGTTTTCAACCTTTTGTGCCCCTCTTTCTACGGGATGAGAAAAAAAAAATATGTGGAAGTTGAAATTCGTTACTCTATACAAAGCTCGTTGCATAGATGGCACTACTAACAATCGCAATTTTTAAGTAAAAATTCACGAGAACCTAAATCGCGCAGTTTTCGAGTATACAGCGTGTCGTAGAACAAGGAACAGTTGTCTTCTAGAATTTGTAGGGTTTTATGAATATATCACTATGTTGAAGTCGTAAAATATTTAGCTCCAACGATAACTACTTAGTCTACGAAGAAGAAGGTTAATGGTTTTATGGGATTATACAAACGTAGTTAGATTTCACGAGTATATAACTCTACGTTACCGCTGGTTTTTATGCAAAAATAAGGTATTGAAGTAGTCAACTTTAAACGTCATTTACTCGAAAACGAAAGAAGATATTTTTAGAATAATAATTCTAATTGCATCCTAAAATTATACCCTATCACATATTTTAACAGCTGTCCTATTTTCCCCTACATGACACCAGCTAGAAGATCTACCGTTTACTGGGGATGAGCATGATTATTCACATCATTTTATGAAATTCTAGATGTGTCTCTATGGAAATACTATCGGTGGGTGGACTGGGCAAGGCGGCACGGTCTGTACGAGGCCTACGAGTGTCCTCGGACCAGGTTCCTGAAGGTCAACGGCCTCATGAAGCTCTCCTATGCTCCTCATCTCTTGGATGTTCAGAGCACTGATTCGGTAAGATTCAAACAGACATCAAGTATTTCATTATCATCTTATTCAGTCCAAATCCCACTGTTGGGTTTAGGCCTCTCCTGTTACAACGCTACTGTTGTCTACACGATATCGTCGGTCCTAGGGCGGATGGTCTGCCCGTTAGCCTCTCGGCCACCATTCCTGTTTCCACCTTAGTCTACCTTCTGTCTTCCCGTCTCATTAAGTGTCCCGCCCATCTCCACTTTGGCTTGGTGAAACGTGCAAGTCATCGACTAGGGGCCCGACCATGAGCTCTTATTGCAATGATAGTTCAACTGTGTGACAGTGACAGATGTATGCACGTCAAATACATCCGTCTCATAATAAAAGTAAAACTATCATGGCAATAACAGGTCATGGTAAGGTCCGGCGTCGGGCTTAAATCATATAAACTATTCGCATCGGGTTGAATCAAGTGCTGACCCCAACAATGTATGGGATAAGGCCAGGGAGATTATAGCCGTGTATACTTTCATGTGCATTTAGTGAAAAGGTATAAATTTGGAGTTGCAAACAGACATTTATATTCTAGTAATTAAGGTGTATTATCGTGAAAGTAATTAAATAATATCTCTATGGGTTATCATCGTAATAAAGTCGCATAAGAGTATAATAACAATGTATTATCTTACTAATTGTGAAGTATCTAATACATAATTTGATTTCTTTTTCCTTTCACCGATTATTGTGAAATGACTAGCTTCCTAGCTTTTTATGTTTCAAGGGAAATTAAAGTCTTTGCTTATACTTAAACTCAAACTCAAAATTATCTTCGATTAGACTTTTAACTAAGTTCTTTCAAATCGTCAGGATGATATAATTATACAGGATTATATATGCCACCGTCAGGCTCGGAATACAAATTAAACACATTAGAAATGTAACCCCATAGACACAGTTCCAATGGACTAATGTCGATAAAATTTTACAGGTATATTATCAGTGTAAAATTTCATGCTGTGCCGTGGTTTGAACAGTCGTGCAACGACGTAAGTTCGAATCCCAGCGGGGCCTGTACCAATAAGTTTTTCCAAAAACTTATGAGTAGTGATTTCACACCATGTGCTTTACGGTGAAGGAAAACATCATGAGGAAACCTGCATATGTCTATGAAGTATTCAAAGAAGCATGTATAGTGCCTGAGATGGCGATAGCTCATCATCTGTCACGTAGGCTTAATAATCTTCGGTGAAAAGTGGGTGTTGTTAATACAACACCTCTGCCTACTCCTTTGGAGAATACAGGCGTGCGCATATGTATGTAAAGTTTCATCAAAATCCGTTATGTAATTTTTACCTCAAAGACTAACAAACGTTTTCACATTGTCACATCGTAACAAATGTACCTACATATATTTTTTATAGTAAGAATACGTAATTATGTAAGAAATTCAATAATTTTGTTATCAGAAATATTATTCCACAGTTATACAATTAAGTTTCAATTCAATAAATGATTTATTATTTGTGTGTTAAATTAAGTAATATAATTATTAAATTCAACACTTTTATTTATAGAAAGAAATCTCAGAGGTTACAAACTGTATTATTATTTGTAAGTTTTGAAGGAGTGGAAATTAAATGTATTTTGTATTATTACCAACATAATTATTTCTAATGATTACTTATAAATAATTTACCCAGTTACTATTACAAGTAAGACACTAACACGTCATATTCCATAACTAGCTGTGCCCTGTGACTTCACCCGCGTAGACTTAATTTCATGGGGACCCGCGGAACTCTATATTTTAATAAAGTCACTTCTTGTAACATTAGTTATCTACCAGTGGAAGTCCTGTTAAAATCGGACCAATCGTTTCAGAGATTAGCCGGAACAAACAGATAGACAGAAAAAAAGGCTTTTTCATTTCAGTATTTTATATACTTTCGTATACAATTAGTGAAAACCTGTATTTTTGGAACAAACAGACACTTCAGTTTTATTTATCTGTATAGATGAAACCTTAACTAATTCTACTGAATTATTTCCACAGATAACATATGGCTTCCGAGAAGAAAACGACAAAGCTGCCGCGGTTTGTATCCGACTGTTTTACAATACAAAATGTGGCACTGCAACCTGCCTACAGGTGCTTTCACCAGTTTTAGGCGCTCGTTGAAAATTGTATGGATAGCTGTGCCTTTTTTATATTACACAATATATACATTGATGTATATACACAGCATTTTATACTAGTACAAACATTGAAACAATCCTCTCGCAATGCTCTAGATATCCGCAAACATATCACACTCAGAATTTGACTCCAAGAGGCGTTGAGCTCAGAGCGAGTGCGAGAAATGGGAGAATATGATCGCGTCTTACGAGCCGATGTTCAAAACAGCCTGTGCTTCCTGGCACGAATTAACATTTGGTCAAAGTTCCTTTTCACCTCTGAGGAGTTATAACCATATAAGACCCCAAAGAATTACTACTGAGCATTCAAGATCAACGCCGAGGAGCTCGTGGCACAGTTGCTATTGCGCATATCATTCGATCAGCGAAGTTAAGCCTAGCCAGTAATTGGATAGGTGACCGCCCGAGTTCCCTCCGTGCCTCGGAGAGTACGTTAAGCCGTCGGTACCGGTTGCCAATTTATCATCTTTGGAAATCGTTACAGATCGGTCGGGGGCCTAAAATTGTCTGACAACTGGTTTAACCCAGATCACAGATTTTCCTCGTTAAAGGGGTTCGAAGGTCAGATGGCAATCGCTTCGTATAAAAATAGGTGATCAGCCATATCGGGTTGAGTCAAGTGCCGACCCCAACAATGTATGGGATCCAAGGCCAGGGAGATGATGTAATGAAATGTACACGCTTGCCGGTTCTTCTCAGAAGATTAGTTACCAGTAGTCAACATCAACATTCATAAGTGCCTTACCAAAGCCTAAACTGATTAACTCATTTTCATTCATCGATGTGAACAATTTCTTGTGAGCTATGAAATATTTACATTCAGCTGAATTGTTTTATTTGTGTAGTTATTCAAAAATATAAATATAATGGGATATAAGGCCAGGGAGATGATGATTTAAGATCAGCGCCCAAAACTGGTGACGGCTATGTACTTATGTTTATTTACTTGTGCAGTAAATAATAATTTATCGAATGCTTTCAAATTGAATGTAAGTCCTAGGGTAGTTTATTCATAACACAACGGGCAGCGGAAGGCGTCCTTATAAAGACTTGAAGTTTTTAAATTCACAGAAGAAGGGCAAGGACAATCCTCGTCCAGCAATAGCAGGAGCCCCTAGCAACATACAGCAGATGAAGGAGGAGCTACGGGAATGGGTGCAGTTTACTGCTGTTAGTTTATATATAAATATTATCATGCTCTCCCAGAAGAGTCCCTTAAGCGTTAAGCAGGGGTGCTGTAAAACAACACCCACATTCACCGAAGATGAAATGCCAACGTGACAGAGGGTAGCCCCAGTGAAAGAAGCCAAAGATTTTTCATAAAATATATTATCTTTGCATATAAGTATTGTAGCCAGTTGAAAATTAAAAATGATAAAATGGCTTACGCAATATACGTACGAGTATATATTTCGTCTAGAATAAAATCTAGAACCGCATTAGAGCTAACTTCATTCGAGCCATCGAGTCTAGAAAACATGCGCAGTATAAAATATTATACAACTAACTGTGCCCTGCGGTTTCACGCGCGTAGATTTAATTTCATTCCCGCGGAACACTACATTTTAGATTAGCTATCTGCCAGTGAAAGTCCCGCTAAAATCAGTCCAGCCATCTCAGAGATTACCCAGAACAAAAAAAAAATTGATTTTTCAAGTCAGTACCGTATATACTTTCATATGCATTTAGTGAAAAGCTGTTATTTTGGAATTACAAACAGACACTTCAATTTTATTTATCTGTATAGATGAATTCCAAAAACTGAACCTCACATTTATTTCCAGTTGAGTCAAGTAATCATAAGCACGAGCATATGTTACCTGCCATCAATGTATCAGTTCACATCAGCAGCAAGCCATCCATCATTGAGAATAACAAAAGCACCGCCAAACAAGGCCCTGGACATTGCTGCTCCGAAAGCAGCACCTTTATACCTTCAAATTGATGGCCCTGATGAAAATAAACTGAGGATCTCTTTGCAAATGCTCCATCCGAGAATCCTCTTCAACAGCGGAGTAGCGTTAGAAGATTACATTGAGCCAGCGTATCTACTGGTGGAGATGTTTGAGTGGTTTGTGGACTGTGAGATCCCGATAGCCAAGGCTTTTATCGAAACGAGAGGGTACGATTCTGTAGAAGTGAAGTTTTTGCCTGGGAGACACTTTTGTAGGTGAGTGGAAATGAAAAAAATTAAGTCATATTGCTAAACTAAAGTAATAGAAACTTTACGATGACAAATAATATTCCGAGGATACCTGTGCCGTCGCTTGACTTTACGTTTTGGTGTGGCTCAAGATGTGTTGATCGGTCATCTTTGGAATTCAACCATAACCTGCCTTTGAAAAAGTATCAACACTTTTTGAGTCAAACATACGTTTGAACGTGTTAAACCCTATACTTGGGGCACCACATACGTCTGAGAAGACATTGTAATGAGAGACGGTATTCGTATCATTACCTATTATATTGGTGTCAATTAGATGGCCACTTCTTCATTATAATCTCAGACTATATCAGAAACCTTAATCTGATGCGTTTAGTAGTATATTTCAAGCTCATTGTGCAGCTGTTTCCAGAATTTGGCTCCATTCTCGCGTGAATTGGCACTTGGCAATGCTTAGCGAATCCACCCTACTCCTCGGAACTAGAGATCTGATCCAATCTGCTGCTGTTCGGGAGTGTCCCTGGGCTGCACGATTCCTCACCACCTTGGGAACAGCATTTACTAACTGGATTCGCGTCAATAGATCTAATCCCAACGTGTTGAACTCCGATAGGGAATTTTACAGGTACATTAATACGACTTTGTCTCTCTTAAGTCTTGAATTGATATTTATTTGTATAGTTCTTAGGAGGCGACTGGTGATGGTAACCTATTCAGTATTATACATTAATTACACTATGTGCCTTGAGTCCTATAGAGCAACGTGATTTATGAATAAGATTGGAGGTCGATACACCAAACCCACATATAAAACAATCACCTAGATCAGTTAAAATTAATACTCGGCTAATAAATATTTTCGTTAAAAAAAAGTGAAGAAGAAAAAGCTATCGCTGATAGCATAATAATGAAAAAAAATGATCTCCAGATCCTACCAACCGGACCTGACATGGGACACAGAGGTAGTAGGCTACAAACGGTCCCTCCTTCACTGGATGTTCCGAAAGGCCCTCCAAGCGTTACTAGCGAAGAGACTGGCGAGGCCCGAATTCAATATCGTTTGCACAGTCTTCAGGCGTTGGTTCTGCGACCCTGACTTTGGGCTACCTGACAAGCCTCCGCCCCTAGTATCTGTGAGAGAGATTGCTGCCACGGATCCTTGTGACTGTCTCGTGCCGCAACCTGAAGAAGAGGTTGAGTCTGTAGATGAACAGACCGAGGAGCAGGTGCTTGTAATGGTTTACGTAAAAATAGGCATTATGTTTTGAATATTATCAAAGTCATACACCCTGTTCCCTTGTTGTCTGCAATAAGCATACAAGGCTCCCCGAAGGGGTGGGCAGAGGTGGTAAAACACCCACATTTCAACGTAGATCATCATGCATACGTCTTTAAATTTCTTCTCAGACATTTGGTGATGCAGGTTTCATTACGATGTTTTCCTTAACCAGAAAGCTCGTGGTGTAATATCATTGCACTAAATTATTAGAAACGAGACTGCTGAGATTTGAACTTGCACTACCTTCATCACAGACTCTCAAGTTCAAACCCCTAGAACTCCAGGATTTTCCCCTGCACAAAACGCGTCTAGATATAATAAATCATGCATAAACATCAGCTCATCATTTCAAATCCACTCAAACAGGAATACGAAGAAAAGTCCTTAGTAGACCCAGCAACAATGGCCAGGCTTCTAACCTCTCCAGTAGACCCTATAATCTCTCAAGTTTGCGAGTTGGCTACTGAGGAGCTACCATGTGGGATATTGAAGGAAGAGAGAGAGAAGATGATCAAGAAGCACGAAGCTGCCACTCTTATACAAGCTCATTGGCGAGGAACGTGGGCTAGGAAGTGCTTGAGAACTCGTATCATTATACCAAATGATGTTATGAAATATGTTAGTAAAGTCTTTTCTTTGGAGACAATAACAAATTGATTTCACAGTTACAGTAGCGACATATTTGACCGTTTCCTGTCATCTATTTTTAAACGAATCTATTGTATGCTCTACTGGTTTGACAAATTAATTATTTTTTGAAAATCTATTTCACTGTGGTAATTATAGTTGTGGTTTCTCTCTACTAATACTATTGCTAAAATCCCCTTTTTGATAATGAAAAATGTAATGCTATCTTTTTCAAGAATATTTAGACTCATTTCGCAGATAAATTAACACTAATATTTTCTGTTTTGCGCGGATATGTGACTGATGAAAAAAATTGATTTAAACAATCCTTGATGCAGATTAAGTATCATGCTAAAATTTCAGCTCGATCGGTGCAGAACTTTTTGAGTTTTTGAAGCGTAGACAAACAACATACAATTTTTATATATATAGATTGGTAGGGCGTTACTTATTCAAAATTCAACGTAACTCCACAAAAAAATACTTGTAAAATATAGGTATGTATAATAATAGAAAATAATTAATGTTATTGTTTTGTAGATTATGGAAAACTCCTTTGGCAATTTAGAAGCGCTGTCAGCCCTCATGAACCAATTCTTCGTCATGTATCCCGGAGCCAAATACGCTTATTCCGTAGCGTCGGCTCTAAGCGGCGTCTATGGTTTAAATCAACACACAGGCGTTACGTACGTCAAGCCGAGCTGCAAGTGGGTTCCTTACTTCCAAGGAGTATTTTCGTGCCATGCTCCTGTGAAAGTACATTTCGATGTTCAAAGTACTCTGCAGTATAGTATCATTGCGGTCTATGACAACGATACTGGAGCTCAGATGCCCCAAGTATACAACGCGCATATGACGTTTGATTTTAAGCCGAACAGTTTTGGGTAAGATGACTTTTGATGCAAATTATTACCATCATTTAGATACACCATTTGGAAGACTTGTTTGCTCAAAGCATAATAATCTATATAGATAAATAAAATTGAAGTGTCTGTTTGTAATTCTTAAATAACAGTTTTTCACAAAACGCATATGATTTTAATAATGATATTATACATACATACATATGCTCACGCCTGTATTGCCCGAAGGGGTTGGCAGAGGTGTTGTAATCACAACACCCACTTTTCACCGAAGATGATTACGTGCCAACGTGACAGATGGTGAGTCCATCGCCGTCTCAGGCACTATGCATACGCCTTTGAATTACTTCTCAGAAATATGTAGTTTCTAAAAAAACTTATGTGCAGTGATTTCACACCGCGTGCTTTACGGTGAAGGAAAACATCGTGAGGAAACCTGTATATGTCTGAAAAGTACTAATTCAAATACGTATGTATAGTATATCGTTGGTGGTTAATCATCTTCGGTTGAGAATATGTCATATACACATATTTTCACGCCTGTATTCTTCCACGTACCATTTATTTCAGCTACACAGTCATGGGTCACGGCTCTCTGAACCAACCTCTAGGTTACAACTCTGAAGCTCATTGGCAGCTCACTGTGTTAACCTCAATCAATGACACATTCCACATTTGTGACAACGAGCCGGACTTCTGTAGCCAACTACCCCTCCCTCATGCCTACAAAGTGCATATAGACGAAATGTTTATACCAAATAGAAGGAACATCTTAGGGGGTATGATTATGACTGTGACGAAACATGAAGCTGTTAGCTTTAGAGCTGCTGCTACGTCGCCTGATGTTAGTAGTTTTGCTTTTAATAACTTTTTAACCTAGCTAGAGTAAAATGTGAACAGATTTCTGGTGATTGAAACTGTCCGTAAAACACCTTTAAGCAGAAGCATAAAGGTGTGACGTGGAAGGCGTGACTATACGTAGAAACGTATAGTCACGCATTCAATAAGTGGTCCCATGTGGTTATTTGGAGGTATAAACTATTAGATGTCATCATGATTGATGGATAGAGCACCCTGAAATTTGTGTTTACATAGGCGGTGAACTGGCTTGGCCATGTTCATCGAATGGATTCCGACAGACTGCCGCGTGAAGTTATGCTCGGGCAAATCGCCGATTTCACAAGACTAGTCGGGCGCCCCATGCTCCGCTACAAGGATTCCTGTAAGCGTGATTTGAAGAGTTTCGAAGTGGATACAAGGAACTGGGAGACACACGCCAATGTAAGAACGCAATGGCGCCGTGCATTATCATCTGGGATGTCAAAGCATGACGAAGCCTGGTTCGACAGCATTAAGCAGAAAAGGCTTCGAATAACCGGCACTGCTTCACGCTCAGATCCACGGTTCACTTGCAACAGATGTGGCAAGAGATGCCGTGCTGCCATTGGTCTACTAATCCACAAGATAAGATGCAGGATATAGTACACGGCACTGCAACAACCATCTGACAAGATGAAGTGGCCTGTGATGATGATGATGATGATGAGGCGGTGAAATAGGATTTGGCGGAAGATTTCGTTTCAGTTAATACTTCGAGCTTTTTTTTTTAAATCACGCAACCATGTGTGTATATTCGTCTCCAGCTGAATCTTGTTCAATCAATATTGGTTCGAAAAAGGCGTGGTCCAAAAGTTGACGTACAGGTAATGCCGTGATACTTGATTAAATAACTATAGAAGTAACGCTGATAATCATTCCACAGTTAGAAATGACAGCAATACTGCGTACAACGTCACCAAATGGTGAAGTCGAGGAGCTGGGTCGATGCTACGGCACTGGCGAGCTGCACTGGTCGTATATAAGGCTGGAGCCACCTCTCAGGGAACTATGGAAGAGCAAGTCTACCAGCCACTCCAATTTGGCAAGCGTAATTATAGTACCTATGTTTAGTATCTTTAGGGTCTCTTTTAATATTGAACTCTCTTTTATTCCATCTTCATTCATTTATTCGTCTGCCTTTAACCTGTACCTTGAATGAGAAGTCACGTTTATGTCTCTGCCAAGTTTAGCATCGCGTCAGCGAGTATTATTGTCATCCCATTGTAAAGTACTATAGGATTTGGGGGCCTATCATCATCTTTATGTAGAGCGTATTAAGAACTTCTGAGCTTTGACCCTGTGACCTAGTCTCACTGGTCTGCACAGGTATTCACTCAGGGTATTATTCTGGTAGGCGTCCACTAATAAGCCGTGGTGGCCTTGAGGTTTGAGCAGTCGCCTGCTACGCAAGCGACGCAAGTTCGAATTCCAGCGGGGCCTGTACCAATGAGTTTTTCTAAAAAACTTATGTACAGTGATTTCACACCACGTGCTTTACGGTGAAGGAAAAGATCGTGAGGAAACCTGCATATTTCTGAGAAGTAATTCAATGACGTATGTATAGTGTCTGAGACGACGATAGACTCACCTCATCTGTCACGTTGGCATCTTCGGTGAAAAGTGGGTGTTGTGATTACAATACCTCTGCCTACCCCTTCGGGGAATACAGGCGTGAGCATATGTATGTATGTATGAGCATATACGTCCACTCGCTCCTACAAACTTGCTGCGTATCGCACCCATAGTACCTGCTCTTACAGGAATATACCTAATAGAAGACCTTAAATATCCTTTTTTTGCAGGGAACCAGAGAATTCGGGTTAGCAAGTGCTCGGTCCTTGAAGCATAATAAGTCACCTAAGCCAGGCAGCGCTAAGACCCGGTCCAGTACAAAAGTAAGATCAACAAATCCATTCCGATGTGTTCCTAACTAGCTCTTGTAGCTTAATACGGAATGGAAGGACGTAATGGAATCTCTATTGTCTCTCTCTCTAATCGTAATGGGATCTATTAACTCACAGCCCAAACCACTGGACGGATCGGGCTGAAATTTTGCATGCAGGTAGATGTTATGACGTAGGCATCCGCTTAGGATTTTCATTAATTGTACCCCCAAGGATATAAAGTAGGCGATGAAAGTTTGTATGAAACTTTAAACCGATCGGGCTGAGACAAGTCTACGCGGGTGAAACCGTGGGGCACAGCTAGTAGAAATAAAATTCGAAGCTTCTAGACCAACGGTATCTCAACTTTTCAGAAGATTGCGGTCAAATAACACCGCTTTATAGTAATGTTGTGTTCCTATGATAAAGTTGCTACTGCCCAATGAAGGGAGGTGTGGTGACGTAGTGGAACTCTTTTTTCACAGCGGTTTTGGTATTTATTAGCCGTCACTCGCAGCTTCGCTTGCATGGCAGTAAGACAATCATATGATCAGGACTTTGAATTTATAGATAAAGTTGGTTTCAGCAATCCGTAGTGTACAAGCAATGGTGATAAGCACGTTTTATTACAGATGAAAGATAGTAAAGCGGCACCTTTAGAAGGAAAACAGTATACAATACAGTAAGTTTATAAAATGGTTATTATTTAAGTAATTAATGGATATTTCTTGCCGCATTCCTGGGTCAGGACCACCTGGGCCCCCTATATTGGAATAACAGTTGTGGATTCGGCCCCTATATAGGATCCCATTGGTCCACCGGGAGGAGAACAGACATTTATATATTTTAAGGTACACACTCGTCTCCTGGTATAAATGTTACGTTATAAAATAAATATGCTCACGCCATCCCAGAAGGGTCCCCGAAGGGGTAAGCAGAGGTGTTGCAATAACAACACCCATATTTCACCGAATATGATCAAGTGCAAACGTGACAGAGGGTGAGTCCATCGCCGTCTTAGGCACTATACATACGTCTTTGAATTAATTCTCAGACGTATGCAGTTTTCCTCACGATGTTTTCCTTCACCGTAAAGCACGTGGTGTGAAATCACTGCACACAGGTGTTTAGAAAAACTCGCGTCGCTTGCGTGGCAGGCGTACGTTATGTTACTTTATGATATGGACATAAAATGTAAAAAGATTGAAGATATCTCTTAAAACTCCGGACGACTTATTACTTTAGATAGATCAGGGGACGAGTGGATCCTGACCCTTCCTCTTAGTAAATGCAAGGTTCCGAAATCGGCGCGGCGGTATCATTATTTTATAAACGAAATGTCTACCTGACTAGAGAATAAGATATCAAGGTTATATTTGGTGGCATATTTTTGTTAACTGTAGAGTTATAGCAACTGACGGGTGGCCGCTCACACTGCCTCAGTGGCAGCGAGTTATTGAAGTGAGAAACTCACAGGAGATCAAAGTTGAAATGCCGACGAAGAAACCTGGTAAAGATAAGGTAATATTTGTACTACTCGAAATTGTAAGAATATTTTTTATTTTAGAAGAGAAGAAATTACTGAGTTTCATGCCTGATTCTTCACAGAAAACAATTTTTCAAACCTGGCCGTAGCATGTATGACTCGTACTTTGTTAAAAGATAATTTTAGTTTCGAATTGAAATTAATTTATAATTTCAACAGTTCCACCTCCCTTGTCTTCTAAAACTTTTCAATGAGAAAATTTAATCGCCTGTTATAACTAATCGTAAGTGGTTACTGCAGCCTATAATAATTGTATACAAGACCAACAACGTCATTCGCATAAAAATCCAAAACTGTACCAACGGACTGCAGACAAAACCAAACTTCCAGAATACACAGAAAAACTTACTCCGTTGACACAACCCTACTCTGCTTTGATCAGTGAGGTGGAAGTACAATCACCAGTCGAGCAATTCAGATCTTTTAATGTCCTTCTCCTTCAATTTAAGAGCGTTGGTCTTGTCGGTAGAGCAATCGCCACTTTTGCCTCTTTGGGCATAAATTGACCTTTTGTTATGACACTACACCCTTTTTCTCCTTTAGTAGCTTCTCCTTGATCTTCCTCTTCTCCCTTCGATTGCCCTTCCAGTACTAGCTGCTGTATATTGTCCTGTCGTATTAAATGCCTAAAAAATTTTCCTCTTCTAGTTTCAATCGTTTTCAACAGTGTTATTTTCAAAATTATTATATCTATCTTTCTAAAAATACAGAACAGCGTATCGTGACACGTATGAGTGTGTGACATGAAGGAATAGGTGAGTCGGAGACACTAAGGGACACTAGAACTCTTTCTCACACATAACTTCATAATTCACAGGAGAAAGAGAAGGACAAAGAGGCCTCTTCCCCTTTCGTCCAACCGCAGCCTTTGCCAGATGATGCCAGCGTAGAGTTAGAGTGCTCTATCGCTATGGGTGGAGGAGTGTTCGCGAGACGCGATGACGAGAGAGATCTGGAGTTCGCCCTCGCGAGACAGTCATGGGACGCAAGTGAGATTGGCAGGAACATGAGAGGGGCACAGATTAGGTAACGATGCTGAGGTTAAGTACATACATATGCACACGCCTGTATTCCCCGAAGGTGTAGGCAGAGGTGCTGTAATAACAACAGCCACAATCCATATTTCACCAAAGGTTTAGTGCCAACGTGACAGATGGTGAGTATATCAATTTCAATTCAATTCAAAATATCTTTATTCGATTAGACTTTTTACAAAGTACTTTCAAATCGTCAGAAAGACACGATTACATAGGATTATACATGCTACCGCCAGGTTCGGAAGGTTGCTTTTACTGAAAAGAACCTGGCAAGAAACTCAGTAATTACTCTTTTAAAAAAAAAAAATTACAGCTTTGAGTAATACAATATAAATCATAAAAAATATATATAAGCGCATGGACACAGTTCCAGTGCACAAAAGTCGATATATAAAAAAAAATTAAAACTAAAAATAAGTACTACGTTATAGTATAATTGTGTAGCTTGAGATGACCAGCCCCCACTAGCAGCACCTGTTCACAAGTATGACGAGAATGCCAGCCATCGCCCTCCTCGCCCATTATAGAGGGAAGTGAGCGACCCGACATCCTGACGCCGCCGCAAGCAAAGGCATTTTTGTGAGCATGACAACTACGTCTCATCGCATCGCACATATCGCCGTCTCAGACACTATACTTACGTCTTTGAGTTACTTCTAAGAAATATGCTGGTTTCTTCACGATGTGGCAAAGGAACGCCGTAAATCACGTGGTGTCAATTAGAGCTATTGTTTTTTTTGATGGTGAGCGGTTACTGCAGCTTGTTACAAAGTTTAACCAATGGAAGAAGGCTAGCTTCCGAAACGGTGGTCTCGACATTCATAAGTCGCCTTGCCAGGGCATAAACTGAATAAATATATATATATATTTTTTCAATGGTTACAATGTTCGTAAATATTTTATGTTCTTTTCACCAGGAGGGATTTCCGCGCTGAGCATCTGGAGGCCGTCCCGATACCACCTTCTGAAAGTTTACAGACTGTTGAGGAGGTTTGTGAAAATGTTTTTTACACAATCAACATCATCTCCTTAGCCTTATCCCATGTGGCTAATCACCTGATTTTTATACCAAGCGACTGCCTCCGGACCTTCGTAACCGGTTTTACAAGGAAACCCGGAAATTTTTAATTACATATTAAAAAATGTTTTGTAAAATACCTGCTTTTAAGGGGACTGTGATATTCAACATTTTGGCAAAAAACTTTTTTCTATTCAGGTGTGAAACGGTCCTAGACAGACAGACTACATATCCGTTAGATCGTACAATTAATATATATGGATATCTGTCAACTATACAAGACACTATGCAATAAAAAAAAACCTTGGATTAACCAGCAATTTTGCAAAACTTAAATCCACAAAAGCAACGGAAGTTCTTTGAATAAAAAACTTAACTTTAAATAATTGAAATATTTATTTATTTCAGGAGCATCTAGCAGAAGTGGAAGGGGAGGAAAAGAGTAATTTTTATTTTTCCATCATAATAATTATGAAGGAATCTGTGCACATTATTCCTTATTATTTTATTTTTATTTTCCAGAAGGTCAGGGCCAGCAAGGTCCGACGCCAGCCACTGAAAGCGGACGTAAGAATATATTTATAAAATAATTTTAAAATATAGATGTGAACTGCGGAAACTGGTGTCAACTTGTATAACGTTTGTATTACAATATTATAGTACACAAGTACTTGGAACATGTAATTTGGAATAATACTTCTTAAACTTTAGCAACTAAAATTAATTTTTAAAGTTACTCGGACTTATCACGATAATTTTTCTCGACCCAATCGAAACGTTGAAGTACAAATCGCACCCAGACTTGCGAAAGTCAAAGTCAAAAATATCTTTATTCCATTAGACTTTTTACAAAGCACTTTCAAATCGTCAGAAAGACATAATTTACAAGATTATAATATTACTCTTTTCAAAAAAATATTATAGAATTTTAAGAGAAAGTACAAAATAAATCGCTTAAGAAACATAAGCTCATGGACACAGTTCCAATGTACAAATATCGATAAAATTAACATAATTAAAAATCTAGTAGTTCTACTTATAACTAAACGCGTAGCTTGAGATGACTAGCCCCCACAAGCAGCACCTGTTCACAAGTATGACGTGAATGCCAGCCTCAGTCAACGCCTCTTGAACTTCCAAGAGGCGTTGACTGAGGGGGAGTACGAGGGACGGGAGAGTATGATTGACTTAGTACGACCAGCCGATATCGAAAACAGCCTGTGTTTCCTGGCACGTGTGTAGTTGTCAGGCACAAATATTTTAGTCAGCTCTTCAAGTAATTTAGGGGCATTAATATCTCCACGAAGCACCTTACACGTAATTGACATATGGTCAATGTTGCTTCTCACCTCTCAGGAGTTTATAGCCCAAGCAGCCAAGTAGTGCCCAGTAGTGCGCGAGTCCTACTCGCACTCCGGTTTTATTTCATGTATTTTTATATACATGGTCGTGTTTGTGTGTCAGTGGTGGAGATGTCGGTGGAGAGTGAAGAGGAGACCAAATACTATACAATGCCTGAACAGCTGAAGGACAAATTCATACCTTTGTACTTTTTACCACTTTGTATGAAGGAGAAGACGGATGAGAACAGGTATTGCTATGTATTTTCTACTAGCTGCGTAACTGATTACATCAAGAATGTAGCGTTCAGAAAGGGTATTGAGCACTTAGAACGTTATACGTCATTTTTAAGCGAACTTAGGTTAATATCAATTAAAACTAGACACTTTTCACCCAAGATGATTGAGTGCCAAAGTGACAGATGGTTAGTCTATCACCGTCTCAGGGACTTTACATACGTCTTAGAATTCCTTCTCAGACATATGCAGGTTTCCTAACGATATTATCTATATTAAAATAAAGTTCATTAGGTAGTTTTCATGTCTTTTTTTCTAAATCCAATATCCATACCATATAGATTAATATTGTTAAGGTATTACTGTTTTTTTTTATTGATCCTTCCTCTCTTAAAGGTGTCCGATCCTCGTAGTATTTATATTTAAAAGAATACCAAATATTTATGTTATATGTAATTATTTCAGTGTGTTAGTAACATCAGATATGGCCGAGGCAGCTAGAAAAGACCGCCATGCTCGCATCGAAGCAGCCCTGGAGCGCATGCGCGAGCTGCAGGTCTACAACGAAATATTCGTACTGGGTAGGCAGAAGACTCGGTACAAACTGGTCGAGAAACTATTTATCGGTAAGTTCAGTTTGGTACTCGGTATAATATGCCACTTATCATTATTGGATAATTCCGATTGAACAAGGTTCCGCCTAGAGCAGTTCCTATCTCTCAGGAATACATATGCTCACGCCTGTATTCCCCGAAGGGGTAGGCAGAGGTATTGATATCACAACACCCACATTTCACCGAATTTGATTAAGTGCCAACGTGACAGATGGTGAGTCTATCGCCGTCCCAGGCACTATACATACGTCTTTGAATTAATTCTCAGAAATATGCAGGTTTTCTCACGATGTTTTCCTTCACCGTAAAGCACGTGGTGTGAAATCACTGTACATAAGTTTTTTAGAAAAACTCATTGGTACAGGCCTCGCTGGGATTCGAACTTGCGTCGCTTGCGTAGCAGGCGACTGCTCAAACCCCGAGGCCACCACGGCTCTCTCAGGAATAATTACTAAAATTATTTGATCGGCACGTAACAATCTTCGGTGAGAAGTGGGCTTGGAAACACCTCTGCTTACCCCTTTGGAGACCCTTCTGAAATGATATGAGCAAATTTTTTCATTTTTATTAATATAAACTTTACCATCAACCCCTCAGATGCCCAATGGAGTGCAGAGCTCGCTACAGTGTTAGAAGAGAGGGACGACGCTATAGCACAAGAGATGCTCAATCGCACTCTCTCTGCCACGAAGAAGAAACAAGATGGAAAGAAGAAGTAGAACAGAAGAAAGATATTTTTTAAGAGAAGATTGTCGTATTTAAGTTTTATTTTCGGTTATTTATGAATTAAATGCTCTGGAAAGTGATAGAAGTAATTTTTCTTTTAAGTTTATTCAAATCAAAAATATCTTAATTCAATTAGATCGAACCCGGCACCTCGGTCCCGGTTGCCAATTTATCAACTTTGGCAATCGTTACAGGTCAGTCGGAGGCCTAAAATAGTCTGACAACTGGTTTAACCTAGATCACTGATACATACATACATATGCTCACGCCTGTATTCCCCGAAGGGGTAGGCAGAGGTGTTGTAATCACATCACCCACTTTTCTCCGAATTTGATTAAGTGCCAACGAGACAGATGGTGAGTCTATCGCCGTCTCAGGCACTATACATACGTCTTTGAATTACTTCTCAGAAATATGCAGGTTTCCTCACGATGTTTTCCTTCACCGTAAAGCGCGTGGTGTGAAATCACTGTACATAGTTTTTTAGAAAAACTCATTGGTACAGGCCTCGCTGGGATTCGAACTTGCGTCGCTTGCGTAGCAGGCGACTGCTCTAACCCCGAGGCCACCACGGCTCACATAAAATAAATATATAAATATGAAAAATAATACAGTCGTTTAAAAATACCCACAGCGACCTTGGTAAATTGGACCGAATGTCATCTATGTTTAAGTACAAAATCGTGCTCCTCACCAAGGATTACAGTGTAAATACACATCCGTGATACGATAATAAAACCGTGCCGTCCACCGAAGGAGTATCATAAAACTAGAATCCAATAACACTAGTGATCCGTGCAGATTTTGTCAGGCTTCGGATTATGATAGACTAACGTGTTTGCAGAACGGCCAGTGCTGCCATACGACGCTCTTAGATTAATGCCTACGCGGATGTACTGTGCGTTGTATTTTATAACTCGCGTCAATGCACTATATTTGTCTCAGCCTTGAACAGAATTAGGAAATTTCTATTTAAAAATGAACGTATTAAGCCTCCATAACATGTTTTTTCTTTAATTACATTATTTTTCTTTAAATCCTTAAACTATAGGAAGTTATGATACTTCTGTTTCATGTCCTGGTTACGCTGAAGAATTGACCACCGGTTCGGAAACTAGCCTTCTGAGAAGAACCGGCAAGAAACTCAGCTGGCACCATGCACATTTCATTACATAGTAAATAATGATTAATTACAATAAAATTCATGTAAAATTATTAAAAATAGTGAAAAAATTATCAGCATGCATGTGTAAAATATTAAGTACCTATTAAATATAATTGTCATGTCATAGGAACTATTGAGGTCACAATGAAATTCCCCAAGCTGAAGTAAGATAACTTCGTCATTTATAAACATATCGAGATAAGTTATACTGTAGTAATAACACCGACTTCTCATCGAATACGATTAAGTGACCAAGTGACAGATGGTGAGTCAAGCGTATACGTCTATGAATTACTTCTCAGACATATCCAGGCTTCCTCACGATGTTTTCCTTCGCCGTAAAGGATGTGTTGTGAAATCACTGTACATAATTTGCAGAAACTCATGGGTCACTTACGTCACTTGCGTTCGTAAACTGCTCAAACCCGAAGGCCACACACAAAAAGATATTCCCTCTGTATTATAATAGTCTTTGTCAGCATGAACCAATATCGGAGTTATTGCAATGGGTCCCAGACCTTCGTCTGCACGTGAAGACGGATCAAACTGTACCTACACTGCATTTATTGCTTCGTGTCCTAATCTATGTTATTTTAACATGAATCACAATATCTACATTCCTTTACGGAGTGACGTTATCCGTAAACATTATACTCTCAACAACGTAGGTTATAATGGGTCGGGACCCACTCGCATCCATAAATGTTTTAGCTGACCACTGGTCCTCTGATCCATCTAAAGTACTAAGGCGTCAGAAATTTAAAGAGTTTCGATGTTTTTCGACTATAATATGTCCGTATCACATCGTAGCATTTATACCAGGAGACGAACAAACAGACAGACACAGAGAGACAGATAAATTATTTGTATTTTTTTTAATCAGTAGGTAGGTAGGATATGCATTTAGTGAAAACCTGTTATTTTGGAATTACAAACAGACACTTCGATTTTATTTATCTGTATAGATATAGATTTACTGTTCTTCTGCCAGGGGACCAATGGGCACCTATATAGGGGCCAAATCTAAAATTTTTATTCTAAGGGATGTATATTGGGGGCCCAGTGGGTCCTGACCCATTATAATATTACAGCTTTATAACTTCTCAGACATAATGTAGGTTTTCTAACGATTTCCTATTGCATTAAGTTATCTAGAAATATTCATTGGTACAGGCTCCGCTGGGATTCGTACTTGCGTCGCTTGCGTTGCAGGCGACTGCTCAAATCCCGCGGCAACCATGGCTACCGATCTAAGTTACCAATATATCATTGTTGTATCATGGCAAGCTTTCCACATCAATGCATTGAATAGCAACTTGCTGACTAACTATTCTTTTGTCTAACTTGAGCAAACATAACGTTGTGTTCGTAACATAATTTGGTACCTATTGAAATTCAGATACACAACAAGAACTATGGGACAATGTCGATAAAGGCCGAGTGCACGATTGCAAAGAGAAGCGAGCCATAACGGGAACAAACATTAGGTAGGAAGAAAACAAGCCTACGGCCCCCCTGTAGGTGTAAAAATAATTATAGGTGTAATTTTGGAATTCGCAATTCCAAAATTACACCTACAGACTCATCGTCATCATCTCCCTGGCCTTACCCCAACAATGGGTCGGCACTTGATTCAACCCGATGTGGCTGATCACATGATTTTTATACGAAGCGACTGCCTTCTGACCTTCGCAATCCCTTTTACGAGGAAAATCTGTGATCTGGGTTAAACCAGTTGTCAGACTATTTTAGGCCTCCGACTGACCTGTAACGATTGCCATAGATGATAAATTGGCAACCGGGACCGACGGCTTAACGTGCTCTCCGAGGCTCGGAGGGAACTCGGGCGGTCACCCATCCAATTACGTGGTACAGTTGCTATTGCGAATGATATGCGCAATAGCAACTGTACCACGAGCTCCTCTTTAGTTACGAACACTCTTCAATTTTATTTATCTGTGTAGATGTAGATGTGTAGATAGTGTAAATATGACACGGTAAGTATAATATAATGTGTCTATAAGTGTCAATACCACCGGAGTGTCATCTTAAATAACGCCTAAGTGATATTTAATGGGTCCGATAAAAGCGCTAATGGAAACTCCCCGAAAGTTTCCGGAAATATTTGAAATAAACAAAAAAACTACATACATGAAAATATAAGTATTCCGGACGTACTTTATTGTACTTTATTGTAGGCCTACAGTTAGAGACGTGGTCTCTAACTGTAGGCCTCTTGAATAGGCTTAAAGTCACTCAGCTTGCCATGGAGCCAAAGAGCTATGCTTGGTGTCTCGCTACGAGATCGAATCAGAAATGAGGAGATCCGTAGAAGTACTAAGGTGACCGACATAACCAATCGGGTTAGCAGGCTTAAGTGGCAATGGGCAGGCCACATTGCTCGAAGGACTGATGGCCGCTGGGGCAGTAGAGTTCTCGAGTGGAGACCACGTACCGGCAAGCGCAGCGTAGGGCGCCCCCCCGCGAGATGGACGGACGATCTGGTCAAGGCCGCGGGGATCCGCTGGATGCAGGCCGCTTCCAACCGGTTGAGGTGGAAATCATTGGGAGAGGCCTATGTTCAGCAGTGGACGTCCAATGGCGGATATGATGATGATGATGATGACTTTATTGTAAGGTAATGTATCAATAGAAGTAATTTTCATGAAAAAGTTGCAAGATTATTGCAAATGCCAAACATATGCGAATACATATTATAAATAAACCCATTTAGCATAATTTATGAATAAGTATATAAATGTTTCTTATTGAGGAGTAATAAATATAAGATAAATTGTATATATATTAATTAAGTAGTGCCTCTCAAATTGCTGTTACCTAATAGGGTTGTTAGCTATATGTCATTACCACTATCAGTAACTATGTTAATATTGTGTGTGATATGATACTAACTTGCAATAAATATATGAATATGAATATTTGTCAAATCACTAGTGAGTGCCTATCACCTCCGCAAAAAACATAAATTTTATAGGTAGCAGGTAGCTAATTATACAAGGAGTAACATAGGCTAGCCGTGGTGGCCTTGAGATTTGAGCAGTCGCCTGCTACGCAAGCGACGCAAGTTCGAATCCCAGCGGGGCCTATACCAATGAGTTTTTCTAAAAAACGTATATACACTGATTTCACACCACGTGCTTTAAGGTGAAGGAAAATATCGTGAGGAAACCTGCATATTTCTGAGAAGTAATTCAATGACGTATGTAAATTATAATATAATTTAATAATAGATTTATAAATATACCTTTTATGTTTGTAGTATATATTATGTAGATTTATATGGTACATATGGTGATGGATCTCAAATCTCAAATATAAGTACATTCATTGTTATTAATTATGATCTCTAATACAACATAATAAATAGGTGATATAATTTATTAGTATTGTAAGAATAAATTAAACAGAAATTATATAATTAAATATATAAATATATAGGTACCTATAAGAAGTAGCCATATAATATAATAATATAAAATGTAAATATAATATACCTAATTTAAGCCCTCTCTCAAAAAATAGCTGTGCCCAACAGGGTCCATATTGTTAATTTATAGTGTTACCACTCACTACCTGTAAGTGCTACATTAAGAATATGTTTTAAAGCAATAAATTGGAATTGAAATTAAAGTGTTTGAGACGGCGATGGACTCACCATCTGGCACGTTGGCACTTAATAATTTTCGGTGAAAAGTGGTGTTGTGATTACAACACTTCTGCCTACACCTTCGGGGAATACAGGCGTGAGCATATGTATGTAACATAGGCTACTTTTATTTTATAAAAACATTAGGGTTCTACTGGTCACCCATGAAATTAACTCCACGCGGGTAACACCGCGGGATACAGCTACTGTTATATAAGTTTAATTTAAATTTTCCACTATTATATCAAAAAAATGTGATAGCACAGTGATGAGTTAATATAACACATTTTCGCTGTTGAATGGCTGTGCTGTCATCCTGTCATTATGCTTTCAAGGGTTAAAATAATTGCGTTGAATTTTTAATCATTTGCTAAGTGAAGACCAAATTGAATTATAGCCTGGGAAAATTCAACCAGGCTTTGCTGCACATCACATGGACCTTATTGCGTAGTGTGAAGGTCTACATTTGAATGTTTCAGTTGTGAAATTCTGTAAATTTGTATCGTCTGATGTTTCGCACTTACCAAGGTGTTGCGAACTAATTAAATTTTCCGAGAAAACTTCAAGGAACGTGATCATGAAGTATTTGAGTTCACAAGAACCCCAGGGATTTTATACTGGCAAAATATAAGCAATACCTATGTAGCTTAGAAATTTGGAACTCCCCAACTGGGGACTGCATCACCACAGTAGATCGTAGCCAAATGAATGCTAGTCGTCTCGTAATCTTACCTTAGTTGCGGTATCATTGAAGTTATTTAAAAGAGTAATTACTGTGTTTCTTGCCAGGTACTTCTCAGTAAAAGCAATCTTCTGAACCTGGCGGTAGCATGTATAATCCTATGTAATCGTGTCTTCCTGACGATTTGAAAGTACTTTATAAAAAGTCTATTCGAATAAAGAATATTTTTGAATTTTAATTTGAATTTATTCATGGGGTATTGAGAGCCCTTGCCCTTATGATCTACGTAACTGACTCCTCAAATACTCCCTGAACAAGCTAGCAGATCTTACCTATGGGAAAGAACCTGTCGGTTTCTGGTTTCGAATATGCCTTATCCAGTCCAGCTTTCTGGCCAGTGCGTCGCAGCTGCATACTCTTATTAATGCTGCTTTAGACCGTACTTATACGTTATCTGAGTACTTTTTAAGTTGTTTAAAATTTTAATTAGAAAATGTATTGATCGGTGTATCATCTGTGCCGTGACGTCACTCACACCCTGGTTTCAAGGGAAGACTAGCGCTGGCTTATTTGTTGCATTTGGCATTATTTATTTATTTCGTTTTATTCAACATGTATTTTCATAACTGTACGCCTTAAGTCACAAATAAACGAATATTCGAGTCGATGAGTTAATCCATGAGAGACATTATAGAGAGATGAAAGGTTGACGTTCTGAACTATTGGGGTCGTCATAGATAACAATCAATTGAGATGCAAACGTTAATAAGCCGCAGTAATGATGTATATGTGACCTCTTTGCATGTTTCTTTATAATAATTAAAAATGAAACTGTCAAGAATGACAACGCTTGTCGGTGAATTAAATGGAGTTGTTGTAAACTGAAAACGTTTATTTATATCATCAGGCTTAATAAAGCTTATAAATCACTTTTGCTTCATCTATCATCAGTTTTTTTCATAAAATTCCAGGCTTCGACTGTCGAGTTGAAGTAATAACAAATAACGCTGGAGCTGTCGTCCCAGGGTAGTAAGTAGCGAGGAAATAAAATTTAACGGTTTACGACGCGACACGAAGCGATTATGTTGAGTGATTCCGCGAAACATTACTAAAAGACCCTTAAGAGCTCTGATGTCGCAAAAATAGGCTGTATTTTCATGCAATTAGTAGACGTTTTGCTGTGGCAAGGGGAGCGATAAGATTTGAATTCTGGGAGTTCGTTTTAGCAGTGAAAAAACATTATGTTGAATGATTACGTGTGTTACAAAAGTTTTAAGCTGGTTTTCCTACAAAATACCACTGTTGACGTATTGAGGCTTTTAAGTATAGTATATATCTTTAAATATTAGACTGATTTTACAAGATTATACATGCTACCGCCAGGTTTGGAAGGTTGCTTTTACTGAGAAGAACCTGACAAGAAACTCAGTAATTATTATTTTCAAAAAAATATATATTAAAAAAAATTAAGAGTACAAAATAAATCGCTTAAGAAACATAAGCTCATGGACAAGTTCCAATGCACAAATGTCGATAAAATTAACATAATTAAAAATCTAGTAGTTCTTCTTATAACTAAATGCGTAGCTTGAGATGACCAGCCCCCACAAGCAGCACCTGTTCACAAGTATGACGCGAATGCCAGCCAGCATCATGCATAAATATAAAGATACTCTACTTGACTGATGTATAAAATTCTGTATGTCCATAAAAGTTAGATTAATTTAAGCTGGAATAAAGAGTGAATAGTTTATAAAACAGTTCGGATGGCGCTGAGGCAGACGTTAAGTGGGCTTTGATGGTTAAGCACTAATGGGTTTATACCTCTAAGGTATGAAAATATAGCGGATTTTACAATGTCAGTGACATGCAACTGCATGCAATTATATGATAGGCACATAGTAATTAAGTAAGATTAAAAAGCAGTATGGAATGTAAACCATTTTTTTAATAAGGTCGTTTGTTTCATTGAGCTTGAGAGATGTCACTTAATATTTAAAATTCAAACAAATATGGTAAAAACAAAAAAATATGCTGCCGCCAGTTGACTGACATTGAATATTATTAAGTACCAACGTGGCAGAGGGTCCATCGCCGTCTCAGACACTATACATTCGTCTTTGAATTACTTCTCAAACATATTGCAGGTTTAACCGTAAAGCACGAGGTTAGAAATCACTGCACATATTTTTTTAGAAAAACTCAATGGTACAGGCCCCGCTGAGATTCGAGCTTGCGTTGCTTGTGAAGCAGTTGACAGCTCAAACCCTAAGATCACCGAGACTCTCACGGCTCTGTAAAATTCCTCCATAATTTACTGTCAACGTAATGTCGATTTGAATCAACTTCGGAGAGATGAGCAGCTAGCAGCTAGCAGAGAGCAGCTACTTTTAAACCAAGTACTTAATCTTAAGTCTACGTTTTGCAATAAGAGGTATAAAATTAACGCGATTACTCGACCCTTTCAGCATCAACGTCTCTCTCATCTAAATATTGTAACATGCAATTTGTAGCAAGATACAACTGCAGACGCCTCGATCCACACTACTCTTTAGTCAGCAGCAGATAGAAACTAATGGCGTGGTCTGCGATATGCCAATAAGCCACTGCGAGAAAGACTATAAAAAAACTTAAAAACTGCATATAAATGCTCACTATAAAGATACAAATTCTCTCTTCCCGACTTTTCGCCAGTTTAAATCCCATTTAATGCGAGCATTTTGCTCTGGGCACTAATCAAAACTCCGGGCTGTTTCTGGGTGATTACATATCGAAAAACACTTTGCCCAACCACCGGGATTGAAACCTGGAGGACCTGGTGTTCTGCAGTGGCCCTTGCAACCACTAGACCAATGAGGCAGTCTCCCAAAACTTGATGCTTTAAGTTTTATATAAACGTAAGAATTCAGTTGCAATAAAGCCTATTTAAATTATTTTTTTATAAGTCCGCGCAACCTCCTTTCACTTGACTCCACCACGCCCATCAGTTGCCACTTATTATTACTGGCAACACCAAAAGCTGCATATTTTACTGGAGTACTAAGAGGAAATGATCTTTGCTAAGTCACTTTACTAAATGCTTTCCCTACTCCCCAGCGTTTTGTGGTAATAACAGGGAGTAATTTGTCCTTATTTTACAGTAGTAATAGTCTACCCTTATTTTTAAAACTATGGTGAATTTTGCGCAGAAATCTTTTTCTCAAAAAATATATGCTTAAAGTATTCAGTGTAACATCTATTGGAGATTATTGGAGAAGCAATCCAGAGGTCCAACCGTGATCAATTTCGCAGAAAACCTCCAGATATATTTAGAACTTTCATAGTTTTGTAGTAAGGATTTGATTTTGATATAATGGTATTTGGTAGGTACTGTAACGTCGCGTTGGATTGTAATTTGAGTAAATATGTGAAGTACTTATAGAAAGAGAGCACGAGAGTTTCAGACCTTCGCAATTCTATAAAGGCGGATACTTTTTCAGTGTATGATCCTAATACATCTAAGGATCCATATATTGAGGAAGTTTCAACATACATACATACGCTCACGCCTGTATTCCCCGAAGGAGTAGGCAGAGGTGTTGTAATCGCAACACCCACTTTCACCGAAGATGATTAAGTGCCAACGTGACAGTTGGTGATTCCATCGCCGTCTCAGGCATTTACATGCGTCATTGAATTACTTCTCAGAAATATGCAGGTTTCCTCACGATGTTTTCCTTCACCGTAAAGCACGTGGTGTGAAATCACTGTACGTAAGTTTTTTAGAAAAACTCATTGGTACAGGCCCTGCTGGGATTCGAACTTGCGTCGCTTGCTTAGCAGGCGACTGCTCAAACCTCAAGGCCACCACGGCTCTACGGAAGTTTCAACCTTTATGAAATGACGTCCATGTCTGAAACTCGCGAGCAATTATTCCATGTACTTATTTCAAACACCGTTTCAATTCTCATCGCGTTTACTGTTACTACTAAGACATCAGACTAATATAGTTTGAGTTGATTAAAAACAGTACCGAGTACCCACAAGCATCCATTATAATGGTGGTTGTTCTATAATAGTGGCAATACCTCCATATTTCTTTGCAAGGAATTGCATATTTTTTTCGACTATGACTTTATTGAATCAAGTTGTAGCAGCGTTTCTCCACTCTCTACATAGATGGCGCTACTCGCTAACAATTGCAAAGTTTGAGTACGAATACACGAGAACCTTAATCGCGCAATAAGAGTTTTCTAGCGCATTGCAGGATACAAGCTTCCTACCAGAACACTTGGAGCGGCGGTTCCCCAGGCATGACACCTGCCTGACTGGAAGATCTTTGCTGGGGATGAGCATTGAGCAGAGCACTCGCCCTCCCCACAAAGTGTTTCCGTTTATTGTAACAAACCCTTTTTGTCTTTGAGTATGTATGGAAACATAAACTCGGAGACGTATGTGAAAACTTTGCTTTGCACCCGTGCTTAGTGTAAGATTCAATTCGACATAATCGTATAGGATCAAACCCGCGCCATGTGTCTGCGCGCACAGATGGCTTCAATCACGGTAGCAAGAAAATTCTCACTTGTTGTATGACAAATGAGGCCTGGGAGCCAGGATCAGTCGGAGCAGACCTTGGTTGGTTGAGTGAAACACCGTAACTTGGGCAATCCTGGTATTTATTGATTCCACAACTGTATTGACTTGTTCCCTTGACGACCACTTGAAGACCACTTGAAGACCACTTGAAGACCACTTGAAGACCACTTGAAGACCACACTATTGAAATTTATCACCGAACTATATACACAACTAAAAGAGAATCTTACCATCGAGATGTAAAATAATAGGGCGCCATCTTGTGAGAAGATGGCTAACTACTAACATATAAACTACGTTAAACACTTGTCATTTAGATTGAAGTGTCGTTGATAAATATAATTATCTAATTGTAATTCTAAATTAACAGCTTGTTTCTATTTTAAAAAAGGGTATTGCGATATTAATCCATTCATGAAATTAAGACAGTGATGGTGAAACTGTGATGCCTAGCTATGAGTAACTAAAAATCAAAGTTTTGTAACTCATATTCGAGTTCCTAGATAAGTTTATGCCACCATTGGAGAACATCCCAGAGTGCATTGAAAATGGCTGCCCTTAGTACTTCAACGTAATTGTTTTTACTTTGACACCCACGCGATGTTTTCATGAATATATTTTCTGGAGCTGTTTAGATAAATTGGTCTTTGTTTTTAATTAAAAACACATACATACATATGCTCACGCCTGTATTCCCCGAAGGGGTAGGCAGAGGTGTTGTTATCACAACACCCACTTTTCACCGAAGATGATTAAGTGCCAACGTGACAGATGGTGAGTCTATCGCCGTCTCAGGCACTATACATACGTCTTTGAATTACTTCTCAGATATATGCAGGTTTCCTCACGATGTTTTCCTTCAGCGTAAAGCACTTGGTGTGAAATCACTGCACAGTGACGCAGGTTCGAATTCTAAAAACTTATTTTTTAGAATTCGAATATGCGAGCAGTCGCCTGCTACGCAAGCGACGCAAGTTCGAATCCCAGTGGGGCCTGTACCAATGAGTTTTTCTAAAAAACTAATGTACAGTGATTTCACACCACGTGCTTTACGGTGAAGGAAAACATCGTGAGGCAACCTGCATATTTCTGAGGAGTAATTCAAAGACGTATGTATAGTGCCTGAGACGGCGATAGACTCACCATTTGTCACGTTGGCACTTAATCAAATTCAGTGAAAAGTCAGTCAGTGGTGCTACTTTCAGACTTCCCATTATATACTCATCCTTATCTTGTCCAATCTCGTTACGTCACACATCCATCTCACCATCCGCATCTCAGTTGTATGCAGCTTTCTTTCATCCGTCACCTTTGTGGCCCAACATTCTGATCCATACACGAACATTCGAACATCGAACATTCCTTTCAATTGCCAGATTAATTTACTAATTACTAAACACAGGCAAACCATGCCAAGCTGGTCCATGTTTACAAATTCAAATCTGATTTGGGCCATATTTTCCAACAGAATGCACTCATACATACATACATCCATCATACGTATATGTTACATATAGTAGGCCATGCAAATTGTATGTTAACGTGTGTACCGGTGTTGGATTTAGTGTGTTTCCATTATACCACGTTATCATGTTCACTGTGACCTATATGTAGTTAAGTACTTTATATTTTAGTATACTACTAGTCATGTGGTTTCACCCGCGTAGCTCCCGTTCCCGTGGGAGTACGTGGATAAAATATAGCCTATATTAATCGGTGATAATGTAGCATTCAAATGGTGAAAGATTTTTTCAAATCGGTTCAGTATTTTTACAAATATATAAACATACAAATGTTTCCTCTTTAAGGAAATATTTGTTTGTTTGTTTGTAACGAAAAGGTTCCCTAAACTTCTGGAACAAATATTTTTTAACGTTGACTTTATCGACTGCGTATTTCACATGAAAAATGCGCAGTCGATATCGTCAATAGTCAACGTTAAAACATGATTACTTGGGGTACAGTTATGGTCTAAAGTACTTTTTAAAATTAATTTTACAATCAAGAATAAGAATAATTTATTTACATGAAATATGGTTACAAAAGTTGTTGTTTAAAATAAAAGGTACATAGCATATTTCACCCATTTTGGGTATGTAAATATTAATAAAATGTTAATCATTTTGTCTGTAAACAACACGGCTTTAAGCAGGCATATTATTTTATTTATATAATAATAAAGATATATAATTTATTTTTTAGTTAATCATATAATAAAAATCAGATAACATAAATAACAATATAATCTAATTAACTAAAAACCTTAAAAAACATCAATTTATCGTATATCGTTCAACAATGCACCCACACCTAGCTCACCTAACTCATAGTATTAAACGGTCAATATGCATCTATATGCATGTGTGCAGTGTCATAGACTAATGAGTGAGCGTGTGTGCAGCCCTTGTCTGCACGCTTGACTGACATAATACTGTACGTGATCATTTCAAATTTAAATTTAGAACAAGCGCTTAGTTTTCATGAAACTTCTTTTTTTTGTTAAGTGCCAGTATTTACGCAAAAATTACGGTATAGCACCTAGACTATTTTATGCATCCTACAGGATAAGTGTGTCTATCGGAGTATATTTAAATGAGTAATAAACAACATTACAGCCGTGTCACTAAGTTTTCTCGTCGTCTAGTGAGATACGAAATTTAGCCTTATGCTTTGTGTATTATGTATCAAATTCCTATGATTGAAACCAACATTCGTCGTCGAGTTCGACGCTGAGAAACCTTACAGAATAACACAGCAGGTAGTGAAGTGCAGTTTTATAATGATGTATTTATTGTCTTTATCAAGTATTTTACTTATTGTATATACGCGATGATTAAAATAAAATGAATTTTCGCCAGAAACTTACTTATGCATATTTACCAGTTGGTGCCTTATGCAAATATTTCACACTGAATACTATTAAAATAGTCTAAAAACTCGATTTCTAAATACCACAGCGAATCTCACGCAAGCAATCGGAACGAATTAAGCTACTTAAAATTTTAACGCCAATATGTTCGTTGCATTTAATAATTAATTAGCTATTGCATGTTACATTCTTACACAATTAGAGCGTAGAACGCGGCAGCGAGCCCATAGTAGGATTGTATTATAGTGGCACCGGGCACTCAAGATAGACGGCTGTTTTTCATTAGGCAGAATACGCGACGCTCCTTGGTTTCACGGTACGCCTAAAAAAAGTTACATGTCAAACCTCCCGCGCTTTTGCTAGTCAAGTGTCAAAATTAATTTTTAAATATTTTTTTCTGTTTACTAGTGTTTGTATCTCGACCTAAAATCTGACAACTGGTTTAACCCAGATCACAGATTTTTCTCGTAAAAGTGGTTGCGAAGGTCAGATGGCAGTCGCTTCGTATAAAAATCAAGTGCCGACCCCAACAATGTATGGGATAAGTGTTTTTTCATTTGTGTTAGTGAGTTTATGAGGGCTGGAGGGGTTTACAAATAATCGAATTAGCTTGTAATTTAATTAGTTGCGGCGGCCGTCCGTATGTCACGCGGGTAATGTAGTCTGGTGTACGTTCAAGTTTTGTGGCTTCTCTTGTGATATAATTTAAACGGTGCATTTAGGAAGTTATATTCCCGAGTTTATCCGCGAGTTTGTAAGTTTTTTAATTTGTAACTATTATGAAGGATATTAATTAGGTACTGTTGAAAAGGAATTATTTGAAAACGTTTGAAATTTATGTCTCGTGTCGTTAGTTACTGACGGAATTAGCTCATTAGCGTTGAAAATTTTTAAATATACCTGAATTAAGCAACGATGTCACAATACATTTTTAAGTGAACATTAAGTATTTAATAATATTAAAAATAATTTTTGTCAAGCTTTTTTGCAATTTATCTAAATCACTGAACATCAAAATAACCTATAAATAATGACTAGCTGTGCTCTGCGGTTTCACCCGCGTAGATTTAATTTAATTACCACAGAACCCTAAATGTTAAATAAAAGTAGCCTTACTCCTTGTAATATTAGCTATCTACTAGTGAAATCCCGTCAAAATCGGTCCGGCCGTTTCAGAGATTACCCGGAACTAACAGACAGACAGGCAGACAGACGAGGAGTTTTTTTTAAATTGTTGTTTTACGTTAGTACCGTAAGTAAGTAATATAGCTTTCATATGCATCTAGTAAAAAGCCGTTTTGGAATTACAAACAGACACTTCAATTTTATTTATATGTATATATAATATAACGCTGAGAAACATAGGCTATATTGTAATCCAGGTCTGTAATTTAATCCGTAATTACACGCGGGCAAAGTAACGCATGGAAGCTAGTGATAAATAATTATTGTAATTGCGTACTGTGCATGTTAATTATGACGCATAATTAACGATACTGATCCAGCATATCAGCCAATCACACAAATACTCATAACCTTGCCTTTAATATTAGATATAATTGCATTTGTGCAGTTCTTTAACTATAGTTTTAGACATGTATCAGCGTTGACGAATTTCGTTGCGTATTCATGATTCGCTAACTTTGAAATTCAACAACATCTCGCCTCTGAAAATATTGAAAATTTTCAGTAACTCCAATACCATTCTGTCACGTTAGTACCAAATTTTCTTTGATAACTTCTAGCATCTCTAACTACCCTCTTGTGGGTGGTGTGAAGGGGTGAAAATATAATTATTACTACGTGCTAATTAGTGATATTTTCTTTATAATAAGTAAATTTGGCTGTCAGTGAAAATCCTGTCAAAATCGGTCTAGCCGTTTCAGAGATTAGCCGGTACAAAAATGCAGCATATAAAATATAAAGGAATATGTTTTTATGCCAATGCTTACAATATAAAGCTGGTGGCACAGTTGATATTGCGCATATCATTCGATTAGTGATGTTCAGCAACCCCAACCCTTGCCAGTAGTTGGATGGGTTTAACCCAGATCACAGATTTTCCTCGTCAAAGGGGTTACGAAGGTCAGATGGCAATCGCTTCGCATAAAAATCAGGTGATCAGCCGCATCGGGTGGAACAATGTATGGGATAAGGCTTGGGAGATGATATGTCAATACTTATATATTATGCATAGATTGATAATGGAATAAAGAGTGCACCTGTTTTTGCGCACACACTTGTGAACTATAGTATCTATTCTGCAGCCGTCTTGCGAAGGCCGAAATTCGGTTAGGATATCATCATTCATAGTGAAAATCTGTTAATCTGGAGTTACCAACACACACTTAAATTTAATACATGTGCTGGTAAGTATTAGTCTACAAATCCTGCTTATTATGAATGCGAATATTACCCGTTACATTTATAATTGCTTGCATTCGTGCTGTATAATCGCGCACACGTAAAAAGTTGTTACCAAACAGATTAAGAGCTGTAGTTAGTTTTACTACTTAACTAGCAGTTAAACGTAAATCGGTCGTAACGCGATGCAATAACGTAACTATCAAGGTGCTATCGGAGTGCCTAGTGCGAGTTTTTCACTGCCGCCGTCACAAGTCACCGCGTCGACGTAAACGGAGATTTATATAGGATCGAAACAGCGCCGTCAAAATCAAAAATAATTGTACTACAAACAACTACAAACGATTCTCTACAAACGTGCCGTTTTAAAATTTAAAATTTCGAATGTCGGGTGCTGACCATTTATTCATGAGGCATAACTTTTTTTTTTCAACTACAAACGAAATAATTTTCACTACAAACAACTACATACGAAAGCCTTCCAGATGGCAAAAAAAAAATTTGGTTTTTTTCAAGTCGGGTGCTAAGTTCACATAGCTCCGTCTATCGGCCTATTGTGAGCCTATACAAATCTACAAAGCAATTTCCAACATTTTCTCTGTCTGTCTGTCTGTTGTTCCGGCTAATCTCTGAAACGCGTAGATCGATTATAACGGGACTTTCATTGGCAGCTATATTAAGAGTAACTTAAACTACTTTTAATTTAAATAAGTTTAAGCGAGTTTAAATTTATTTTGATAATAACTTTTATTTATTTATTGAAGAAAAATGAGTTTAAATCGACGTAATAATTGTTTATAACTCTGTCTGCACAGGATAATGTGTAAGCTATATCATAGTTAAGTTTAATCAAAATCCATTCAGTAGTTTTTGTGTGAATGAGTCATACATTCTTACAAACTTTCGCGTTTATAATATTATATAAGGCTCGAAGTATAAGGAATCCAATATTGGATTATTCAAATATGAATAATAAAAGATAGAGCCGCGTGTCTTTGTGTGTTTTTTGTTTAATTAAGACAAAATCATGGCATTTATTAATGTATATATTCAAAAACACTGAACTGAGTTTAGTTTTCATTTCACTGTTAATTGAATTAAACATTCAAAACCATTAGCAACTCAGTTTTATCGCTAATTGAAATCGAATGCAGTTTTCATTCGATTCTAAAACCGAATATTAGCTCCGTCTCGTTAATTATTTAGAGTTGACCCAAATGTATTGGGTACAGCTTTTAAAATTGACATATTAAATCCTATTGAAAAAAGCCCTCATTAATATTATTAATTAGCTGTACCCCACGGTTTTACCCGCGTATGATCTAAATATATATAACTCAAAGGTGACTGACTGACCGACTGACATAGTGATCTATCAACGCACAGCCCAAACCACTGGACGGATCGGGCTGAAATTTGGCATGCAGGTAGATGTTATGACGTAGGCACCCGTTAAGAAAGGATTTTGATTAATTCTACCTCCAAGGGGATAAAATAGGGGATGAAAGTTTAGGCTACTTTTCATAAAAACCTTAGGATATGCTAACGCGGGTTTTTCTGAAGTATTAAGTAGTCTATGTTATGCCTTATAAAATTAAGTACCAATTGAAACAATTAGAAAATTAGTTATTTAAGTCAATACCTACCTACAGCATATACTTTCATATGCATTTAGTAAAAAGCTGTTATTTTGGAATTACAAACAGACAATTCAATTTTATCTATCTGTATAGATGTATAGATAACTTAGGCATTAATTATTGTACCAGTTTTGAATATACAATGTATTATATATTTTTAAAGTATAGTTTAGGTTGTACATTGCCGAAATGTTATAAAATCATTTTTTATATATTTTTAAAAAGTGTGTGTCGAAATACATTTTGAAGTCCATGTTATGATCTTAAGTTAATTTTTGAGGTTAGCCCGTATCGATCCGAAGGTGTGAAATCTTCTCCGAGGTCCCTACACTCTCGCCTATATGCCTGCTTCGTAGTTTTTGAAGGGAACGCGTACCCTGCCGTTTCAAGGGTCCAAAATACGACTTTGTAATTTCAACCTCTTGTTTTATCGTTTCAGATTTAGCTGCCGCTTTTAAAAAGCTTAAGCCTACACAGATAACCCGAGAGAAAGACAATTAAGGTAAGAAGAAAAATTTGTTATGATTTATCTCGATGGAGATTTTCATCCAAAATGCTTTATAATGCTTGCCAAAGGATGCTATCCGTCCAAAATTGTACTCCTCATGAATTCTATGCTTTTCCCAATTATAATTCACTAGCTTCTCTCCGTGATTTCGTCGGCGTGGAATAGTTTCTTTGAGCTATATATATAAGAACCGTGGTAGCCTTGAGGTTTGAGCAGTCGCCTGCTATGCAAGCGACGCAAGTTCGAATCCCAACGGCGCCTGTACCAATGAGTTCTTCTAAAAAACTTATGTTCAGTGATTTCACGCCACGTGCTTTACGGTGAAGGAAAACATCGTGAGGAAACCTGCATATTTCTGAGAAGTAATTCAAAGACGTATGTCTGAGACGGCGGTGGACTCACCATCTGTCACGTTGGCACTTAATCATCTTCGATGAAAAGTGGGTGTTGTGATTACAACACCTCTGCCTACCCCTTCGGGGAATACAGGCGTGAGCATATGTATGTAGGTATATAAGATGTCCAGAACCAATAGGTACAATAGTCAATAAAACTTACGGTAACTATTTTTTGAGAGTACTTTGACGAAACAAGATAACGTTTGGTAGAACTATTTGTAAACTAAACGCCATAACGTGTATTTTTAAACACGCCGTTTCACCCGCGTAGTTCCCGTTCCCGTAGGAGTACCGGGATAAAATAAAGCCTATGTTACTCGCTGATGATGTAGCTATCCATTGCTGAAAGAATTTTTAAGATTAGTCCAGTACTTTTTGAGCCAACTCGTTACAAACATACAAAATCTTTCCTCTTTATAATATTGTATAGATGATATTCAGAGCGTTTAATGAGAGCTCTAGAATTCTTTAGTGCTCCAGAGCTGTTGTTAAGGGAATAATTTGTTCTTTTTTGTCAAAATAAGTGTATCGATTAGATTTTATGGGTGTACCCGGGAACCCAAATGATTTTTATCAAATAAAAGTAGCCAAAGTTACTCATCGTAACATTAGCTTGATCCAACCGTTTCGGATATTAACCGGAACAAACAGATAGAGAGAGAAAATTAAAAAAAAATTGTGTATTCATTTCAGTACCTTATGTATTTTCATGTATTTTTGAATTACAAACAGACACTTCAATTGTATTTATCTGTATAGATAGATTTGTAAACCTTCTTAATGAACGAATCTTTTGCAGCAAAATTATATTTTAATCTATCTGTAGTTCGTCAGTTTCTCGTTATATAAAATCTTCAAGTAAATTGCTCTCCAGCAATCTGTACAGGACGCTTCATAATCGTCCGACGGTCGGATAACGTATTTTCTTTACCATCCCTTTTTTATCCTGTCTCTGAACTCCCACTGTATATTAAACGAGCTTGAAACGTAAGTAGAATTTAATTTCAACTTCATGTTTGGACTAGCTGTGCCCTGTGGTTTCACCCGCGTTGATTTAGTTTTATATAATATATTGGTTTAAAATTGACAAAGTTTCATACAAACTTTCATCCCCTATTTTAGCCCCTTGGGGCTAGAATTAATCAAAATCCTTAGCGGACCTACGTCATAACATCTACCTGCATGCCAAAATTCAGCCCGATCCGTCCGGTGGTTTGGGCTGTGCGTTGATAGATCACTGTGTCAGTCAGTCAGTCACCTTTGAGTTACATTTATTTACTCTGTCTTTGTCTTTGTCTGATAGTCTCACCATCTAACACTACGACACTTCTTCTTATACGGTGAAAAGTGGCGGTTGTTATAACAACACCTCTACCTCTACCTACCTACCCCTTCGGGGAATACAGGCGTGAGCATATGCATGTATGACAATATAATATATAGGCAAAGATATAATTAATTGTAAGTTATTTGACTTTTTATTACACGTTTCAATCCAGCTTCAAATCTATCGGACATCGGTGTGAATGAAAAAAAATGCATAGAACTGGCAAGAGCCATGGTTGCCTCGGGGTTTGAGCAGTCGCCTGCTACGCAAGCGACGCAAGTTCGAATCCCAGCTGGCCTGTACCAATGTTTTTTTCTAAAAACTTACGTACAGCGATTTCGCACCATGTGCTTTACGGTGAAGGAAAACATCGGGAAGAAACCTGCACATGTCTGAGAAGTAATTCAAAGACTTATGCCTGAGTCGGCGATGGACACGTGTGCACTTAATAGTCGTAACATCTCAGCTTACCCCTTCGGGGACCCTTCTGGGATGGCGGTGCATATTTATTTTAACGGGGTTATTTTAAGATGGAACCTAGGATCTAGAAGCATGTCAAGCCAACCGCATGATAACTGAGCCATGAACACGACCCATGTGGAATGTTTGTTTGATAAAATCGTCTTAAATGGACCGTTTGACTCAAGTACAGCACTTGACCCCTTAATAGGCGTACAGAGATCATCTACGTAGACATTTAAACGAATTATAAAACACAGACAAAGATAGCTGGTTTAAAAGTAGGTAGGTCCGTCTCTTTCTATGCTACGGATTCCAAAAAGGATGGATATAATCTAGTCATCGTTTAAGCTATGATATTTCTTAAGTGATTTATTATATTAAGATTTTTTAAATTGTATAATATTTTTGAGAAGAGTAATTACTGAGTTTCTTGCCAGGTTCTTCTCAGTAAAAGCAACCTTCCGAACCTGGCGGTAGCATGTATAATCCTGTATACGTAAAAAACGTGCATTTATGTCTGAAAAGTAATTCAAAGACGCATGTATAGTGCCTGAGACGGCGATAGACATCTGTCACGTTGGCACTTAATCATCTTCGGTGAAAAGTGGGTGTTATTGTTACAACATTTCTGCCTACCTCTTCGGGAAATACAGGATCTATAAATATATATAACTCAAAAGTGACTGACATAGTGATCTATCAACGCACAGCCCAAACCATTCGACGGATCGGGCTGAAATTTGGCATGCAGGTAGATGTTATGACGTAGGCAGCCGTTAAGAAAGGATTTAGATTAATTCTACACCCAAGGGGATAAAATAGGGGATGACAGTTTGTATGAAACGCATGAGCTAGTATTAGAATATAATCATATTTTAGTTTAAGACTGGATAATAAATGCTCCAAATGTCAAAAACGATTTCATGACACGTTATTTGTTTGGGAAATTCTAATTTCAGTGTCAGAAATATCCACTTATTCGTAACAATTAGTCGCACTTCGTGTCTTATGACCATAACAATAAGATTCATTGTGTAACGTAGCTAATGAGCTGTCCTTTGTTACTCGTCGTCAGTTGTGTTGTTTACTGCCTACGTATAAATACTAGCTGAACCCCGCGGTTTCTGTTGGTACAAATTCAAAGCACTTTCGGCAGCATTCTTTCGTCCAAATTCAGCCATGTTATTCTGTAAGGTTTCTCAACGTCGCACTCGTCGTAGAGTGTAGGTTTCAAAGATACGAAATTGAACCTCATCATCATGTATTATGAATCAAATTTCTATGATTGAAACCAAAGTTCCACGTCGAGTTAGTCACTGAGGAATTTGTAGTACCTACTTAGAGCCGTGGTGGCTTTGGGGTTAGAGCAGTCGCCTGCTACGCAAGCGTCTCAAATTCAAATCCCAGCGGGGCCTGTACCAAGGAGTTTTTCTAAAAACTTATGTGCAGTTATTTCACGCCACGTGCTTTACGGTGAAGGAAAACATCGTGAGGAAATCTGCATACGTAAAAAAATATAGGTACGGAAGTTCAAAGGACAAGAAACAGAAAGTTCGAACTTGCGTCGCTTGCGTGGCAGGTGACTGCTCGAACCCCACGCCACCACGGCATTTATAATAATGTCACATCTATAAAGCATCTGCTCTGGACAGGATAGCAGTTCTTTTATAATCTTTCCCATTGCCTGTATTGTGTTAAAACAATGAAATATCTTGAGAAATTTGTTAATTAAGAATACAATGAGAGAGATAACAGCCGGTGCTTACACTAATTTATTGTAAACTCCAATGGTTCAGTGCTTAGAAGGATGGTTTGAGATGTTAAGGTGGGTTGTGTCACTCTCTTTTCACCCACGATGTGTCAACGTGACAGATGGTAGTCTATCGCCATCTCAGACACTATACATGCGTCTTTGAATTACTTCTCAGACATATCCAGGTTTCCTCACGATGTTATCCTTCACAGTAAAGCACTTGGTGTAAAATCACTTGCGTTCACAGATTACGTTACGATTACGGATCACCCTTATCATTTAGGGGTATGAAAATTAGATGTTGTCCTATTGTCAAACCTACCCAATATGCACACAAAATTTCATACAAATCGGCCCAGCCGTTTCGGGGGAATTTTATAACAAACACCGCGACACGAGAATTTAATGTTAGATAAATTTTAATGCTGCGGTTATATTACACGCCAGAATTAAGATAAACGAATGACGTCATTGTAATTGAATTCTGAAACTTTCAGGCTAAATTAATGAATTCCGTACCATTCTAACATACCTTTACAGGTTCAGCGAAAATCACCCTTATTTTACTAGTCATAGAGTTCTCAAGTCTATTTTCATCATATCTATATTATAATTTCAGGAACGACAGGTCCGATTTGAAAAAAATCAACGTTAGATAGGTAGTCAATTTGGAAGGCTAAAGTCTATATATATTATCACGCTAAGACCAATCGCGGGTTAAACTTAGCGTGGGCTCTAAGCAACTATTCTATGTAGACGAAGTCGCCGCCAGAAGCTAGTTAAAAATATTATTGTGATTACTTACAGGCTAGTGTTTTTTTATCGTCGAGCAACGCCATCTGTTGACAGCGATGGAAAACAAAGAATAATGGAATAGAACGCGGGCATACCGCCGTAATTCATTAATTTTACATATGAACCTTTAATCAAAACCCAACTTTATTACCTTAATGTTAATGTTCAAATTCGATCGAGCGAGCTTTAAGTAACTTTGCGCAAGCTAACTTCAGTGTCCGTGAAGGGGTTGTCATAGAAACTGTAAAGTACTGCGCGCGCATCACACACACAGATGCGATTCCCACACGTACTCATTTTCCCCTTATTGTGCGAGGGAGACAGCTAACACCCTGGACAGTCGATGACACAAGCTGTTTGAACAAGGAAAATTAATTATCCTTTTAGTATTTTCCTGTTGAATTTAGAATACAAATTATTAGTTACTTTAATATTTTGTTAATGATATGACATGTTTACAAATTGTAAATTTTCTAGCTGAACACAAAAGTATTTTTTTTAAGTTAAAATTGTATTTCCCTTTCAATATTCCAACCGAATAGGGTGCATTACGTAAAAGTGTAATATTTGAAGTTAACATACACGCAAATTTTGCAAAGACACGTATGTGATAATCGTAAAGGCTCACTGCGGCGTAGAAAACCCGTTTTCATCGCCACAGTACCGAGCCCGACCCTCGCGTAGCCCGTAGTGTATTACAGCAGCGTGTTAATGTGTGCGTGTCTTATACCACAGATTCTGCGCGATGGACCCCAGTATACTCGCAGCCATGGATAAAGAGGCATTGAAAAAACAAATCGAGAACATGAAGTACCAGGCGTCCATGGAACGCTGGCCGTTATCTAAAAGCATTGCAGCGTGAGTAATCCATTCCATAATTTAAAAAATAAATTCGAAAATCGAACGCGTAGTGTTTCGTGAAGTGTATGGGTGCACGGTTTGTGTTCTAAATGGTGCTTTAACACGAAGGGATGAGGTACAAAATTGATCGAGTAGGCGGAATTGTATCCAGGTGCCTGTGTCGTGTAGAGAAAATCGATTCATTTTCATTGTTTTCCTTGGCATTATGCACAGTTTTGTTTCAATTGATTATATACTCTGTTATAAGGCAGCATAAGTGCGATATTGGTCCAGACGCCGTAAACTGGGAGCGTCTAGCCAGACATGTCATATGGATGCAGATAAGCAATAATGTGTCAACCCGCATAAACTTGGTTTTGAGAAAATGGCGTCTTAAGATGATTGTATACGTGATTTAAGATTTGTTTTATGACATAAATACATTTTTTACGTACTTTTATGTTTCAGATGACTTGAAACACTTTTTTAGAATGTTAAATACGTGATGCATTATCAAAATATATCAAAACCTTTGAATTTGACTTTTTGTGGGTTGACACATTATTGCTTATCAGCATCCATATTATACTAAAATAATCAATTTTTCGTACCATTGCACATGACTCATATTGCGTATGAATTTCATAGCTCTTTATGAAATATAAATATGGTTATTGCTCTATTTTATTGCTGAGACTTAACTGTTGGTAATCTATACAGAAAAATAAAATTGATGTGTCTGTATATAATTCCTAAATAGCAGCTTTCCACTAAATGCGTTTGAAAGTATTCACGGTATTGACATAGAAAAAATATATTTTTTTATTTTTTTCTGCCTGTCTGTCTGTTTGTTACGGCTGGACTGATTTTAACGGGACTTTCACTGGCGGATAGCTAATGTTACAATGAGTAACTTAGGAGCTACTTTTGATTAAAAAAATAAGTAGGGTTCCGTAGGCCATGATATTAACTATACGCGGGTGAAACCGCGGGCCACAGCTAGTAATGTATAAATTCGTTTATTTAACTCTTATTTTGAGATCATTAATTTCACACATTTAATATAGAACTTTGAAAAGAGTAATTGGATGCTGATAAGCAATAATGTGTCAACCCACAAAAACTCAAATTCAAAGGTTTTGATATATTTTGATAATGCATCACGTATTTAACATTCTAAAAAAGTGTTTCAAGTCATCTGAAACATAAAAGTACGTAAAAAATGGATTTATGTCATAAAACAAATCTTAAATCACGTATACAATCATCTTAAGACGCCATTTTCTCAAAACCAAGTTTATGCGGGTTGACACATTATTGCTTATCTGCATCCAATTGTTGAGTTTCTTGCCGGGTTCTTGTCAGTAAAAGCAACCTTCCGAAATCGGTGGTAACATTTATAATCTCGTGTTGGTTTGACGATTCGAAAGTACTTTGTTGGAAGTGTAATTAAAAAAAGATATTTTGAATTTGATTTCGGACTATTTAAAAAAAAAATCTAAAATACATCTACATACATACATATGCTCACGCCTGTATTCCCCGAAGGGGTAGGCAGAGGTGTTGTTATCACAACACCCACTTTTCACCGAATTTGATTAAGTGCCAACGTGACAGATGGTGAGTCTATCGCCGTCTCAGGCACTATACATATGTCATTGAATTACTTCTCAGAAATATGCAGGTTTCCTCACGATGTTTTCCTTCACCGAAAAGTACGTGGTGTGAAATCATTGTACATAAGTTTTTTTAGAAAAAGTCATTGGTACAGGCCCCGCTGGGATTCGAACTTGCGTCGCTTTCGTAGCAGGCGACTGCTCAAACCCCGAGGCCACCACGGCTCTTACTAAAATACATCTATTTTGATATTATATTAGAATTCGCATGTTTAGAATTAAACCATATCGCGCCCTCTGATCGATAGAGGCCTAAATCAAAAATCTTTTTTTTTATTAAGTAAACTTATATATATATATATAGAAACTTGATGATCTATGATAACGATTTCCAAAAAAAATTTTTTTTAATTTAGGCCTCTCTCTATGGATTTGAGGCAGTAATTATTTTACCAGCTTTGAATACAATATATTTTATTATTATTAAAGTCTAGTTTAGGTTGCGCATTGTCAATAAGTGTTAAAGAGAAATGATTTTTAATATCTTATGATCTTAACATAATTATTTTCATGACAAAATGGTCCCTAAGGGGCAATACATATTACGATTCTGGAATGATTCAAATTTTCAATTTACTTGATTCACACTTTCCTATGAACATTAATGAAATGGTCCACAAAATATGAATTGCTTTTGCGATAAATAGCATCATAAAAAAATTGTTCGCGACTAACATCTACAATTATTGTAATTATTCGTGAATCATAATATTAATTGTACCTAAGTGACCATTCCGATAATGAATCATATTCGGATCACATTATGATTCCCCCAAAGTGGTCTTTTAGACCTACTGGGCTTGTGAAATAAAAGCCAAAGCAATCATTAAATCATTACCCAGCATCCGTTGTTTATCATATTTTTCATCAGGGTGGCAAATAAACAATTTATCGAGCTTAATTTGACGTTCACCACGCACCGTTTATAAACAATTTACTGAAATACCTAATGTTTACTGAAGCTTACGTGAAGGAGAACATACCCATATCACAAATTCAGAACACTATTCAAAACCTTTGTTGTTTTGTTAATGTTAAACGTAGAATACCCTTCGCCAAGTTAGTATAACTATTTCTCACAAGATGGCGTTATATCTTTTTAGATCGCGCTGTCGAAAGATTCCTTTCATAACGTATATAGCACACACATTTCCTGACGTAGTTGTGGTCTTCAAGTGGTCGTCAAGAGAACAAGTCAATACAGTTGTGGAATCAATAAATACCAGGATTGCCAAAGTTACGGTGTTTCACTCAACCAACCAAGGTCTGCTCCGACTGATCCTGGCTCCCAGGCCTCATTTGTCATACAGTTATCAATAGTTAATTATCGAATCGTTAAATAATATTAAATATCTGGTTGACCGAGCTGTCCTCGGTATCTTCTTCACACAAAAAAAAATCCGGTGAACGTCAGTCTCGAACCGAGGTACTCTAGTTTCGTTATCGCCCCGTAAGCTGGAAGCCTAACCTTACCACAACTTGACAGATATCAGCGAAATTTGCTGTCGTATTGTAATGATATTGTATGAGATTTTCAGTGCCCGACAACATGGTCAAAACGATGTTTTCCATATATGAAACCTAGCTAGATCAATTTTTTGCCCCTACATGTAAAATTTCATTTAAATCGTTGGAGCTGTTCCCGAAATTTCGATTATATATATACAAGAATTGCTCGTTTAAAGATATAAGATTGAATCGCCATTTGTAAAATTTTTTAATCAACGTCACTACGCTATTGATATGGTTTGACATGTAGGAGTTAAAATCCAATGGGTTTACATGTTTTGAAATTTAATGATAGTAGAGAAAACTTTAAGCTAAGCGACGCTGGGTCGGTGATGATTAATAAACGTATAAAATATAATATTAGTTAGCAGTTCCCCTTCCCGTGAGAGTACGGGGATAAAATACTCGGTAACTCGCTGATGATGTAGATTTCCAACGGTGAAAGAATTTTTGAAATCGGTACATTAGTTTTTGAGTTTATTCATTACAAACGTATACACAAAAATACAAATATTTCCTTTTTATAATAGTCGTGTAGATATAAAATATTTGGTAGATCGTTAGTCCTTTTAAGCAACGCGTATTAATAACTTCTAAGCTATATCAATACACGATGGCATTCTACTACTTAATAATATATCAATATTCAAAATTACGTAAAAAATATGGATGGAATTAAATATATTTTTCAACTTCATACCAGCATGGACTATAGACGTAAAATCCCCCTAAATTTCCACTGCAGACGTAATTGACCCAAAAGGGTAGCTCGAGGGGTTTTCCTTACAAGGGCAATCGGGGGCAAGAATCGCCACGCGGGCCCAATGTCCCTATATTGGAACGTCACTGTGACTTGCAAAATGACTTTATTGAGGGATATATCTTTGTAACTATGCCAATTTAACATCTTTGGCAATCGTTACAGGTCAGTCGGAGGCCTAAGATAGTCTGACAAACCAGATCACAGATTTTCCTCGTAAAAGGGGTTGCGAAGGTCAGATGGCAGTCCCTTCGTATCTATAAAAATCAGGAACCACATCGTGTTGAAAAAAGTGCGACCCCAACAATGTATGGGATAAGGCCAGGGAGATGATGATGATGATATCTTTGTAACATACTAGCTTCGGTCTGCGGATTTGCCCGTGTGTTATTACGGATTCCGTATTAAGCTCGATTAAAAATACATCTATAAGTAAAATAATTTATAAAATTAGTCCTGATGTTTCAGAGCCTATTATTTGCAAACTAGTTGCAAATAAACAAATCTTTGCTCTTTATTATATTATAAAAATATGCCCACACCATCCCACAAGGGTCTCCAAAGGGGTAAGCAGAAGTGTTGTATCAACAACACCCACATTTCACTGAATATGAGTAAGTCCCAACGTGACAGAGGGTGAGTCCATCGCACTTAATGGCACTATACATACGTCTTTGAATTACTTCGATGTTTTCATCCCTCGTTAAGCTTGTGGTGTGAAATCACTGCACATAAGTTTTTAGAAAAATTCATTGGTACAGACCCGCTGGGATTCGAACTTGCGTCGCTTGCGTAGCAGGCGATTGCTGAAACGCCAAGGCCACCACGGCTCCTTACACTGATTGGATTAAAAAAATGTGATGCTACGAAATAATGATGTTGTTTAATGTCAAAGGAGTCTTTATTTGAAGAGCTTAAGGCAAATCAACTCTATCCTTAATTACTTAAAAGTCAGTTTTGTTTGCATTATTTTCGGGTACAATTCGTATCAAGTTACTTTAATCAAAATCCGACCTTAAGCCTATAGCGTTACATATTAGATTTCGTCTTTAAATTTGTAGCTGATAATGGCATCGGATATTTATAAAACTCTTAATTCAAACGTCTAAGGTTTCAGGGATAAAAACTGGAACATAATTAGATTGAGTTGTTTAAACATTTGTCTGTTTATAACATTAGTAAGGCAGGATGTCTGTCATCAGGCAGAAGAGCTTTATTGTCAAAAAATATAACATTACAAATTACTTGTGCCCCGCGATTTCACCCGACTATACTTAATTTCAAAGGTTTCCTTTCGTAGAATTCAATATTTATTTCGAATTGTAAGTAGTACTAAATGCTTAGTAACTATTTCGTAGAACCAAATATATTATTTAAAGAAAAGTAACGTTATTCCTTGTAACATCAGCTATCTGTCAGGGAAAGTCCCGTTAAAATCGGTCGAGCCGTTTCAGATATTAGCCGGAACAAACACATAGACAGCCAGAGAAAGGTAGCCATACCTACTTTCTCCTTAAAACATTAGATATCTACCTGTGAAAGTCCCGCTTAAAACGGTCCTACTTTTTCAGAGATTCAATCAATTCAGATCCAATTCAAATCCGGAACAAACAGACAGAGAAACATACATACATATGCTCACGCCTGTATTCCCCGAAGGGGTAGGCAGAGGTGTTGTTATCACAACACCCACTTTTCACCGAACATGATTAAGTGCCAACGTGACAGATGGTGAGTCTATCGCCGTCTCAGGCACTATACATACGTCTTTGAATTACTTCTCAGACATATGCAGGTTTCCTCACGATGTTTTCCTTCACCGTAAAGCACGTGGTTGGAAATCACTGTACGTAAGTTTTTTAGAAAAACTCATTGGTACAGGCCCCGCTGGGATTTGAACTTGCGTTGCTTGCGTAGCAGGCGACTGCTCTAACCCCGAGGCCACCACGGCACAGACAGAGAAAATTACAAAAAATATATTTATTTAATTTTAATACCCTAAGTACTTTCGTATGCATATTAATTTCATTTATCTGTATGCATAAATATAGATGTATAGAGTCAATTTAATATGGACACTTCAATTACAGATGTTAACATCAGGTTTAATTAAACGTAATGTAACATTACTGCGGACCTTTTGGCCCAAGGGCACAGATGAGGAAAATTACAACATGTGTTACGAAGACGGTGTGGTATTCCTTTGTTCTGTATGTTTTCGTGTTATTGTAAGGCAAAAAAAATATTCAATCAAATCCATACAGATTAATAATATTTAAGTGTCTGTTTGTAATTCCGAATTAACGACTTATCACTCAAAATATGCTCACGCCATCCCAGAAGGGTCCTAGAGGTGTTGTAACAACACCTACATTTCACCGAATATGATCAAGTGCCAACGTGACAGAGGGCGAGTCCATCGCCGACTCAGGCACTATACATACGTCTTTGAATTACTTCTCAGACATATGCGGGTTTTCTCACGATGTTTTCCTTCACCTTCAATCTACAGTGATTTCACACCACGTGCTTTACGGCGAAGGAAAGCATCGTGAGGAAACCTGCATATTTCTGAGAAGTAATTCAATGACGTATGTAAAGTGTCTGAGACGGCGATGGACTCACCATCTGTCACGTTGGCACTTAATCATCTTCCGTGAAAAGTGGGTGTTGTGATTGCAACACCTCTGCCTACCCCTTCGGGGAATACAGGCGTGAGCATATGTATGTATGTATGTTTTCCTTCACCGTAAAGCACGTGGTGTGAAATCACTAAATGCATACGATTGATCGGATTTTTTTTCGGTCTATTATTCCAGCTATTTTCATTAATCTTACACATTAACATTATTTTAATTAATCAGCCAGAGACTGATTTTACATTTACTCGTCCATAGCTGAAGTTACAAGGAGTAATCTAGTATTATAATATCATTCGTAAATTCACGTGTTTCCAGAAAACTTACCGAAGGGGAGAAATGCTAAAACTAATCATTAAAGGTCAAAGTCAAAGTCAAAAATATCTTTATTCGATTCGACTTTTTACAAAGTACTTTTAAATTGTCAGAATGACATAATTATACAGGATTATACATGCTACCGCCAGGTTCGGAAGGTTGCTTTTACTGAGAAGAACCTGGCAAGAAACTCAGTAATTACTCTTTTCAAAAAAAATATACAATTTTAAGAACACAAAATAAATCATAAGCCCATGGACACAGTTCCAATGCACAAATGTCGATAAAAAGTAACTAAATCAGTAGCTTGAGATGACCAGCCCCCACAAGCAGCACCTGTTCACAAGTATGACGTAAATGCCAGCCATTGACCTCCTCAACCATCATAGAGGGAAGTGGACAACCCGTCACCCAGACGCCGCCGCAAGCAAAGGCATTTTACTGGCCATTAAGTGGATGATGATGAGACCAATATATTCTCACGCCTGTATTACTTGAAATTAGTTTGTGTTTATAAATATAAAACAATAAAAGTAAAATTTAATAATGTTTATTATCATAATATTATATTTTGAAAGTAGAAGATATTGTCATCATAAAAGTAGGATATAAAATTGTAATGTCTAAACCAATATATTTTGAAAGGAGTCGACCTCAAAAGGTGGCTTCAAATAACATTTTAATTTACGACTTGTATTTTCGCCTCCCAATTTCAGTATGAACTGAAATGAATATTTTCCGACACCTAGAGGACTTTTTATGAGAACGCTTCCTTATAAAAATATTAATTTATTTTCCGGCCGCGAACAGAATCATAATCGTCTCCATTTTAAAAGCGGGAAGGGAAAAGATTTACCCGTAAATCCCGTGTTTCATTTGTACTTAATTCGGTTTTCGTCTTTGAGTTATATTTTAGGTTTTGTATAACAGAGGTGGCATTTGGACACAGGCTTAGGCAGAAACGCCTAGTGCCTAGTGATAAACTAATCATATCCCTGAATTAGTTCTATACATTTTTGGGCTGAGCACCCCTTATAACTGATTCAGCTAGTCACCGAATTTTTACAAAAAGCGAAGAAAAGACTGCCTAGTCTCCTTTTCGCCATTCTTCTCTTCTCTTCGCCACCTATCTAAACCATTTAACAAAAAAATGGATACTTTGCCATAAAATAGTTGTCAGGCTTTTTTATTCTCTCAAAGTGGTTGACAAGCATGCGGCCCGCCTGATGGTAAGTGGCTACCACAGCCTATGGCCGCTTACTATACCAGAGGCATCACGTTCCGTCCCTGTTAATATCTCATCACAACTCTCTGTAAGAACCCAATGCTGAGTGCCTAGTGCGAGTTTTTTATTGCCACTGTCACAAGTCACCACGTTGACGTAAACGCAGATTTGTGTAGGATGGAAACAGCGCCATCTGTCAGCCTAATGGTGACACTATTGTGATCCAAACAAATCTGTAATGATTTTAAGAGAACTCGAACTAAGCACTCTGTACTGCTTTGGGAAAACAACGTTAAGGAGCTAATACCACAATCAGTTTCTGACTGAGCGAATGTGCGCTCTGAGACATGGAGGAAGCTTGAGCGGTCACCCATTCAACTACTGACCTGGGTTGGGTTTAGTTAGCTTCGCAAGTGATATGCCCAATAGCAATATATGCCACTCGCTTACCTTTAAAGCGGTGACTTTAGCCAGAGAACGATTAACTTACCAGGCTGCTACATAATGGTCCTTTATCGCGTAAATCTTACGATATTAGTCGGTAAATAATAATATGTTTTCACCAACAAAAAAACACGGCAACGAAACGTTTTTTCGCCGCTTAAAGCTTACGCAGTTTTGAGCAGTCCTCGTATTTTCTTACCCTATGGATTTTCTACTCACATTTATTTCGAAACGTCCACAAATTTCCATCTCCCATTTGCCTAATCCATCGAGCCGTTCCCAGTTTTTCCGCCGCAAATAATTCATACGAAAACATCAGCGAATTGTACTAAAATTTTACGCGGCGGCATCAGGTGGGCTGTTGTACCCATAAAAACGAGACAGTGGTACTTGAACACGCTTCCCTTATATTATAAGACCAGCATATAGCCACTTATTCGAAATAACTGACCCAAAAAACAAAGTGGTACAAGCCACGCGACGAATTATAGGGTTTGTGTCCGTGTTTGTTGGTTTATTTGCGTTTCATAAACATTGACACCTTCAATGCTATCTGGAAGGATATCAGCTTCTGATGCCGTCACGTCTCTTAGCTGTCTTGAGTCGAGCATACCTGGTGGCATAAGCTAGTGGTACGACGAGGTAGTGGCAGAACTTATTCAAATATATATAAGAATTACTAGCTGTTAAATTTTTGACTGAAGTCCGACTTTGTGCTGTATTAATTTTGGGATTGAGATACATACGTCTTTGAATTACTTCTCAGAAATATGAAGGTTTCCTCACGATGTTTTCCTTCACCGAAAAGCACGTGGTGTGAAATCACTGTACATAAGTTTTTTAGAAAAACTCATTGGTACAGGCCCCGCTGGGATTCGAACTTGCGTCGCTTGCGTACCAGGCGACTGCTCAAACCCCGAGACCACCACGGCTCTCCTATGTGATATAAAAAATTCAACAAAAATTCAATGGACAAACATGCACTCAAACTTTTTTTACCATGAGATAGAGATTTAATTAAACATACATTTAGCAACAAACAGAGAGAGAGAGTAAATGTCTGTGTTCAATAATTAATAGCACATGTGTTTGACGTGTCATCTCTTGTAATGTATTAACTAGACCATTCTACATTACCAAAATTTACGCAGCGTCTCATTTTGTGTTAAAAAATAAATTTTCTTTCTTTCTTTCTTTCTTAAAGTGATTCGTTAAGGATTCCCTTTTTCCGTGTGACGTTTGGTCCCCAAAAATTAACATTAACTAACGCAAGGCTTACATTTCGCTGCGAGTCCAGTATTCGCGACATATTTTATGTATTCCTGATAATGTCCTGTATTTTTCAAGTGCTAAGTAATATGTTTTATCATTTCCTCATCCAATTTCTATGTTTATACTTTATAGCGGATTTGTTGAATTCCAGGAATGATTTGAACAGCAGTAGGATACTGTGCCACGCAGTTTCACTCGCATGTTTTCTTATGAATAAAAGTGAAAGTCCCGGTCCAACCGTTTCGGAGATTAGCCGAACAGACAGACAAATAAAATTTTTTTTTTTTTTATTTATTGAAAAGCTGTTATTTTGGAATTACAAACAGACACTTCAATTGTATTTATCTGTGTATGTATATGTATATAGTTGTATAGATTGCGAAGTAACTCGTACTTTACCAAGAATGGCTAGTGTGAAAAAGCAAAGCGCAATTATTCTCGTATCATTTCTTTTCACTATCATTTCTTAAGACCCTGGAACATAAAACAATCATAAAATACTAGCAGACATCACTCGGTTTTACCCGCTTAGTTCTCGTTCCCGTGGGAATACAGAGATAAAATATAGACTATGTTTCTCGCTGATGATGTAGTTTTCCAATACTGAAATAATTTTTGAAATCGGCACAGTAGTTTTTGAGTTTATTCATTACAAACTTATACACAAAAATACAAATATTTCATCCTTAATAATAATGATCTCCTACCGAATTTCGGCTACGGCGGCTAATCTCAACGAGGATCAGCCTTGTGCGCAGGAGATATTATAGTGCACAAGTGTGTGCGCAAACACAGATGCACTCTTTATTCCCTCACTCTCAAAGTCCGATGGGAGGCAATCCGACACGACCGGAGAGAGATCAGGCGTAGGACCAACGGCTTAACGTGGTTTCCGAGGCACGGGGGTGGAAACACCGCCATCTTCCAAACTCCGGGCATTTGTATTGTGAATTTCTTGTCAGAAATACCCAATATAAATTTTTGACCCGACCCGGGAATCGACCGGAAACCGGGACCTCGTGATCGGCAGGCGAACGTACTAATCATTAGACCAACGAGGCAGTTTCATCCTTATAATAGTAGTGTAGATAAATTCAAGCATGTTTTTTATTATAAAGTAAAACGGTCTTGCCTATTTAAGGCGCGGCGTAATTAAAACATAATTGGAGGCTAACTTATACGATTTCAAGTTAATTAATTTGCTATTGATAAAATTCATAGGCATTCACGGAAACCATACAACGTTTTATATTGTTAAAATATTTTCAATGTAACATGAAACTCTCAATTCCTGTGATACCACAGAAATCCCTGAGCTCGGAAATACTCGGAATTCACATGGGACTTATCAAGGCTTCCCTGAAGTCAGAAATACTCAGAATATACAGGGCGTCAGGGAAAATAGGACACCTGTTAAAATGTTTGATAGGGTATAATTTCAGGATGCAAATAAAATTATTATGACAAAAATATCTACTTCCGTTTTCGAGTAAGTGACGTTCAAAGTTGACCATTTCAATACCTTATTTTTGCATAAAAATCGGCGGTAACGTAGAGTTATTCACGTGAATATCACTAATAGTTCCTGAAAAAACCCATAAAACGAAACCATTAGGCTGCTTCTTATTTTAACAAGTTCAATGACCTCGTACGTAATGTAGGTAAACGCGGCCGCGCGTTCATTCAATCGCTTAAGGCCGCGAGCTCTTCGGCCCTTAGCAACCATAGCCTTTAACTACGTTATCGTTGGAGCTAGATATTATCCAACTTCAACATAGTGATATATTCATAAAACCCTACAACTTCCAGAAGACAACTGTCCCTTTTTCTCCGACACCCTGTATAGGGGAATGATATTATTCAAGGCTTCAATGAACACAGAAATACTTGGAATACACAAAGGAATTATTTTAATCAAGGTATCAGCTAGCACAAACACTAGACGCAAATTGGAGTAATCAATCCAACCTTCAGAGAATTGTTGCACACCGACGCATTTTAATACAGGGCGGAAATGCTGAACATTAATACAAAAAACGCGTCAAACCCTTAAACCGATAGGGGCACAACTCAAAAATAATTATTGCTTCAGGCAGTTTTTAAATAAAATATTACATTTAACACAAACATACTTAAAAATATAAAAAAAACTGTATTCAAAACTATATATAAAAAAATATAAAAATATTATAAGTTATAAAACTTAGGAAGTAGATATTTTGCCAGTGGAAACAATCTTTCATTACGATTTCATTAAAAAAAGATTTTTGATTTGACCCCCTATCGTTAGGAGGGTCCGTATGAAACGCCTTTTGTGTAAAAATTAAGATTGATGACTCCCTTCATAAAATTATTTCTATAACCTAAATGGATATAATCTGCCCCACATGAAGTAGCACATACAAATGTTGATCGCTTGGATCACTTCAAACAAACCACAACAAATAAAAAACGCCCATTTGGACAAAAACCTTCACTTAACTAATAAAATATACGTACATGACTGTATAGTTTATAAACTGAAACTTACAATTTGTTTAAGAAAATGTCCTGTAATCTATTTTTAGGTTCCTATACATTATAATAAACATTTAGGTATTAATAGTAACTATGGAACGGTGCCTCGGGCAAATATTACAACAGCGACGTTTTTATTCATAAGCGTTTTTTGTTCTATTGAAAAAACTCGGCCAAGTGCGAATCGGAATCGCGCGTTCCTGGCGAAGGGCTATGCCATAATTTACAATTATTGAATTATAAGAAATTACTTAAAATGTATACTTATCGCAATCATTCCTTTACGTGTGCTTTTTTAAGACTTGGACTGGAGTGTCAAGAGTGGAAAATTTTCAGCATAAGCGGCAATCTTTACATTGCATTGGCTTAGAAGTTTGATTTTTTCACAGCTCTAAGTGACAGGATAACTGAGTGCCTAGCGCGAGTTTTCTTATAATCGCCGTCAAAAGTCGTCGCGTCGACGTAAACGTAAATTGTATGGGCTTACAATAGTGTCATCTTTAGGCCGACAGACGGCGCTGTTTCGATCCTATACAAATCTAAGTTTACATCGACAAGGTGACTTGTGACGACGGCAGTGATAAACTCGCACGCCGTATGAGCACTCTGAGTATTTGATTTGAATTTCAGCTTGATATCTCCTCGCGTTCTTGAGAAAAAAGGTCTTGCCAGACGGACAACAAAGTGATCCCTCCAAAGGGTTCCGTTTCCTTTTGAGGTACGTAACCCTTAAAATGAGGATGAATAATTGCTTTAATCATCCTTTAACGGATTGCTAGTGGCAGTTTGCCAATCTAGAGACTACAAAATGGTCTAACGGTAGATATTCGCGTTACGCACCCACACGATTTGATTTTCCTTCGACTCGATTCGACGGCTTTGCTTAGATTGAGACAAAGACATTATTTATCTGTATGTTAGCATATGTATATAGATTATATCTTTAAACAATAAACGTACAGAATACTGTGTTATTTATATTTATAGTAACAAATTAATTTACACTTTATAAAATAGTTTACCTGTGGCGACAAAGCAACCTTTTTCACAACACAAAAACGCGCGTGGTTGTACAAACATTCAATATAGCGACCAAACTAATTTGCAAGCTCGTAAAACATCCCTCACAGCCAATGCGTGCCTGAATTACCAGGATTAACTTAGCATAACGTGAAAAATTGAACCTTAGGGCGTCGTAATAAAGTGGGGGAATTAAGGTGCGCTACATTGGTAGATACCTATACCCCTGGGTTTCTTTTTGTTATTGTGGTATTTGTGGTGCATTAATGCGAAAACTTGGTAATAGTTTGATTAAAGGATTGTTTAAAACGTGACTTTGACATAAAGAGATCATTTACAAACGAGATCTTATTGTGAATTTCTTGACACAAAAACCCAATATAAATATTTGGCTCGACCCGGGAATCGAACCAGGGACCTCGTGATCGGCAGGCGAACGTGCTAACCAACGAGGCAGTTATCATTTATCATCGAAACTGAACTCTTGAAACAGTGTCTCCTTAAACGTGATTCAATATCGTTCAAACTGAATTCAACTACAGAACTAACAACACTGAATTTAGAAAAATGCAAAACAAATTGTCGCAAACACGACCCTATTCCGTGGGTACAACAAGGTATTATTTGCCAAAACATCGTTTAGTTCGCTCTGATTTGTATAATATCGCTCTAGTGCCTTTTGGGTCGTTGAATAATTCATCACCAGTAGCTGGTGTTTTCCTTAATATAATAATGGCTGTGTCCGTCTGGTATTATTTATTGAGCCGGTAAGCTGACTGTTTGTGGTTGACAATATTGAGTTTGATAAACAAAATTAAATATATTTAAATAAAAGTAACTAAAAACTAATTACAAGTAGAAAACTTGGCCCAAATCGGTGTCTCTCGGGATCGTGCCAAGAAGGCTGGCAGCATTGCCACGTTGAATAACAATGCTGATTCTCTGAGCGAGAAAAGCCCCAGCCCGCTTGTCACGAGAAGCTTCTACCAGACGACGTGCAACCTCTTTGAAAAGTTGATGAGCATCTGGACCCCAAGGTCCCAGAGTTATACACAATAAATTAAAACAAAGAATTAGTCTTGCCATCTACAAGGGCTTTAGACTAACTGTGCCATGCGGTTACACCCGCGTAGATTTATCTAAATACTCTAAATATTTTTTTAATAAAAGTAGTCCAAGTCACTCCTTGTAACATTAGCTGTCTGCCAGTGAAAAGCTGTTTATTTAGTATTACAAATAGACAAATCAATTTTATTTATCTGTATAGATGTTAAGATTATTTCGTCGTTATTTTTCGGGTAATGTAATTATAATGAATTTCATTTTACAACATAAAATAAGCTTTGTCTTATGTTCGCATATTCTTCAATAAATATTGGTGTTTGTTCACATGTAACAAATACTATTCCTCAAAAATAAGTAGTTACTGGAGCCCAACCATGAGCTCTTATTGCAATGTTAGTTCAGCTGTGTGACAGTGACAGATGTATACACGTCAAATACATCTGTTTCATAATAAGAGTAAAACTATAATGGCAATAACAGGTCATGGTAAGGTCCCTGATTGTTCAAGCTTGTTTGAAACGGTCTGGCCGATTCCAATGGATTTCGCTGACGGATTGCTGATGTTATAAGACACTTCTAGGCGGGTGAAATCGTGGTTCACGACTTGTCCATACATCTATATCTATAAATCTATACAGATAAATAAAATTTAAGTTTAATGTCAATTTGTAATTACAAAATAACAACTTTTCACTAAATGCATATGAAAGTATATACGGTACTGACTTAAAAAACTGATTTTCAGAAAATTATCAGTCTGTCTGTCTGTCTGTATGCTTCGGGTAAACTCTGAAACGGAGGGACGAATTTTAACGGGACTTACACTGGCGGATAGCTAATGCTAGAAGGATTTACTTAGACTTTTATTTAACATCATGTAGGGTTCCGCGGGAATGATATTAAATCGCGGGTGAAACCGCAGGGCACAGCTACTTACTATATAAAACTCACCAGCCATACAAAATTGCTTTAAATCCAACTATATTTCATAAGACACAATGAAAGCTGTATATTTCAGTATTTATTGGAAATATGAGCGTATGATTACAAAACCATTAATAATCCATCCGATGTTTGGGCTGATCGCCGGCAGATTTAATACTCGTCAGCCATAGGGCTGTCAACAACTTGGATTTATTCACATTTATTTTTGTCAGAGTCAAGGTGGCATCGGGGTTTGAGCAGGCGCCTGCTACGCAAGCGACGCAAGTTCGATTCCCAGCCGGGCCTGTACCGATGAGTTAGAAAACATCGTGAGGAAATTTGTATATGTCTGAGAAGTAATTCAAAGGCGTATGTATAGTGCCTGAGACGGCGATGGACTCACCCTCTGTCACTTGGGCACATAATCATCTTCGGTGAAAAGTGGGTGTTATTATTACAACACCGCTGCCTACCCCCTCGGAGAATACAGGCGTGAGCATATTATGTATATTCAATTCATGTTATAAAATTGGAAAAGTATAATTTATTAGACTTAAAAAGAACCGTTGAAGAGATATCTAGGATAAATATCACGCTTAAATTTATTTTATTTCAATTTTGTTAACAATAAAATTAAACATATATTTAAAATAGATTTTAGCCATAGACCTAAAATTACTATACTCAAATTTCACTTTCAAAGTTACGAAACTTTAAAAAATCTAATAAAATACATTGTAACAAAGGGAATGTCTACTGTCGTAGTATAAAGTATGGGCTATGTTCATATGAAGCTTATATTTTGTTAAAATGTATAAGAACGAGTGTAACGAAAGGGCTATGTTTTACATTACTATTTAAGAATATCAATTACAAAGTTCTTATTTTCATACATACATATGCTCACGCCTGTATTCCCCGAAGGGGTAGGCAGAGGTGTTGTAATCACAACACCCACTTTTCACCGAATTTTATTAAGTGCCAACGTGACAGATGGTGAGTATATCGCCGTCTCAGGCACTATACATACGTCTTTGAATAACTTCTCAGACATATGCAGGTTTCCTCACGATGTTTTCCTTCACCGTAAAGCAAGTGGTGTGAAATCACTGTACGTAAGTCTTTAAGAAAAACTCATTGGTACAGGCCCCGCTGGGATTCGAACTTGCGTCGCTTGCGTAGCAGGCGACTGCTCTAACCCTGAGGCCACCACGGCTCTTATTTTCATATCAAAAGTGTAGCAGAGATATTGCCAACTGTAGAGCTATAAAAAGGGCTTTGTATGTATTATATTGAAATCCACTCGCATGAGGTATGGATTGAAATTAAACCCATATGGCACAACCCTAGATCCAAGTATGTATTGAGAATCATGAGCCGTGGGTTTTACAATGGTAATGGTATTTCGTGATTTGTATCGCACGCCTACCAAAATATATGTACTTACATATGTATTTTGCGTGAATGGCCCTCATATTATAGCTATAGTGTTAACCGACGTATGTTAATGATAGTGATCATTTAGAGAAGCTTGTGTTATATTTATAGACGACACACAACGCGAACGAAACATCATAAAAAAATATATAATATTAAAAAAAAAACCTACCGTTTATTGCTGGTTCTCTCCAAACATTAAATATATAAAGAATAGAAAGAAATATTTTATTTTCCACACAAACGCGAGACGATAGATATATGCCTAATTCATTACGTACTTATTATACTGCTAAATAACAGCTCAACGTTTAAGATACCATAATATCAAGACAAAAGGTCGAAACTTTCAAAGCGTTACATTACGCATATTTCCCTGAAATTCCTTAGAGTACCTTCAACAGATGAAAAAGTTGCAAGATGTTGGAAAAGAATGGTTCCATTACTGAAACTTTGGGCAACTGTAAAAATTTATGGCCTGAATAAATCAACTCTGGATGAATTCAAGTGCAATGAGGAAAACCGGCCTGAAATATTATCGTTCGTTACATTTGCCTATACATATTTATATGTTTCAGAACGATTAGCCATATTAATATACTAGCTGTGCCCGCGTGATCCCTAATTTCTTTTTAAGTAGTCTAAGTTGCTCTTTATAAGATTGGCTATCAGCCAGTAAAAGTCCCGTTAAAATCAGTCCAGCGGTTTCGAAGATTAACAGGAACAAACAGACAGATTTTTCTTAAATTAGTTTTTCAATGTCCGTACCGTGTATACTTTCATATATATTTAGTGAAAAGCTGTTATTTTGATTAATACTAGCTGTGCCCGGCAAACATTGTATTGCCATATTTTTTTTTGGGGTGGTCACCCTTATCATTTAGGGGTATGAAAAATAGATGTTGGCCGATTCTCAGACCTACCCGATCTGCACACAAAATTTCATACAAATCGGTCCACCCGTTTCGGAGGAGTACGGTAACTACCATTGTGACATGGAAATTGTACACATACATATGCTCACGCCTGCATTTCCCGAAGGGGTAGGCAGAGGTGTTGTAATAACAACACCCACTTTTCACCGAAGATGATTAAGTGCCAACGTGACGGATGGTGAGTCCATCGCCGTCTCAGACACTTAACATACGTCATTGAATAACTTCTCAGAAATATGCAGGTTTCCTCACGTTGTTTTCCTTCACCATAAAGCACGTGATGTGAAATCACTGTACATAAGTTTTTTTTAGGAAACTCATTGGGACTGGCATACATGGGATACAGGCGTGAGCATATGTATGTATGTATGTCATTGGGACTGCTCAAACCTCAAGGACACCACGGCTCTTGTGACATGGAAATTTTATATATTAGATTACCCTCTTTGTTTCAGGATGAGGGAGTACGTGGAAGAAAACGAAAAAAATGACCCCCTCATACACGCCCCGGACAAGAAAAACAACCCCTGGGCCGAAAAGGGGAAATGCATCATCATGTAATCAGATAACATACAAGTTAAGATAAAATATCACCAAAAACAAAAATGATAAAAAAAACAATTAATCCATATGGCAGTATCAACTTGTCCGGTTCAATGATTTACGATACCGATGATTTTAATGATGATGAAGATAATGATGATGGTGATGAACTCATTGACACCGATGACAAACTGCCAGACAATATAATAACAACAAATAACAGCATTAGTACACATCAAGGAAGCGACGTAGACAAGAGGAATGAGTTTATATAATTTAGTTACGTTCGTAGTATTTTGTTCCCAAATCTAGTCCTTGTTATCCTTCTAAAGTTGTAAGGAATGTACATGTTGACTGTCGAAGCAAGGATGTACTTATGAGTGTTTATGTTTAATAAAATGTGGTTTTAAAAATGGTTGTAAATACGTTAAATTTTGTATTTCTAGTAATAGAATGTTCGGATGTGACACTATCGGTAGAGATAATGGGAAGGTTTAATAGTTGCTGTTAAAATGTAATATTAACTAACATCTTCGTTATACAACCGATTATGATTATCATCAGTTTATTATTTACAAGAGAGTTAGCTTTTATTTCTATGATAATCACTTTGAAAGTTACCAGAATTTTATTTTGAGTTAGTAAAATCTTAAGAATCCATTCATGCCATACAAATCAAAGCAACTTCCTCTTTCAAACGTTTGTATGGGTTGGCTTGGATTCCATGTTTAATCGAACCAAAAATCCAATTGGTTTCAAGGACATGAACTCTGCCATTGAATTTAGAAACTAAAATATTTTAAATGTGAAGATTCTCTGAGCTCACGAATCTTTTCATTTAATTGAATAATGATAAAATAAACTATAGGGTAATGCAGATCACAACTTAACATATGTTTGCTGAATCACGGGCAGTAGATGAGATATTTAACGTTTAAACTATTGGCAATAAAGGAGTTAAGATAAACTAGAGGAGTTGACGAGGATCGTAAATTTAAGGATGGAGTAAAATGGAACATAATCTTGTTTGAAGCGAAATAAACTTAATAATAAGCTAATATAGGTTACTTTTTTATGAACACGGTACATTCCGCAGTGCCATTATCTTGTAATGCTTCTACAATTTAGCTGTTAGCTATACTATCTTCTAATTCTTCAATCTCAATATCACATACTAAATCATCTTCCAAAATGCTATCATTAATTTCCAACGCAACTGTTTCTTTAACATCACCTAAATCACATACTAAAAATATAACTAATACTTAAAGATCTTAAACTAGCACTAAACTTTATAGCTTAGTATAATTCAAAATTAAATTTGAAAATATCTACCTAAGGCATTGAAACTTTACTTGTTAAAACGAGCTATCGTAGTATCCAAATAAATTTCTTCTAAATCTAAGATTTCTGGGATTGTCGCATTTCGATTTTGCTCGGCGACACTCGTTGGGGGTGAAATCCCGAAAAATATCGTTCGGGGGGAATCAAAATGCGTACGATTCAGGTAGCGCTACTAATCTAACGTTTCAATTTAAAGAGGATCATCTCGAATCCTCACATTTTGATTAAAATAAAAAGTTAAACTTACGCATTGTAGATAAATATAGATTAAAAAAGTCTAACTTTAATCTTAAAAAATATAATTACTTTTAAAATCTTTAAATACTACCTTCCCCTAACCATATCTAGTCATGAAATATGGGAAATCATTCTGGCTGTGAGTAATTCCAGTTGTTTAGTGTCGCTTTGCTCATCGTATCATTATTCAGGACTTGATACTAATCTAATTCCTCAGTTTCATTACAAACGATGAAATGAAAGTCAATTCAATATACATTGTCCCTAGCACACTACCCATCTCTGTTTCTCTAACATTAAATTGTTTACCATCTCTCTCTACTATAAGTTTCACTATCCTTTCCTAGCTTAATGAAAAATAGTCATATAATTAGAAATATAGGAAGTAAAATAGTAGTGTTAGATGATAAATAATAAGAAGAAAAAATCAAAAGTTGTTTGTTAATCTTTACGATAAAAATGCAGTTCAGAGAATTAACCTTAGAAATAATTAAAAATCAAGTTTAACATAGTGAAGGTAAGGTTGCAAAGCTTAGCGGTGGCAGAGTTTGTGTCGACATATTGATTTGAGATTCGGGTAACTTTCAAAGTGGCACTTTATGAGTATTCATTCATTAAGTTTTATGTTTGTTACTTTAATAATTTATTCCATCGTTACTTTAAGTTCGACAAACCAAAGAATAGGACTCTTGAGTCTTCGAGTAGGGGTTGAAAAGGGGTTAGTGGGAGTGTTTTGAGAATGCATAGTTTTTACCCGTCGCTCCATTATTTTTCATAAGCTAAGAAATAAAACTTAAAAACAGTAATTTTTAATGGATTAATCCAAATTTAATAACTAGATAAGGGTGATATTGGAAATGATTTTTTTAGAATCAATAGACGTAAGGTATGGTATGTTATTATTATATATGTAATCAGTAATCACTGAAATAAATGAAAACCTGTACTATATGAAGTTTTTATTTACCTATCAACAATGTTTAAGCATTAAAAAAAACTTATGAACAGTGATTTCACACCACGGTGAAGGACACATCGTGCATATTTTTGAGAAGTAATTCAATGAAGTATGTAAAGTGTCTGAGCCGGCGATGGACTCACCATCTGTCACGTTGGCACTTAATCATCTTCGGTGAAAAGTGGGTGTTGTGGCTACAACACCTCTGCCAACCCCTTCGGGGAATACAGGCGTGAGCATATGTATGTATGCTACGCCTGCTACGCCAGCGACGCAAGTTCGAATCCAAGTGGGGCCTGTACCAATGAGTTTATCTAATACTTATGTACAGTAAATTCACACCACGTGCTATCCCATACATTGTTGGGGTCAGCACTTGATTCAGCCCGATGTGGCTGATCACCTGATTTTTATACGAAGCCACTGCCCACCTGACTTTCTCAACCCTTTTAACGAGGAAAATCTGTGATGTGGGTTAAACCAGAAACCTGCATGTGTATGAGGAGTAATTCAAAGACGTATATATAGTGCCTGAGACTGCGATCATCTGTATTTTTGTGATAAATTACTTGTCTGTCTGTTTGTTCCGGCTAATCTCTGACACCGTTAAGCAAATTCTAGCGGGACTGCCAGATGGTTGATGTCACAAGTATAAACTTAGCTACTTTTATTTAAAAAAAAATGGATTCCACGAAATAAGGCCACCCGTGATATTAAGTCTACGCGGGTGATGCCGCAGGACACAGCTAGTAATACAATAAAACCTGATTAAAAAAAAGTGCCTACGTTTGAAAATGAAACATAATTTCAGATCAAACACGAAAAATTCTTGCTGGCTTCACAAATTTATATTAAATTTCGTTCTATGTGAACAGAAGAACTCATTAATTTAACGCCCTCCGAAAAAGGTAGGTGAGGCATTATTGTATTCCTTCACCGTAAAGCTCGTGTTGTGACATTACTCCACTTAAATCTATGCAAATAATTAAAATTGAAGTGTCTGTTTTTAATACCAAAAAACAGCTTTTAACTCAATTCATATGAAAGTATATAAAGTATTGAAAACAATTTTTTTGTCTGTATGTCTGTTAATCTCCTGCTTATCTCCGGGTGAAACCGCTGGGCGCAGCTTAATTATTAAAATAAATTAAGGGACACGCTTTAAACTGCTAAACAACTATGCAGTCAAATCTATATAAAGCTAAATACTTTGTTCGTGTGTTTGCTTGAACACTCCAATCTCAGAACTACCATCATCTTCATCATCACCAACTTCTGAGCTTTGACGTTTCATTTTGGGGCTTGTTCCCAGATATCCATGATTTTATTACCCCCAACTCCACGGCTTTTGTTTAGTATACTCTCATTCTCACAATATCCAAGAAATTGAACTGTCGCGGAGGTCGCCGGAATTAATGTATGAAAGATTATTGTTCAAAATCTGTTTGATGTCTGGGTATAAGCTCATTTTGGTATCTTACAATTAAACGTAAAAGCTAAGAAGTTCTTAAAACGCGCCGCTAAAGCCTATGTTGGTACCTCCCCTAGTCCGATTAGAAAATTATTTCAGTGCTAGATAGCCCATTTATCGATAAAGGCTATAGGCTGTATTGGTTAGCGTTAGCCCAAAGTAAATATTCCACGCAGACGATGGCGCGGGCAGAAGCTATGTTAAGATATGTAGACCTTGTGGTGAATTAGGACATCGTGTTTACTGTAGCATTTGCGGCAACGAGAACAATGAGGCATTTATATGTCTTTTAAATCTCCTTGGAACAGACCGGAGATTAGAACTTACATTATTTGCATTCTTCTAAAACTACCACGACATTTTCATGACTTCAATAAAAGTAAAGTTTTGTTGAAGTCATGAAAGGTCTTCTCTAAGAATTCAGTTAGATTCAATTTAAGGCCGAAGCCAAAAGTGGAAGGTATAATGAAAAAAGTTCTCGTTAGAACTTCAAAGAAGCTCTCAATAGAACCAACGTAAGAATTGAAAAGTTTAAGTTGAACATTACAAAGCTGAAGCGGAGGCCTGGGATATTTTTCTAAATTGAATGCAAGAGTTTTCTCCTAAGAATCTTGGATCATCTCATTTGATTTTGCTATTGAAATAAAAGGCTGGTCATCTCAAGTTCCACAATTATACGTCGTACCTTCTTTTAGTTTTTATATTTTTTATGATTTATATTGTATATTTGATGATTGTAATTTCTGAGTTTCTTGTCAGGTACTTCTCAGTAAAAGCAATCTTCCGAACCTGGTGGTAGCATGTATAATCCTGTGTAATCGTGTCCTTCTGACGATTTGAAAGCACTTTGTTGAAATCTAATCAAATATAGATATTTTTGAATTGAATTGAAATCATTTTAACATGTTTAAGATTGAGAACCCTCACGCTTATTCCCTGCTTATAAGAGTTAATACAAATACTGTGTCGAAGAAAAACATACATGCCAGTAGTTTCGTGCGAATTTCAAAGTAAATACAGAATTCGTTACCATCACGTCGCAGGCTGATTAAATTATCCAATTAAGTAGGATGAGTTCCTTAAGGGGCTGGAAACGGCTAGCTTGTCCATACAAACGTTAAGCAAAATCATTTGTTAAAATAAGACCATATACATATATATGCTGACGCCTGTATTCCCCGAAGGGGTCGGCAGAGGTGTTGTAATAACAACAACCAATTTTCACCGAAGATGATTAAATGCCAACGAGACAGATGGTGACGCCATCGCTGCCTCAGTCACTATATGTCTTTGAAATACTTCTCAGACATAATATGCAGGTTTCCTTCAAGCACGTGGTGTGAAATCTCTGCACATAAGTTTTTTGAAAAAATCTTTGGTGGCAGACCTGCGGGATTAGGGCTGTGAGATTCAAACTTATAGGCGACTGCTCAAGCCCCACGGTCATCACTCCGATATTTTGTTTATATGGGAAAGCATACCTCCGTGCTGAGACGGCGATAGACTCACCATCTGACACGTTGGCACTTAATCATCTTCGGTGAAAAGTGGCTGTTGTTATTACAACTCTCTCTCTGCCTACTCCTTAAGTAACAACTATGATTCAAGTGTAGTTCTCAAGACGAATGAACTTTATTGAAATATGAGTCTTGAGGAGATGCAATAAAGTTACTGTTAGTTTATTGCTGATATTTATTGGAACGGATAACTGCACTTTTGAACAAATAACTATCTTGGAATGTATTTTTAGAGGGACGATTGCAGTACAGTTAGGTACTTTTAATTTTAGTGTTTATTATTTAGGGTTTTGTGCCTAATTAATATAGAACCCCCTATTGTCTGGGATGTGTTCTAGGATAGAGATGAATTACTGGCCTAGTCTCGGCTGTACTGTAGACTTAGACAAAGTAAGATACAAAAAGTTTGTAAATGACGTAAATCAGACACGTGACATATGCCTTTGCCCGTTACGAAGTTCCAAATTTAGAACGAGAAATCCCGTTACACTCTCTAATAGTCTGAATAATAAAAACCTTATAACTCTGAAAATTATTCCACTTTCCACTTATTACAATTATCACTGAAATTTCACCGTGAAACTGGAGTTCACTTTGTGTAATGCATACGGTACCATCTAGATGTTTCTACAGGTCATTAGCTAATCCACAAAGCCGGTATTACACCGCCTCGCACCGGTTATAGCCGGTATTATCAGCACGTATCCAGCTTAAGCTGCTTTTATTATATCTTCAGATCAAGCGAGTTTGAAACTACTTGCGTCTCATTGTTTAAATTAATTAACTTTTATTAATTGTCATTGTGAGAAAATTATTACTACCGAAGGGCTTGGCAGAGGTCTTGTAATAACAACACCCACTTTTCACCAAAGATGTTAATGTGTCAATGTGGCAGATGGTGAGTCTATCACCGTCTCTGGCACTATACATATGTACGTCTTTGAATTACTTCTCAGACATATGCAGGTTTCCTCACGATGTTTTCCTTTACCGTAAAGCACGTGGTGTGATCACTGCACTTATGTTTATAACTGCTCAAACCCCAAGGTCACCCCGGCTCAAAACGCAGATACCAACATCATATTTTTTGCTTCAGAGACCAATATCGTGGATTCCACAGTGAATACCGAATATTCACTCCACCCCATCAATTTGTGCGATTGGCTTAAGCCTTAAGGCCACAATTACTCAATTATAGTATGATTTATGTCCCAATAATGCTGGTTCTATGCCATTAATGGCGTTACCTGACATCCATTTGTTCGTGCCACCCATTTGTCTTGAGATCCCAATCCCAATTCCATTTGCAGGTTGATTATTACTCATTTGCAGGTTAGTTATCATATTAATAGTGCGGTCCATCTGTTCGTATATCACTTTTGCAGAATTTTATTTTTTATTAAAGACCCTTAAATAGTGATAAACTTCTGGCTGCAGAATCAGGTCGAAGTTTTCAATTAATTGTCATTTAACAATTAAACAGAGCAGTGGCCGTGAGGTTTGAGCAGCCTGCTACTCAAGTGACGCATGTTCTAATCCCAGCAGAGCCTGTACCAGTGAGTTTTTCTAAAAACTTATTTGCAGTGATAAAACACCACGTGCATTACGGTGAAGGAAAACATCATATGTATAGTGCCTGAGATCTGTCATGTTAGCAATTAATCGTCTTTGGTGAAAGGTGGATCTTTTTATTACAACACCTCTGCCACCTCGGAGAATACAGGCGTGAGCATATGTATGTATGTATATAAATATAAACTTACTACTAGTAGTACCTAAGGAATCTAGGAAGAAGCCGAGAGTCAAAGTTTCGAACTTGCGTCATTTGCGTAGTGGACGACTGCTAAACCCCCAAGGCAACCATGGCTGCTATTGTCTTTGTGGTCAAAAATATCCCTTCGCGTGTTCGAAATACATAACATTTTACATGCATATGAAAACGGTTTAAGCCAAAGTACTATTGTCACGGATTTTCAGCAACCTTTTAAATCCCGTGTCAACGTTTCCATATCGATAAACATATCCTCAACGCCTTTTATAATACTTGGAGGGTGTATGTTGCTGTAAAATATTAATTAAGAACCTTAAAATATTCCAGAACTGTTAAAACGAAAATTTAAACAAACATAACATTTTTAACTAAAATGATTTGTTCAGTCAACACCTCTGCCTACCCCTTCGGGGGATAGAGGCGCGAGCATATGTATCATCTACCTGATGGTAAACAGCATCAGGTAGCATGTGCCAACTGCTTTAAAATGGTCAATATTAAGTCTAATATTTAGATCGACGTCATCAATTTGATATGTAGCTAAATGTACCTAACTTTAGACGTATCAGTTGAGTTTGGATACACCGACCAACAGATGGCGCAAGGCGGCCCCAAAACCGCAAAACAAGAGAAGGAAAAATTCAACGCATGAGATAGGATCACGAGTAGCTCAATTGACAGAGAAACTGCATGGTTGGCAGAGGTCGTGGGTTCGAGTCCCGTCTCGTGTTCGTATTTTTCTTGACTATTTTTAAGAATTTTGTTTCTATATATCTATCTACTTGGCTTATGGCCTGCCCCGGCGGCCGGTGCTGCTGCTGTTCAGCAGGAGTGCCTCAAGCGCCGGAAATATGCTTGCATTGGTCAAGGATACATATTTTCTGCGTTTGCGGTTTTAACTCTGGGGCCTTGGGGTCCAGATGCTCATCAACTTTCAAAGAGGTTGCACGTCGTCTGGTAGAAGCTTCTCGTGACAAGCGGGCTGGGGCTTTTCTCGCTCAGAGAATCAGCATTGCTATTCAACGTGGCAATGATGCCAGCCTTCTTGGCACGATCCCGAGAGACACCGATTTGGGCCTAGTTTTCTACTTGTAATTATTTTTTAGTAATATAAAATATTATAATGAACGTATATCTATTTATGCGTGCAAAAAGTGGTGCATTATTATTAATATTAAAGATCCAGGAATAAAAAAATCATCTTAGATTTTTCCTCCGATTTAGGCTGTAATGACTCCAGTATAAAATGTCTAGAGTCAACAAAATCCACACTTTCCCCGTAACATAAACAGCCTTTCACAAAGCTTGTCAAATGTTTGTTTCCACGAAGTCCCTTAAAAGGTCCGACTTGAACGACCCTGTTTTATTTGACGTTGAGAGTACATTACATGACAAAAAATACGACATGCAAAAACTTACAGAGAGAAAGGGGCCGCTTTATCGTCAATTTATTTAGATTCACATTTTTTAACAAAAAAAAAGGTTGTTTACAATTGCCGTCGCGAGTTCCGAGCGCTGACCTTGGATGCGTAGTATCTAGTCATTTTAGGATACATATGCTCACGCCTGTAATCCCTGAAGGGGTAGGCATAGGTGTTGTAATCACAACACCTACTTTTCACCGAAGATGATTAAGTGCCAACGTGACAGATGGTGAGACATGCAGGTTTCCTCACGATGTTTTCCTTCACCGTAAACCACGTGGTGTGAAATCACTGTACATAAGTTTTGTTTCTTTAGAAAAACTCATTGGTACAGGTCCCGCTGGGATTCGAGCTTGCGTCGCTTGTAGCAGGCGACTGCTCAAACCTCAAGGCCACCACGGCTCTCATTTTAGGAGTCCCTATAAAATACATGTCATCATCATCTCCCTGACCTTATCCCATACATTGTTGGGGTCGGCACTTGATTCAACCCAATGTGGCTGATCACCTGATTTTTTACGTTACAGGTCATTCAGAGGCCTTAGAAATTCTCACAACTGGCTTCACCCAAATTACCAATTTTCCTCATAAAAGGGTTTTCGAAGGTCAGATGGCAGTCTTATTCAAGTCATGGGATAAGGCCAGGTAAATGATGATTTAATATGCGCAAATTTATAGGATTGTGTGATGTCATGAGGATCTCACAAAATTTGAAGATAGTAAACCTCTTCATTGCATTATCTGATTTGTTTTGAACGGTTGTTCGTTCGTACTAAAATATATATTTTGAAGGTCTATTTTCGCTTGCCAATCAATGTGACAATTTATCTCTTTGACACCTAACACGAATATTCAAGCGTATTCCAAATTTGAACCGTATTGAAAATGTTATTAATTGGGTGTTATTGTGGAAATGGTGATAGCACAGCTTTTGATCGACCAGAAAAATAAGGTAAGAAAAAATTCTACGCATGTAAGATCACAAATATTCCCAAGTTGTGTCAAGTCTATTGCCACACTCCGGACTGCTACCGGGAACTTGCAGGTGGAAAACCTTACCCTCAATGGGGACTCAGGACTTCGTAAGTGACTAATCTAGTGACTAGTTCCTATTACAGTTAGAGTATATATTAACACTTCTGAAATAAAGTTAGATAAAGCACTTGAAGGAATTGCGGTGGAACTCAAAATTCACTCCCGAACTCCACAAGCAGTGTGGAGAATGATAAAGTAGGGGACTTAAAATATAGGCTTTAGCGGAAATTAATAACTTAGGAGATTCTCTTCAGAGTCCTTTATCTATTCGAAGAAAAAATCTGTACTTATTATTTCTTAATTAGAATGAACTTCTAACATTTAACGCAGTTTCGTTTTGCATTTATTTTTTACAAGCAGACGTGACACGGTTTCACCCACGTAATTCTCGTTCCCTAAGGCGTACGGGGATGAAATATAGTCTATGTTACTCGCTGATAATGCAGCTATCCATTGCAGAAAGAATTTTTAAAATCGGTCCAGTACTTTTTGAGAAAATTTGTTACAAACATAAGCGATCGGCCAGTTCAGTTCAGGGATCAGTTTCTCGTAGAGAAACTGATCCAACTTTTGTAGATTTTAGGGACAGGTTGAATGGAAAAGTCAAAAACTAAGAGGCAAAATTATTAATATACGGAAAACTATTCTAACACATTACAAAAACTTTAACAAAAAAAACTGTGAGGACGGGACGCGCGGGAACGGATTTCTGTGTGAGAATGTAATTTCGATCGAATTGGTCCAAAATTCCTAGCTTGTAAGGTGTCGGGGAAAATAGGACAGCTGTTAAAATATGTAATAAGGTATAATTTTACGAAGCAAATAAAATTATTAAGCCAAAAATATCTTCTTCCGATTTCGAGTAAATGACGTTCAAAGTTGACCACATCAAGACCTTATTTTCGCATAAAATTCAGCGGTAACGTAGAGTTATTTACGTGAAATCTAACTATGTTTTTATTTTTATTCTCCCACTAATAGTTCCTGAAATAATCCCATAATACCATTAATCACCGCGTACGTAATAAAGATAAACCCGGCCGCGCGTTCATTCAATCGCTTAAGGCCGCGAGCTCTTCGGCCCTTAGCAACCATAGCCTATAACTACGTTATCGTCGGAGCTAGATATTTTACGACTTCAACATAGTGATATATTCATAAAACCCTACAACTTCTAGAAGACAACTGAACCTTTTTCTCCGAAACCTTGCATTTAAGTTATTGCTTGCGTGGAGCAGGTCGTTACATGGTGGTAGCTGGGATACCTACTTTTAATTATTTATACAACGGAATAATGCGAATGCGACGCGCAGACGTGGCAGGACGAACTCGCCGCTTACCTCAAAAACTGGCCGGAGATAGCCCTGGATCGGAAGTGTTGGAAAGAGGGAAGGGAGGCCTTTGCTCAGCAGTGGGACACATCGGGCTCTAAATAAAATAAATAAAAATAATACAACGGAAAGTTCATGCCTTAAGCCACCAACAAACACCAACACCAGCTAGAATGCCAAATTATTCGCCTTTAATTAGATCCCTGTTCAAATTTACTTGCTTGATTCCACTTAATGATTACTTTCTTCAAACCTTTAGCCCTATCGTTTTAAATGAACATCAAACGCAGCCATCAGAGATGGTTTATAAATGAGTATAAACATGTTACAATATTTTACAAGCTTTACGCTATTATATGTATGCAAATGACATAGTTATCGGAGCGAAATTCAGTATGTGCTAAGAGTCCACCTATCTCAGTTGTCCAATCTAAGTTGGTGTGTGCAGGCTACACACCAACTTAGATGGATCCCCGAAGAGGTAAGCAGAGGTTTTAGTGCCAACGTGACAGAGGGTGTGTCCATTGCCATGTCTTTGAATTACTCCTCAGAGATATACAAGGTTCCTCGCGATGTTATCCTTCACCTTAAAGCTTGTGTGAAATTACTGCACTTAAGTTTTTAGAAAGACTCAATTGTACAGATCACTGGGATTCGAACTTAGGTCGCTTGTGTAGCAGGCGTCTGCTCAAACTCCATGGCTAACACGGCTCTTTACATCCAGGTATTTTAATTAATGTACAACCATTCGATCCAGTTTTCAGCGAGCACGCCTACTTTGCTTTGTTTGCGAGTATACTCCTAACAAAACAATGAAAATGGGTCGAATGAACAACCTAAAGGATTAGGGACTTTTGTTTACGTCACAATGCCCTTAGGTTTATTTATAGCTGTGAAAAAATACACACACGTTTTTGTGTTCATAATGAAGGTACTCAAGTACTCAGTTGACATTCGAGCGACTCTATAGTGTCAGATATGCTCACTATTTATAAAATTATGCGAAGCCATAGTGGCCGTGAGGTTTGAGGAAGTTTGAGTCCCTGCGGTGCTGGTACCAATGAGTTTTTCTAAAACTTTACGGTGAAGGAAAACGTCGTAAGAAAACCTGTATGTATCTGAATTCAAAGACGTATGTATAGTGCCTGAGACGGCGATGAACTCACCATCTGTCACGTTGGCTATTCATCATCTTCGGTGAAAAGTGGGTGTTGTGATTGCAACACCTCTGCCTACCCCTTCGGGGAATACAGGCGGGAGAATATGTCATGTCTGTCATATAAGTAGTTTCCGAATGGTTAACCGTCCGTTTACTATTTAATATCAAAACTAGCTGTGCCCGGCATACGTTGTATTGCCATTTTTTTTTGGGGTGGACTACCCCTAACATTTAGGGGGATGAAAAATAGATGTTGGCCGATTCTCATAGATACCGGATAAGCACAAAAAATTTCATTAAAATCGGTCAAGCCGTTTCGGAGGAGTATGGCAACGAAAACTGTGACACGAGAATTTTATATATTAGATATATTAAGATTTGATAAATAATTATGTCAATTAGTTGTGTAGCACGTCGGAGGCTAGTGAAATATTACGATATCATCGTTGTAGACTTGCCTACGAGCTACGAAGCTCCGACGCTAAGGAACTCAATACTTAACTATATAATTTATTATTAAATGCTTCATGTTAGCTTCACTTGTATGTGTGTTTGTCACCGACTTCTGTAGGCATGATTTCGACCCACTATAAACGGCCATATTTCATTCAAACGAAGGGCGTGGTTTAAAGATATTATCGAAATGACAAATCCTAACATCACAACCATAAATAAAATAAGTATGCCATGCCATCCCTGAAGGGTCCCCAAAGGGGTAAGCAGAGGTGTTGTAATAACACCCACATTTCACCGAATATGATCAAGTGCCAATGTGACAGAGAGTGAACGTGAGTCCATCGCCGTTTCAGGCACTATACATACGTCATTGAATTACTTCTCAGACATATGCAGGTTTCCTCACGATGTTTTCCTTCACCGTAAAGCACGCGGTGTGAAATAATTGCACATAAGGTTTTTTTAGAAAAACTCATTGGATTTATTTACTATGTGATGAAATGTGCATGATGCCGAATACCAGGTTATTGCTGTAATTCGTTGAGGAGCTCCATCATCAGATCGACTCCAGATCTTCACCAGTCGCTTCTTCCCAACAACCACAAACAAAAAATTATAATGATTGCAAAACCTTCACTAAAAATTATGTACAATAATTTGATTGTCCACAAAAGAAACACGAGAAACCTCTGGTGTATAGGTACTTTCGTAGCTCCTTGTGAAATGATTAATTACATCACAACATTAATAATATTGTCTGGATACCATATTGTAACAAATATTCGCGATGATGCAGGATTATGAGTACAATCATTCACCGCCTGTCGCGCTCAATGTGGAGCTCAAAATTCCTGGAGGAGCGAATGAGATAGTTACATTACATAATTAATTATTTGAAATGCTTATACTACAATTTATACTCACAGAAGAATCTTATTTTAATTAATTATTCACAAAAGGCAGTTATGGAATAACGGGTCCTACCGTTCGATATTTGGAGCTGCCCCACTGGGGTCTGTACCACCTGACAGAAGATCGCAGCCAGATAATGCTACCTTTGAGTAGTGTTGTGTTCCTGTGGGGAGTAAGGTCGCCAGTGCTCCATGGAGGGGAAGAGTAGGAGTGGAGTTGCTGTGCTAGCAATAGTCGTTATTATGCAAGCACAGGGATTGTATCTTATACCTTTAAAAGAGCAATTCTTGTATATATATATATAGAATCTGAATCTAGGCAACGGCTCCAACGATTTTCATGAAATTTTGTGTGGGGGTTTCAGGGGCAAAAAAGAGATCTAGCTAGGTGTAATTTTTGGAAAACATAGTTTTGACCATGTTTTCAATACGACCGCAAATTTCTCCGACGGGTGTCATGGTAGCTCAGACGTAAGGCTTCCAGCTAACGGGGTGATATCGAAACTAGAGTACCCCGGTTCGAGACTGACGTTCACAGGTTTTTTTTCTTTTTTTTCAGCATACATATATGAGAAAAAGTAATTCAAAAGAATCCGAGCATAGCGCAGTCAACCAGGTCATTGTTTGACTGTGCTATGCTAAGGTAGACATACCCGCGAGTGACTTTTAGTGTTATAAGCATTCATAGGCTGCAATAACCGCTTCCGATCAAGCGGGCTGCACGCTTGTTTGTCGCCTTAGAGCGTCGTAAGTATGTGAGATATACATACATACATATCACGCCTGTATCCCATGAGGGTAAGCAGAAACCACTGTTTGCCACATGCATCCTTACATACTCCTTTCGCTTCATCCGCATTCATGCATCTCTTCATACAATTTCTTCGGTTACGAGTGCTCCGAATTTGACCTTTCTGAAAAATACTATCAATTTGGTCATAGTAGTACTTCCTAACGCCCTCTACCGACTATAATTTTCTTTCGATATTCGCCTTTATTTTGATATATTAGAGTTTAAGTACAATTAAGGCATGAACCTAAATCTACGCGGGTGAAACCGCGGGGAACAGCTAGTTCCGTGGAAGCTAAATGTGTACTATCAAAGGTGTTAGCTAGCTTGAATTCACGAGAGTCCAATGATGCCCCTAGAATTTCCACTTACTTATCATAAGTGCCGTTCTCTTGTTCGCCACAAATTCTAAGTTACAGCGAAAAGCGTATTTAAGTTACAAGTTAAGCACCAACATTGTACAAGGTCCACATAACTTAACATTTGGTTGCGCAGCAGTTTAGCAGTTTATAGCGTGTCCCTTAATTTATTTTATTTTGTACTTGCGACCCTTGCTCTTATAGAGATCCTAGACGGGATTCATATTATATCCTTACCTTATTTACACATGCATGCTGATACAAATTTCACTATTGTGAATAATTTTATATGAATTTTATTGTAATTAATCATTATTAACTAAAAATAATAAATAAATATGCTCAAGCCATCCCAGAAGGGTCCCCGCACATGAATATGATGTGCCAACGTGACAGAGGGTGAGTCCATCGCCACTTCTCAGATGCAGGTTTCCTCACGATGTTTTCCATCACTGTAAAGTTTGTGGTGTGAAATCACAGCACCTAAGTTTTTTAGAAAAACTAATTGGTATCATTACTTACTATGTGATGAAATGTGCATGATGCCAAACACCAGGTTATTGCTGTAATTAGTTGAGGAGCTCCATCATTAGATCGACTCCATACCTTCATTAAATAGTATTGCTTTCAAAGACTTTATAAAAAAGTTAAAAATTGTACTAGCCGTGCCAAGATTTTTGATAGTTCCCCTCGATTTCTCTGAGATGGTATCATCAGATTTTGGTTTCCTTATCATGGTACCACACTCGGAATATCTCATATCCAACAAAAAAATAATTATCATAATCAATTTAGGTACAGTTACATACAAAGTTATCCGCGAACACATATAAAAAACATATACGGTAACTTTAAGAGAATTGAGAAACCGTTTTTAGATATAATATTTTGAAATCAGTTAATACATATGCTCACGCCTGTATTCCCCGAAGGGTTAGGCAGAGGTGTTGTAATCACAACACCCACTTTTCACCGAAGATGATTAAGTGCCAACGTGACAGATGGTGAGTCCATCGCCGTCTCAGACACTTTACTTGTATGAATGTATTTATTTAATTTATAAATAATATATTATTATCAGAGCTAATTTAAAAAAAAACAGGAAAAAACCATTTTTTTTTTATTTGTTTCACTATAGATGTCGACCAATGATATAAATGTATCATTGACCACTTCCAGCAATACTATTCCCAGGGAACAATCCCCGAATGCCTCGACAAATAAAAGTGTTTGCGGCTCTCATTAGGATAAAAGCTTTCCCATTGATGCTAAATCGAGGTCACCGACTACTAGGCTCACCAACTACCCTCATCTTCCCTCTTTATGTTCGGGGGTTTAAAATGAGACTTAATAACATAGCGGCATTAGGTTCAATATATTTTATTTTTCGTCTTTGAATTACTTGCAGACATGCAGGTTTCCTCACGATGTTTTCCTTCACCATAAAGCACGTGGTGTGAACACTGAACATAAGTTTTTAGAAAAACTCATTGGTACAGGCCCAGCTGGGATTCGAACTTACCAAAACCACAAGGCCACCGCGGTTCATTATGGGGTTTGGTCACTCTCCTGCTACGCAAGCGACGCAAGTTCGAATCCCAGCGGGGCCTGTACCAATGAAATCAACATTACTAGTTATTAATACTCCCATCTGCTTTCACCTAATATAACATGAACTGAAAAATTCTAAAAAAGTTTACATGTTGTCCCAGACCAGAGCCCAGAGCTCGTCAAGCTGTGCTCGTGGTTAGGTAAGGTCTCCGTGTGATACCACTACACCAACAAGGCATGCGAAAAAATCCTTAATATTATAAATCATCAATCAGAGCCAAGTTCGAAACCCAGCGGGGCCTGTACCAATGAGTTTTTGTAAAAAAACTTATGTACAGTGAGTTCACATCACGTGCTTTGCGGTGGTGTGAATATTTCTGAGAAGTAATTCAATGACGTATATATAGTAACTGAGACGGCGATGGACTCACCATCTGTCACGTTGGCACTTAATCATCTTCGGTGAAAAGTGGGTGTGGTTATTACAACACCTCTGCCTACCCCTTCGGGGAATACAGCCGTGAGCATATGCATGTTATAAATCATGATGCAACTTAGCAACTTAGCTTAGGCAACTCCGGCAACTTGGTTGAAACGTCGATAGATAATTGTGAAATGAGGGGACTGGTGTCAACTTGTAGAACGTTTATTGTAGTACAATATTATAGTATACAAGTACTTTGAACACGTAAGGTGGAATTGCACAAAGGTATTGCACCCACAGTCGTAACGGTCACGGCCCTTGACACGGTCGAAAATACCTCGTAATGATTATATCTAAAGGTAGACAATAATTCTCAAAATATAGAGTATTTCCACAAATACTACTGCCCTGTATCGATACACAGACTTATTCACAGATAAACACAAATACGACAATTCTTTCAGTACCCCTATCAAGGGTTTGCCACCGTTTTCGTAGTCTATACTCAGATATTTTAGTTCTTCACGTCACCGCTGGGAGTCGCTGCACAATTCCTCACACTAATATTCGGCGGAAACGCTAGCGAGTATAGATTACGAAAACGGTGGCAAACCCGGGGTACAGCTTTGAATATGAATGTAACAATAATGTAATTATCAACGCGTTTAAGACCTCTATTTCGTTAATAGCCATGATTGTTCGTAATGATAAGGACAATACGAAGCGCGCCTGCAGTACATAGTATAGTGTATTTCGCCGCCTATTCTGTCTGGCATCAACGGGTTCTAAAGGTGCCTTGTGTGCTCATTTCGAGCTGCCGTGTGTTGTGTCGTCCCACACTTTCAAACAAAACGTTTGGTGCAAGTCAGCAGATTTTATAAGACATAGCAAGAGAGCTGTAGAGGAGCTCGTGGCACAGTTGTTATTGAGCATATCATTCGATCAGCGAAGTTAAGCAACCCTAAGCCTAGCCAGTAATTGGATGGAGCCTCCGTGCCTCGGAGAGCACGTTAAGCTGTCGGTCCCGGTTGCCAATTTATCATCTTTGGCAATCGTTACAGTCGATCAGCCACATCCGGTTGAATCAAATGCCGATCCCAACAATGTATGGGATAAGGCCAGGGCGATGATGAGCAAGAGAGCTGTAGTCGCCGTGGAGTTTGAGTAGTCGATTGCTACGCAAGCGGCGCAAGATCGAATCCCAGCCAGAAGCGTGTACCAATCAGATTTTCTAAGAATGTATATGCAGGGATTCCCCACCCCGTGCTTTACGGTGAAGGAAAATATCGTGAGGAAACCGGAATGTGTATGAAAAGTAATTCAAAGACGTAAATATAGTGCCTGAGACTCAACATCTATCACGTTATCACTTAATCATATTCGGTGAAAAGTAGGTGTATCACAAAATCCCTGCCTGTCACTTCGGTGAATACAAGCGTTTTTTGTATGCCACAGTATAAATATAAGCTTTACAGCAGTAAGGAATCTAGGAACACATCGTTCTATATTACACAGATACACAACTACGAGATTACAAGCAGAATAGCTGTAGCATTATCGTTTTATAGCAACTATTTCAAAATTAAATTTTAAAATTAAAAAGGATTTCTACATAGATATGCTCACGCCTGTATTCCCCGAAGGAGTAGGCAGAGGTGTTGTAATCACAACACACACTTTTCACCGAATTTGAGTAAGTGCCAACGTGACAGATGGTGAGTCTATCGCCGTCTCAGGCACTATACATACGTCTTTGAATTACTTCTCAGAAATATGCAGGTTTCCTCACGATGTTTTCCTTCACCGTAAAGCACGTGGTGTGAAATCACTGTACATAAGTTTTTTAGAAAAACTCATTGGTACAGGCCCCGCTGGGATTCGAACTTATGTCGCTTACGTAGCAGGCGACTGCTCAAACCCCGAGGCCACCACGGCTCTTAGACCATCATGGCTAAAAAGGATTTCTTTTATTATTATTCATCATCCAGCCGATGCTCTGTGGTAAAATCTGCGTCTCAAAAGTCTCGATTCTGTCAAACTACACCTCAGTAACACACACTTACCAAATATATATATATATATATATATATACACTATATGTATTGTACCTAAACACATTAGTGAAACAGTTCACTGTCTAAAACCGTATTGTATAAGATTTATAATCAAATGAACAGTGTATATCTTGTTGGTGTGAATAAAATATATAAACACTAGCTGTGCCCCGCGGTTTCACCCACGTAGATTTAGTTTTATATAATATGTCGGTTTAAAATTGTCAAAGTTTCATACAAACTTTCATCCCCAATTTTATCCCCTTGGAGGTAGAATTAATCAAAATCCTTCAATTTCAGCTCGGTCCGTCCAGTGGTTTGGGCTGTGTGTTGATAGCGCACTATGTCAGTCAGTCACCTTTGAGTTATATCTTATATATATAAAAATGAATTGCTGTTCGTTAGTCTCGCTAAAACTTGAGAATGGCTGGACTGATTCGGGTGATTTTGGTATTGATAAATTTGTTGAAGTTCAGGGAAGGTTTAAACGGTGGGAAATATGATGTGACTGACTGACTGACATAGTGATCTATCAACGCACAGCCCAAACCACTGGACGGATCGGGCTGACATTTGGCATGCAGGTAGATGTTATGACGTAGGCATCCACTAAGAAAGGATTTTGATTAATTCTTCCCACAAGGGGATAAAATAGGGGATGAAAGTTTGTATGAAACTTTGCCAATTTTAAACCGATATATTATATAAAACTAAATCTACGCGGGTGAAACCGGGGGGCACAGCTAGTATATTAATAAAGAAGAAAGGCAGTGTTTATCTTGTTGTTGTTAATAAAATATATACATATAATTTGTCTCTAGGACCAGCGGGTTTGTCTGTGCGTTGATGTCAGAAGTTCCAGAGTTATTCCGATTTACTAAAAATCGCTGTTCGTCCATCCCTCAAAGCTTCTAGCCAGGAGCAATGTCAGCACCCTGTAAAAGCCTCTATCCCGGTTTACATAGGGCTGTCTACAATGCTCCCTCACAGAACTGAGATGAAACGACGGGTACATAATGCATGTGCCTATAACTTGGGGGTCAATTCTTTTCATGGATATTTAGCTACATTATTGTAGTCTGTACGTTCGTGTACTGTAGTTAAATAATTTAAATGAAATTATTTTTTTCAAAAATTTATTTATATTATATACATCAATAAAGATAAAAAAATAAGTGCCTGTGTGTAATACCAAAAGATACAGTTAATCTGAATCTCGGAAACAGCTGCAACGATTTTCATGAAATTTTGTGTGTGGGGGCAAAACATTAATCTAGTTAGGTTTAATCTTCAGAAAACATCGTTTTAAACATGTTTTCAGGCAATAAAAATTGTAACTATCATTACAATACGAAGGTAAATTTCGCCGACATCTGTCAGGTTACGATAGCCCAGACGGGAGGCTACCAGCTTATCGGGTGCCATTGCCACCGGTTGGGTTTTTTTTCTCTACTTATGGGAAAATATTCATCTTTCCTTACCTTTAGTTCACTAAAGCTAAGGAAATTTCATTACAAAGTGTAAGAGGCTTGATGTTTGCCCTTTACTTACTTGCTAATTAGCAGTTTTTGTTGATTCTGCCAAGCTTGCCAACTTACCCCGGTCTTGTTTAAGTATTTTAAGTTGCAATTAAGTGTTCTTTAAGCACAACGTGCGAGCTTTTGTATTTGTATTCGCAGTTGCTTAGTGTGATATTTACTGTGCAGTAAAGAAATAAAACATTCCGAAAATATCTTTGTAACGTGTATTTGTACGTAAGTATGTTTTAATTGAATAGGCTAGGCCGAAACTACTGGACCGATTAGAAAAACAATTTCGGCAATGTATAGCTGCATTATTAACGAGTAACATAGGATTTATTTTATCCCCGTACTCCCACGGGAACGGGAACTATGCGGGTGAAACAGCGTGACATCTGCTAGTTTTGGCAATAAAAGTTAAACGTGCTTTCTGAGGCACGGAAGGAACTCGCGCGGTCACCAATCCACCTATTGACTTGGATTGCTCAACTTCGTTGAGCGAATAATATGCGCAACAGTAGTATGGTACGTTCAAAAAATCAATAAAGCGTATTCCAAGGGAAGGATAATATAACAAACTAGCTGTGACCAGCGGTTTCACCCGCGTGGATTTAATTTAATTCCTGCGGTACCCTAAATGTTGTTTTTTGATAAAAACAGCCTAAGTTACTCCTTGTAATACTAGCTATCTGCCAGTGACCAGTCCCGTAATAGGTCCAGCTGTATCTCAGAAAATTTTTGAAAATTAGTTTATTAAGTCAGTATCAAAGTCAATGTCAAAAATATCTTTATTCGATTAGACTTTTTACAAAGCACTTTAAAATCGTCAGAATGATATAATTTACAATATTATACATGGTTAGGAAGGTTGCTTTTACTGAGAAGAACCTAGCTAGAAACTCAGTAATTACTCTTTTCAAAAAAATATTATAAAATTTTAAGAGTACAAAATAAATCGCTTAAGAAACATACGCTCATGGACACAGTTCCAATGGTATCGTATATACTTTCATATGCATTGAGTGAAAAGCCGTTATTTTGGAATGACAAACAGACACTTAAATTTTATTTATCTGTATTGATATATAGATAAGTGATACAGCAAGGGTCTGAGACAAAGTGATGCATTAACATTCTAATCTCGACGGCGCGGATCGAATGGCTGCCAGCCAACAGTTGGTATGGTCTAATATTGTTGCAACTTGCGGTGCGCTTGATATATTGACTTTACCCCTGTGATCCAGCGATAGCGAAGCGAAGTAATCAAATATAAATAAATATGTCCACGCCATCCCAGAAGGGTCCCGGAGGAGTAAGCAGAGGTGCTGTAATAACAACACCCACATTTCACCGAAGATGATTAAGTTCCAACGTGACAGAGGGTGACTATACATACGTCTTTGAATTACTACTCAGATATGTGCAGGTTTATTCGTGATGTTCCTTTCTTGATAGTTTTAGGAAAACTCATTGGTACATGCCCCGCTATCATCCTCCTGCCCTTTTGCCCATGTTATTTGGTCGGTGCAATGTGTTCTTCTCTTCCATTTCTCTCTATCAGCCGTCATATCTGTATTCCTCCCATTTTAGCCATATTATCTTTCACACAATCCATCCATCGTTTCTTAGGGCTTCCTTTCCCCTTGTAACCATCCACCAAGGCCCCACCGCTCCATACAATTCTAAATGAGTCTGCCTTTTCCTTCTGGCGCAACGGACCGCTATACGGTATACGGTATACGGTGACGGTATATAGAGCGGTATACGGTAACGGTTTCACTGTGACCCACCTGGGTCTACCACCTGGGTCTACCTGGGTTACCGTATACCTATAAGTTTTGACACGTTCATACATGGTCGCTTGTTCTTGCGTTTTGGCGTAGCTCAAAATGTGTAGATACTATTGAGGTCAGGTGACAACGTTTGAAGTCAAAGTCAAAGTCAAAAATATCTTTATTCGATTAAACTTTTTAAAAAGTACTTTCAAATCGTCAGGATGACATAATTATACAGTATTATACATGCTACCGCCAGGTTCAGAAGGTTGCTTGTACTGAGAAGAACCTGGCTCTTTTCAAAAATATTATACAATTTTATGAATACAAAATAAATAATTTAAGAAACATAAGCTCATGGACATAGTTCCAATGCACAATCTAGTACACCTACTTGTAACTAAATGCGTAGGTTGCGATGACCAGCCCCCACAAGCAGCACCTGTTCACAAGTATGACGTGAATGCCAGCCATTGACCTCCTCAACCATTATAGAGGGAAGTGGGAGTTGAAAGTTACAAACCCATACAGAGTGCCTAGTGCGAACAATTCACTGCCGCCTTCACAAGTCTCCGGCCCCGGCCCTATTTTAATCCCATACAAATCTCCGTTTACTGATCTACTGACAGCTTCACTCACAATTATAGATAAATACATTTTCTTACTTTTTGTCAACGCTCCGTTTTGACAAAAAGAAAGTGCTTTTGTCCCATACCCTGGAAACTTAAGTAAATAGATAGCACTGTGCTACGTTTATGAGCTTACCATTGAGTGGATAACACCTTTATGTTCTCACGATATCGGGTTCTTCAGAGACAATACATCGTGTATATTGTCAAAAGATAAAATATCCCACTTCTGGTAATGCATGCTTTATCACAAACTTTAATGCAAGTTTAGTGCGATCCTGGAACTTACCATAACTCGTATTAAGACACAGAACCTGGTTGCGCTGCGGTCGGTTTCTTTTCAATGACATTTTCTCATATATGTATGCTGAAAATAAAAGGAAAAAAATTACCGGTGAACGTCAGTCTCGAACCTGGGTACTCTAGTTTTGCTATCGCCCCGTAAGTTGGAAGCCTCACGTTTGTGCTACCATAGTCATCTCAAGCTACACAATTAATCGTAGTACTTATTTTTAGTTCTTAAATTTTTTATATCGACTTTTGTGCACTGGGCTTATATATATTTTTTATGATTTATATTGTATTACTCAAAGCTGTATTTTTTTTCTTAATAGAGTAATTACTGAGTTTCTTGCCAGGTTCTTCTCAGTATAAGCAACCTTCCGAACCTGGCGGTAGCATGTATAATCCTATGTAATCGTGTCTTTCTAACGATTTGAAAGTACTTTGTAAAAAGTCCTTCCTTCCTTCCTTTATTTATTTAATGGCGATGAGCTTAAGTAAAACTATTCCGCCAATGTCAAGTGATTGTTCAGAAAATATCTTGTTAATTGTTAAAAATATGTGGAGGAACCCATTGGATTCCTCCGTAAAAAGTCTAATCGAATAAAGATATTTTTGAATTTGAATTTGAATTTGAATAACTTGACAGATGTTGAATGAGTTTTTCAGTGCCTGAAAACATGGTCATAACGATGTTTCCAAAGATGAAATGTAGTTAGATCTATTTTTCCCCTGAAACAGGTAAAGGTATGGATATGACGTGTATACATTTGTCACTATCGCACAGTTGGACTATCATTGCTACGAGAGCTCATGGTTTAGTTTTCACCAAAGTTGAATGAGTAGCAACGTTGTCACGTTGCTCATTCAGGCGCTATATATACGGTATGTACTATCTTAAAATTACGGTTTATTATGAACACATTTTTGTGTGCGCACAGTATGTAAATTTTTTTCTAAGATAGGATAATCCAGATAATTTTGGAACTGAACAATTTTTATCGGTGGTTACAACAACATCTATTTTTCAAAGAAGATTAATTACCAACATGACAGATGGACTCACCATCGATGTCTTAAGTACGTTCTTGTATTACATCTCAGACATATGCAGGTTTCCTCACGATGTTTTCCTTCATCATAGGTTTTTTACCGACGCATCCGACCTTGCGTTGCTTGCGTAGCAGGCGACTGTTAGAACCGCACGGTCACGACGGCTCTTAGAAGAATTATTTTTAAACCTGAGTGTATCTAACGCAACGTTTAGTCACTCACAAAGAAACCACCCTTACTAGTTATTAATACCCTCATCTGCTTTCATCACCTTGTACAACATGAACGAAAAGTTCAAAGTTTACATTTTGTTCCAGACTTGTGCCAAGAGCTTGTCAAGGGCTCAATAAGGAAACTTTTAATAATGGTGATTCAAGTTGAATTTAAGTTGCAGAGAGGTTTTTGCGAACGTTCTTAAATGCACGGCGATTTTTACTTCAACTAGAATTTTATGGAATGCTTTGATACTTCTCATTGTAATCTCTCAAACTTGAACTTCTTGCTAATTTTCACATGCAGCCATTAAAACCATATATTATGATTTAACTGTCTCGTTGGTCTAGTGGTTAGCAAGTTTGCCTGCCGATCGCGAGGTCCCGGGTTAAAAATAGATATTGGGTTTTTCTATCAAGGGAGTTTGGAAGTTGGCGGTGTTTCCACCCCCGTGCCTCGGAAAGCACGCTGCACCGTCGGTCCTACACCTGATCTCTCTCCGGTCGTGTCGGATGGCCTCCTCTCAGACTATGAGAGTGAGGGAATAAAGAGCGCCTACCGGTTATGGCGGCTATAATGGTGATTTATATGATGATTTTCATTCCAATTTTGCTCGTAAAAGGGGTTACGAATGTCAGATTGCAGTCGCTTCGTATGAAAATCTGGTGATCGGCATCGGGTTGAATCAAGTGCCAACCCTGATGTCAGTAAGGCCATAGAGATGATGATGATTAAATGGCACTCATTTGAAACCTATGGATACTGTCCAACTAAGAGTAATCATTTATGTATAAGATAGCTTAATTCAGCGCAGTCTCACGGCGCTCCAAACTGGCCCAAGTCCAAAATCAACCTACGTACCTAGGCACTGCTAGGTTGGGGAGCTAGTGATGGCGGATTTTTTTTATTCATCTCTATTCCAAATACCAGCAAAATCTGTTGTGAGGTGAACGTCTCACAACCTTGGGGCACAGTATAATGAAATAAAAAAGCCTTTGACCATGCTACATTTCAACTTAGTTGCTAATTTAATTACTTAATAACTGCCTATTTTAAGCGAGGTCCTCAGATTGGGTAAAGGCCTCCTCCAGAGATGCCCACTTGTCTCTGTCCTGTGCTGTGTCTAACCAGTTAGCGCCAGCAGCTCTCACGATCTCGTCTTCCCACCGTGAATAGGGACACAGTATAAATATAATATAGATACTTTGGATTGGTCTTACGGTCATTACTTAAAAATCTTTTCCTTCTCTGTCAACAGTCGGGACACTTTTAGCCAGTCACAGCAAATTTCCGAAGTAATAGAGACATGTCAGATAAGATTTTTTAATTTGCTTTCTTTTTATCCCACGACGCCAAGACTATGAGTGCGACGTACCTATCTGCATGCCGCAGAGCATGCTAGCTCCCTAACAGGAAAACGGATCCTGATTTTGTTTAAAAGGTGATCCAGATTACAGGGGACATTTTAATATTTATTTTCATTAATATCTTTCGTTTTCAGTAATATCCTATGCATTTATATGTCATATAGCACTAGCGAATACTATGATTAGCAAGCCATTGTTAGGCAATACCTTTTTATTGACACTGACTTGTCAACTCGTGTAAAAATGGTGTCTGTCAGAACATATACGTATCTAATTAAGTGTTTGAAATCCTGCATTAAAATGTTTAAACAACTGCGCTTATTCTTCGACCTTATCATTATAATCCCGCTATCGTTATGACCACACCCATTCCACCTATAATTCTGCAGACGTCGTTTGTCATGACAGACAATTTTAAAATCACCTGAAGATGGCCAAATCTTCTACAACTGTATTTTAACTACATTTCATAGCTGTGTCTAGATAAATAACTATGAAGGTCTGTTATTTCAAATTAATGACTTGACAAACGCATACATTAAAAAAACCCTGTCTGTTTGTTCCGATTAATCTGCGAAACGGCTTGACCGATTTTAAGCAACTTTCACTGGCAGATAGCTAATGTTACAATGAGTAACTTTTATGGATATGCGGGTGAAATCGCGGGGTATAGCTAGTACTGATTTAAAATTTACTTTGGACTTAAATAAAAATAGCCTAAATTACTCCGTAACGTTAGTAATATCAGATAGTGAAAGTCCGTTAAAATCGGTCCAACCGTTTCAGATATTAGCCGGAAAAAACAGACAGACTTATTTTTTAAAATTGCATTTTATGTCAGTGCCGTATATACTTTTATAATGCATTCAAAGAGAAGCTATCAATTTTATTAACCTGTATGTATCGCACCCTTAGAACGATAGGGGCTCGATTCAGGATATAATGTTTTTTGGAAATCGCAATCTCGATCAAACGGCAAGTAATTTTAATATTTTACTAGTTTTGAGTAGAGTGAGACTTTTTAAATATTTTTATAGTAAAGTCTAGGGTGTATTTTGTCCGTAAATGAAAAAAAATCTGATTTTTTAAAGAACCTGATTAATGAAGAACATAATTTTTCATCAATATTTGGAGTTGAGCCCCTATCGTTCTGAGGGTGCGGTTGTATGTATAGCTATAGATGTAGTGAAGGGATAACCACTGCATCTGATCTCCTAAACATTGGGGTCAGCACTTGATTCAACCCGATGTGGCTGATCACCTGATTTTTATACGAAGCGACTGCCATCTGACCTTCGCATCCGAAGAAAATGGGCATTCGATGAAACTTGTCTGTCAGACTCTTAGGCCTCAGATTAATTTTGCTACAGAGATGTCAGTGACTAACATAGACATGTAGAATTCTGATACAGCTATGTTAGTTTCTGATAAGAGTTGTCAATTTCTGACAGACATGTAAGTTTCTGATAAAGAGATGAAGGTGTCTAACATAGAGTTGTTAATTTCTGATATAGAGATATCAGTGTCTCACATAGAGATGTAAGATTCTGATACAGCTATGTCAGTTTCTCATAAAGAGATGTCAATTTCTGACATAGACATGTAAGATTCTGATACTGCGATGTCAGATACTGATAAAGAGATGTACGTGTCTAACATAGAGATGTTACTTTCTGATATACATATGTCAGTGTCTCACATAGAGATGTAAGATTCTGATACAGCTATGTCAGTTTCTGATAAAGAGATGTCAATTTCTTATTGGAGTGTTATTTTTTTTACGACGTACAGTTAAAATTTATTTAGTAAAATAACACTGAAGATAGATTAAGCATAGTTGCTACAACGTTGTAAGTAATTGCAGTAAACAAGGTAGAAACGACACACGGAAAATCAATTACGATTTAAAAACTCGTGGAGTGAGTCCGTGAGGTCGGCGAAGTTGTGAAGATTAACGAAAGCCGTGACTTTCCCCGACAAAGTACCTCTTCAGTTCAAATTGAATGGATTGAATTGAGTTCAGTGTTTTTACAAATACTTTTAAATTCTCTCCTGAAGTGAACTTCAACAATATAATTTTGTTTACTTTCTACAATTTTGCCGCGGTGGCCTCGGGGTTTGAGCAGTCGCCTGCTACGGTTCGAATCCCAGCGGGGCCTGTACCAATGAGTTTTTCAAAAAAACTTATATACAGTTTCACACCACGTGCTTTACGGTGAAGGAAAACATCGTGAGGAAACCTGCATATTTCTGAGAAGTAATTCAGAAACGTATGTATAGTGCCTGAGACGGCGATAGACTCACCATCTGTCACGTTGGCACTTAATAAAAATTCGGTGAAAAGTGGGTGTTGTGATAACAACATCTCTGCCTACCCCTTCGGGGAATACAGGCGTGAGTATGTATGTTTCTACAATTTTATTTCGTTTTCATTGTAATTTAATATTTTTCATCACACAATCGGAAAAGGTAGTGAAAAAGGTAGTGATGAACAATTCTTGATTTCGACCGGCATGTACGCTGGTGGTCTCCCCTGTTCCCTTAAAACCCCAAAAATTATAATCGTAACACATATGCTCACGCCTGTATTCCCCGAAGGGGTAGGCAGAGGTGTTGTAATTACCACACCCACTTTTCAACGAAGATTTTAATTATATGCCCACGTGACAGATGGTGAGTCTATCGCCGTCTCAGACACTTTACATACTTCATTGAATTACTTCTCAGAAATATGCAGGTTTCCTCACGATGTTTTCCTTCACCGTAAAGCACGTGGTGTGAAACTGTACATAAGTATTTTAGAAAAGCTCATTGGTACAGGCCCCGCTGGGATTCGAACTTGCGTCGTTTGCGTAGCAGGCGACTGCTCAAACCCCGAGGCCACCACGGCATCGACAAGTAATGAAATAATTATTAAATACCGTATGAACAGCGCCTTATCGCTCCAGACATAGTTAATTTAAGCCTAAAATCAACCGGCCCCAGACAAGTGCATGACAATGGGAATGCATGAGCACAGCTACTGGAAGCTGCTGATTAGCAATTAAACACGAACGTTCTCATGCAATTCCGTCGTAATTTCACGAATATAATGGAATATTTGAACTGGAAATTTCTAGCTTGACTCGTATTATGAAACAAGCTCATCCGAGGTTTCATTTGACATTTAAATACCTTAGATTTCAGGCTTGGAATCAAAAATTAAATTTTACGAAAAATTATGCTATGGTGATTTTCAGGTTACGTGCGTGAGCATATGTATGTATGTTCATTACTTGTGAACAGGTGCTGCTAGTGGGGGCTGGTCATCTCAAGCTACACAATTATTCGTAGTTCTTATTTTTAGTTTAAAAATTTTTTTTTATATCGACTTTCGTGCACTGTAACCGTGTCTTATATATATTTTTTATGATTTATATTGTATTACTCAAAGCTGTAATTTTTTTTTTTAATTAGTAATTACTGAGTTTCTTGCCAGGTTCTTCTCAGTAAAAGCAACCTTCCGAACCTGGCGGTAGCATGTATAATCCTATGTAATCGTGTCTTTCTGACGATTTGAAAGTACTCTGTAAAAAGTCTAATCGAATAAAGATATTTTTGATTGATTGATTATTTAAGAGAGAAAGATAACCATTAGTAGTAAGCGTATATTCGTGCACTTATTATTTTGAGGCATATTAAAGGAGAAATATAGGTACTTAAAGGTAATAATTAATAATGTTGTAGTAAAATAAGTTCGTAAAAAATTGTATCGAATGTAAAATGAAATGTTACCAAAAACATTTATCAAATGAGATATTTTCATTATGTTTGTTCAGTTATTTGTAATGAGCACAAATGTTTCTTGTATATTTTATGTTTAAGTATTAGTTCAACGAAATTAAATTATTTAATTTATTTTTTCCAAAGCAAAAACAGTGGTTACACGGTTTTTTTTACAGGCCATTTTATTTAACGCGTAACTTAACACGCGACAATAACACAACTATTATAACTATTATTAATTCCGAGGGTAGTTAAACATATCGCAATGATATGACGTGCGCTATCTAGTGTCAATTGCTGTGACATGTATTTGACAGTTGACAGCTCATATGTCATTTATGATACTGGCAAAGGCGTTTTGTTATTCAGAAAAAAAGTTTAGTATACACAAAATAGCACATGGGTAATTATAAAAAACAGGCTCATCAATTTCATTTATCTGTAAAAATATGTGTAGCCGTGGTGGCCTTGGGGTTAGAGCACTCGCCTGCTACGTAAGCGATGCAAGTTCGAATCCCAGCGAGGCCTGTGACCAATGATTTTTTCTAAAAAACTTATGTACAGATATTTCACACCACGTGCATTACGGTGAAGGAAAACATCGTGAGGAAACCTGCATCTGAGAAGTAATTCAAAACTCACCCTCTGTCACGTTGGCACTTGATCATATCCGGTGAAATGTGGGTGTTGTTGTTACAACACCTCTGACAAGAACCCGGGAAGACACTCAATTGGTAAGTGCATCTGGCTACCCCCTTAGCCTTATGCATGAGCGAAGTTGGTAAAGCATACTACATAAGGTTCCCATTCAGTTCTGCCTTAGCAATTCTATTTCAGAACAATTTCGTGACAATTTGTGATTCAAACTCTGATGCTCGGATATATGTTAAACCTTTTGTTAGCTCTGTGAATATAACAGTTCAACTTCATTCAATTCATCGCTCACTAGACTAGATCTGATTAAAAAAGTTAATGCTGAATGAACCTTTCCAAATAAAATTATTTCTCAGAGTTTTATTTCTTAAAATTTAATCTACTCATACATATACAGAAATATTCATATAAATAAATACATAAATACATGCTAAAACTTTTCACTAAATGCATAGGAATGTATATACGGTACTGACATTAAAAAAAAATTCAAAAATTTTCTCTTTCTGTCTGTTTGCTCCGGGTAATCTCTGAAACGGCTGGACCGATTCTAACGGGACTTTCACTGGCTGATAGCTAATGTTACAATGAGTAACTTAGACTTTTATTTAATAAAAACATTTAGGGTTCCGCGGGAATTAAATTAAATCTACGCAGGTGCTAGTAGAAAATATAATTATTGCTTTACCTCTTAAGCCCTTACGTAACGTCAAGGTAAGCCCATTAACCCTTTATGACGTAAGCTATTTTTGTGACGTGTCCCACGTGAATTATTAGGATAACTTGTGATGTAATACCGATTTAGAGGTCCTTTGTGGGTGGAGAAAGGCATGAAGTAGGGATTTTTTGCGTCCTAATTTATCTGTGGTCATAAAACCTGTAAGGGTTACTGCTACATATATATAGCATATACTTTACTGAATATTAAAAAGCTGAAGAATTTGTTTGTGTGTTTGAACGCGCTATCTCAGAAACTATTAGTTTACACACATACATACATATGCTCACGCCTGTATTCCCCGAAGGGGTAGGCAGAGGTGTTGTTATCACAACACCCACTTTTCACCGAATTTGATTAAGTGCCAACGTGACAGATGGTGAGTCTATCGCCGTCTCAGGCACTATACATACATCTTTGAATTACTTCTCAGAAATATACAGGTTTCCTCACGATGTTTTCCTTCACCGTAAAGCACGTGGTGTGAAATCACTATACATAAGTTATTTTTTTTTTAGAAAAACTCATTGGTACAGGCCCCGCTGGGATTCGAACTTGTGTCGCTTGCGTAGCAGGCGACTGCTCAAACCCCGAGGCCACCACGGCTCTACTATTAGTTTATATTGAAATAATGCGACGAACGTTTTATAACATCATGCTGCGACCAATATAATATAGAAATAAACGAGATTGGACAAGGTAAGGAATGAGTATATAAGGGGAAGTCTGAAAGTAGCACCACTGACTGACAAGTTGAGGAATAAACATTTGTTGTGGTATGGACATGTTATGAAGGGATGAGGATAATGTTGACAAAAAAGTATTGTTTATGAATTCGGATGGTTACAAGGGGAAAGGAAGACCTAAGAAACGATGGATGGATTGTGTAAAAGAGGACATGGCTAGAATGGGAGTGAATACAGATATGACGACTGATAGAGAGAAATGAGACAGAAGAACACATTGCGCCGACCACAAATAACATGGGATAAGGACAGGAAGATGATAATGCTGCGACCAATAGAAGCGAAGTATCAATGAAACATTTTACAACAACGGAAAAAATTATCACTATAACACTGTTTTAATAGGCAAAAACCGAAGGGCATTACTAGTTATTATATATAAGGAAACTGCCACGCTGGAATAGTGGTTGTAAAAGACAGCAGAACATGAGGTCACAGTTTCAACCTCCGGATTGGACAAAGTCTTACATTGTTGAGATTGGCACTTGATTCAACCCGATGTGGCTGATCACCTGATTTTTTTACGAAGCTACTGCCCATCTGACCTTCGCAACCCCTTTAACAAGGAAAATCTGTGATCTGGGTTAAACTAGTTGTCAGACTATTTCAGGCCTCCGATTGACCTGTAACGATTGCCAAAGATGATAAATTGGCAACCAGGACCGACGGCTTAACGTGCTCTCCGTGGCACGGAGGGAACTCGGGCGGTCACCCATCCAATTACTGGCTAGGCTTAGAGTTGCTTAACTTCGCTGATCGAATGATATGCGCAATAGCAACTGTGCCACGTGCTCTTCCATGGGCTTATATATATTTATGATTTATATTGTAGTACTTTTTTTGAAAAGAGTAATTCCTTGAGAGTGAGTCCTTCTAAATAAAAGCAACCTTCCGAACCTGGCGGTAGTATGTATAATCCTGTGTAATCTTGTCGTTCTGACGATTTGAAAGTACTTTGTTAAAAGTCTCATCAAATTAAAATATTTTGAATTTGAATTTGCATAGCAGGTTTCAACTTCAAAGCAAAATTCAACTATTCAGACCATTTGAAGTATAGAAAAACATAATATTCCTTTAGGCAGAGTGTTTGACCAACCATAGTTAGCAAATAAAGTGGCACGCAGCCCAGCGGAAACACTCACCTATGCAAAGCAGGGGCGATGCGAAACATAAATAACACCGCAAAGCTATGGAGACAAGCGGTGCTTTCCACTTTGGGCTGAGAAATTCACTCCGAAATACTTGATACGAAATCATTGTGCGAGTATCGTTAAATAGATTAAATCCACTGTCGTAAAATGATGATCAGAATGAAATCCTAGTGCTTCACAATGACAACAGAACTGTTGCTAGCACAGCGACTCCACTCCTTCTCCCCCCTCCATGGAGCACTGGTGATCTAACTCACCGCAGAAACACAAAATTGTTTTTTTTGTTTGACGAGAGTGAAACTTTCAAAAGTTCTCCGACCGCCTTGGGCGAGGCAGGTCGGGTATGTCTTTTAGTGGCCATCCTCAGTGGTCAGGGGGGACTCCGGGTACTCTGATAGATCGCACCGGTGTCCATCACTGGAGACCTCGCTGTGCGCTATCGCGCTGCCACCTTCCCGGGCCCGCGGCTCGGTGGTCAAAGCTCGCACCCCGACCACCGCCAGCAGGCCCTCCGGCCCCCTTTTAGTCACCTCTTACGACAAGCAGGGGATACCATAGCCAAATTCTTACACCCTGGCTATTGGGTGAGGAATACAACACCTTTGAAACTGCCAAAGCTCAAAATGGAAGGTTCCAAAGAAGCATAACATTGCTTCATTATTCATATGAAACAATATACTGTAGACAAAACGTTATATTTTTTTAACTAGATTGGGGACCTCACAGAGTTATGAAAACTTTTTAACGGCACTATATTGTACCATTAAAATGTAATAATATTTCCGTAAAACATAATCTAAGACAAAAATCAAGGAAATCCGAGTGAGCGACTCACTATCTGTCACGTTAGCACCAAATCTTCGGTGAAAAGTGGGTATTGTTACTCTTCAGAGATCCTTCAGGTAAGGTGTGAAGTTATGAATAAACTAGTGAGCGTACTTTAATATTTGCAGGGTGTTCCCTAGGGATGGATCGATGAAGGGTTGCCAAAGTTTGTTTAAGTAATGTATTTGTATAAATATGTTTAACTTGCGAGTGTAAAGTTGATTTGCTATTACCTAACCTAATAGATGTTTGCATCAGATAAAATAATGACCGCTGCTGCTGACCGCACCTGCCGAATGCTGCTGCTAACCGCTGCTGCTGACCGCTGCTGCTTACTGCTGCTGACCGCTGCTGCTGCTTACTGCTGCTGACCGCTGCTGCTGACTGCTGCTGTTGACCGCTACTGCTGACCGCAGCTGCTGACCGCTACTGCTGACCGCAGCTGCTGACTGCTGCTGCTACCCGCTGCTGACTGCTGCTGCTAACCGCTGCTGCTGACTTCTGCTACTGCCCGCGGTTTTTAATCGCTGCTCCAACACTGCTCGATACAGCCAGCCGCTGATACTGCCTACTATCTATACATCTATACCACAGATATAGATTACATCTACTACCTATAAATAAAATATAAGTTTCCGTTTGTAATTTCAAATTAACAGCTTATCAGTAAGTGCATAAGATTTTTTTTCTAGCTGTCTGTTTGACCCGGCTTATCTATGAATTGGCCCAACCAATTGCTAATGTTATAAGGAGTAACTTAGGCTACCAATATTTTATAAAAAAAAATACTATGTCTATATTAGTATGGTCACATTATTTTCATTGTTAATCCTTTGCTGGCTAAGCTGCAATGGTCACCGCCAACAACAGGGCAGCCTACATATTTACAGTCAGGGGGCTAATTAGCAGCACTTATTAAGAACTGCTCAGTTCTCAGCTACGAAGTTTGAATTTACGATACAAAAATGTAACGACAAAGCTCATACGTTCTGCTTAAACCGATGATGGTAGGGCTCTTGTTTTCTTTCTTCTTATGAATACAGGAATACACAAATTTCCCCAAACTATCACCACACATCTTACGATATTTCTATAAACCTTTCCCTAGCGTCCGTTATAAACATGACTGATTTATCACAGTAATAAAACAGGGTCCCTGGCGGAGATAAAAATTCAGCGGAGGTCGGCTATGTCCAAAGTTGGGGTCTGAAAAAGGTTTAATTATGTCCAGCGTCACCCCAGGGTACTGAATACAGAGGTGACACAAGGCCAGCTCTCCACAGCTTATTCCCTGACATCCATGAGCTTATTATCACCTCCATAGCTTTTGTTTTTGTCCTAAATTTTATTGCCGTGGAGGTCGAGATAAGAAAGATTATTTTACAAAATGTATGGGCTGTGGATGTTTGGGAATAAGATATGTCGCACCAAAAAATAGACAGGTAAGCAGTGTCAGTTTTGATTTTCAAACTCAATGGATTTGACGTTATAAGGAATATAACGTACATAAAAAAAAACTTTTATAAAAAATGTTCTCTGTCTGTCTATCCGTCTGTCTGCTTGTTCCAGCGGATAGCTAATGGACCCTGTGGATAATGGACCTGTGGAAATCTAAAGATATTTTTATTAATAAAAGTAGCCTTAGTTACTCCCTGTAACATTAGCTATCTGGTAGATAGGTGAAAGCCGTTCAACAACAAAACACAAACAGAGAGATTTATTTTTTAAATTGGTTTTTCTATTCAGCACTGTGTATACTTTCAATGCATACAGTGAAAAGTTGTAATGTTGGAGCTACAAACAGACACTTCAATTTTATTTATCTGTATGTATGTGTAGTTCAAGTGGCTGGCGAACAATGGATGATCACATCAAACGATCGCGACAGCTGGAAATTTCTAGAGGAGGCCTTCACCTTCGAAACGAGGGGTACTTGTTAGATTTTAATAAAATTTTATATATTAATATCATTAGTAATTAATCAGTTATAAAAAAAAAATGTGTATTTACCTACTTACATACTTAAGTTACAAAGTTACAACATGTGTTCAATTTCAATTTCCTAACAAGAAATAAAAGGTACTTTTTTATTTATTTTATTATTATTAATTTATATGTATGTTTAGAAGATGTATAGAGACATACCAAACACCAAACAATAATACTCTCTATTAAAATTTTTGCCCTGATGCGGGCATCGATCCCGCGACACTGGTTCGGGCTGGCCTTATGTGCGTTTTCAATGTTGTGTCCAGAGTGACCTCAGTGGGGACAAAGGTATTTTGTTCCGGAACTTGTTCAATTATACCCGGAATTTGCACTGGAACGCGGTCATTACCGAGTTACGTAATTGTAATATAAACTATCGGAAATACCAGGTTAGTTAAAGTTTGGCCGAAGCATAAAATATTTTTCAACTTTATTTACACGTATATACAAATACTCACGCCTGTATTTCCCGAAGGAGTAGGCAGAGGTGTTGAATTAACAACACCCACTTTCCACCGAAGTTGATTAAGCCAGCGTGACAGATGGTGAGTCCATCGCTGTCTCAGGCACGATACATGCATCTTGAATTACTTCTCAGACATATGCAGGTGTCCTCACGATGTTATCCTACATCAAATCAAATCAAATCAAATCAAAAAGTTTTATTCAATATAAGGGACACTTGGAACACTTATTGAACGTCATTTTTCTTACGTTAACTTAAGTTAATTTACTACCGTTTCCAAAAGTAAGCCTGTCAGGAGAAGAAACGGCGAAACAAACTCCCAGGTTTTTTTTTTTTTTACATGTGTCCCTTCTATATACATAGGGTTGCTTAAGTACATTTCAATGGAAGAGTGAGCAACTCATTGCAGTTCCAATGTTCCAATGCACAAATGTCGATAAAAATTAACATAACTAAAAATCTAGTACATCTACTTATAACTATATGCGTAGCTTGAGATGACCAGCCCCCACAAGCAGCACCTGTTCACAAGTATGACGTGAATGAAAGCCATTGACCTCCTCAACCATCATAGAGGGAAGTAGACAACCCGTCATAACCCACAAGGTTTGCGACAGACGCTGATTTTTAAATGAGCAAATTACATAAAATAAGCTAAGTAATGATACAAGTCTTTTGAACGTCAGTCTTTTTATCAAAGCTTTGTTTAATAAAGTCCTTTGTAAAATCAAAAGCGATTACGAAAACGTTCTTTCATTCCCAAAGTGACACGTTAATGTAGCTGATTCACTTCAAAAGTGACACCAAACGATAAAAGCAACCAGTCACAGGAAATGAAAATATGATACCTCAATTGATGTGAAATCAAACGTTAACTGCCAATTGGAAATGAAACAACGTCTCTGAATAACAGTGAGTATTTCAGTAAGAATGTACATTTTCAAAATAGGCAGGATTGTAAAAGTGCTAAGGTTTAAAAAATAAAAATGATTTAATATTGCCGTGGTGGTTTGTACAGTGATTTCACACCACGTGCTTTACGGTGAAGGAAAACATCGTGAGGAAACCTGCATATTTCTGAGAAGTAATTCAATGACGTATGTAAAGTGTTTGAGACGGCGATGGACTCACCATCTGTCACGTTGGCACTTAATCATCTTTGGTGAAATGTGGGTGTGGTTACAACACCTCTGCCTACCCCTTCGGGTACCCTTCTGGGACGGCGTGAGCATATAGAACTGATTTCAATTTGCGGGTAAAAATAGTAGTATTTTTTTTATAATAGGTAACCTGCATAATCTATCAGATGCATAAAATTTAAGTACCTGTAATTCCAAACGAACAGCTTTTCACTAAATCCATGAAAGTACAGTGATTTCATAAAAAAATCTCCGTCTAAAATAAATAAAAAAAATAAGCAGACGTAAGAACGACACCCACATTTCACCGAATATGATTAAGTGCTAACGTGACAGAGGGTGAGTCCATCGCCGTCAGATTTCCTCCCGATGTTTCCTTCACAAAGTTTTTTCGAAAAACTCACTGGCACAGGCCCCGCTGGAATTCGAACTTGCGTCGCTTAGCAGGCGACTGCTCAAACCCCAAGGCCACCACGGCTGTTCATTTTTTTTTGGTCGTATAGTTTTTTAGTGTGTATAAATTGTTTCAGTTCGGTGTGACGTGGGACATTTTACAATTAATGAAAATGTAAAAAATTGTGTACAAAATACGAAACGAACATTTTACAAAAATAACCTCCAAAGTTTCCTAAAGTCATTTGTAACGTTTTAAATGCAAAATGTTATTGTTGAAAACACTTTTGGCCCTGTCATTACTATCAATAACTTTTGGATTGAAACAGGCATCATTCAAACTAAGTGTGGAATATTTTAAATTAAAGGATTTAAAGCATATTTCTTTGCTTGATTGTGATGATGTCAGATGTAAGTACTAACTGTTTTTTATTTAAAAGTGATGTCTGTTGTCAGGCGAGTAGAGCTTTGACAGGTTTAAGTAAACATATTCATTTTACGATCTTACAGCTAACATCTTTGGAGTAAAAAAAAATGGTCCAGTTGATATTAATCAGCAAACCAAATATAAAACGATATATAAAATTGTATATAAATAAGAGCCGTGGTGGCCTTGAGGTTTGAGCAGTCGCCTGCTACGCAAGCGGCGCAAGTTCGAATCCCAGCGGGGCCTGTACCAATGAGTTTTTCTAAAAAACTTATGCACAGTGATTTCACACCACGTGCTTTACGGTGAAGGAAAACATCGTGAGGAAACCTGTATATTTCTGAGAAGTAATTCAATGTCATCGTAATTTGCTCATTGAAATCTATCTATTCATTTATATAATTAATGTGTGTATATATTATTTATATACTTATATGTATGTATATATTTATATGTGTATTGTATTTATATGCGTAATATAACAATCTAATTATGTAAGATTATTATGTAGTAGATATGCCTAATTAGAGATAATTTCCTCACGCAGATCTATTCCATGGTTGCATGGATTTTTTTTACCTTTGATATAACGTAATCTATGTGTTACTAAATTATTTCTAAGGTGTACAATAAAGTGTTCTTAAAGAAATATGGTTAGTTCCAAGAAATCTAAATAATATCATTATTTTTTTTGCTTCTTTCAGCATCCTTAAAATTTACAAAAATTATGGCAAATGAACATATTTCCGTATCAACTATTTCTATAGATGAATCGATTACAAATGATAAATTAAGGAAAAGTTTGAACACACACTTTAGATCATTAGGCATAGTGATGAACACCAGATGCAATAGAAGTGAAGATGTTCTTTGGTTTGTAAGTACAGATAAAAAAGGTAGTAAATACATTTTATTTTATTCAATATTTTTTATTTTTAATATTATTTTTTATGTCAAGGCTTCTCAAAACGCTTGGTTAGATTCAACACACTCATGGCTTTTAATTGAAGAGAGTAATAATACTGCTGATGGAGACCAGACGAAAGTCAATTTAGACCCTATTATCGATGATCGTATGGCTATAACTGATGTTTTGGAGAATCTGAATATTAGCATTGATGCCGATATAATATTGGCTTCTGGAGACGGTGAGCATACAATTCATATAATTGTAATTTATGTGAAAAATGATCAAAATATGCTCACGCCTGTATTCCCCGAATGGGTAGGCAGAGGTGTTGTAATCACAAAACCCACTTTTCACCGAAGATGATTAAGTGGCAACGTGGCAGATGGTGAGTCCATCGCCGTCTCAGACACTTTACATACGTCATTGAATTACTTCTCAGAAATATGCAGGTTTCCTCACGATGTTTTTTTTTCACCGTAAAGCACGTGGTGTTAAATCACTGTACATCAGTTTTTAGAAAAACTCATTGGTACAGGCCTCGCTGGGATTCGAACTTGCGTCGCTTGCGTAGCAGGCGACTGCTCAAACCACCACGACTTTGTCTTTGTCATCTCCCTGGCCTTATCCCATACATTGTAGGGGTCGTCACTTGATTTTACCCTATGTGGCTGATTACTTGATTTTTATACGGCTCTTTGTATATGATGAAAATGTAAGAGAGGTAAGCCAACTGGGGACTGTACCTTCACCTCACAGATGAAAGTTTGAGAAGTGTTGTGTTCCTGCAGTCAATAAGGCCTCCGGTAACTCTATGGAGGGGAAGAGTAGGAGTGTAGTCACTAATCTAGCAATAGTTATAATAAGCCGTGGTGGCCTTGAGGTTTGAGCAGTCGCCTGCTACGCAAGCGACGCAAGTTCGAATCCCAGCGGGGCCTGTGCAAATGAGTTTTTCTAAAAAACTTATGTACAGTGATTTCACACCACGTGCTTTACGGTGAAGGAAAACATCGTGAGGAAACCTGCATATTTCTGAGAAGTAATTCAATGACGTATGTAAAGTGTCTGAGACGGCGATGGACTCACCGTCTGTCACGTTGGCACTTAATCATCTTCGGTGAAAAGTTGGTGTTATTATTACAACACCTCTTCCATAGCCCTTCGGGGAATACAGGCGTGAGTATATGTATGTAAGAATTATAAGTAAGTTAGAATAGGAATTTTATTCTTCAAAAGGGAGGCACTGTAAGTAGCTCTTGGTGCTAGCATTCATAGTCTGCAGTAGCTTACCCGCAACTATTTGTTTCGTGATTTGTCTGTAAAACACCTGATCAATATATATTTGCAAACCTATCTTATTCCAGATAACATGGGCCATGATTTGTATGACGTTTACAATTACGGTAAAGTACAAGGTGGTAATTTGACTATGAATAAAGCTGGAACGTGGAACCTTGAAGATGGTAAAACGCATTTACACATTACTGTAGAAAAAAATAAATTAAAATAATCCAACCTCATTTCGCATTACAGGTCTCAGGTTCAATTTCATCGGATACAAGTACTATAGACGCTGGGATTTTAATGAATTACCTCTGAGAATGGTATCTGTGGTAAGCAAGCATTACTGTCACCATCACCATCACCCTGGCCTTATCCCATACTTTGTACGGGTCGGCACTTGATTCAACCTAATGTGGCTGATTTTATACGAAGCGATTGCGCATCTGACCTTCGCAACCCCTTTAACGAGGAAAATCTGTGGTTAGGGTTGAACAAGTTGTCAGACTATTTTTGGCCTCCGACTGACCTGTAACGATTGCCAAAGATGATAAATTGGCAACCGGGACCGACGGCTTAACGTGCTCTCCGAGGCACGGAGGGAACTCGGGCGGTCACCTATCCAATTACTGACTAGGCTTAGGGTTGCTTAACTTCGCTGATCAAATGATATGCAATAGCAACTGTGCCACGAGCTCCTCCCATTAGCATTACTGTCACCATCATTATTAAAGTGCCAAGTATAATGGCGCTATCAATGGATGTCAATCGTAAGTTTTAACCGGAAGATTTTTCTTTTGCTGGAGCAGAACATGACCGTTCCTCTACACACTTGCAACACAAGAGTCGGCACTCACATAGTAGATCTGATGAGAGCTCTGTGACTGGGGGATGATGGACCGTTACATACATACATACATATGCTCACGCCTGTATTCCCAGAAGGGGTAGGCAGAGGTGTTGTCATCACAACACTCGCTTTTCACCGAATTTGATTAAGTGCCAACGTGACAGATAGTGAGTCTATCGCCATCTCCGGCACAATACATACGTCTTTGAATTACTTCTCAGAAATATTTCCTCACGATGTTTTCCTTCACCGTAAAGCACGTGGTGTAAAATCACTGTACATAAGTTTTTTAGAAAAACTCATTGGTACAGGCCCCGCTGGGATTCGAACTTGCGTCGCTTGTGTAGCAGGCGACAGCTCAAACCCCTTTACATATAGTTTCTAAAGGTAGTGCTAAATATACATGTAAGGAAATACAAATTATTTAATTTATTCAAACGGCAACACTGTCGTGTACACAGTTCAAATTATTCGTAATCTGTTTTCTAACTGACTCGTTACAATTATACTGTGGCAATGAGAAAGGACAGTGCTTGGTATATGGCATAGCCTATAAGGTGTCAAATTCAAAAACAGTCAGTTGCATCTATCAATAGTGCGTTCGCTCACTTGCCCTCGAGACAGCGCCCGCGCCGGTTGTGCGCACTGATTGATAAAAAAGCAACATGGCGGACACGAATATCGAGCTAGTGGATACCAATCCAACTGGATCTCCGACATACATATTTACTAAACTGCTCATTCGAATTGTTTATTTTTTTATTGGATTGTTAATTCATCGAGGAAGGTTTAATGACATGAAAAGAATGCGAGACAGTGAAAAAAATATCACTGAATAACGTAGATTTCTAGGTATTATTGACCGTCTGGTGAACTTTGTTATATGCCTTTAAAACTTTTCAGGCTTTTCTACCCATAAATCAATTGGATCTTAGCACATTATTCGATGCCAGACCAACTCCAGGGCTTAACAAAATAACCAAAACTTCGGTTATTATGCTGAATGTTATCGCTGAACTGCACAATTTTAAATTTGTCCATACATTCACAGATCGATGGATTGGATCCATCGGAGAAAATGGATCTAAAGTAAGTACTAAATCAACATTCAAATTCAAATTCAAAAATATCTTTATAGGATAGACTTTTAGGAGCCGTGGTGGCCTCGGGGTTTGAGCAGTCGCCTGCTACGCAAGCGACGCAAGCTCGAATCCCAGCGGGGCCTGTACAGACAGACAGGCAGAAATATAAAATTTCTGAATATTAGTTTTTTTTCTGCACCGTATATAATATCAATTAGTAAAAACACTGATATTTTGAAATTACAAACAGACACTTAATTTTATTTACCTGTATGTACATGTATAGATGGGATTTTGATCACAGGTTTTTGTCCAATACAGGCTGTTTCAATCGCCATGTTCAGAAAAGAGCAAGATGTATCACCAGTACTGCGATATCTTAATATTGTATCAGAACAAGTGGACTTCATACATCCACCCGTTACTTCAATTGAGTAAGTCTGCTTCTTGCCTTATCGTTATAGATAGTTGAAATAAGCATTCTGATAGCAATCAGCAAGATATTTTCAAACCTACAGAGCAGGTAGCATATAATTTTAGCGACCACAGCGCTAAATAATTTATAACTATCAACAAAAGCATCATTGAATATGTTTCTGAAAAAAAGAGGGCCTACCATCACCTGTTTAAGCGGAGCGTATGAACATCTTCAGAGCTTTGACGTTTCATTTTTGTACCGTAAAATTAAATGCCAAAGCTTGCAAAAATGCAAAAAGTTCTTTATTCTTCTCAATCGTTACACTCTTGGCAGAGCGGTGGTGGTCGTAATGTCAGAATCAGGCTTGCTGAAGAAAACGGCGCCATTCACTTCGGACTGGTGCTTTACGGGATCATTTGTTGATAGTAGGAACACCTTACTTTGTCAAATCACCTTACTTACACATCACAACCTTAATCTGGTCCGTCCATCTCATTGGTGATCTGCCACGTGCCCTAGTACCCTGGAATTTACCCTACACCACCAGACGCTCTATGGATGTGGATGCGAGATTGAAGTTCTTTATACACGCTGCTTAAGCGATCATAGTTGGCCCCCTGTACATATCCTGCCACTTTTGGAGAAATTAAGATCTATGGTATACAGTAATCTGGCAGCGCTACATCGTTGGATCACTAAACTAGTTCTCATACGATGTAAGAAAGGACCAGCTTGATCACCAGATCTTACGACCAGACGTTTGAACTGCTCTTAAAAAGTACTTTGGCCTTCCATAACCCCAAACATTCAAATTTTTAATCGCTGCCTACATCTCTTCGACCTTATCCCATGTATTGTTGGAGTCGGCACTTGATTTAACCCAATGTGGCTAATGACCTGATTCTTATATGAAGCGACTGCCAACTGACCTTCGTAACCTCTTTTACGAGGAAAATCGTCTAAACCAGTTGTCAGACTCCCTTATGCCTCTGGCTGATCTGTAAGGATTGCTAAAGATGTTAATTTGGCAAACGGGACCGACGGCTTAATTTCGCTGCGACGCATTAGTTGAGTAACTACTGGCTTGGGTTATAGTTGCAATAACAACTGTACCACGAGCTCCTCACTGTGAGGTTATCACTATATTAGTGTATAATACTTACTAATCGTGTATCCGTCTTGTCCAGGACTAGATACTACTACCGTATCCCAAATCACGGTGCTGGAAAGTTTGAGAACCAATTCTTAAGGCCTCTCAGTACAGGCGCGTGGGCATGTGTAATAGCAGTGTCGACTCTGTGTGCTATATCTCTGTTGGTATCAGCTATGTTTGAACGAAGACCAACGTCAGTTCAGTATGCAGTATTCTCTGTGGTTGCCTCGATTTGCCAGCAATGTGCGTATTTCGTGAATGAAATTAGAAAGACATGGCATGGAAGAATGTTATATTTTTATGTTATCATTTCAGTTTTTCAAGACACTGATGACACAGAAGCTAGGAGAACATCTGCAGGTATTGTAGTTCAAATGATTTCGAAAAAATTTAGGGAATTGATACTTCTTCCTGCAAGATCAAAGATTGCTGTAACCACTTCACGGGTCTGTATTGTTTCAGTTTTATATAATTCTTGACCAATCAAAACCAACACTTAATGATACGTCTCTTACGTCTCAAACTCCTGTACAGTCAAACCTCTTTCAGCTCGCAAACTGACAATCTTGGTAACAGGAGTATCGTGTGTGCTGATCTACAATTACTACACGAGCAGTGTCGTTAGTTGGCTGCTTAACGGACCACCGCCATCTATCAACTCCTTGAGGGAATTGCTGGAGAGCCCTTTGGAATTGATCTACGAAGATATTGGGTACACCAAGTCTTGGTTACAGGTGATATTGAAATTAAATGGTTTCGTAACAATAATATCTATGAAAGTAGTAAGACGACCCGAGTTGGCTAAAAGAGTTCTGCGTAAGTGATGAAAGTTCGTAACACTGTGTTATTTAGAGAATGTTACATCACAACCTTCAGTGTGTTTCTTACACACTACAAACCGTCGTGTTGAAACCTGGATAATATTATAAAATGATATCCAATTTGAAAAAATATGTATAGCGTCTCAGATAGCGATGGACTGACCATCTGTCTCTCCTTGATTGTCGGTGATGTAATTTTTTTTCTAACTCTCCCCCCTCCGGAAAGGTTGTCTGAGTAATCATAATTACCTAATGTCATTATAATTCTAGTCTCCAAGCTACTACTACAACAGAAGAAACATGATAATCGAAGACGAAATACGTAAGAAGAAAGTATTCAATAAGAAGAAAGGAGCTCCTTTGTTGGTGCCTGTTGAGGAAGGCATCGCTATGGTGAAGGCTGGAGGTCAGTGTATAGTTTAAAGGGTCAGCACTTTGCAAGTGTTCATAGGTTGCAGTCACCTCAAATCATCAAGTGGTTATGCTTTGTGGCTTTGTGATATAAAATATTCTGCACTTTGAACTGGTCTTTATGACGTCATGTCTTGTCATATCACTCATCTCCAAGATACTTGTTGTAAATTGTAAAACCAGGGGTCAGCCATCATCGTTTAAGCTGCACGTATTAAGAACTAATGAGCTTCGAAGTTACAATAATGGAACGCCAAAGCTCTTAACACGCTCTGCTTAAACCGATGATGGTGGCCCACTGATATGTTTATGGTGGAAATGAATTCAAAGAAACATCATTCCCGGGACGATCAACACGTGGAACAAGTTTTCCTACAGGAGAACCGGTTTGAAATTTAAAGAATTAGGTTGGCACGCGCATGGAATGCCATTGGTATTCCAAGCTTTTATAGGCTAGGTAGCTTATCATGAGATATTTGCCTTGGAACTTTAGTGTTGGAAACAATCAGACTCAGCGAATAGACGAAGTTATCGGAACTTATTTCAGGGTATGCTTACCACACTGAAGTGGACAGCGCAAACACTGTAATATCCCGGACGTTCACTCAAACTGAACTGTGCGAGCTTGGATCCTTGCAGTCTATGGAGAAGACCGTGCTCTATGTTTGCGTCCAGAAGCACAGCTCTTATAAGGAGTTTCTCATTTGGAAGTAAGAAGCTATTTAATTTTTTTTGGAAAATTTGAAAAATAATGATGACTCATATCACTCGACCAGCGAAGTTAAGCAACCCTAACCCTAGCCAGTAGTTGGATGGGTAACCACCCGAGTTCCCTCTGTGTCTCGGAGAGCACGTTAATCCGTCGCTCCCAGTAGCCAATTTATCATCTTTGGACGACAGTCTGAGAATTGGATTAATCCAGAATGCTGATTTTGCTTAAAAAAAAGGTGTTATGAAGGTCAGATGGCAGTCGTTTCGTATAAAAATCAGGTGATCAGCCACATCGGGTTAAATCAAGTGCTGACCCCAAGAATACATGGGATAAGGTCAGGGTGATGAGTTCTAGTTCCAATATTGTAAGAATAATGTTTAAATTAAAACTTCTACCTTCTTCCCGGGCAGGCAGCTTTATATGAAAAGGTTATCAATATGTTTCTGGGGATTTAATACTCTTGTATTATGTCCAAATTCAAGCATAACAGACAAACCAGTCCAAGAAGTGCACTGCGTTGTATGGTGTTTAGGTAAACATGAATATTTCTAGTCACTTACGTCCGTGGTACTCTAGTCCACAGCCTACGCAAATGGCGTTCGCAGATCTGCTACGTGGGTGACAGACGTCATCAACCACGTAGCGTATTTGTGGGCTTCTGTCCATTGTAAGATGTACTTTGCCGCAGTAATTATAGATTTTACACAATTTTCCTTAAACTGGTTTCAGTTTAATGAGATTATCAGAGAGAGGAATCGTATCATGTATACAAAGAAGAACGAGTGCACAATCAGTGGCTTGTGAGGGTAGTTCTCCTAGAGCTCTCGCTTTGGGCGGCGCCTCACCGGCTTTCATACTGCTGGCTGCTGGATACATCCTGGCTACTGCTATTATGCTGGCAGAGAGGTAATTCCACATTGACAAATATAGCATATAAACTTCTCGTGTCAGAGTGTTTGCTAACTCCTTCAAAACGGCTGGAATTGTGTATTTTGTGTGCATATCGGGTAGGTCTAAATATCAACATCAATTTACATACCCCTAAATTATAAGGGTGATCCACCCCAAAAAATCAGCCACATCGGGTTGAATCAAATGCCGACCCCAACAATGTATACGATAAGACGAGGATGATAAGATGACAACGGAACAGAATACGTATAGAGGAACTCGTGGCACAGTTCCTATTGCGCATATCATTCGATTAGCGAATTTTATATATTAGACGTAGATAATCATTGTGTGGCTATAACAGTACCCCTATCACGGGTTTGCCACCGTAATCTATACTCGCTAGCGTCTCCGCCGTATGAGAAATTGTGCAGCGACTCCCAGCGGTGACGTGAAGAACTAAAATATCTAATACAAATATTGCGAGTAACGCTAGCGAGTATCGATTATGAAAACGATGGCTAACCCGTGATAGGAGTGCTGAAGTGTTTCGCTTGTGGGTGTAGTTGTCTTACTGACTTTTTAAGACTGAACAGCTTGACTGCTTTTACTGAAATTTTAAACAAAGATAGCATTTCCTTAAAGACGGACAAGCATATTTTTGAATTAATGAGCATCATAATGTTTTTTTCAGATTCCATAAAAAAATGCAAATGCGGTCACTTTAAATGGCGATTGATTAGAAAGAATATATTCACATTATTAAAGTGAATAAAAATGATTGTTTGTTTTCCAACATTAATTAAATAAAAAAAATATATATTGTCTTAAAAAACCTTATATTATTTAAAAACCGTTGTAAAGGAGTTAGGGTTTGATTAATAAGATGTCATCTAAAATCCCTTTACACCACACGTCCATGCCTACTACTAACAATGGGATTGAATTAACTACATTGTTCGCCTTAAATGTTAACGAATAATAATTGCAGAGGAATTAAAATATATAAAGCTGTTTCAATCTCCGGCTGGCAACCAGCCACGGATTATTTCCTTCCTATTAAAATAAATCCGGCTTCACAAACTAACGGCGATGAGTTGGATTGGCAGCCAAATTGGATGAGAGAATAACGTGCTGTGCAGACTTTGTAACAACGTTTTTGTACTGATTGATGATTGTTTTTCAAATTATTTTTTTCTAAATATCTTGGTGTTAGTCATTGTTTCCTTTATGGTTTATAACAAACGTACAGAATATAGTGTAAGTTATAGTACCTATACCCACATTTTGCAATTGTAGTAGCGTTTCTCCACTCTTAACATAGATGGCGCTACTCGCTAACAATTGCAAAGTTTGAGTACAAATACACAAGAACCTAAATCGCGCAATTAGAACTCTCTAATGCAATTATAAATACAAGTTTACAACTACAATAGTAGGATCCACCTGCCTGGCTCGAAAGTCTTCCCTTTGCAACATTAACAGAGGTCTGGATTCCGAGCTGCTGCTGCATAATTCCAAATGGAAATCCTTATATAGTTTCGGGATCGACACTGAGAACTCGTGTTCCTTGACACAAGCGACCAGTAGACGAACGAGGCAGTAGATAAACGTATTATTAAAAAAAATGCATAATATGATTAAGTACCAACGAACTGATTCTATAGCCGTGTCGGACACTATACATTAGTCCTTCAATTTCTTCTCTATGAAAAAATGCTGCATATTTGCCTTATCCCATAAAATGTTCAGTTAGCAAGTTGATGAACCAGAATCATAAAAATTCCCAAGTATGACGCTAAGTTCAAAAGTAGGTAGAATTCCTGTCAGCCCTAAAAAGGTTGCCTTCAATAATAGATTGAGCCCGATTGGCGTATACGTTGCCAATCCACTAAGTCGATATTCCGTTAACTAAATTATTGCCCAATCTATGCGTAGTGGAGGCCCCGACCCTCGCTGTCGCAGGGGAAATCAGCACCTAACGTCAGAACTGGAGGTAACCCTTATAACGTACACACTTCATGTATCAACTATGACACTCACGCACAAATTTCATTTGAAACTGTAGAGGATTGATTATAAATAATGCACCTTCTCACAAGGGTCTGCGAATCATTATCGCCTATGTAATGAAATGTACGTGACGCCAGAAGAGTTTCACTTGAATAAAAAAAATATTTATTATTATTATGCCGATTCTTCACAGAAGGCTAGTTTCCGAACCAGTGGTCAATTCTTCGAAATTCAAAGTGCCTTTCCAGAGCCTGAACTGAATAAATCATTTTCATTTTCAATTTCAATTACATTGCTGGCAAAGCATACGTTAGAATAAAAATCCGGTCATGTGCGAGTATAAAAACGGCAACAAGCCACGTTTGTTTGGATGTAGTTACTTATTTTTACAGTGACAACAGAAATGCATAATCTGTGAAAACTTCAACTGTTTATCAACCACAGGTCATGAGACAGCCTGGTGACAGACGGACAGACTGACAACGACGTCGTGGCAAAAGGATCTCGTATCCAAGCTCTCGCTTAAAACTGCTTAGGAAAATGACGACCACGAGACCGGGACCTTTATTTTTCGTTACCATTTTTAAGAATTATGAAAAACAAACAAGTATTTCATGCATAAAAATCTAATAAATTCACTAAGACTCTGTACTACCACAAAAGTTCCCGTACAAAAACTTTATTAAGCTCCCGCCCAGGCTTGTAGGGTGTCATAAAACTCGCCTGGGAGACATATTGCGGGCATTTTTCATCCATTTATGCATATTGACCAAAACCCCTTGAGCAGATGAATGAGAAAAACTTTTGGCTGATATGAAATCTATCGACGAATATATAATATTTCTTTTTATAAAGAAAGAATAAAGGAAACTTTTTTTTAACCACTCTCTATTTCTATCTGTCTGTCACGACGTTTTTGTCAGGAATGAGGTTTTAATTTAAGACAATTCCAATAACAAAGATAATGCCGTGGTGGCCTCGGGGTTTGAGCAGTCGCCAGCTACGCAAGCGACGCAAGTTTGAATCCCAGCGGGGCGTGTAACAATGAGTTTTTCTAAAAACTTATGTACAGTGATTTCACACCACGTGCTTTACGGTGAAGGAAAACATCAAGAGGAAACCTGCATATTTCTTAGAAGTAATTCAAAGACGGTATAGACGGCGATGGACTCACCCTCTGTCACGTTGGCACTTAATCATATTCGGTGAAATGGGGGTGCTTTTGTTACGACACTTCTGCTTTCCCCTTCGATGACCTTTCTGAGATGGAGCAAGAATATTTTTTTATTTTATCTCACGGACCTCGCGTCGCGTTGGCAGTAGACCAACGAAGAAGGCGTTGAGGTACTTGACTCTGTCAGGCCGCGCTATTCCCAGGGGTTTCTCAGGGATGAATTATATTTTATTAATATATTTATTATAATTATGTGGAATTGATGAAATGAGTTTGTATGCGATAGTGAAAGGCAATGTTTAAAAAGTTAAAAATGGAAGTTGAAAATTAAAAAAGAAGAGAGAATGACAGATAAGAAAGACGATGGAAGACGTGAACGACGTAAAACAGGAGTAGTATTTTTATAATTGTATTGTGTTGTTAAGAAACTAAAAGAAGTAAATATATTTAAACGTTTATCATACTTTTATTATTGTTTGGTAAAATACGCCAAACTACAATTTGGGGGCTTGTCCGTTTTCAAGAAAAACAAATGAACTGAAGAAGAAAAATGGCGAAGCGTGGTGCTAATAAAGACGATGCTGTAAAGGAAGACGAGAAGATGACAGCGCAGGCAGTATCTTCATTATTCTGCCAAGATGGTATTGTACAAAAATTCAGCGGCGTTGATAAAACCTATACTTCAAGTAAGTGGGCTCAAGATGTAGAGGAGAACGCGGAGATATTTGGATGGACTCCCGCCCAGAAACTCCTCATCGCCCGGAGATCTATTACTGGTGTGGCGGCTATGTGGTTAAAAACTGAAACAGTCTTCAAAACATACGACGAGTTGAAGATAAATCTGATGAAAGTATTTCCAGACACAATTAATTCGAAGGAGGCTCATGAATATTTAGCTGCAAGGAGGAAATTACGAAATGAAACTTATTATGAATATATGCTGCATATGAAAGAATACGGAAAACGCGGTAAAATAGAGGATAGCATCATAATTGAGTATATAGTAGATGGAATAGACGATTTGGAGATGAGTAAGGCTATTTTACATGGCGAGACGACATATGCGGGGCTAAAAGAAAAATTATCAATCTACGAAAAAATTAAGAATAAATCTAGAGAAGGCGTATTTATCAAAGAAAGACAGACACAGAGAAATTATATAAGTAAGAGGAGATGTTATAACTGTGGAAGCATAGAACACGTCGCAAGCGAATGCAAAACGGGAATAAAATGTTTTCGATGTAACGAGTTCGGCCATATTGCAGGTCAATGCACAAAGTCTGTTAGAATGGAAACGTCAACCACTGACTATAACGGAAATGCGAAGAAAATGGGCGGATATGTCAAACCAATCGTCAAGCAACGCTCATCGATGTTTGGCATGACAGCTAATCAACCGACCAAAGAGGATCAAGCATATCGTGATGTTGGTAGACATGACGTTGAAGTTTGTCGCGAGATGACAAGCACAGGTGACATTAGCAGAACTGACAAGGATGTCATGCAAGTATTAGACGTTTCAACGAACAAAAAATGTACAAAATTTGTAATGGTAAACAATGTAAGGGTGAATGCTTTGATTGATACAGGTGATAGCAGATGTGTCAAGGTTTTTTTTCAGTTTAGGTATTTTCTTTTGTATGTTAGTTTATGTTGGGTTATTAAGGCTAGAAGAATTAATGTTTTTTTTATAACGAATGTTAAACTACTATTAGTTATAGTTAATGATGTTATCTACGTATGTCTGAGGACAGACATGGTGTTCAGGAAGGCCGAGTGTGGTATGAGTGTAAATGAAAGGGAATGTCTGAGGACAGACATTGTTTCAGGAGGGCCGAGTGTGGAATTGATGAAATGAGTTTGTATGCGATAGTGAAAGGCAATGTTTAAAAAGTTAAAAATGGAAGTTGAAAATTAAAAAAGAAGAGAGAATGACAGATAAGAAAGACGATGGAAGACGTGAACGACGTAAAACAGGAGTAGTATTTTTATAATTGTATTGTGTTGTTAAGAAACTAAAAGAAGTAAATATATTTAAACGTTTATCATACTTTTATTATTGTTTGGTAAAATACGCCAAACTACAATTATGTCTTAGAAGAATTCAAAGAAATATGTTTAGTGCCTGAGACGGTGATGGACTCACGGATCTGTCACGTTGGGTACTTAATCATCTTCGGTGAAAAGTGGGTGTTGTTATTACAACACCTCTGCCTACTGCTTCCAGGAATACAGGCGTGATGTATGTAATAATATATATATAATAATGTTCTATCAAAATTTTCACTGGCAAATAGTTAATATATTTAAACAATGACACGCAAGTAGTTTTATATTTGCTTGATCTGAAGATATAATAAAAGCAGCTTAAGTTGGATACGAGCTGATAAAACTAGCCGGCATAGAAACATACAACTTGGCAGTAAATTACGGAGTAGATTTTAAAAACTAATCTTGACAGCTTTTACGCTCGATGTAGAAATACTTTCAAAGTTCACAAAAATGACTTAGGTTCCATACTGCTTGGTAAACAAAGCTTATATTTATACTGTGCCATAATGGTATGAAAATATATTATCACAGAAACACATTCACGCGAACAAAGCAGGGATTTAATCTAAATAGGAGACACAGTTATAAAGACAGCTTATGCTACAAATCTCAAAGAAAGGGCTGCCCTTTTTTATTACTGTTATATGGAGTTAAATAAATACACCTGACCCTTATAAGACCCTTTCCGGGTTGTTCTGCCCGTGTAATTCTTCTCACAAAGCCTTTTGTATGTTTAAATCTTAGATTTAAGGTGGAACTACATCTATATCTATACAGATACATAAAATTTAAGAGAGTGTTTGTATTTCCAAAATAACAACTTTTCAGTAAATGTATATGAAAGTATACACGGTACTGACATATTAAAGCTATTTTTTTTTAATTTTACCAATTTTTAATACAAATAAATTGATTTTAAGGGATTTTTCTACTTTTATTAAAAAAATATAATAATAGTTCCGCGAAATACAGCCACCTAAGAACTTAAGTGTATACGAGTAAAACCGCAGGGCACAGTTAATGTAACATAATATCTTACTAGTCAGGGGCTTATTGGGGAGGTCAACGTAGCCTTAGGTCAAATCCAGGTTTGAAAATAAAATATTTGTATACTACAGGGCTTCCCGCGGTTTCACCCGCGTAGTTCCCTTTCCCGTGGGAGTACGGGTATAAAATAAAGCCTATATTCCTCGCTAATAATGTAGCTATCCATTGCTGAAAGAATTTTTCAAATCGGTCCAGTACTTTTTGAGCTAATCCGATAGAAATATACTACAAATCTTTCTTCTTTATTATATTAGTATAGAGGTCTATTTGGTAGACATTGCTTGTTCGGGTTTTCTAGTCTTGAAAATAAACCTTTTTATTGTAAGAAGAGTAAGGTGTCCATATAATTATTATATAATTTTGTTCAATATATATAAGTTAATGTCATGTCTGTGACGTTATAATGCACTTAACATAACCATATATTTAGTAAGTACGTTATCTAATTTTAATTAATGCTGCGTCGCATTTTGTTCAATGAAAAATATTTCACTTTCGTTCTTCTCTCTTCTTCTTTCGTTGTATATTCTCCAGTAAGCTCAATACTCCTCACTCCCTAAAATCAAGACAGCCTTCTTGGTCTCTGGCTAGTAGAGTTCCTAAGAATAAAAGTTTTGTCGAAACTTTTACCTTACCGTTTTGTGCTATCAGAACCTTTGGGCACCAGAGCCATCATTACAGATTCGTCAGAAGCATACAATGTCTGATTGAATTACATACAAACATATGCTCACGCCTGTTATCCCCGATGGGTGAGGCAGAGGTGTTGTAATAACAACACCCACTTTTCACAGTGCCAACGTGACAGATGGTGAGTCTATCGCTGTCTCAGGCACCATGTACATATGTCTTTAAATATACTTTTCAGACACATGCAGGTTTCCTCACGATATTTTCCTTCACCGTAAAGCACGTGGTGTGAAATCACTGTACATAAGTTTTTAGAAAAACTCATTGGTACAGGCCCCGCTGGGATTGGTATCTCCATTCTGTAAAACTCTTTGTACTACACTAAACGCTTACCATCAGTCGGACTGCATTGTTATTCGCCACAAAATTATATATGATGAAAATTAAATTGATATATTCAAGTACTTGTTTGCCTTACCAGGGCAAATCAGGTAAATATACATTTTCCACAGGATCAAAATCATGGTCGCAGTAACCTAACAAGTCACGTATCATAGCAAAGGGCGCAGGATAATGATAATATATGTGACGGGACCTGTGAGGTGGGTCCCTGCGCTAGAGCTTCGCATGTCAGCCGAGGGATTTTAGAAATGAGCTTGATTTCGTTAGATTTATGTAAGTTAATGCATAATTCAACGTTTGGACCTGAAGGCCTGGATTTTTTATTCAAATGTAGATAATACAAAGACTGTATTCATAATATGGACTCCTGAGTATTGCGCTACTTGGTACTTTTAAGAAAGAGGTTTTCTATATGATTATTTCAAAATGCCCGCTCATCCTCATCCAGAGTTTCTCAAAACACAGTCACGAGTTTTCGGTGAAGGAAAACATTAATGTATCAAGTGCCACTGCCATAGACTCTCCATCTCTTATATGCATCATAAAATCTTCAGTAAATGGTTTTGTAAGACCTCTGCCTACCACTTTAGTGAATCTATCTAAACGTAAGTTAACGTACATCAATTCTAGGACACAGTTTGCCAATGTTCAATCTATACAATTATATCTTTGTCTAAATCTAAATCTTATCTAAACATCAAACAGATAAATAAATTTGAAGAGTCTTTTATTCCAATATGACGCCTTTTTACTTAATGAATAATATAAATGGTACTGAATGATAAACAAAACAATTTGTAATTTTTTTCTCTGTCTGTCTATCTGTTTGTTCCGGCAACTCTCCGAAACGGTTGGACCGATTTTAATGGGACACTCACTGGCGCATGGCTAATGTAACAAGGAGTAAATTAGGCTAGTAATAATTAGAATAATCTTAGAGTTCCACCCATAAAATGAAATCTACGCAGGTGAACAGCAGGGCATGGCTAGTTCTTAAAATAAACTTTAAAAGTAAAATAAACTAAGACCAGATACATTAATATGTATATCCAGCATCATTTGAAACCAATCTCGAACCGATCCGACGCTGGACAAACTCCGGAAAGCACGCGCTCTATAAATTCCTCTGGTGAATTCTTTGGAGACCGTTCTGAATCGATTCCATTCGAGTTATCGTATCGACGGTAATCGAATACTAAACTATCGAATAACTTGGCTGTCCAAAGCTGGTCAATAGCGTCTGGGCACTTATACGCTCTTTATAATGGCCCTCAGATTCTAAGGCGTATTAGGTTATATCCCTGAGACCTTTTTCAAAAGGTCACGACGGTCACTCATACATTTGTGCCCTATAACACATTTGGAATAGATGTTAAGAGCGGAATTTCTATAGATTAGGTGTTTTTTTATACAATAATTGTTGGCTGTGGTATGCGGCTGCAGCCTTTCAACATGACCAACACCAGAGTGTCAGTCAAGCATTGCCAGCTTATAATTAATGGTATCTTTATGCCAACATATTCACATTTGGATGGGTGAGCGCCCGAATTCCCTCCGTGCCTTGGAGAGCACGATATGCCGTCGGTCCCGGTTGCCAAGTTAACATCTTTGGCAATCGTTACCGGTCAGTCGGAGGCCGCAGAAAGTCTGACAACTGGTATAACCCAGATTACCGATTTTCCTCGTAGAAGAGGTTGTGAAAATCAGGTGATCAGCCGCATCTGGTTGAATCATGTGCGCCAACAATGTATGGGATAAGGCCAAGAACGACCATCCCAGAAGGGTCCCCGAAGGGGTAAGCAGAGGTGTTGTAACAACAACACCCACATTTCACCGAATATGATTAAGTGCCAACGTGACAGAGGGAATACATTGCCATCTCCGGCACTATATATACATACAAAAAATCTCATTGGTACAGGCCCCCTGGGATTCGAACTTGCATCGCTAGCGTAGCAGGCGACTGCTCAAACCCCGAGGCCAACACTCATTTTTTTGGTTTTTTTCTTTCCATAAAAACAGTTATTAAAATTAACCAGAGCCATTGCCTGTGCTGTTACTGCAAACAATTTCTCTATTACATAAATAGCATCTTATAAATCACATCGTAACGAGTACTTAAGCAAATCCAGGGCTTTGTAACACCGGAAACGGATACGGCATTGAAACCGAAAACAGCCTAAAAACGTGGGCTGCAAACGGTAAATTGAAAATAAACTGGAAGTTATTATACACATTGTGGATTATTGGACTTTTTCCTGTTTTGTGACTTTTTGCAACTGCTAATTGCTCGGAGGTCAGGTTAACGCGAGGATTATGGATAATATAACATACTAGCTGAGCCCGCAGTTTCACTCTTAACTTATATCACACCTTTAAACGAGCAATTTTGCAATATATATATAGAATCTGAATGCTTCATTGGTCTAGTGGTTAGTATGTTCGCCTGCCAATCACGAGGTCTCGGGTTAGATTACCAGGTCGGTACAAAAATGTATAATATTAAAATGCTCGGAGTTTGGAAGTTGGCGGTGTTTCCACCCCCGTGCCTCGGGGCGCACGTTGCACCGTTGGTCCTACGCCTGATCTCTCTCCGGTCGTGTCGGATTGCCTCCCATCCCACTATGAGAGTGAGGGAATAAAGAGTGCACCTGTGTTTGCGCACACACTTGTGCACTATAATATCTCCTGCCATATTAGCCATGTGCTAATCCACGTTGAGATTAGCCGCCGTAACCGAAATTCGGTAGGAGATCATTATTATTATTAGAATCTCAATCTAATAAACGGCTCCAACGATTTTCATGAAATTTTGTGTGTAGGGGGTTTCAGAGGCAAAAAATTGATCCACCTAGGTTTCATTTTTGAAAACATCGTTTTGACCATGAAAAAATCATACAATATCATTACAATACGACAGCAAATTTCGCCGACATGTGTCAAGTTATATTAGCTCAAAGGTGAGGCTTCCAGCTTACGGGGCGATAACGAAAATAGAGTACGGTACGAGACTGACATTCACCGATTATTTTTTTTCTTTTTTGTCCTTTTTTTAAGCATATATATATGGCAAAGTCATTGAAAATAAACCGAGCACAGCTCAGTCAACTAGGTTCTATAATTTAAGTACTAACAAAGAAAAAGTCTTGAATATTCTATTAATCTATTAATGCTTCGCTTCTATTGGCCATAGTGCCCTAGTTAAAGCCCAAAGCTTTCCTCAATAAATGAACTATCCACTACAAAGATAATAATTTATTAAAAAATATTATTGCTGAGATAAGCGCGTTCAAGCAAACAATATGTTCTGCTTTATAGCAATAAGTATAGATACCTAATTATAAACAGAATTTCACGAAAGCTCCGTGACTCGATCAGAGTTCCTAGTGCGAGTTTTCTTAAAATCGCCGTCACAAGTCATCGCGTTGACGTAAACGCGGCTTTGTATGGGATCAAAATAGCACCATCATCAGGCCGACAGACGGCGCTGTTTTGATCCTATGAAAATCTGCGTTTACGTCGACGCGGTGACTTGTGATAGCGGCAGTGAAAAACTCGCGCCAGGCACTCAGTCATACACTACGCAAGTTGAAAAGTTCAATCACCAAAGACTTTCCACGGCAGAACTTTAACAGTGGAGCTAGAGCCGTGGTGGCCTTGAGGTTTGAGCAGTCGCCTGCTACGCAAGCGAAGCAAGTTCGAATCCCAGCGGGGCCTGTACCAATGAGTTTATTTAAAAAACTTATGTACAGTGATTTCACACCATGTGCTTTAGGGTGAAGGAAAACATCGTGAGGAAACGTGCATATTTCTGAGAAGTAATTCAATGATGTTTGTAAAGTGTCTGAGACGGCGATGGACTCACCATCTGTCACGTTGGCACTTAATCATCTTCGGTGAAAAGTGTGTGTTGTGATTACAACACCTCTGCCTACCCCTTCGGGGAATACAGGCGTGAGCACATGTATGTATGTAAGTTTAACAGTGAGACAATCATCGTAAGGAAGCCTAGCTCTGAAGAAAATTCAAAGTATGAGTGCCTGAGACGGCGACGAACGCACCTTGTCCCGTAGACACCCAATCACCGATAAGAAGTAGGTGTTGTAACCCTTCTGAAAGGGCATAAACATTGATCATATAAAACAATATGTATAATTCAAGTTGTATTCACTGTTTCTCTAATATGTTACAAAACCCATTCGGAAATGAGTTTCAGCCACTACATTACGCAAATTTAAGTTTGAATAAACTTGGCGCTGTATAAATGTAACGGTCAATCAAGTGAAAAACAATAATTTATACCCACACCCTCTAGAGTATTCCATTTTCATACGCGGTTCAAGAGTTTGTTTAAAGGTTACGATTTTTGAACCAATCATAATAATAAGCACCTGGATGACCGCACTTTGTTCGTTTTTTTCTATGATATCCAAAATTCAAACCAGATCGATTCACCATTTATTGAATTAAAACCAAATTATACAGTTACAATTATAACAGTTGTCTTCTAGAAGTTGTAGTGTTTTATGAATATATCACTATGTTGAAGTCGTAAAGTATCTAGCTCCAACGACAACCTAGTTATAGGCTATGGTTGCTAAGGTCCGAAGAGCACGTGGCCTTAAGCTATTGAATGAACGCGCTGCCGCGTTTACCTACATTACGTACGCGGTAATTCGATTTGTTAACTTAAGGAGAAGGTTATTGGTTTCGTAAAATGGTTTTATGGGATTATTTCAGGAACTATTCATGGGAGAAAAAAATAAAAACGTAGTTAGATTTCACGTGAATAACTCTACGTTACCGCTGGTTTTTATGCCAAAATAAGGTCTTGATATGGTCAACTTTGAACGTCAATTACTCGAAAACGGAAGAAGATATTCTTATCATTATAATTTTATTTGCTTCCTAAAATTATACCCTATCACATATTTTAACAGCTGTCCTATTTTCCCCGACATCCTGTAAGTATATACAAGGAACAGTACTTAAATCTAATTACAAGTAGAATAATTGGCCCAAATCGGTGTCTCTCAGGATCGTGCCAAGAAGGTTGGCAATTAAATTCTTTGAAATTCAATCAAAACTCGCTTCCGAAATAAATATCAACACATTCGTGAGCCACGCTATTACGTAAAAAAATTCTTCGACTTTGAAATATGCTGTAATTTCCTAATAACAGCCCGGGGTCTGGATTTTTGCCCAGTTATTTGCAAAAGGCTCTCCACCTGATTCATAGTTCTGTAACATAACTGACGCATGTGGGTGTAAGTACACCTCTGCCTATCTCTTCGGGAAATACAGGTATGAGCATATTATGTATATATCAGATCTATGTTGAGAAAAATCCGTGGTGGCCTTGAGGTTTGAGCAGTCGCCTGCTACGCAAGTGACGCCAGTTCGAATCCCAGCGGGACCTGTACCAATGAGTTTTTCTAAAAAACTTATGTACAGTGATTTCACACCACGTGCTTTACGGTGAAGGAAAACATCGTGAGGAAACCTGCATATTTCTGAGAAGTAATTCAATGACATATGTAAAGTGTCTGAGTCGGCGATGGACTCACCATCAGTCACGTTGGCACTTAATCATCTTCGGTGAAAAGTGGGTGTTGTGATTACAACACCTCTGCCTACCCCTTCGGGGAATCCAGGCGTGAGCATATGTATGTATGTTGAGAAAAATATACGACACCACTGTGCCTCGCGATTTTTCTTTAGAAAAGTAAAAAAATATTTAATTGCAATTCAAACCATTACTGGCCATTAGGCTGGTCCACCAAACAAACAAACAAGCTTTATAATATTGGTATAGATAATTTTTATTACAGTGCTATAATATTAACACAGTCGTATCGTATAAAGGGATCGTAACTTTTGGGTCGACCTTAACAAGAGTTACGACAGTTTGGCGTTATGAGTTGCAAAATTACTGTTTCATTATACAACAGGCCTACAAAGCATTTAACTGAACTATACCAAATGGACTAGCTAATAACAATATGGGTGTAACAGGTTGCATATTTAATCACGACATCCTAGAAGGAACAGGAGCGGTAGGCAGTGTAGTTACAACTTGCGAACTTGCGACATATTTCAGAAATCAGAGTCGGTCAATGTTTCCATCGAGTCAACCATCGACTAGCTCTGGCATACATATGCTCACGCCTGTATTCCCCGAAGGGGTAGGCAGAGGTGTTGTAATCACAACACCCACTTTTCACCGAAGATGATTAAGTGCCAACGTGACAGATGGTGAGTCCATCGATGTCTCAGACACTTTACATACGTCATTGAATTACTTCTCAGAAATATGCAGGTTTCCTCACGATGTTTTCCTTCACCGTAAAGCACGTGGTGTGAAGCCCGTGGTGGGTAGCCCTGGCAATGAGAGGTTTTTCGATTATACGATATACTGGCAGACGAGTTTCTTGCCGGTTCTTCTCAGAAGGCTAGTTTCCGAACCAGTGGTCAATTCTTCGACATTCATAAGTGCTTTACCAAGGCCTAAAGCGAATAAATCATTTTGATTTTTTTTTCACGCGTGACGTAATTGATCGAGTAATTCGCCAAAAATGAACTGATACTATTAACTGTTAGACCGATGTTACCTGAAACCGAGAATCGAAATCAGTAATCGATCAAGCATCGAAATCATTCAATCCGTTTCAGACCGACAAAGTCACACATAGACACACCGACATATAGACGTGAAACTTATAAACTCTTTTTGCATTATATATTATGCTAATTCTTGTTCTAATTTAGGAAAACCACATCATAGCTCATCCCAAATGTGGTCGCTTTGAAAGTTTCATAATAGCTCATCAAAAAGCCATCGCCAGGCGTGCGATGGCTATCGATCCTGGCAGTTAGTAAAATATGGCTATCCGATAACCACAACTAAAAGTTGTGATAGATAGAATATCGATTTTACGCGTATCTACTGTGAGGTGAATTTGCGTCAACTTAATTTATCGTTAAAAAGTGTTAAAGTTCTTCTTAATCAAAAATGTTCCGCCATTTTGGAACTGTCAGGTGATCTCATGACTTCAAATGATATGACTCACTATAGCTAAGTTCACAACTTTGCGTCTATAAAATAAAATTGATATGTCTGTTTGTAATTCTAAAAACAGGTTTTTATTAAATGCATATAGAAGTATATACTTTTTTTCCAGTAAATCTCTGGAACGGCTGGACACATTTTAACTGGACTTTCACTGGGTGGTAGCTGATGTTTCAAGGAGTAGCTAATGCTACTTTTATTAAAAAAATCATTAGGTTTCCACGGGTCATCCACGAAATTAACTCTACGCGGCTAAAACTATGGGATACCAGGTCGTAGGCACTAAAATTGTAGTGACATTTGAAATTTGTCACTTGACAGCGTAATTTGGCCAAACTAATTCCGCCGTCAAAGTTAAAGACAGATAATATTACCTTTTATCGTGCAACCCACCCTAAGTTACCAAATCTATACAGATAAATAAAATTATTGAAGTGTCTGTTTGAAATTCCCAATTAACAGCTTTACAATAAATGCTTCTGAAAGTATGTACGGTGCTGATATATCAATTTAAATTATAAAAAAAAAACGTTTTTGTATGTCTGTTTATTTGCTTCGACACACTTACGTCACTTTTAAAATAAATTAAGTAGGCCATACACATGAAAATAAGTGTACGCGGGTGAGACAGACTTCTCAGACATAATATGCAGATTTCCTCACGATGTTTTCCTTCGCCGTAAAGCTGTTCGTGTCACATCACTGCACTCAAGTTTTAAGAAAAACTTGTTTCATCCTGGGATTTGAACTTGCGTCGTTTGCGTAGCGAGCGACTACTTACCTCACACAAGACATTCGCAAAGATGTGAAGACAATGTATCTTAAAGTTGTAAATCTTTTTCCCAACTTGATACTGGATATCTCGTGAAACTGCGTCAACAAGTCCAGCAAAAGAACGATCCCTAACGACCGGCTCGATTTATGACCCAATCGAGTTGCGGATTTAATCGATAGGGCCTCCCAATCCTGATTTATGTTTCGATAATGTCCGATATTTTTTTACTGGCCATTCGGTGGACTTAAAATGTAATTAAGGTTAGATTTCTTTAAGGCTCTGTTAAGGGTGATACAGGCATACATCAAAGCAAAAGGGTACCTAAAATTATTTTGTATCGTCTTAAGGACTTTCTCTGGCAGATAGCTAATTTTAAGAGCCGTGGTGGTCTTAAGGTTTATACATACATATGCTCACGCCTATATTTCCCGAAGGGGTAGGCAGAGGTGTTGTAATAACTACACCCACTTTTCACCGAAGATGATTAAGTGCCAACGTGACAGATGGTGAGTCCATCGCCATCTCAGACACTTAACATACGTCATTGAATTACTTCTCAGAAATATGCAGGTTTCCTCACGATGTTTTCCTTCACCGTAAACAAGCACGTGGTGTGAAATCACTGTACATAAGTGTTTTAGAAAAACTCATTGGAACAGGTCCCGCAGGGATTCCAACTTGCATCGCTTGCGTAGCAGGCGACTGCTCAAACCTCAAGGCCACCACGGCTCTATGATTGTTTCGAAGATCACCTACATTCAAACTTTCAGAATCAATCTCTTTATGTGTTTGTATAAAAAGCAATTATTAGCATAAGTTTAGTTTAGTAAGCAAAGTTTAGTATACATTCGTAAAAGCCAATGTGAGAGAAATAGAGAAGGGGTCCCAAGGGGGATAGTAAAACGCTCAAGTTCAAGGCATTATTGACCTGAGCTGCCTTTCTGCCTCCCGTTATTACGACTATAACTACGTTACCGGTAACTTTTAGGTAACGTTTGGGACAAGTCAAAGACTGGAGGTTCTGCAAAATTTCTTGCAGTGCACCTTACGAGAAGAAGGCATAACTTCAGAGCTGTCTGATTGAGGACTATAACTCCACCTTACAGGAGGCCTACCATCATCGGTTTAAGCAGAACGTATTAGGAACTTCTGAGCCTTGACGTTCCATTTTTGTACCGTAAGTTCAATCATCGATGCTGAGAAGTTTTTAGTACGTGCTGCTTAAACAATGATGGCTAGCCCTGTTCTCAAATAGGTTTTGAAACTCGACGAATGATCTTGCGATTTCACGTGACTCTAAATCCATTGATACTTTTTCAAGGCTTATTCGCAGGCATCCACAGTCCATAGATTTTGAAAATAAACTTTCATACATTAATTCCCTCAACCTCCCCGACAATTCAATTTCTTGGATGTCGTGAGAATAGATTTGTATACCAAAACAAAAGCCATGGCGGTGGTGGTAATAATTTCATGGATGTCTGGGAATAAACCTTTTTCGAATTGGGATGTGGTCTAATTCATCATCTTTTGAATTATGAATCACACCTATTACACCAAATACCCAATCGAATATCGACAACATGTACAAACCCACACTTGAGACAGAAGATCCCAGTCAAATAATATTATCGCAAAATAGTGGCTTGAGTTGTCATGCTCACTAAAATGCCTTTGCTTGCGGCGGCGTCTGGATGACGGGTTGTCCACTTCCCTCTATGATGGTTGAGGAGGTCAATGGCTGGCATTCACGTCATACTTGTGAACAGGTGCTGCTTGTGGGGGCTGGTCATCTCAGGCTACGCATTTAGTTATAAGTAGATGTACTAGATTTTTAGTTATGTAAATTTTTATCGACATTTGTGCATTGGAACATTGTCCATGAGCTTACGATTCTTAAATTATTTATTTTGTATTCTTTAATTTGTATAATATTTTTGAAAAGAGTAGTTACTAAGTTTCTTGCCAGGTTCTTTTCAGTAAAAGCAACCTTCCGAACCTGGCGGTAGCATGTATAATCCTGTATAATTATGTCATTCTGACGATTTGAAAGTACTTTGTAAAAAGTCTAATCGAATAAAGATACTTTTGTCTTTGACTTTGACTATAGTGTTGTCATCTTGTTTTGAGAGAGGAAAATGAAAATCATTTATTCAACTTAGGACCTGGGTGAAGCATGTGAAGACACGTGCTCCAAAAGCGAGATGCAACCACAGAATTGTTTCTAAAAACGTGCAGTGATTTCACACCACGTGCTTTACGGTGAGGAAAACATCGTAAGGAAACCTGCTCATGTCTGAGGAGTAATTCAAAGGCACGTCATCACGTTGGCACTTAATCGTGTGAGCATATTTATATTTTATTTATCACCATGTTTCCCATCTGTGTAGTAAGAAAACTGCCATATGATCGCAATAACTTTATCATAAAATCGCTTCCGCTCGTACCATTGATGACGAGCACAATTCTGAGGCGGATGGCAGAAGGTTCCCCATAAATTTTTGTTCATCCCGTCTGGAGACGATTTATGTGCTTGGATACAACTCCAATGGAAATTGGTCTGTTATTACATACATCTGGGCAACATTCAACTTTCAGGAAGTGTTTTTGTTCGGCGATATTTTGCTGAAACTATAAATTTTGTAGCTTTCACCGCTAGCGCCTTATATCCTTGGGGTGAGCTGTCTCTATTGAAATGATACAAAAATACATTTTCAGCCGTGAATGCAGACAGACAGACAAGAGAATCACATAATGTTAGTTAGGGGTGTCACGTCGAGTCCGATCGCGTGTGCTTCATTTAACAGCTGTCTTATCTTCATATCAGCCATAGGACGTCCACTGCTGAACATAGGCCTATCCCAATGATTTCCACCTCACCCGGTTGGAAGCGGCCTGCATCCAGCGGGTCCCCGCGGCCTTGACCAGATCGTCCGTCCATCTCACGGGGGGGCGCCCTACGCTGCGCTTGCCAGTACGTGGTCTCCACTCGAGAACTCTACTGCCCCAGCGGCCATCAGTCCTTCGAGCAATGTGACCTGCCCATTGCCACTTAAGCCTGCCGACCTGATTGGCTATGTCGGTTACCTTAGTACGTCTACGGATGTCCTCATTTCTTCTTATCTTGCTTTACTTCAATTCGCATGAAATATTGACATCACTTTGACACGCTCGATGGAGTATTCGTAAATATTTCAAACTAACCGTAGACTTAATTTCATGGGCGGAACCCTAATGTTCTTTTTTATAAGAGTAGCCTAAGTTACTCATTGTAAAATTAGCTATCTACCAGTGAAAGTCGGTCCAGCCGTATCGGAGATTAGCCGGAAGAAACGGACATACTTTTAAATTAGATTTTTCTATATCTGTGCCGTGTAAACTTTCATATGTATTTAGTGAAAAGCTGTTTTTGGAATTACAAACAGACTCTTAAATTGTATTTATCTGTATATATATGTTGTTTAGATTCGATACTGCTTGGTAGGCTTCTATATTATACACTGACTCCAGTCATAAAATGAGTACTGTGCATTTCGTAATACTCGTTCTTAGTGTTTCGAAACTTTTTGAATCTGCGTGTATACTGATACTGGGGATCAGAACGGCATATCTCCCTAAATCCACCCTTATCCCTAAAGGTATAAGTATGCCTATATATCATTGTTCGCGAAGCCCGCAACCCGCATTGCAACATAATATAAAAATAACAGGAGGACAGCTTCGTACATACCTATTACAAATAAACCTAATTGCATAGTTTAATAAATATGTATATAAATGTTTCCTATTGATTAGTAATAAATATAAGATAAATTGTATATATATATTAATTAAGAAGTGCCTCTCAAATTGCTGTGTCCTAACAGGGTTGTTAGATATATGTTATTATATATAACTATGCTAATATTGTGTGTAATGTGATACTAACTGGCAATAAATATATGAATATGAATACATATAGCTCTCACATACGGCTCTTGCGACAAGGGCAAGCAACACCATGAGCCCACGCCTACCTAGAAGATTTTTTTGCCCGAATAAAAAATGAGGACGTTATCATTTCGACTGTATGTTTTTTTTGTTCTGGTGGTGGAATCCATCATAAATCGAAGGGAACTTTCCAAAATCTTACTGGTGACTATGGCGATTGTTAAGTATTTGCGTTAAGTATTTCAAGCACTTCAGTTTAATGAAGGTGTGGAATCCTCAACGATTTACAGCAAGTACGTAGTGTTTGGGCTTGATTAATTCGTAGTGATGAGAACTTTACACCTAAATGGGTTACGACTGGTGCAGGTTGACTTTGCGAAAAGTCACCGAAATATTTTTACTACAAATTGGAAACCGCCACCAAAAAGCGAGAAATAAAATTATGTGACATTAATTAGGTACTTGATTTTGATGTTCGTATTTGACACCGAGATGTGATGATTTGACACAACTTTTTGTATTTTTTTTTAAACTAGCTTATCCCGCGGGTTCTCCTACATAGACGCAGTTTCATGCTTTGATTCGCGGAAGCCTCTTTTGAGAATCCATTATGTATACACCAACCGTCGTGGGGACGGTGGAAGGAACAGGATGGACCCGCACCGACTAAGCTCCACGGTGTTCCTCCTGGTTGCTAAGTGGGGGGGCTCACGGGATATGTCTCCACATGCTTCACCGTGACCCTCCAACGACTGGCCTGTCAGGCCCCTCCTTATGATACCAGGCTGAACCCGACTTCGCGGAACCCTAATCTTATATATAAAATTTCCATGTCACAATGTTAGTTACCGTACTCCTCCGAAACGGCTGGACCAATTTTTATGAAATGTTGTATGCAGATCGTCTGTGAAGAATCATCTGTGAATCGGCCAACATCTATTTTTTATACCCCTAAATGATAAGGGTGACCACCCCAATATATGGCAATACAACGTTTGCCGGGCACAGCTAGTTTATTTATAAAAAAAGTAGTCTAACAAACTCCTTGAAACATCAGCTATCTGCCAGTGAAATTCGCATTTTAATCGGTCTAACCGTTTCCGATATTAACAGGAACAAACAGACAGACAGAGAAAAAAAAATTGTATTTTCATCTATGTACTGTATATACTAACATGTGCATTTAGTGAAAAGCTTTTTATTTAGAATAACAAACAGACACTCAAATTGTATTTATCTATATAGATTTACAGAATGATGGCGACGTTTAAGCATGCCGACATTTGTGCATTGGAACTTTGTCCATGAGCTTACGTTTCTTAAATTATTTATGTTGTATTCTTTAAATTGTATAATATTTTTGAGTTTCTTGCCAGGTTCTTCTCAGTAAAAGCAACCTTCCGAACCTGGCGGTATCATGTATAATACTGTATAATTATGTCATTCTGACGATTAGAAAGTACTTTGTGAAAAGTCTAATCGAATAAAGATATTTTTGACTTTGACTTTGCCTTTGCGTGATCAAGATGTGTGAAGGGCTGGTTTTATGTACGTTTTATTTTGCATTGCCCGGCATTGTTGGAATGCCGCAGCGTGTGTTCGCCGCAACGTTGGCAACTATGCATTACCTATTCGCGCTGCACTACCTAACTTATTAGGGTACCGTTGGGAGGCTTATACATAGCTTGGAGTTTAATTACATTTCTACGAAGACTTGGCTTGACGAATATATCATGAAATATTAACGAATTTAATATTATAAAAAAATTTAGGGCGGATAAGGTAAGTGGTTACAATATGAAATTTGGTGTGTAAGGGATTCAGGGGCAAACAATGTATCTAGCTAGGTTTAATCTACAGAAAACATAATTTTTACCATGTTTTCAACCATGCCAATGAAAAATTGCTACAATATCATTACAATTTTACGATGGTTCGCCGACATCTGTCAAAGTCAAAGTCAAAAATATCTTTATTCGTTTAGACTTTTTACAAAGCACTTTCAAATCGTCATAATGACATAATTTACAAGATTATAAATGCTACCGCTAGGTTCGGAAGGTTACTTTTACCGAGAAGAACCTGGCAAGAAACTCAGTAATTACTCTTTTAAAAAACGAAACTATAAAATTTTAAGAGTACAAAATAAATCGCTTAAGAAACATAAGCTTATAGAGACAGTTCCAATGTACAAATGTCGATAACATTAACATAATAAAAAATCTAGTAGTTCTACTTATAACTAAATGCGTAGCTTGAGATGACCAGCCCCACTAGCCAGTTACGATAGCTCAGACGGGAGGCTACCAGCCTATCGGGCGATAACGAAATTAGACTATAATACGGTTCGAGTCCAAATGATACCGGATTTTTTCTTTTTTTTGTGAGATAAAGAAACCGTGCGAATAATTATGTATAAACTGTGTAAAAGTTTATGACAAACCCATAACCCAACTAACTTCAAAGGTAATTTTAAAACCAAATCAGTTTTGGCAAAAGCAACCCGCTCGAATACCATTTTCAAGCTGCCAAGCTTGCGGCTGCGACAGACTGCACCGTTTAAACTTTTTACGGTTTTGTCACAAAAAATGGAGGGATTGGCACAGAAATAAGGGTAAAGGGAGACCAGACTGTGGGCTGCAACCCTATTATGTAATCGTTGAGATATTTCAATGTTCAAACGTAATGTTTGCGAACTGTTTGAAATATTGCATGAACTTTAACCGACCACTGTTGGAACTATGACTTATACAATCCTCAAGCTACGCATTTAGATAGAAGTAGAACTACTAGACTTTTATTTATGTAATTTATTTATTATCCTGTATAATTATGTCATTCGACGATTTGAAAGTACTTTGAAAAAATTCTAATCGAATAAAGATATTTTTGACTTTGACTTTTATGTTTAATAATCAGAGGCTCAATATATACATATTAAGATAAATAATATTGAAGTGTCTGTTTGTTCTGGCTAATCTCCAAAACGGATGGACCGATTTTAACGGGACTTTCACTGGCATATAGCTTATGTTACAAGGAGTAAGCTACAAAAAGTCAAGCTACGCATTTAGTTATAAGTAAATGTACTAGATTTTTAGTTATCTTATTTTTTATCGACATTTGTGCATTGCAACATTGTCCATGAGCTTATGTTTCTTAAATTATTAATTTTGTATTCTTTAAATTGTATAATATTTTTGAAAAGAGTAATTACTGAGCTTCTTGCCAGGTTCTTCTCAGTAAAAGCAACCTTCCGAACCTGGCGGTAACATGTATAATCCTGTATAATTATGTCATTCTGACTATTTGAAAGTACTTTGTAAAAAGTCTAATCGAATAAAGATATTTTTGACTGTACTAATATAATAATATTTCTGTACTAATATAATAAACCAACATTCTATTGAGTCATCCAGGCTAACGTTAAGTTAGTTCGAGAGCCCTGAGGTATTTTCCAATATTAAATTATTAGCGTATAACAAATACCTGCTTTCTGTGCAATGCTGGATAATTAATTTAAATCCAGAGATAGATTTTCGACGTATTCGGGATAGTATTTACTTACTTAATTGAGTTTCAATAGGAGTTATTTGCTCTGCAATGCGATTATTAACTCCAAGCCTTCTCAGAAGGATCCTAAATTCATATATATCTTTGATATTGAAGAGCTGCCGTGGCCTCGGGGTTACAGCAGTCGCCGGCTACGCAAGCGACGCAAGTTCGAATCTCAGCGGGGCTTGTACCAATGAGTTTTTCTAAAAACTTATGTGCAGTGATTTCACACCACGTGCTTTACGGTGAAGGAAATCATCGTGAGGAAACATGCATATATCTGAGATGTAATTCAAAGACGTATAGTGATGATATAGACTCACCCTCTGTCACGTTGACACTTAATCATATCGGTGAAATGTGGGTGTTGTTGTTACAACGCCTCTGCGTACCCCTTTGGAGATCCTTCGGGGATGGCGTGAGCATACTTATTTTATTCGATCTTTGATTGTATACCATAATACATACATCTGAGTAGATCAATTGAAAAATAGTGTGATAAGATATAGTTCCAAGTCGAATGGCTGGCATTTTTGTCATACTTGTGATCAGGTGCTGCTTGTGGGAGCTGGTCATCTCAACCTACAGAATTATATGTAGTACCTCCTTTTACTTTTTATATTTTTTATTGACTTTTGTGAACTGGAACTGTGTCCATGGGCTTATATTTTTTATGGTTTACATTGTATTACTCAAAATTAAAAAATAAAACTGATAAGAGTAATTACCTACTGAGTTTCTTGCCAGGTTCTTCTCAGTAAAAGCAACCTTCCGAACCTGGCAGTAGTATGTATAATCCTGTGTAATGTTGTCGCTCTGACGATTTGAAAGTACTTTGTTAAAAGTCTAATCAAATAAAGATTTTTTAAATATGAATTTGAATTTGTAAAAGAATTGAGAAAGAAATGAAAATAGGCAAAATTTTATATCTCGAAAAGACAATGTTACAAATATATTCGCTGGAACTTTTATCGCCCATTGCTTCCGACGATGGGATCTCTGTACCGGAACTGGAAATAGTACGCCAGAGATTTCTTTGGTGTGTTCCACAGGATATCATCCAGGGATAAGCTGTTTGCTTCGAGACACTTTTAATGAGTTATGAACTGTAAGAGCTTTCTGGGAAATGTATTACTAAAGCCGTGGTGGCCTTGAGGTTTGAGCAGTCGCTTGCTACGCAAGCGATGCAAGTTCGAATCCCAGCGGGGCTTGTACCAATGAGTTTTTCTAAAAAACTTATGTACAGTGATTTCACACCACATGCTTTACGGTGAAGAAAAACATCGTGAGGAAACCTGCATATTTCTGAGAAATAATTCAATGACGTATGTATAGTGTCTGAGACGGCGATTGACTCACCATCTGTCACGTTGGCACTTAATCATCTTCGGTGAAAAGTGGGTGTTGTTATTACAACACCTCTGCCTACCCCTTTGGGGAATACAGGCGTGAGCATATGTATGTATGTATTACTATTTTCCGATTTTCATCAGATCTTATTTTATGACTAGCCCCGCTGCTTCACTTACGTAGACTTAATTTCATAAGTGGCTAATTTAAAAAAATGCATATCGGACCCTCAGGACGATAGGAGCTCAACTCGAAAATGTTTCTTTTGTAGAATATCACAATCGGCAGGTTTGAATTTATAACTTGAATTCAATGTATTTTTAATGTACCCTTAGTACCACCATTGTAGATCGTATGAAAGATAGTGTGATAAGAGACAGTTGCAAGTTGAAGAATGATGTGATGACCAGAATTGAAAAAAGTATGTTGAGATGGTTTGGACATATCGAAAGGATGAGTGAAAGGCGATTAACGAAAGAAATGTATAGAGCGAATGTGACCGGAAGTGTCGGTAGAGGGCGTCCAAGGAAGAACTACTATGACCAAATTAATAGTATTTTTCAGAAAGGTCAAATTCGGAGCACTCGTAACCGAAGAAAGTGTATGAAGAGATGCATGAATGTGGATGAAGCGAAAGAAGTATGTAAGGATCGTAGCATGTGGCAAACAGTGGTCTCTGCCTACCCCCATGGGATACAGGCGTGAGCATATGTATATATGTATGTATCTTTAGTTTAGGTTGTGCATTGTCAATAAGGGTTCCATTTTTTTTTTAAAGTACATCTATAAATACATTTTAAGCTCTGTCTATCTTAATATAATTATTTTCGCAATTTTTTGAGTTGAGCCTCTATTGTTCTGAGGGTGCGACATATTATGTTACTCCTTGTAACATCTGCGCTCTGCCAGTGAAAGTCCAGCTAAAATCGGTCCAGCCGCTTCAGAGCCAGAACCAACAGACAGGCAGACGGGCAAATTTGTTTTTTCATGTCCGTACCGTATAAACTTTCATATTATTTCTAATTTAATTTAGTGAAAAGTTCTTATTTTGCAATTGGAAACAGACACTTGAATTTTATTTATTTGTATGAAGTATGTATGTATTTATTTATTAATACAGTTACACCATCAGTTTATCATAAAGACATTCAATTAGTGGTTACAGATAGGTATAGGACCGTATGATAGACCATTACAGGTGTATACAAACAATTCTAACAAATAATTATTATAAGGTAAAACATTATTATAATTATTTAATTATTAACTATTTAACCTCTTCTTACATGACTAATACATAAAATACTTTGATGAGATCAACAATCACTTTATGAGATCAGCTATCACTATGATACATTATATATATTATTATTATAGTGCAAAGCGTGCAAGGCAATATGTATATGTATGTATATATATAGATAAATATTTGGATTTGACTCATTCCACCTCACTTGTTAATTGATAATATGAACAATATTATACATAGAAACGGCCAATTAAATAAGTATTCTGAAATATGATGAAAAAACATATTTCGAAAGAATATTTTCCGTCCAAAAAACACCCTGAAAAAGTTAAAAGAGCCGACATATCGAATGAGTGAACGATTCAACGCTTTATTTGGAACAAGATGAGAGATACACGCGGACACTTCATTAGCATATTATTGTATCTAGAAGGTACGTTCGGTAGAGCCGTGGTGGCTTTGGGGTTTGAGCAGTCGCCTGCTACGCAAGCGACGCAAGTTCGAATCCATATATTCGTACCAATTATTTTCTAAAAACTTATATGAAGTGATTTCACGTTAGTTACGTGCTTTACGGTGAAATAAAACATCGTGAGGAAAAAAAAAAATAATTATATTCGGTAAAATGTGGTTGTTGTTGCCACAACACCTCTGCTTACCCCTTCGGGGAGCCTTCTGGGATGACGTGAGCATAAATAGCTTATATTATTTATAGGTTATGGGTTACCCTGATAATGTTTATAAATCAATGTAGCCTAAGTCACTCCTTCTAACATCAATTATCTGCCAGTGTTCGAATCGTTTTGTATGTTTTAGTTTAACTCTTTGTAAATAGATGGCGTAAGTAGTAAAATAGATCGCGCCATTGAAGTTTGTATCGAATTACATAAATATGTCTACCATTGTACAGTTTTACCCTTCTTTGACATAACATTATAACAACCCTTTGGATGTGAACTCTAGTTTCATTTAGTTCCTGCAATATTCGGAATGCCAGTTTGATCTCCCCAAACATTGGTCCTTCAAGGAGCCGGATCCAGTCCAGACGAATGGATAAGCAGGTTGTAAATTTATCATAGTTCTCAGGGAACTACACCCTCCCGTTCAAGTAAGTTACCATGGTGTCCAGTGCAGTACGACAGAATATACTGTCGTGAATGTGTGTGTCGAAGACCTGGTGGAAGAACGTGGAGTGGAGGAACCCCGCTGTTTAGCGCTGGGGGAGAGGTGGGGGCGATCATTCAATGAAGGAAAAAGGGAAAGTGTGGTGAAGTGATTCGTGGACAAGCTGTGAGTACATTTTTAGTTTACTGGCAAGCAAAAGTAGAAGCTACAACTACAAAGAATAGGCATATGAGGAGAACAACGACGTATTGCATGAAAGTGAATTCATGTCTTAGTATAGTTTGGTTCTAAGGCATTTTAGAACCTAGAATAAAGGTACCAAAAACGTTTGGAACGGGGAATTCATGCCCGATTTCATATAGAATTTTCCTAAAAAAGAGTTGTAAAATTTTTGGAAAAATAATTATTAAGCTGTCTAAAATGGCATTTCCTGATTTATTGGTTTAGTTGTCATATGTCAAATTTGTATTGACATTTGATTTATTCTTATTTTGTGTTTTAATCGTATTTCATTACGAAGGAGTTTTCTTATTAAAACGCTAACCTTCAAAAATAATTACGTTATTTTTTGAATTGCAATAACCTCTACGATAATGGAATCTTTAATCAATTTTCAGCTTGATAGTTCAGAACGATTAGCAAAGGCTTATAAAAATTACAGAAAATCGCCGAAGGACAGAATCACAAAGGTATATTTGGAAAGTAGGTTGGAGGCTTTAGAGCAAAATTGGTCGGAATTTATAGTAGGTCATAAGGAATTAGTTCAAATATCCGAACCAAAATTATTGAACACTGATGCATATATTACTGATGATGTTTATAGTACTGCTGAAGAAAATTATATTACGTATAAATGCGAGTTAAAAATGGAGTTGATGAAGTTTATTGGGTCTGATGTTCTTGTTTCCGAGCAGGTTAAATCTGTCGGATTATCTAATATAAGGTTACCACAAATAAATATTCCTATGTTTTCTGGAAATTACTCAGAATGGATGTCCTTTCGTGATTTATTTGTTTCTATGATCCATAACAATGATGCATTAGGTAAAGTTCAAAAGTTGCACTATTTAAAAGGGTACATAACTGGTGAAGCCGAGAAATTGTTACGGAATATACCTATTCAGGAAAGTAATTATGATCATTGCTGGGATCTGTTGGAATCGAGATATAACAATAAAAAATACTTATCTCACTTCATTATTAAGCGTTTGATAAGTCAAAGAAGGGCAACTATTGAATCAGCTTATTTTCTCAAAGATCTTCTTGATACTTCAACTGAATGTTTAAAGGCTTTGGAAAATTTAGGAATACCAATTCAGTTTTGGGACATGATTGTCATTCATATACTAAGTTTGAAGTTGGACGGTGAATCGCGAAAACAATGGGAACTCAGTATTACTTCCACAAATTCTGATGAACTACCTACGTTTACTCAGTTTAAGAAGTTTTTGACGATGAGATTTAGAGCCTTAGAATTAATTGAAACTAAAGGGGTAAATAAATATGCATCCAATTCAAATTCAACTTCTGGCAACAATTCTAAAACTTTTTACGTTAATTCAGATTTATCTAAGTGTTGTTTTTGTTCTAATTAACATAGATTATACACATGTCAAAAATTTATGGAACAAAACATTGATGATAGGCGAATATTTGTACTGGAAAACAGAATTTGTTTTAATTGTTTGGGTTCTAATCACTTGGCCAATGTATGCCAAAATGCAATTAAGTGTAAAATATGCAAACGTCACCACCACACTTTACTGCATCCGAGGAACGCAGGAACCACGACTTATACAGTAGCTAATGATAAGTCGCAGGAGGATATAGGAACGGAGAATAACGCAGAAGAACAGACAGAGGATACGTTGGTTCATACAGCTGCTGTCAGGAATCATTCAGTTTTACTGGCAACGGCATTGGTTAATACAGAAAAGGATGGGAAAATATATACATTACGGGCTTTGTTGGATCAAGGCTCCCAGGCGTCTTTTATTACAGAGGATATGATACAATTGCTTAAGCTTAAGAAAATCCCTACTAAAGATCATATATCTGGATTGGGTGGCGATAAAAATATTAAGTCTAAGGCCATGGTTACTCTAACATTACAATCAAGAACAGAGCCATCTGTAAAGGTTCACGTTAAAGCTCATATTTTGAAAGCGATCACAAGTATTCTTCCAAGTAGAAGAGTTGTTGATCCGCAATGGTTAGAGTCTGAAGATTTGGAATTAGCTGATCCACAATGCACAATTCCTAACAAAGTAGACATTCTGTTAGGTGCTGAGATTTACGGCCGGGTCTTAAAAAGAGGCTTTAAAAAGAGTTTACAGGGCCAGTTGATTGCTCAGTCAACTTCCTTTGGTTGGATTGTATCAGGCTTAGGTGAAATATCAGACAACAAAAGAAATGATAAAATTTGACGTTATTGGAAACCTGAAACAAAATCAATTAACAAGAAGAAAATATATATAAAGGAACGGAATCGTGCGGAGTACTATGCTAAATCAAATTGGAGGGATAAAGAGGGACGTTCTATCCAACGAGAAGAATCTAATGGTGAAAGATCTACGAAAATTGTTAAAGGGCGATTGGATGAAAAGTTCAAAAATACTCAAAAGTTCAAGCAAAAAGACATTGATGTAGCAGAAGAAAATATACGACTGGCTTTAATGCAGTAAGTAGAATACCGATACTGTGGAAATATATCTCCGAATAAAAGTTGATTTTCATAGTGTGGTATGGGGCGAGAGTCCTGAGAAAAAGTAGGGATTTCAAAATTAATAGAGTAAATTTTTTGGAACAGCATATGCGTTGTAACTTATTGTTGTGTACAAATAATTTCATGTTCAATCGACCGACTTCAAAGCTATAAGTATTTTACCAATAACATGATGATGATTGAATTAAATTGTAAGAAGACTGAATAATGCTTTATCTTATTTTTTAAATATTGTTAATTTTAATTTGTCAAGTGATTTTTTTGTTTTGGTTCCTCTTCATGAGTGATTAATATTCATAATTAAAAAAAATAATGTATTGGGAGCGGTAATATGAAATTTTTATTTATTCAACTTATTTTCATTGTCTTTTTTTGATGTTTCAAATAAGTTAGGTAATTCACATCTTGTTTAGTTCATTTTTACTGAAGCCTAATTTAACGCGTGACAGACACGTGATGACAAAATGTTGATTTCTATTGTGTTACTATTACTTTAATTGCGAATTGGTTTATTGTTTATGCATGATGAGCGGTATTTATTTATTTTAAGGACAAATTCTGAATATTTGTCCTTGGTGGGCGGTTATGTTCGAATCGTTTTGTATGTTTTAGTTTAACTCTTTGTAAATAGATGGCGTAAGTAGTAAAATAGATCGCGCCATTGAAGTTTGTATCGAATTACATAAATATGTCTACCATTGTACAGTTTTACCCTTCTTTGACATAACATTATAACAACCCTTTGGATGTGAACTCTAGTTTCATTTAGTTCCTGCAATATTCGGAATGCCAGTTTTGATCCCCCCAAACAGCCAGTTAAAATACCGGTAGAATCAATCCAGCTGTTTCAGAGATTAGCTGGAATTTTATTTAGAAAATAACCGCGGGGCACAGCTTCCAGCTTTCTGTGTTAATATTATAATAAGGAAAGATTTATATGTAAGTATGTAGCCATGAAAACTCTTTGTGCAATGGTTAGCTACTTTATCAGCGAGAAATATAGGCTATATTTTATTCTTAGAGCTACGTGGGTTAAACCACGTGACGTCCGTCAGTCCTTCCTTCCTTCCTTTATTTATTTAATGGCGATGAGCTTAAGTAAAACTATTCCGCCAATGTCAAGCGATTGTTGAGAAAAATTGTAAATTGTTAAAAATATGTGGAGGAACCCATTGGCTTCCTCAAATGTTTTTTTTGTCCGCCAGTCTTTAATAATCTCGCACGTGGTGTCATAATGACACGATTTTCATAAAATTTTAAATAACTGACGGGCCTTTGACGAGGATTACAATTCAGCAAAAGTCAGCACAAATAAAAATAGCTAATGTTTTTTTTTTTACGATATGGTCCCTCGCAGTTGGTAGGGTGGAGTTACCTCCACTGCTTAACCGGACTAAAGGGCGAGACCCAAGCGCCTCCAGCCGAGCTTAAACTTAAAAACTAAGCAACACAGCTAAGGGCACCCCGGTGCGGGGCTCGGACCTCGGCTTAGGGCGTTGCTGGGGGATGAGCTAGAGAGCTGGACCTGAGTGGTATTATTTAGGGACATGTTTAAGGCTAGTGGCTCGGCGCGCGCCGGCCCTAGCAGAGGACGGGGGGGAAAATGACGTAGAGTTCGCGACGAGCCTCGCCGGCGAGGACGGAGCAATGGTAACATAAACTAATCGCCAAAGCTTATGCCTTATACCGCCGCACTATAGAACCATCGATCAAAGCATTTCTCGTTCGTTACGTTTCGTTCGAGCGAGTCACTTGTATCGACGCGTGAAATAACTTTCTAAATATGTATTACACACGGGTAATGAACTATCTTATACCAGCGGCGTCTATAAAATTATTTGGAAGATGTTATTTACGCTTTGACTTTCTATTGAATTCTGTACCTAATTAGTCCGTTAAAGACATGCATATCTCGTCTGTATTCTCTGAAATTGTAGACTTAAGTAGGTACCTATGGTAGGCGTATTCCGGACACAAATCAGGGAAATCCGACCGTAGCTGGGAAATTACAGATGGAGAAACTAAATAACACTTTGCCTGACCCGGAGTTCGAACCCTAGTCTTTTTCTAGTTCCGTAATGGCACTTGCGGTCACTAGACCTTCGAGGCAACTTCTTTAAATAGTGTGGAGGAAACTGCGCATGTATTTAATTCCCGTCGCGCCATACAGCCAGACAAAGTCAGACTAATACAATGGCCTACTTACTGAACATTCAAGGTCAGCGCTCACAACTCGTGACGGCACATGTATTGTTGGTTTTTGAAGGAAAACTTTGAGGAATAATACAGAGAATATTATGGACGCCTACATATGATTATATTATGTATGTTGCCTTAAAGCTATATTGCTCTGAATAATTAATGAGGCGCTCTAGATATGAGCAATGTTTTACCTTATTATATAATCAAATTAATGACTTACTTAGGTTCAATATATTTTAGTTCATTCGTTCATAAATTGGTTATCAATTTCAAAGGCTGTGGTAGGCTTAGCTTGCATGAAATCGTATGTACACAGTACGTAAAACAATCAATCGAAATATCGTAGAACGACTAAAGTCATTCGATCAAAATCCTAATTCGCATGATCCGAGATCGCAGTTCGATAGGACTTCTACTCAATGGGACGTTTTGCGTCGACGATTGAGCTATCATATCTTAAATAGGTATAACTCAGAGCCGTGGTGGCCTCGGGATTTGAGCAGTCGCCTGCTACGCAAGCGACGCAAGTTCGAATCCCAGCGGGCCCGTACCAATGAGTTTTTCTAAAAAACTTATGTACAGTGATTTTCGGTGAAGAAAAACATCGTGAGGAAACTTGCATATTTCTGAAAAGTAATTCAAAGACGTATGTATAGTGCCTGAGACGGCGATGGCACTTAATCATATACGGTGAAAAGTGGGTATTATGATTACAACACCTCTGCCTACCCCTTCGGGGAATACAGGCGTGAGCATATGTATGTATAACCCAACTAATAGGTGGATAACTCAAATTGACAAAAACTTGACAAAGTTTCATATAAACTTTCATCCCCTATTTTATCCCCTTGGGGGTAGAATTAATCAAATTTTTTCATAGCCTACGTCATAACATCGTTCTGCTTGCCAAATTTCAGCCCGATCCGTCCAGTGGTTTGGAATGTGCGTTGATAGATCACTACGTCAGTCCAGTCAGTCAGTCGGTCACTTTGAGTTATATATATACGTATTTAGATTGTACGAAACCCTACGTGAGCGAGTCAGTCTCGCACTTAGAAGGTTTTTTTTATTATGTTTATAATACGCATCAAATATACATAGATAAAAGGTTACAAGGGTATCATAATAACTCATCCGAATTTACGTATAATGTTGTTTTTAAAATATATTGTACGGAGTTGGTTCAGTTGAAAACTGTCGTAGTGAATTACAAAATGTGGCCTCAAATAATGTTATTACTATCCTTGGGATGCACTAGATCCGTAAGTAGATATTTAGATTTTATGTTGTAAACTTTACGAAGTGTTACATGCATGCTTCTGACTATATATAAAGTAATATGCCTGCTTAGAGCCATGTTGTTTACAGACAAAATGATTAACATTTTATTAATATTTCCATACCCAAAATGGGTGAAATATGCTATGTACCTTTTATTTTAAACAACAACTTTTGTAACCATATTTCATGTAAATACATTATTCTATTCTATTCTATTCTATTCTATTCTATGTCAATGTAATATTAGGTCTTCACATATGAAATTGGCGTTTCATAAGGGAGCAACCTAAAATCTATATTTTAAATAAAAAGTACTTAGTATCTATATATATACAGATAAATAAAATTGAACTGTCTGTTTGTAATTCCAGAATAATAGCTATCCACTAAATGCATATGAAAGTATATATGGTACTGCCTTAAAAAAACCAACTTTAATTTTTTTTCTCTGTCTTTCACTGGCAGGTAGCTAATGTTACAAGGTGTAACTCAAGCTACTTTTATTTAAAAAAAATTGGGTTCCGCGGGAATGAAATGAAATCGCAACCGCAGGGCACAGGTAGTATAATATATTTATGTAATCAAAGTATGTAGGTACCATTGCTATTTATGCACTTTTGCCATCTCATAGGTGGTTCATTGATCCCTTTACTGAAAAAAACCAAGACGGGAATCAATAAAACCTTTGAAGGCTCTTTGGTCAGTCAGTCGAACCACTGCTTATCCCGGGGACCCTTCCGGGTTGGAGCCTATATCTATATAAGTAGACAAATAAAGTGTATATTTGTAATTGCAAGTTAACAGCTTTTGTATATACTGTGTACGGTATTTACATACATATCCTCACGCCTGTATTCCCCGAAGGGGTAGGCTGAGGTGTTGTCATCACAACACCCACTTCTCACCGAAGATGATTAAGTGCCAACGTGACAGATGGTGAGTCCATCGCCGTCTCAGACACTTTACATGCGTCATTGAATTACTTCTCAGAAATATGCAGGTTTCCTCACGATGTTTTCCTTCACCGTAAAGCACGTGGTGTGAAATCACTATACATAAGTTTTTTTAGAAAAACTCATTGGTACAGGCCCCGCAAATCTCAAGGCCACCACGGCTGTATTTACATAAAAAAAAATCGACTTTTCGCTGTCTGTCTGTCCGCGAAATAAAGCATTGAACTAAGACTATGCGGGCGAAGTCGTGGGACACAATGAGTTACATATATTAAAATGGTTGAAAAATAAAACATTTATTTATTTCTAAAACATGAATATAATATATCAAACGCGTGCCAACTTTATTGATAGCTCTTATAATTCAAAGGGAAAAGTTGGCCGGTTCAATATCAATAGCAAACTTTCCATCCAACGACGCTAATGGGGAAAATTTTGGTATTCATCAATATTAATGCTGTACTTAACTGCAATATTTGACGGATCAAAATTCGGAATTACAAACTTTTTTATATACGACTAGTTGTGTTGCGGCTAGCAAGTTTAACCCACGTAGACCTAATATCATGGGAGATTTATATTTCGCATATATCTAAGTTACTTCTTGTATCATCAGCCATCACGAGTGAAAGATTCGTTAAAATCGTTCCAGCCGTTTCGAAGATTACCCGGAACAAACAGACACTCGGAAAACAGGCAGAATTGTTTTTTATATGTCGATTCCGTATTAACATACCTATGCTTTTAGTGAAAGACTTTATTTATAAGTAAAAATTGTATTTATATGTATGTAGATATAGATGTTGCTTAATTCTCGCCTCTTATATGAGAGTGAGCCAATAAAGAGTGCACCTGTGTTTGTGCACACACTTGGGCACTTTAATACCTCCTGAGAAGATTAATCCCCGATGTGATTAGCCGCCATGACCGAAATTCGATTAACAGGATTTAAATTTCAATTACTTGACTGTAACATAACTGACGAAATGTGGGTTCTATAAAATACATACATAACAATCTTTATTCATATGCACACGCCTGTATTCCCTAATCGGGCAGTTAGAGGTGTTGCAATGGCAAGACCCATTTTTTACCGGTGAATCTATCGCCGTCTCAGGCACTATACATACGTCTTTGAACTACTCGTGGTGGGAAATCACGGCACATAAGTTTTTTAGGGAATCGAACTTGCGTATTCCTGCTCAAACCCCACGACCATCAAGGCCATTCTGTTTTCATCATTTATTGATCAAGGCGTATTGCCTCTTTCAGCTCACCACAACGTTTGATCTCCGAGCGGTAGTGTCTGGAGATACGATGGCATCAGTTCCCCTGGGCATCAGCCTCGGTGTAGGTGAAGTGGACGTCGAGGGTATCTGCAAGGAACCTGGAATGGCTTGTCAGAACTGCTCCCATGCCATCACTTGTGTATCTCTGCCTGGAGGATGGCTCAAGGTATACATATTATAAATAATTAAATATTTGATTTTTTGTTTATATACATTGAATAGGCTCCGAAACTACTGGACCATTCGTAACATAGGCTATATAACTACGCCGGCGAAACTGCGTGACGTTTGTTAGTTGATAAATATAATATGGGTTTTTGAAGCTTTAAACCCACCCAGTTGCTAAATATATCGCACCCTCAGAACGCTAGGGACTCATCTCAAAATTTGCGAAAATAATTATGTTAAGATAGACAGACCTCAATGCAGTACCTAAACTATACTTTAATATAAAATACATTGTTTTCAAAACTGGTCAAATAATTACTGCTTATGTTATAAATACAAACCTGCGGACTGAGATATCAAAAAAAATATTTTTGATTTGAGCCTCCATCGTTCTGAGGGTGCGATATATGACACAATATTAAGACACATATGCTCACGCCTTTATTCTCCGAAGGGGTAGGCAGAGGTGTTATTATCCCAGCACCCACTTTTCACCGAATTTGATTAAGTGCCAACGTGACAGACGGTGAGTCTATCGCCGTCTCAGGCACTATACATACGTCTTTGAATTATTTCTCAGAAATATGCAGGTTTCCTCACGATGTTTTCCTTCACCGTAAAGCATGTGGTGTGAAATCACTGTACATAATTTTTTTAGAAAAACTCATTGGTCCGTCCCCGCTGGGATTCGAAATATTAAGAAAATTTAAATTTTCCATTCAATGTTAATCTTGTGGTGTGAAATCACAGTAGTAGCATTACTACTTAAATTAATCGCTTGGACTTGACCTTGCGTTTCTCTGCAGGACATATTTAATAGTGTAATTTACATTTGAGTAATGAGGCATTTGTAAACTAGGTACCATTAGAAGAGTGTGTCGAAGGTACGACATGCAACGCTCACCTTGGCAAGTGCTCTTCGCAACCAGTGCCTGAGTGTGAGGGGAAGCAGCCCCAACATACATGTGAACAGGTAAGGATGAAGGAATAGATTATATTAAATAAACGGTTACAGATTTTTTTACAAATAGGTAGCGTAAAACTAAAAGAGGAAAATAAAATTATGGTGCTATATTTGGCCGAGAAGCTCAGTTGGCAGAGAAACTGCACGGTTTGCAGAGGTCGTGGGTTCGAGTCCCGCCTCGTGTTCGTATTCTTCCTGACCTTACACATGTAAACATGTGTGTCAGGCATAGAAATCTAATACCTTTTGTTGGTTTGTGATCTCAGAATACAAAGCCTTGGGTTCTGTAATTTGTCAGTAGCAACCCGGAGTCTGGATAAGTGCGCGGTCAATGGCATTAGCCTCTATTAAATGGAACATCAACAGAACTGGCAAAATTATCTTTCATCGTAAGCGTCATGAATGTGTATGACGATAAAGTAGTCCAACCTAAGTGGAGTACCGCTTTACTTAACGTGAACGAATTGTGTATACTACAAAATTCGTTCACGTTCAAGATGGCAAATATGAGGAAGTATGAGGGTTATTGGTCCAAAAATCCCCATTTCAAGCTGCTTTCGATCGTAATGGTGATTATTTGTTTTTTTTCCACTATTCCCCATTGATGGGGATTTTCAATGGGGATTATTGGAATAACCCATGTATGACTTACCTGGGGGCTTACCATCATCGGTTTAAGCAGAACGTATTAAGAACTTCTGACCCATCACGTCCCATTTTTGTACCGTAAATTGAAACTTCGAAACTGAGAAGTTCTTAATAAGTGCTGCTTAACGATGATGGTTGGCCCCCTGGTTATGTATGGTGGATACATGATTCAACCCAATGTGGCTAACAAAATTAAGAAAGAGCCGTTTGAATTTCGCAAAAAAATCCGCGCTATACTTTTCTACATCTTGATAATGATGGACGCTTATTATAGGTTGGAATATTCCCTGATGCGTATGACTGCAGAAAGTTCCACCTGTGCTCGCCACCTGATGACCTGCCTACCGGTAGACCAGCAGACCGCAGAACAGCCATGTGTCCAAGACATTACGGATACGACCCTCGGACTGCTCAGTGCTCGGTAAGAATTTGTTTATTTGTGAATGCTAAGGAAGGGAAAAGGAAATAAATATGATGATAACATAAAGAAGCCCTTATCTTCTTCTATCTATCTTCGTGCCTCGAAAACACGTTAAGTCGTGGGTCCTGGTTGTCAAACTTTGGCAATCGTTATAGGTCAGGCGGAGGCTTAAGAGAGGCTAACAACTGGTTTTACCCAGATTTTCCTCGTAAAAAGGGTCATGAAGGTCAGATGGCAGTCGCTTTTTATAAAAATCAGGTGATCAGCCACATCGGGCATGATAAAGTGCCGAACCCAACAGAACATGGGATAGGGCCAGGGAGATGACGACACAAAAGTCTTTTTCATAATCGATACATTCATAATAATTTCTTGAGTTTTGAGGCTTTAGTGTTTGAGCAGTCGCAAGCGACGTATGTTCGAATCCCAATTCCCAGTGGGGCCTGTACCATTGAGTTTTACTAATCATACGAAGTCCTAAGAACTGTGTAGTGATTTCACACTACGTGCTTTACCTTGAAGGAAAATATCGTGAGGAAACATGCATATGTCTGATAAGTAATTCAAAGACGTATGTATAGCGCCTGAGACGGCGATAGACTCACCCTCTGTCACCACTTAATCATATGTTGTTGTTACTACACCTCTGCTTACCCTTCAGGATGGCACCCTTTTGGGATGGCGTGAGCATAGAATCACATGTTCTGGCTGACAGATTAATTCATGAACGGAGAGCCTAAGTCACCGGTTGAAGAGCCATGTAATTTGGAGGGTGTGTTTGTGTGATGGGCAATGACAGAATGAAAGTTTTTTGAAATTCTCTTTAACTCTTTATTTTGTCCATTGGTAACTAATTACCAAAGCATGCTACATATTTACTATCTGACGTTAACTCAAATCCGCAAATGCAATATCCAGCAAAGCATCCAAACCGATATTAGAAAATCAACTTAAGACTGATAATTCAAGAGACCAAACGCGTTCCACTGTCTCATGTGATAAGCCTGAATTATTAAGGGCCTTTCATACTCCTTCCTTGAAATATTAATCCCCACGAATGAGATACTAAAGGGCCGTAATACTCATAATATACTTGTTAACAACTTCGCAAGAACGGGCGAGGACTTATGAATTTTTGACTTGAAAGTTTCAAGAGAATGTCCTTACAAGTTATCTTTTGAAACGGTAGCATAAGGGGATATCTCGTTTGAAACTTGGAACTGTCCGACTGATGACAGAAGATACATACATATGCTCACGCCTGTATTCCCCGAAGAGGTAGGCAGAGGTGTTGTAATAACAACATCTACTTTTCACCGACGACGATTAAGTGCCAACGGGACAGATAGTGACTCTATTGCTGTCGCAGGCACTATTTTTAATTACTTCGCAGACATATGCAGGTTTCCTCACAATATTTTCCTTCAATGTAAAGCACGTGGTGTGAAATCACTGCACATAAGTTTTAAGAAAACTCATTGGTACAGGCCCCGCTGGGATTGGAACTTGCTTCGCTTGCGTAGCAAGTTCCAATAGTAGAAGTAATTCAAAGACGTATGTATAGTGCCTGAGACGGCGATAGACTCACCATCTGTCACGTTGGCACTTAATCAAATTCGGTGAAAAGTGGGTGTTGTGATTACAACACCTCTGCCTACCCCTTCGGGGAGTACAGACGTGAGCATATGTATGTATGTATGTACCACGTTTTACTTCACGTTCCACGGGACCGGAATAAAAACAGTATCCTATTTCCTTCTCCTAACTCTATACCTGAGGTGGTACCAATTTTCAGCCAAACCGATTCACTCGATCTTGAGTTATAAATAGTGTAACTAACACGACTTTCTTTTATATATATATATATATATTTGTGTTGCATACAAAAATAGTACCTACATTTCCTATCGCCAAGTGAGATAAATGAGCAAATGAAGGGAGAATTGATGCAATAAATTTTAGCGCGTTCTCTTCGATTTACCGACAACATTTACACTAGTGTTAGTAAGCAAATAAAACAGTGAATTGCAATTGAATACAATAACAAATTGGCGTCAATTTGTTGGTGATTAGATTGGATTTAGATATAAGTATAATTTATATACTTCACTGGCGCATTCCACCCAATAGCAAGGGTCTAAGACTTTGTCTATAGTACAGCGAGGTCCCCAGCCCCGGCGATACAGCTGCCCCGGGGATGTGCCCCAGCAAACCGTTGGTGGACAGCGGTGCGATCTATCAGAGTACCCGGAGTCCCCCCTGAGCACTGAGGAAGCACCGGGGGTTTTAGTGCGGCAAAAAATCCCACATACCCCGACCTGCCGCTCCCAGGGCGGTCGGGGACCTTTTGAAAGTTACCCCCTCGTCTATAAAAAAAAATTAAAGAACCTAATTGATTGAAACAATGAATGATATAAAAAGAAGTTAAGTATCTTCATAATAAAAAATATAACCAGTGCCTAGTGCGAGTTTTTCTCTGCCGCCGTCAAGTTACCGAGTTGAAGTAAATGTAGGTTTGTATAGGATCGAAACAGCGCCATCTTACGGCCCTCAGATGGCACTATTTTGCTCCCATACAAATCAGCGTTTACGTCAACGCGATGGCCTGTGACGACGATTTTAAGAAAACTCGCACTAAGCACTCGGATCCTTTTTTCGTCTTCGGTGGAGTGTGCGTTCCTTTCATACTCCTTCGTGAACCCTTCTAGAATGTTATCATATTTATTTATTTTACTTAAATTTCACACAGGTAAAGCTCAGACGCGGCCAATGCAGCGACAAACCAGTCCCAATGTGCCTTACCCTCGGTCAGGCAGACGTATTACCAGCTAGCCCGAACCACTACTACGTATGCTTGCAAAGACACGGCATGCTATATCCACAAGTGTTCATATGTCCCCACGGTTGGTACTTCTGGGAACGATTCTGTCATCCAGAACCGCAGAATATAGTAGGCGAAAATTTTAACCAGAATAAAAGCACAAACAACTCCGATAAAGATAGTTCTACTACGCAGAAGACCGCTCGTTCTACTACAGAAAAGATCACCAGTTCTACTACAGAGAAGACCGCAGAAACCACGTCGAGAATAGACAGCTTCTTCTCCACTGATAAGGCTACTACTTATGCAGCTGATACGTTCCTAGCGGATAAATTTGACCTGACTAATTATGAGACGATTGATGACGCAGCATCGAATAACAACGATGATTTTGCCAACTCGTTCGAAACTGGCAATGACTTTTGGTGAAATTACAAAATAGGTTAAGGATAACTCACGCCAGACCGCGCCGAGCCCGAGTCAATCCTAGCGAATTCAGGCCGTAGGCATATAGGCCATTTTTTTTTAAATAAGAACCTTTGCTCCCTTGAGCGATCATACGCGATCTACCACTACGTGACACCTTTTATTGTCATCCATTTATTTTCTAGTAGATGCGCCCGTGTGAGTGTGTAATTTCGAACGATTTCTTCCTACATTCCTAACTAAGTGTTAAACTTATATTTTAACTGTGTCGGATCTTAGATTGATCGATTTGGTCTTTGCTCTGCCATCACTCGGTTGCCGCTAAACTCTGACCCGTATCGATCTAGTGTGTGTCATCCTTAAGTCATGGGTCTGAGTAGAATCAGGTAGATTAGGCAGTTTGCCTTTATTTTGTTAAGGTACTACTACACAATCGTGGAAGATTATTTAGTAATACTTGTTCATTTTATTTTTCGAATAATAAATTTAAATTAGATTACTACAAGACTTTGACCTTTTTCTACATTCTATAAATATAATATGGAACTATTTAACCCATCGGATTTTCACTCCTAAAAGTTTCTTAAATCCGCATTATGATCCGTACTTAGAAGATTGGAGGAGCTCGTGGCACAGTTACTATTGCCCATATCATTCGATCGGCGAAGCTAAACAACCCTAAGCATAACCAGTATTCGGATGGGTGACCGCCCGAGTTCCCTCCGTGCCTCGGAGAGCACGTTAAGCCGTCGGTCTTGGATTGCCACTTTGGCAATCGTTACAGGTCAGTTGGAGCCTAAAATAGTCTGACAACTGGTTTAACCCAGATCACTGATGTTGCTCGTTAAAGGGGTTGCGAAGGTCAGATGGTAGTCGCTTCGTATCAGGTGATCAGCCACATCAGGTTGAATCAAGTGGACCCAAACAATGTATGGGATAAGGCCAGGGCGATGATGAGTTTAGAAGATCGATGCGTTCAAAAAGAAAAATAATGAAAAGGAAATTTCGTATAATTAAAGAAAAACAAATATGTTTTCGTGTTCTCCTCAGCAAGGGTCATTTGAAACCCATACTGTGGTAGTACAGAAGAATAAATAGTCTGCCATCTTGGATGATCCGCCATATTGGAATTAAAATGACGTCACATAGCTAAGTATGCTTTGTCATCCAAAAGCTCAATTTTTTTTAAATTTCAGCTTATTGGTTGAAGATAACTGATTTAGAATTCACTTGCAAGCTTCCACTATATCAACAAAAATCTTATACTAATTGGACGAAAACAAAGGTTTTTTTTTTACATTGAAAAAGCGTACATCCTCATTCTTAAAATAACTGAAAATAAACAGTTAAAAATGTTATCTAATCGTTTACTCAAGTTAATGAAAGCTCGCACAATCGCGATGAAAACCAAAAATCCTTCGTACTAAACTTTGGCGACCCAAATTCTATTTTTAGCGAGGTTTGATTTGATAAAATGTACCGTAAAGTGTATCAAGGCCTGTCATCGGCGAAGACAATGGCAGACCATCCGAGGACCTTTATCCCGGGACACAAAGACACTTTATCGATGCCATCTGCCTCGACACTCAGGGATTGTATGGTCTAAGTTATAATCGGATAAAGAAAAGCCATGGTGGCCTTGTGATCAAAATATCTCACAAAGAACTTTTAAATCATTAGGACACAAAAAAATCATTATACAGGACTAGCGGACGTCACGCGGTTTCACCCGCGTAGTTCTCGTTCCCGTGGGATGACCAGGAGAACATATAGCCTATATTAATCAGTAATAATGTAGCAATCAAATGCTGAAAGAATTTTTTAAACCAGTCCAGTATTTTTTGAGCCAATTCTTTTAAAAAAATATATATTATACAATGTTTTTGGTTACAGTATTTATATCTCATGAATATAAGCCCATGGGACACAGCACAAATGCTCAATTGTCAAATATAATAACTAAAATATTACAAATATTTGTGAGCATGGCAAATTCCAGCCAGTCAAAGCAAAGATCAAACTAAGATTAATTAATTGTAGCAAAAGTACAGTGCCAATGGGATTATTTACAATAATTTTTCGACAAAGATACATCCCAGGGTTCCTTATCACAAATATAATCACTTACAGTATAATATCCTTTTTTGAGCAAAACTGCTTTGATGGTCTCTTTAAATTTATTGAAGGGCAAGTTTACAATTTCTGTTGGTAATTTATTATAGAAGCGTGTGCACTGTCCTAAAAATGAGCCATGTACTTTCTGTAAGCGATGCGCAGGCACTACAATTTTGTTTTTGTGCCTTGTGTTTATGTTATGCACATCACATTTTTTTTGAAACGATCCAGTGTTTTGATGCACAAATAATAAGTTAGCTAAATATATGTATGTATGTATACAAAAGAGCGCAAAAGCGACGGCGCTAATCCTTCAAAGTCGTTCTGCTGCGTAGTCATTAAGATCGAAAAGATTTCGAACGTGTCTAAACCTTTACTTGGGGCAATGGATTTAAAGTCGTTGTCTCTTAACACTTGGGCTACCCGCCAATTGTGCAGGCTAACGGTGTACAAAAAACGTACACCTCTGACATTAGACTGTGGAATTGCATCACAGTTCGGTACGATCCTCCGTGGGAATTTTACCTATACACGAGTACTAAACCGGAGCTGGAATAGAGCGGAGTAGGACTATTTGATTGTATTCCGTTGTTTTAAGGATTCCGTTGTTAAATTATTTAATCAAATCCTGCTTAGTCTCGTTACCGGTTACTTTTTGAATTGAAATGGAATTGTCTCTCGCAGCTTGAGCTCCCGAAGCTATTGCTGCTCAACCGCGTAAGTATACCCTAAGTTTTTAATTAAAAGCAGCCTAAACTTTCATCCCCTATTTTATCCTCTTGGGGGCAAAACTAATCAAAATCCTTTCTTAGCGGATGCCTACGTTATAACATCTACCCTCATGCTTAATTTCAGCCCGATCCGTCCAGTGGTTGGGCTGTGCGTTGATAGATCACTATGTCAGTCAGTCAGTCACCTTTGAGTTATATATATTTAGATTAGGGAAAACAAACAGCGTCATAATATATTCGTTTCAAATTCTTATATGCTACAGTTTTCCGCCAGTACACAATGGCGAGACAAGTAAGCGTTCCTTTCCTTTATTTATTTAATGGCGAGACAAGTAAGCGTTCCTTTCCTTTATTTATTTAATGGCGATGAGCAAGTAAGCGTTCAGCCAGACAAAAGCTTGTAAGCAACACGGCTCGAACCTCTGAGGTCCTGAGGGTGTTGCTGGTGTGAGCCAGAAAGCTGGGCTAGTCTGTTCAGTTAAATTTGAAATGGCACCACCTGCCTTTAAATAGAGACAATATTTAAAAGTGGCAGAAGCAGCTTTCCATCACACGAATTGTAGGCTTGTGTGCGATGGCAATCTTTTAAGGAAATAAAAACCAAAATAAATAGTGTTCTACTCCAAGGATTCCGTTTGACATAAAGCTTATGGTGTAGCAAACACAGACGAGGATGAAAGGACACACATGACCAGCAATGCGGAACTTCAAATCCCTGGACATCACTTCGTATAGCTCGGTACACGACAAATATGATTGGCTCGGAGCAGCTGAATCAGACAGAAGCTATCTGGATTAGTATCCGGTAAATTGTAATACACTTGCCCCCTATTACATAGGACAATAACATAACTGGCAAAATGAGGGTGTGGGGTAAACAGGTGTGATCATATGCTACTAACAAATTTTCCGTTCTCCTAGCAAATAATTCTTCTACTCTCCCACCTTCATCATACGCAGGTATATCATCTCACTCCCACTCCTCAAACGAAAATATATTGCCTAAGAGTAAGTATAGGCATAATCAGATTTGCCCCCTTTAGGCATTTCTTGGGATAAAAACTATCCAATGTCAACTCATAACTCGAATATATCTTTATTTGATTAGACTTTTAACAAAGTACTTTCAAATCGTCACAACGAGATGATTATTATTCAGGATTATACATGATACCGCTGGGTTCGGAAGGTTGCTTTTACTGAGAAGAATCTGCAATAAATTTTAGTCGGATCAACGGCTCAACCATAGCTAACAATTCATCTATTGTTTAAAAAAAATAAGGTATTCGCGAAATAATGCAAAGCATAAAAAAATATTCTACACATGTGAAATCGCAGGCCACGGCTAGTTCATAATATAAAAAGCGTCGCTTCACCTCGGGATATTTAAAAAATAAATACTAATTTGGTTTTTCTCTACTTTCTATATACAGGTGTCGGGGAAAATAGGACAGCTATTAAAATATGTGATAGGGCGTAATTTTAGGAACCTAATAAAATGATTATGACAAAAATATCTTTTTCCGTTTTTGAGTAATTGACGTTCAAAGTTGGCCATATCAAGACCTTATTTTAGCATAAAAATCAGCGGTAACGTAGAGTTATTCGTGGAATCTAACTATAGCTGTGCTTCGCGGTCCTACCCGCGTAGAGTTAATTTCATGGATAACCCACGGGACCCTAATGTTTTTTAAATAAAAGTAACCTTAGTTACTCCTTGTAAAATAAGCTATCTGCCAGTGAAAGTCCTTTTAAAATCAGTCCAGCCGCATCAGAGATTATCCAAAACAATCAGACAGAGAGAGATTTTTTTTAATTGCTTTCCTTATTTACATACATACATACATATGCTCACGCCTGTATTCCCCGAAGGGGTAGGCAGAGGTGTTGTTATCACAACACCCACTTTTCACCGAATTTGATTAAGTGCCAACGTGAGAGATGGTGAGTCTATCGCCGTCTCAGGCACTATACATACGTCTTTGAATTACTTCTCAGAAATATGCAGGTTTCCTCACGATGTTTTCCTTCACCGTAAAGCACGTGGTGTGAAATCACTGTACATAAGTTTTTTAGAAAATCTCATTGGTACAGGCCCCGCTGGGATTCCAACTTGCGTCGCTTGCGTAGCAGGCGACTGCTCTAACCCCGAGGCCACCACGGCTAGGTTAGTTTCCTTATTTATGGAGCGTATATAATTTAATATGCATTAAATGGAATTTGGAATTACAAACAGACCCTCAATTTTATTTATCTGTATGTATATGTATAGATTTGAATAGCAGGGTGTACCTTCAGTACCTACATGATTATTTTTAGAAAGATACTTACGTGTGTCAGAAGTAATTCAAAGACGTATGTATAGTGCCTGAGACTGCGATAGACTCACCATCTGTCACGTTGGCACTGAATCAAATTCGGTAGAAAGTGGGTGTTGTGATAACAACACCTCTGCCTACCCCTTCGGGGAATACAGGTGTGAGCATATGTATGTATACTCACGTGTTACTCGAAGGTCTTATAATATTATATATGCCATTATAATGCTCATATCACCTACTGTATAATCATCAAACTATGTTAATTTCCAACCTCAGTTCAATTTATATGCGATAAAGTATCAAATCAATTAATAACAACCTATTTCCATGCACATAATTAAAAAAAAACAATTTGTCAATCTTATAAAAAAACTGGTGCGCAAATAAACAACGTGTTTTTTTTAATCAACAAAAACTTTATTGTGACCTAAGTGCGCATTTTGTCGCATTGTACCAATGTAAGTACTAAAAATAACATTATTATACACACAAGGCCGTGTTGTAATAGCTTATTTAACCCTATCACATAGTGAAAAAGAAAAATATAATAAAAATAAAAACTATAAATAAAACACGGAATTTAAATTAGTGTCTGCGGGAATGGTGGCCAGTAAGCTGGCTGCGTTACCTCGCTGGATCGCTAAACTAATCCTCTGACCGAGGTAAGAACCAGCTCGACCCTCACCAGAGACGTCAACCAGGCGTTTTGAAAGATCCTTAAAAAGGACTTTCGCATTTGGCCCCCATGGCCCAAGAGTCTCAACCCCAAACGGCAGAAATATACAATTATGACTGATATCTGCATATTTCCGCCGCTTGAGGTTTTCTGCACACACTAAATACATATACAAACATGTAATTATACAAATATTATAAACTGTAACAAACTAAGTCAAAGTCAAAAATATCTTTATTCGATTAGACTTTTAACAAAGTACTTTCAAATCGTCAGAATGATATAATTATACAGGATTATACATGCTACCGCCAGGTTCGGAAGGTTGCTTTTACTGAGAAGAACCTGGCAAGAAACTCTTCAAAAATATTATGCAACTTTAAGAATACAAAATGGATGGACACAGTTCCAGTGCACAAACACACGCGTATATATATGTGGGCTGTATTTGAAATAATATTATTTGAATTAATAACTTTTATACATAATTATTAACTTATATCTAGTCCAATAAATCTACGAAAAAAGAAACTTGTGAATAGAACACAGAATATTTTTTTTTGTCTGCGGGAATGAGGCCCCGTATGCATTACCTCGCTGGATTCAAAATTCAAAATTTCCGTAATCTATACTCGCTAACGTTACTCGCAATATTTGTAAGAGATATTTTAGTTCTTCACGTCACCGCTGGGAGTCGCTGCACAATTTCTCATACTAATATTCGGCGGAGACGCTAGCGAGTATAGATTACGAACACGGTGGGAAACCCGTGATAATGATACAGCTCGTCGGACACCAGAGACGTCAACCAAGCGTTTTGCTTTGAGAGAATCTTAAAAAGCACTTTCCCATTTGGCCCCCATGGCCCCAAAGTCTCAACCGCAAACTACACTCTTTAATTAATTTGTCTCATAAAGTCTTAACAACTTAAAACATTTTTTTTCTTTGCATCATCACACCTGTTTTTTACTATATCCAATAATGAATATACACAATAGTTCATAGACACAAATAAAACCTATTTACGCATAGACTTGTCTCAGTCCGATCGGTTTAAAATTGACAAACTGTCATCCCCTATTTTATCCCCTTGGGTGTGGAATTAATCAAAATCCTTTCTTAGCAGATGCCTACGTCATAACACCTATCTACATGCCAAATTTCAGCCCAATCCGTCCAGTGGTTTGGGCTATGCGTTGATAGATCACTATGTCAGTCACCTATGAGTTATATAAGTTTAGAAAAGAGTAATTTTTATAAATCTATAAGTTTGACAGCTGTCACGCTCAATGGAGTCCTCACGTCCTGATTTAAAAAATTGGTCTAGATACTATTGTAATACCTTTTGGAATTTCAAACAGAAAAAAATATATTTTATATATATCTTATATTTATTCTATGGCATGAGTGGCCCTAGTGTGCTGTATAGACAAATCTATATCTATACAGATAAATAAAAATTAAGTGTTTATTTGTAATTCAACAGCTGTTCACTAAATGCATATATAATTACATAGATAAACTAATTTTCAAATTGTTTCTCTGTCTGTTTGTCTGTTTGTTCCGGTTATCTCTGAATCAGCTCGACCGATTTTAGGACTTTCACTGACAGATAGCTAATGTTACAAAGAGTAAATTAGGCTACATTAATTTATAAAAAATCATTAAATTTCCAAGGGGCTTCCATAAAAAGTCATTAAAATCATTTAATTCACTAATTACTGCTATTAAAAGTGCTCCAAACTCAAGATTACATTTTCCACGGACCCCTAAAACTTATACATACATACATACATATGCTCACGCCTGTATCCCATGGGGGTAGGCAGAGACCACTGTTTGCCACATGCTACGATCCTTACATACTTCTTTCGCTTCATCCACATTCATGCATCTCTTCATGCACTTTCTTCGGTTACGAGTGCTCCCAATTTGACCTTTCTGAAAAATACTATTAATTTGGTCATAGTAGTTCTTCCTTGGACGCCCTCTACCGACACTTCCTAAAACTGATGATAAGCAATATATTATCTCCGTCTCCACACTTGTGGTGCACTAGCATTTGTTAGCCAAAATGCCAAGTCGACTCGGTGCGAATCTACGGACCCGCTATAATATGTACTGCGACTGAGCGCACTTGATATTTGTGTCTATTAAACTGAAATGAGAAAATTAATTAATTAAAAACAAAAAGGATACATGAAATTTTCCTTACCAATGTCCTAGTACCAATATTATAAAGAGGAATGATTAATATTTTTATTGTACTCACAATACATACATACATGATTCCCCGTAGGAACTAAACATACTTTGAATGAATTCTCAGACATATGCAGGTTTCCTCACGATGTTTTCCTCCACCATAAAGCACGTGGTGTGAAATCACTGCACATAAGTTTGTAGAAAAACTCATTTGTACAGGCCCCGCTGGGTTTCGAACATGCGTCGCTTGCGTAGCAGGTGACTGCTCAAACCCCAAGGCCACCACGACTCTTAATGAATAAACTATAAAATTCTTGAATGATTATAAAAAAGGTAAAACCAATCAAATATTTTGCTATATTATCTATCTCTCTCTCACCATATGGACTCACCATCTGACACGTTGGCACTTAATCATCTTCGGTGAAAAGTGGGTGCTGTGATTACAACATCTCTGCCTACTCCTTCAGGGAATACAGGCGTGAGCATATGTATGTATTATCAACAGATATTTAACTACACCAACAACATAGCTTAAGTCAGTTGTTACTGACTTAAGTAAATTTTGTATATCTAATATTTATTATAATATTATAGAAATATGCGAAGCCGCGAGCGGAAGTTACTAGTAGATGTATGAAAGGCCTATAAATTATTAGTCGAAAGAGTGCAATTTTTTTTAAGAAAGTAGCTATCCTTAAATAAATATGTAGGTTTTCATAAACGACCCAAATTAATTACTTAAAGTTATTCCTTATTAAAATACTCGGAGATTTAAATCATAAGTAAACAAAATCATTTCAAACTTAAATCGTAGTCGTTTTATAAAATAAAAATACTAAGGCATTAAAATTTCAAGTTTCTGTTACAAACAAAACAATATATAAGCAGCGTGGATTACAAAGTTGATACAGAATTCCGGAGTAATTAAATTAACAAGGAATGAAATAACATACATATGCTCACGCCTGTATTCTCCGAAGAGATAGGCAGAGGTGTTGTAATTACAACACCCACTTTTCACCGAAGATGTTTAAGTGCCAAAGTGACAGATGGTGAGTCCATCGCCGTCTCAGACACTTTACATACATCATTGAATTACTTCTCAGAAATATGCAGGTTTCCTCACGATGTTTTCCTTCACCGTAAAGCACGTGGTGTGAAATCACTGTACATAAGTTTTTAGAAAAACTCATTGATACAGAACGAATCAGAAATGAGGAGATCCGTAAAAGTACTAAGGTAACCGACATAGCCAATCGGATTAGCAGGCTTAAGTGGCAATGGGCAGGCCACATTGCTCGAAGGACTGATGGCCGCTGGGGCAGTAGAGTTCTCGAGTGGAGACCACATACCGGCAAGCGCAACGTAGGGCGTCCCCCCGCGAGATGGACGGACGATCTGGTCAAGGCCGCGGGGACCCGCTGGATGCAGGCCGCTTCCAACCGGGTGTGGTGGAAATCATTGGGAGAGGCCTATGTTCAGCAGTGGACGTCTTATGGCTGATATGATGATTGATACAGACCCAGCTGAGATCAAATCAAATCAAATCAAATCAAAAAGTTTTATTCAATATAAGGGACACTTGGAACACTTATTGAACGTCATTTTTCTTACGTTAACTTAAGTAAATTTACTACCGTTTCCAAAAGTAAGCCTGTCAGGAGAAGAAACGGCGAAACAAACTCCCCGGTTTTTTTTTTTTACATGTGTCCCTTCTATATACATAGGGTTGCTTAAGTACATTTCAATGGAAGAGTGAGCAACTCATTGCCCTGTTTGGCTATCATCAATATACTCAGTTACACTATAATATGCTTTTTCACAAAGTTTCTGTTTGATGCTTGCCTTAAAACTTAAAAATGGTAGTTCACACATTTTTAATGGTAGTTTATTGAAAAGGCGTATACTTTGCCCCACAAAAGAGTTACTAGTTTTGTGCAGTCTAGTCACAGGGACACGGAGGTTATCCCTCTTGCGTGTATTTATATTGTGCATATCACTATTTTTCTTAAAACTATCTATATTCTTTCTTACATATATCAAATTTTCAAATATGTATTGACATGCCACAGTCATTATCCCTATTTCTTTAAACTTCTCTCTGAGAGAATCTCTAGATTTGAGTTTATAGATTGCACGAACAGCCCGTTTCTGCAGCACAAAGATAGAACTGATGTCTGTAGCATTTCCCCATAAAAGGATGCCATAAGACATAACACTATGGAAATAACTAAAATAGACCAACCGAGCTGTGTTTATATCAGTTAGGTGTCTAATTTTCCTTACTGCGAATGCTGCAGAACTGAGTCTTTTCGACAATCCAGCTATATGGGGCCCCCATTGCAATTTATGATCCAATGTAACTCCAAGGAAAACTGTTGTTTCAACAAGGTCCAACACTTCGTCGTTGATAAGTACATTGGTTTGCACTTGTTTCACATTTGGCATAGTGAACTTGACACATTTAGTTTTTTTACTATTGAGTACTAAGTTATTAGCGCTGAACCAATGTACTACGTCAGAGAGAGCATTATTCACATCGTCAAGGTTAGCTTTTTGCCGGTCTATCTTAAAAATCAGAGAAGTGTCATCAGCAAATAATACAATATCGTGTTTATTTCTTACCATGTAAGGTAAATCATTAATATAAGTTAAAAAGAGAAACGGACCAAGAATTGAACCCTGTGGAACACCCATCTCTATTGGACACCCCGGAGATGTTACGCCATGTATATCGACTTTTTGTATTCTATTACTTAGATATGAAGATATAAGTTTTAGAGCCAGGTCTCTTACACCGTAGTGATCTAACTTCCTGATCAACGTTTCATGGTGCACACAATCAAAGGCTTTAGATAGATCACAGAATACACCTAGAGCATCCTGTGAAGCTTCCCAAGCTTCAAGAATTTTTCTAATGAGCTCGACACCTGCATCGGTAGTCGAGCGACCCTTTGTGAAACCGTATTGTTTAGTGTGCATCAAATTATGTTCATTAAAAAAGGCTAAAAGTTGATTAAGTATTAGTTTTTCAAAAATTTTACTGAAATTTGGCAGTATTGATATAGGTCTAAAGTTCGTAGGGTCGTTAATACTACCAGCTTTTAATAAAGGAATTATTTTACTATACTTCATTTGATCAGGAAATTCACCACTTTCAATACAAACATTAAATAATAAAGCTAGATCAGTAGCAACAATATCAATAATACTATTGAGTACTTTAACAGAAAGTCCCCATAAATCAGCTGAATTCTTCATATTCAGTTTCAAAAGTTTTGACAATGTCTCTGGGGGTAACAGTTTTAAACTTAAATGCAACGTTACATTTATCCACATGCATTTTTAAAATGGCTTCTGCTGCTGCGGGAGACGAATTTAAGACTTTGGTTAATGAAACTGGTATATCAGCAAAGAATGTCTCAAAAGTAGTTGCCACATCAATATCAGTCTTAATTATATCCAAGTCCCAAGTTGTTTTAGTTACATTGGAGGACTTCAAAATTTTATTTCTCACAGCAATAGACTTGGCGTCTGAACAAACCTTTTTAAATAATTTTGAGTAATTTTTAACATAATTTGTAAATTCCAAATTAAAATTAATAGATTTTTCTTGATAAAGTTCATACAGCCTTCGTCTACTTATGTGAATGCCTGGGGTAGCCCACTCACTAAACGACAAACGTTTTCCCAATAGAACCGTCTTCGGGGTAAATATGCGCTTATGTTCTGCGTGTACAATTTGAAAAAAAGAATTGTACATTGCATTACACGCAAGGTGGTTATTTATTAAAGGAAACTTACTTTGGACATTACCTCGAAAACGGCTCAAGCGATTTGCATTTATGGGAATATAAGTAACTCTTTTCTTGGGAGCTTTCACATTTTTCTTACTGAAAGTTATTAATTGGCCACAGTGGTCAGAGTCTAATTTACTTATGATTTCATTACTAGTGGGCCGAAAGTTTGTGAACACGTTATCAATGCAAGTTGCTGATGAACTTGTTATTCGTGTTGGCTCAGAAAATAAGTAAAATAAATTAGAGGAATTAAAAAGGCATTTTAATCGATTGCTCATGGATGAATTTTCTAAAATATTGACATTAAAGTCTCCACATATGATTATATTTTTACCTGAAGTACAGACTTTTACCAAAACTTCATCCATGATTTGTTCAAAATGCTCGAAAGCTCCACTAGGGGGTCGGTATACGCACACAACAATGTATTGCTCTAACTCTATACATGATAACTCAATAGTACTCTCCGCAGAAAGGTGCACAACATCCAGACGTTCTTTATATTTCATGCGTTTTTCTAAAATAATCATGGAGCCTCCTCGTATTGCAACCTTCCTGCTGAAGGCACTAGCAACCTGATGGTTACAGAAGTTGAACATGAACTGCTCGTCCCTAAGCCAATGTTCTGTTAAACATAATACATGAATATCATTACAGTCCATGAACAACTCCAATTCTAATTCTTTATTTAACATTCCTTGGATGTTCTGATGAACAAGTTTAATAAAGGAAGTAGCATTATTATTCATAAAATCGCCAGAGATTGTCTCTGTTGTCTTATAACTTAATTTAAAGTATTTGGAACATATTCCAAAGAATCATTACATATAATGTCCTTGTTTGCCTGCTCAATAGAAGCAGTCTTGTTAGCCAATGATTTGGCTGTGTTCAAATTAAATACGTGTATACAATAATGTAGCATGCTTGCTACTTGTCGTTTATATCTAAAGGAAAGATAAAATCTTTCACTTGTCACATTAAAATATGAAATAATTGAATTGTTATTTATGTCAATAAATGTAAAAAAATTATTATAATTGGTTATTGTTTGCATGCAACAATTCAAATTATATCTAATATTATTTTCCCTCTGTGACAATCCTCTGCTGTAGGGAAATGCAAATAATATTATATTTTTCGCACTAAGGCAACTCAGCGAATCCATTAATTTAATTAATTCATTTTTATTCATATTTCCCCTTCTCCCACATAAGATAGCTAAGGTTGAGCTGGTGCTGCATTGGTCGCTCAGGATGTTTGCCACAAGATGTTTAAAATCTGCACCAGGTATACAGTGGTTAGTACCATGACCAACACTGTGCGATAAGTGCAACCCCATATTTTGTCCCAATTCATCACTATAGATTCAAACTTGCGTCGCTTGCGTAGCAGGCGACTGCTCAAACCTCAAGGCCACCACGGCTAACGGAAAAAAATAATAAATGAAAAGTATCAAAACCGATCCGTCGTCGCACAAGGCACACATTTACCGACAAAGCCAGCGACCAGGCACCTCACAAGTCACAACGTACCTACCATTCATTACGGCAGCACCGAAGTGCCTTCTACTCTACGCGACATTAACAATAACAAACTATTTTCAAATCCACAATCCTTTTTCAAATATTTATTCGTCGTTCCATTTGACAAGCTGCCAGTTCGCGCGCCATTTTTCCACGATTGTGTTTTTTTTATTTCGCGTGTGTTGTTTTTTTTTTGTGAATGCGACTGCAAGTTGATTTGTAGCTTTGAAACGAAGGTGAGTTGCATTTTTTTATTCAAATCAACTAGAGATTTTTTTTTAATTGAGATCGGAATTGTACGTTTCGTTTTGATTTTTTGTTTTGTATTGCCATTTCGGCCGTGTTTGTTTTTAAGCGAAAAATAATGATTGATTTTAAGCACTGGCAAAATGATAAAAAAAAATTTGGCATAGGTATTATTTCCTGTATCTATATCTGTATATCTATAGATAAATAAAATTGAAATGTCTGTTTGTAATACCAAATTAACAGCTTTTCATTTTATGCATATGAATATGCATAGGATACTGACTAGAAAACCCATTTTTTTTTATTTTTCTCTATCTGTCTGTCTGTTCCGGGTCCCTGAAACGGCTGGACCGATTTTATCGGGACTTTCACTGGCAGCTAGATGATGTTTCAAGGCTATTTTTATTTAAAAAAATATATTTATTGCGCGGAAATTAAATTAACTAATTGAAAGACCCAATTCCTAAGCAAATTGCAAAAATAAAAAAAGTTATATTCTATTTTGAAACAAGAACACGAATGAATGAACATGTCATGATTTAAAAAGTGCGGAAGCAATCAGTTAGGCATGCGCGCTTGACTTGATCGTTTACTTTTTTATTTGTGTATTCAATCTATCTTAGGACGTGTTGCTTGCCAGTAACTTTCATCCTAATCTAACATTGAGGCCGTGGTGAAACCATAGACCCAAAAATATTGTATTTTTATTCTCTACTAGCTTTGCCCCGCGGTTTCATCCGCGTAGACTTAGATATCATTGGTGAACTGCGCAAGAAAAGTAGCCTAAGTTACTCCTTGCAACATTAACTATCAGCCTGAGAAAGTCCCGCTAAAATCCGTACAAACAGACAGAAAAAAAAAATGGTTTTTCTATGTCAGTGATGAACTCTCCTACCGAAATTCGGCTACGGCGGCTTATCTCAACGAGGATCAGCCATGTACGCAGGAGATATTATAGTGCACAAGTGTGTGCGCAAACACAGGTGCACTCTTTATTCCCTCACTCTCGGAGTGGGATGGGAGGCAATCCGACACGACCGGAGAGAGATCAGGCGTAGGACCAACGGTGCAACGTGCTTTCCAAGGCACGGGGGTGGAAACACCGCCAGCTTCCAAACTCCGGGCATTTTTATTGTGAGTTTCTTGACAGAAAAACCCATTATAAATTTTTGACCCGACCCGGGAATCGAACCCGGGACCTCGTGATCGGCAAACGTACTAACCATTAGACCAACTAGGCAGTTAAATCAGTATTGTGTATACTTGTATATGCATTTAGTCAAAAGGTGTAATTTTGGAATTACAAACAGACATTTCAATTTTATTTATCTGTAAAGATGTAGATGTATAGACTAGCTGGTGGCTGCGTCTCCGCCAGCGCAGATTTCGACTAATCTGTATATATTGGACAATTTACACAATCATCATCGTCCCTGGCCTTATCCCATACATTGTTGGGGTCAGCACTTGATTCAACCCGATGTGGCTGATTCATATACGAAGCGACTGCCATCTGTCAGGCCTCCGACCGACGTGTAACGATTGACAAAGATGTTAAAATTGGCCGGGACCGACGGCTTAACGTGCTCTCCGAGGCACGGAGGGAACTCGGGCGGTCACCCATCCAATTACTGGCTAGGCTACCCTAAGGTTGCTTAACTTCGCTGATCGAAAGATATGCACAATAGCAACTGTGCCACTAGCTCCTCTACACACACATCGTTATAAATTATAGGCTATGTGTTATTCTAAACAGCTCCCACGTAGTAACTTTGTTACTTCTGTAGACCAAGCGGTGGAGGCCTAGAGGCCTAGATCTGTATTGATACATAGATATATAACGAAATACAAGCCGTGGTGGCCTTGGGGTTAGAGCAGTCGCCTGCTACGCAAGCGACGCAAGTTCGAATACCAGCGGAGCCTGTACCAATGAGTTTTTCTAAAAAACTTATGTGCAGTTATTTCACACCACGTGCTTTACGGTGAAGGAAAACATCGTGAGGAAACCTGCATATGTCTGAGAAGTAATTCAAAGACGTATGAATAGTGCCTGAGACGGCGATGGACTCACCCTCCTGTGGGTGTTGTTACAACACCTCTGCTTACCCCTTCGGGGACGCTTCTGGGATGGCGTGAGCATATTTTTTAGCATATTTAATGAGAACTGTATTCACTAAGTACCTACTAAAAGTGTTATTGAAACTTGCAAATCGGGTGGAATAAAGTAATTATCCATACCATGTACTTAGTCATGGATTCAAATGAAGCAATATAGTGAAAGGAGTTATCCGGTTGATTTTATTATCATCAATTATGTGCTAATTTGACCCACTGATGGTAATTATTGCTTACATGTTGGCACACAGTAATAAGTACGGTGTTTTCGAAGGAAAATATAACTGCATATGTCTGAGAAGTAATTCAAAGACGTATGTTTAGTGTCTGAGACGGCGATGGACTCACTATCTGTCACGTTGGCACTTAATCATCTTTCGGTGAAAAGTGGGTGTAGTTATTACAACACCTCTGCCTATTCCTTCGGGGAATACAGGCGTGAGCATATGTATGTTTGAACTTTTAAGTTGCAAGTATATTTTCTATATTTCTTGCGACAAACAAACCAACAACCCGGGTGATGGTAAGCAGATACCGCAGACATAATGATTGTAAGATCAACCTTATAAAAAACTAGCTGTGCCCCGTGGTTTCACCCGCATAGGCTGATTTACCCTAATTTTTTGTAAAAAGCTTAAGTTATTCCTTGTAACATTAGCTATCTGTCAGTGAAAGTCCTGTTAAAATCGGCCCCGACCCTTCAATTTTATTTATCTGTATAGATTAGCTGTGCCCCGGTAGAGGGTAGAGTTCATTTCATGAGTGGCAACATTAGATATCCACCACTGGAAGTCTCGTTAAAATCGGTCCAGCCGTCTCGGAGATTAGTCAGAATACACAGACAGACAGACGGTTACTATATACGTATTGTAATAACAACTTAACTCCAAGATAAAAACTGCTCCAGTTTTTATCATCTCAACAATGCAGAAATAAAATCGGAAAGTAAAATAAACCCGTTATGTGCATCTGGTTTTTAATCCAGTACATTCGAATACACTTAAAGTGTAACTTAATTACTTTGTTGGTGCTCTTAGCAACCCACCAACCTTGGTAAGCTACCTACATCTGATATTTTGCTGAAAACATTCAAATCAAATCAAAAATATCTTTATTCGATTAGACTTTTTACAAAGTACTTTCAAATCGTCAGAAAGACACGATTACATAGGATTATACATGCTACCGCCAGGTTTGGAAGGTTGCTTTTACTGAGAAGAACCTGGCACGAAACTCAGTAATTACTCTTTTAAAAAAAAATTACAGCTTTGAGTAATACAATAAAAATCATAAATAATATATTTAAGCCCATGGACACAGTTCCAGTGCACAAAAGTCGATATAAAAAAAAAAAAAAACTAAAAATAAGTACTACGAATAATTGTGTAGCTTGAGATGACCAGCCCCCACTAGCAGCACCTGTTCACAAGTATGACGTGAATACATAATATATTAAATTTGTACTTATAGCTATTCCGCGCGTCACTTGAGTTCATGGTTGACACGTGGAACGACCTTATGTTTTTTAAAAATCAAAGTAGCCTAGTTACTACTTGTAACATTAGCTATCTGTCCGTGAAAGTCGAGTTAAAATCGGTCCAGCCGTTTCGGAGATTAACAGACAGACAGAGACTTTTTTTTAAATTTGGGTTTTCCATGTCGGCACCGTGTATACTTTCATATGCCTTTAGTGACAAGCTGTTATTTTGGAATTACAAACAGACACTTCAATTCTATTTATATGTATAATAATAATAATAAATAATAACGATGTTTTCCTTCACCTTAAAGCACGTGCAAGTTTTTTTTTAGAAGACTGCTCTAACCCCAAGGCCACCACGGCGGAAAATTTTCTTTTCTTTTAATCGACAGCCCTAATAAGCAGCATTAATACGGTCCATTGTATTGGCCCTAAACCTTTTAACAGCCCATAAAATGCGTAAAACCGATCCATCATTATCGGTTTCCTTGTTCTGGTTATAAAGCTCTGATACTAAAACCAGAACATTAGATAAAAGACGACTTGTATCGGATTTATTAATTCCTTTCCAACATACATAATGTGATTTTCCAACCCACTGAGTTTCTTGTTTCTGACAAAATAAATGAAGTAATATTCTAATGAAAACTTTCTTACATACTACACTACTATTATAAAGAGAAAAGATTTGTATTTTTGTGTGTATGTTTGTAATGAATATACTCAAAAAATACGGTGCCAATTTCAAAAATTAATTCTCCATTGGAATGCTAATAAAGCTACATCATCAGCGAGTAACATAGGCTTTATTTTATCCCCGTACTTCCACGGGAACAGGCAATACGCGGGTGAAACAGTGTGACGTCCGCTAGTACATTATAAACAGACTTTAGACTTATTTGGCACAAAAAAATAAAATCTCCCCGGCACTGCTGTGGCGGCCGGTGCTGCTGCTGTTCAGCAGGAGTGCCTCAAGCGCCGGAAATATGCTTGCTACGGTCAAGGATACATATTTTCTGGGCTTGCGGTTGAAACTCTGGGGCCTTGGGGTCCGGATGCTCATCAACTTTTCAAAGAGGTTGCACGTCGTCTGGTAGAAGCTTTTCTCGCTCAGAGTATCAGCATTGCTATCCAACGTGGCAATGCTGCCAGCCTTCTTGGCACGATCCCGAGAGACACCGATTTGGGCCAAGTTTTCTTCTTGTAATTACTGTATAGTACTGTTCCTTGTATATTATTTAATAACTTAAAAAAAACTAGCTATAAATAAAATATATTTTATTTTTATTTTTGTCGATAATTTTATTAAAATTTGAAACATTAAAGTTTTTAGAATTTAATTTTACAACAAAAAAAGCATTGTTACGATCCACATACCTTAAATATATATAACTCAAAAGTGTAAAAATATATATAACTGAATGACTGACTGACATAGTGATCTATCAACGCAGCCCAAACCAGTGGACGGATCGGGCTGCAATTTGGCATGCAGGTAGATGTTATGACGTAGGCATCCGTTAAGAAAGGATTTTGAATAATTCTCCCCCAAGGGGATGAAAGCTTTTAATAAAGAACTTAGGGTATGCGAACGCGTAATAAGTATTAAATAGTTTCTTGAGAGTCAAACTAATTTATTCGTAGGTATCATCGCTGGAGACCTGCTATTAGAAAGTGGCCAGCCCGGTGTTTGAACCTAGAAAGTCAAGACTTCACCTCTACACACAGTTTTATGCCCATTCAGTTATTTTTCTATTGCAATCATTTTCATTAGTGGATATATGTTGTTAATTATATTGAAAATTGGGAGCCGTGGTGGCCTTAAGGTTTGAGCAGTCGCCTGCTACGCCAGCGACGCAAGTTCGAATCCCAGCGGGGCCTGTACCAATGAGTTTTTCTAAAAAGCTTATGTACAGTGATATCACACCACGTGCTTTACGGTGAAGGAAAACATCGTGAGGAAACCTGCATATTTCTGAGAAGTAATTCAATGACGTATGTACTGTGTCTGAGACGGCGATCGACTCACCATCTGTCACGTTGGCACTCAATAATTTTCGGTAAAAAGTGGGTGTTGTTATTACAACACCTCTGCCTACCCCTTCGGGGAATACAGGCGTGAGCATATGTTATATTGAAAACTAGCTGTGCCTCGTAACTGAATTTTATTGGTTACTTTTTTCTAAGAATGAAATAAAAGTTATTCCTTATAACATTACTTACGTGTCAGCGAAAGTCCCGTTAAAATTAGTCCAGCCGTTTTGGAGATATCCCGGAACAAACAGACAGTATATACCTTATATACTTTCATATGCATTTATTGACAAGCTGTTTATTTTGAATTACAAACAGACACTTGAATTTTATTTATATGTATGTATGTATGTATGTATAGATATGGATGATTTGCCATTAACCTAGCACTAGCCCAGCCTCTAGTTTCTGGGAATTGACAGATGGAAAACTCCCCAAAACAGAGGCTAGTTTCTGAACCGGTGGTAAATTTCAGACATTCATAAGTCCCGTACCAGTACCTAAACTGCATAGTACAGAATAATTACCCCGTCATCAATAACAAAGAATATAAAAAGTTCCAATGTAATGCAACTCAATAGATTTATGACTAAGCTTTATCATGTAGTCTGTCTGTCACTTTGGCTGTCATGCGACCTTCGTTCAGTTTTCAGGAAATGATTCGTTGCGGTCATTCGTAAAAATTGGACTAGTATGAGGAAACAGACTCAAGGAATGAGGCATGCATTGCATGTTTCATAAAGTTGTTTCAATAATGTAGCTTTACTTGAAACCAAGTTGTCGTGTGGTAAAATCCACATACATATGCTCACACCTGTATTCCCCGAAGAGGTAGGCAGAGGTGTTGTAATCACAACACCCACTTTTCACCGAAGATGATTAAGTGCCAACGTGACAGATGTGAGTCCATCGCCGTCTCAGACACTTTACATACGTCATTGAATTACTTCATATTACTATGCAGGTTTCCTCACGATGTTTTCCTTCACCGTAAAGCACGTGGTGTGAAATCACTGTACATAAGTTTTTTAGAAAAACTCAGTGGTACAGGCCCCGCTGGGATTCGAACTTGCGTCGCTTGTGTAGCAGGCGTCAGCTCAAACATTAGGATACAAAATTACTGATTACATTAACTGTGAACCCTGAAACATAGAGGTATCTCATTATCAACAAGATAGCCTTTAGCAGTACCCGAGTAATGGGCAGTAACTATTGCGGTAGGGTCCAGGTGATAGCGGACTTGAGTTAAAATCCCAGCAATATGTGTGTGTTAATTTTCAAACATAAAATGTGGCACAGCATTAATTAAATTAAGACTATGAAATAAAATCTTATACCTTTAAACGAGCAATTCGTATATATATAGAATCTGAAACGGCTCGAGTGATTTTCATGAAATTTTGTAGGTAGAAGACGTGTGCGCCGATTGGCGTGTCACACGCCGCGACTATTTTACTCACGCCGCCGCCGCCGTCAATTTTATCGGCGTGAAATCGGCGCTACAAATTAAATTAATTGAATATTAGGCAAATCACTTGAGTTATGCTTACAAACGAAAAATTATACCTCAATATCCTCGATATTGAGGTATAATTAAAGGCAGCAAGGATTTCTGGACACTGAGGAGCCAAAGTGATATGAAAAACTATAACTTGCGCCTTCGTGTATTACCATGGTCTGGAATTTAGCCGAAGAGAACTTCAGCTATCTTCGTTAGAAATCGACAAATTTTTCGTCGGCGCACGCCGCCAGTCTAAACGGCATCGGCGCACATATCCAGGAGGTAGGGAGTTTCGGTAGTAATAAATTGATGATTGACTAGCTAGGTTTCATATCCAGAAAACATCGTTTTGACTTTTTCGACGTTCGAGATTTTTTTCGACATACATTTATGCTCACGTATCCCATGGCGGTAGACAGTGATCACCGTCTGCCAAATGCTAAATGTCAAGCTCTTTCTTTTGTGTGAAAAAGAAGCCAGATATCATCTCCCTGGCCTTATCCCATACATTGTTGGGGTCGGCACTTGATTCAACCCGATGTGGCTGATCACCAGATTTTTATACGAAGCGACTGCCATCTGACCTTCGCAACCAGTTGTCAGACTATTTTAGGCCTCCGATTGACCTGTAACGATTGCCAAAGATGATAGATTGGCAACCGGGACCGACGGCTTAACGTGTTCTCCGAGGAACGGAGGGAACTCGGGCGGTTGCTTAACTCCGCTGATCGAATGATATGAGCAATAGCAACTGTGCAACGAGCTCCAAAAAGAAGCCAGGTACTAATAGTTAAATAAAGATTAAACCGTGTAAAATCACCAAAGCCGAGAACAAAAGTAAATTTACAATAGGAACAAATTTGACGCTGCAACTAGGGCCCAACCTTTATCAAACATAGTGAGGTCAAAGTCGATATCTAAAACGAAAATCTTTCGGGTACGTATATCGACAGGCACTATCTCCGTTAATAGACCACAAACCCACCCCTGGCAGGGTCAAACCTTAGTTTATTATCTGTGATAACATCTATGATATTCATAGTAATATTAGTGCCGCTGTGATAACCCTGGGATGGTACACCTGAGGCTATCAAATCCTACTGCTTGTGGAGGCTGGTTATCTCGACGCTTGTTCGAAACCCAGCGGGGCCTGTACCAATGAGTTTTTCTAAAAACTTATGTGCAGTGATTTTCCACCACGTGCTTTACGGTGAAGGAAACATCGTGAGGAAACCTGTATATGTCTCAGAAGTAATTGTAAAGTCTGAGACGGCAATGGTGAGTCCAGTCCCTCTGTCACGTTGGCACTTAATCATATTCGGTGAAATGTGGGTGTTGTTGTTACAACACATCTGCTTACTCCTTCTGAGACGGCGTGAGCATATTTATTTTATTTTATATACCTTTTTATTGTTAATTCGACGCGGTTAAAACCGCGAAGCACATATAAAAAGCCAGTTTTTTACATATTCTATTTCATGAAGTAATGTACCAAAGCCTTTAATGAATTCTGTCCAATATTTTCCTACAATTTTCCTCTCAATTACGTTTTCCAGTTCGCTCTATTGTCAGCATGAATGCAATTTGATTACAAAAAAATACCTTTTGTTTTTTGTGAGCATACCTCTGTTCCAATGGAGTTGTCAATTCGGAATTATCTTCTCGTATTCAATATTCATTTCGTACGAATATTTAAACGTAAAAAACATTTTACTAAATTGAATGAAACTAACGAGAGAGGTGAGTTGTGATGTGCGAGCTCTATGGAGCTGACATTGTCTATGTTAGACAAAAGTTCCAAATAAATTAAAGAATATAAAAAAAAGAGGTTGAGCACAAAGTGGTTTTTCCCACATCGCAGTTACTGAACTAGTTAAATCATCGTAAACCGGTACGAAACCCTTCATGGGCGAGTCCGACTCGCACTTGGCCGCTTTTGCAAAAAAGACGTTATATTCCAAAATCTACGATAGGTATGCTACGAATGGCTATGGTATCCCCTGCCTGTCGTAAGAGGCGACTAAAAGGGGGCTGGAGGGCCTGCTGGCGGTGGTTGGGAGCTTTGACCACCGAGCCGCGGGCCCGGGAAGGTGGCAGCGCGATGTGGCTCGCGCTGCCATGCACAGCGAGGTCTCCAGGGGCGGCGTCACAGCTGCCCCGGGGATGTGTCCCGGCAAAGTGTGGGGGGACACCGGTGCGTTCTATCAGAGTACCCGGAGTCATCCCTGAGCACTGAGGATGTCCACCGGGAGGGTTTTAGTGCGGTAAGAATCCCACATACCCCGATCTGCCTCTCCCAGGGCGGTCGGGGACCTTTTGAAGGTGTCCGTGAACAATAAAAAAAAAAATGGTATGCCACGAAAAGCGGATGAAAATAACATAGTTAAGAACAGTATAGTTAAGATCTGATATAAAAAGGTACCTACTTTTGAATACATTACCGGATATAGGAAAAACCAAGTCGGTAAATACGTTTTTACGTAACACCGGATGTCGGCCCGGTCGATGACCCGACCTAACTATTAGCCTAATATTAAGCCATTAAACACGCGTTATAAAAAGTTATTATCTCTGATTAATTCGCTTCGTGTGTGTTCTCACTGTGAATTGTTTATTTATTGCCAAATGACTGGCAATTAATTGTAGAATATTTATTACTTTTAATACGTTATTTATTAGACATGATTTAATAACGGCATATTTTTTTTCTGAATACAGTTGGTGTACGATTTCATATATTGTATCGATGAAATGTACATGATGCCTGGCTGAGTTTCTTGCCGGTTCTCAGAAGGCTAGTTACCGAACCGGTGGTAAATTTTCATATTCATATATTTTATTGCAATTAATTAGTCACAATGACACAACATAAGCTTAATTATAATTGTTACATTTATGTGTAACTAACATAAACCCTGTTAGGGCGCAGCAATGTGAAGTGAATGTAATGTTTCAATATTAATAACCGCCTTACCAGGGCCCAAACTGAATATTCTTCAATTTCACTCACTTCTGCCTACCCTTTCGGGGAATGCAGGAGTGAGGTTATGTTTGGTATTCTTGTAAGATCCAACAATCGCTTATGTCGTGGCCCGACGCCGTGTCAAGAATTGGCACACAAACTTATTGGACCGTTCCAAACAGACTAGTATAAACACTAGACACCTACTTATTTTTGTATATTGCGACACGCGTGAATATTACTGTCAATATTTTAATTATAATATAATAATATTTTTTTAAATAATAACTTTATTAAGGAGATTATTATTGAAATGAAAGCAATGAAAATCAATATTATTGTAATCACAATAACCTACTTTTCACCGAATACGATTAAGTGCCAACGTGACAGATGGTGAGTCCATCGCCGTCTCAGACACTTTACATACGTCATTGAATTACTTCTCAGAAATATGCAGATTTCCTCACGATGTTTTCCTTCACCGTAAAGCACGTGGTGTGAAATCACTGTACATAAGTTTTTTTAGAAAAACTCATTGGTACAGGCCCCGCTGGGATATGAACTTGCCTCAAGGCCACCACAGATTTTTATGATTTCATAAAATAAAAATCATTTTATTTTTTTGTGTATGCCTGAGAATAAACCCCTTTTGAGTTAAATATTATTTTAATTACGTACTAAGATGGTCCATTTGCATTTGTTATGTATGAACACTCACTTCCCTCTATAATGGTTGAGAAGGGCGATGGCTGGCATTCTCGTCATACTTGTGAACAGGTGCTGCTAGTGGGGGCTTGTCATCTCAAGCTACATAAGTATACGTAGTTTATAATTTTTTTATGATTTATATTGTATCTCAACACAACACTCAAAACTGTAAAATTATTTTTTTTAAAACAGTAATTACTGAGTTTCTTGCCAGGTTCTTGTCAGTAAAAGCAACCTTCCGAACCTGGCGGTAGTATGTATAATCCTGTGTAATCTTGTCGTTCTGACGATTTGAAAGTACTTTGTTAAGTTAAGTGTAATCAAATAAAGATATTTTTGAATTGAATTGAATTGCAGTGGTACGAATTCAAAGCCAATTTTTGAGACAGTAATAGGCACCAGCCTACAATTATATACTGGCCTACAACTACATTGTCCAATGTGGGATTTCCCGTAGCTGTTTACCATTCAGCCTGCCCCTGTTCGGACCCGGATGTGGTCAGGCACAGTTATTTCACTCTATGTATCTATACTGATAAATAAAATTGAAGTGTCTGTTTGTAATTCCAAATTAACAGCTTTTCACTAAATGCATATGAAAGTATATACTCTACTCTAACATAAAAAAAATCGATATATAAAAAAACTCTATCCATCTGTCTGTTTGTTTCGCCAAATCACTAAAACAGCTGCATTCATTTTAACGGGACTTTCTGGCAGATAGCAAGGAATAACTTAGGCTACTATTTTTTTTTTAATAAGGGTTCTGATCTTAATTTAACGTGGGTAAAACCGTGGGGCCAAGCTAGTTGTATATCATATTTTTGGTAGTATATAAAGGCATGGGCAACACTGCTCTCCTGTTGTGTATATAACTTCGTTCAGTGATCATGTGTGTTAATAATACGATCAAATATTAGTGACATTGCGGGTTGTGTGGTTAATTAGTGTTGCGGCTAATTATTTGGATTATTACTAGATATTGGTTTGTTATTAAGTTATTAATTATCATATCTGTATCTATACGGATAAATAATACAGGCGTGTCTGTTTATATCCAAAATTAACAGCTTTCCACTAAATGCACGAGAAGGAATAATATAGTATACTAGCACACGTCCGTGGTTTCGCATGGTTCCCTTTCCCGTGGAAGTAATAATAATAATAATAATAATAAAGTTTATTCGGTAACTGACATGGTGTACATTACAGGGTTAGGATTCGCCTTTTAAGCAATGAATTTGCTTGTATTAGGAGAACCCGCTCTTCCAAAGTTATTACAGAATATATTTTTACAAATGCATTCTAAATTTAAATTTATGTTGGAGGAATAAGTATAGTACTAAAAGGGTAAGCTTATTACAATTAGGAGTAGAAGTATTGTACATTTGTATGTATGTGAGCGTGTGTTTGTGTGTATGTGGGAATGTGTGTTTGTGTATGTGAGTGAGGGTGGGTAAGTGTGTGTTTGTGCATGTAAGTGTACGTGCGCGTTATTGTGTATGTGTGCGATGTGAGGGTGCCTGCTCATCCCTACGCTACGTCTTGGGATTGGAATGCTCTGTTTGGACCAGAGCATCCACTGAGCAGGCATGTGCGGTTTACTTGGGAATTGTTTGTACTATAGTCTCTATTTCACTATAGCTCTTCTTCTTCAGCCAGTCTTTTAAAGTATTTTTGCAATCAATATATTTTAGTGGGTATATGTTTAGTTCTTTGTTTAATAAATTATACAAGTGAGATGATTGTGTAGTATATTGTCGCTTAGCGAAGGTAGATCTGACTGTAGTTAGGGAGGCAATATTTTTCCTCCTTCTGCTCTTTGATTTCTCAACATCATAATATGGTAAGGACCTGTGTTTTTTCAGTATTATGTGGAGAACGTATAACTTTCTAACCGACAGCAGGCCAGTGACTTCGTAAAGACCTTCAGTTGGAAATCGAAAGGATTTGAAGAACATAACCTTTAATAGTGATCTCTGTGCCTTCTCAAGTTGTAGAAATTTTGTTTTATTAGCTCCTCCCCAAACTGGTAAACAATAAGATATAACTGACTCAGCCAGTGAGGTATAAATATCCAGTAATAGTTTTTGGGTTGCAACATGTCTCAGCATTTTAAATGTCCATATTAGTTTACGAATTCTATTCATGATAAGTTCCGTATGAATATGCCAGGAAAGCCGTTGATCGAGCATCAGACCTAGATATTTAGTTTGCTTCAGTTTATTTATTGGGGTACAGAGACAAGTTGTGGTGAGGTCAGCGCATTTATGAATTTTTATTTTAAAATGTGCGGGGGGCTGGGAGCGCTCATTCATTGTGAAGCAAATATAATTAGTTTTTTCAATGTTCAGAGTTAATAGGTTTTGATCGAGCCAGGTAGCTACTCTCATCAGGCCTTCATCAACTGATTTGTGCACACAGTCCCATGTTTTGCCATAGAAGACAATTGCAGTATCATCTGCATAAGAAATAATACGACCATTGGCGAGTTTGATATTGCAGAAATTATTTATATATATTAAGAATAAGGTTGGACCAAGAACACTTCCTTGCGGCACCCCATATAAAACTTTTTCTTCGGAGCTAATGATGTCTCCAATTTTAGTTTTTTGTTTTCTATCGCAAAGATAGTCTTTAAACAAGTCTAGTGGTGGTCCTCTGATACCAATTTCTTCCAGCCTGTGCAGAAGTATGGCAAAAGAAACCGTATCAAAGGCTTTTTTGAGGTCAAGAAAGACGGCTAGGCACTTATTTCCACTGTCCACTTTATCTATGATAATAGAAGTTAGTGAGAGAATAGCGTCCTCTGTAGACATATTCTGTCTAAAGCCAAATTGACACGGTGAGAGTATATTAAATTTTGTGAGGTAGTTAATTAGGCGTCTATTTATAAGTTTCTCTACTATCTTTGTTATAATAGTTAATACTGAAATTGGTCTATAATTTGACGAGTCAGTCTTATCACCACCCTTATATACAGGTGTAATTTGACCTATCTTCAAGGCAGCAGGGAAAATACCCTGCTCAAAGCATAAGTTAACTAAGTGTGAGATTATGGGTGCCATTACCACATGTGCAGCTTTAAGGAATTCTGTAGGTATTTTATCCCAACCTGGAGCACTGTCGGATTTCATACTCATAATAATAGTGCGCACTTCTTCTGGGTCCGTTGCAAAAAGAACGAAAGATGAAACTAGTTGGCTCGTTTTGTTCTCAGGAATGTAGTTTTGTCGGCTAGGATTACCATCTAAAATGTTATCAGCGAGCAGTTTACCAATATTACAAAAATACTTATTCACCCTATCAATGGACTCGTTTGGGTCGGGTGTCGCATCTAGTAACTGCAGGTTTTCTGTATTCGAACTTTTGCGTTGTGTGATGCTATTTATTGTATTCCAAAGTTTTTTTGGATTTTTGTTAACTCTAAAGAGCTGATCTCGGTCATATTTTCGTTTTTGTTTTTTAATTAAGCTAGTACAATAATTTCTATACCTTCTGTAGGTGATTTTCAGTATTTCATTATAAGGGTCTCGTTTTAGATTCATTTGCATATTATTTCGGTTCCAGATGCACCTCAAGAGTCCAATTGTCATCCACGGTTTGATTATTCTATTTTTAGAAGGAATTAATATAGTTATTGTATTCATAGACAGACATTGATGTATTATATTTGTAAGACAGTCCACTAGTGCACCTGGATTTGATACTGTTAAAAGTTCTGATATATTACATGTTTTTAGATGATCAATAGCCCCTTTTATGTTAATCTTCGTTTTAGTTTTAGGGGTTTTGTTTATATGTATCCGAGATGAGATTTTGAGGCTAGTCATTAAGTGATCTGTGATGGTTGAATTTATAATTACTATAGTTGCCATTTTAGTTTTAGGCTTTATTTTTATTATAAAGTGATCTAGACAGCTATCTCCCCTAGTAGGTTGTGAATGTCCAGGTAGCAGTCCGTGCGATGCTAACATATTTAAATACCCAAGTCTGTTGAAGCGCTCATGCGATTGCTCGTTAGTTTTACATATTAGATTGATATTTATATCTCCAGTCAGTATTATGTTTTTGTTGGGTTCAATTGTACATAAGTGTTGATTAAGAGAATTGGTGAAATCATCTGATTTAGTCCTAGATGGAGACCGATATATTCCTAGTATTACTAGGTCTGGTGCGATATTAATTTGCAAGCAAGATGCATGCATCAATCTTATTTCTTTAATTTTGACTTTATGTGTATTTCTTATGTATGCGACCACTCCATCAGCTTTATTTAGGTGGTTTGTAGTATGACATGATGTGTAGTTGTCTAATTGCGGAATGTTTTTTTCAGCGTTTATCCTACATTCACTTAGAATAATTAAATCAAGTTTAGATTTTAAATTGTTTAAGTTTAAGTGTAGATCATTAAAATTTGAATAAATACTCCTGATGTTTTGTGAGATAATCGTAAAGTCGGTAGATTTAATCTTCATTATCTTTGAAAATTCCTCGCTTGTGCAACTGTATACCTGAGCTACTTCTGTGTTGTCTATTTCATTCATAACATTTAAGGTATTATTCATTTTTGATACTAGAAAGGTAGCAGATAGCACCAGCCTTAATGTTATATGTAATACCGATAAGAAGGTACAACCTTATTAGATATTTGAAATTATAATGTGGAGGTTTCCATGACAGGCGAATGCAAAATTGAGAACGTGACCATAATACGTTAGTTATAATTGCAAGTGGTGAAAAATGATATATGAACAATGAAGGACAATGATGATGGAAGTACGGGAATATCCGTGGATTCGCGTGGTTCCCGTGGAAGTACGGGAATAAAATATAGCCTGTGTTTCTCGCTAATAAAGTATCTTTCGATTTGAAAGAATTTTACAAATCTATTCAGTAATTTTGAGGCAATTCTTTACAAACATACTTACATATAAATCTTTTCTCTTTATAATATTAATATAGATAGAAAACTCTGTCTGTCTGTCTGCAGCCTAAATCACTGATGAAGGTATAATTTGGGAGGTGTGTTCATGATAGCATGTACGTATACACACACCAAGAAAGGGTTTTACAAAATTCCACCACTATTTTTTACCTTTATTTATATACACAGCAAGAAAATTTAAAGAAAGAAAGAAAGAATGATAATCCGGACAAAAGAAAACAGGAGGGGCAAGATGATTGGACACCTATTACGACATGACGCTTTCATCAAAAACATCATAGAAGGGAAGATAGAAGGAAGGCGTAGAAGAGGGAGACCAAGGATTAGTTATATACAACAGATGAAGGAAAAAGTCAACGTCATGTCGTACAAGGAAGTTAAAGTGTTGGCGGACAATAGAGAGGGTTGGCGATTGCTTCACCGACAAGAGCCTAGCTCTTAAATTAATGATGATGATATACACAGCATTATACTACTAACGCCAGGTTCGGAAGGTTGCTTTTACTGAGAAGAACCTGGCAAGGAACTCTTACTCTTCAAAAAAAAGTTGTTTTACAATTTTGAGTAACACAATATAAATCATAAAAAAATATAAGCCCATGGACACAGTTCCAGTGCACAAAAGTCGATATACAAAATATAAAAACTAAAAGTAGGTACTAGGTATAATTTTGTTGCTTGACCAGCCCCCACAAGCAGCAACAAGTATGACGAGAATGCCAGCCATCGCCCTCCTCAACCATTATAGAGGGAAGTGAGGGTTTTTACGTGAAGAATCCGTCATACACAACCGTCCAATAACACTAATTAAGAGTAATATATACAATATCCATTCATTCGTTCCCCTCACAATACTCCAGGCATACTGACATTATCGTCTGCCATTCATCCGCTCCACATCACAATCAGGGTTGGAGACCAAGAGAGCGTTGAGAGCGGAGAGAGTGCGGGGGACTGGGGAGTGAGCGCGCGCCACTGTGCGACTTGTACCCACTGCAAATAAACTGTGTCTCCGGTATGTAGTTGTTAGGAACAAATATCCTGGACAACTCTTCATGCAGCTCCGGAGCATCTGATTTTCCATATAGGACCTTGCACCTTGTGATATGAAGCATTCCTATAAAATTGTATTTCCTTCACCATGTCTCGTAGCGTGTCTCTGTGTGGATGACTCGTGCCAAGGCTTTCATTTTAATATCGTCCACGTGTTCCGGATTACGTAATACAAATATAGCGTAAACGTTTTTCGTTAAAATATATCAAAGGGCTTTTCGCAGTATACAAAGTCACTTTGAGGCAGTGAATTAATTTCCCGGTAAAGCTTCTTGAAAACCTGGCTTAGTGGCATGGCTTCGAAGTTACGAGCGTTCAAAATGTGTTTAAAAATATTTTTTGATAATTTTGCCCTGCGGTTTCACTCGCGTAGACTTGGTTGCATGCCTTTATTCGCGAAACAATTTCTTTATAAATAAGAGCCAATCTTACTCCTGGAAACAGCTCTCTGCCAGTGAAAGTACAGCCATTTCAGAGATTAGCTGGAATAAACAGACAGACAAACATACAGATTTTTTTTTTATATATTGTTTATCAATGTCAGTATATACTTTCATATACATTTAGTGAAAAGCTGTCAATTTGGAATTACGAACAGACACTTCCACTTTATATATGTATGTAGGCTTAGATATATATGCAAACGGAATTCAATTAATTTTTTTAATTTAGCCGTTTAGGAGATTAGCCGAATCAAGCAGACAGATAAAAAATCTAAAACTTGGTAATTTTATGTCAGTACACTTTATACTTACTTTCATACGCATTTAGTGAAAAGCTATTAATTTTATAGATGTATAGATAAAGGTTTTGAAATTAAGAACTAGCGTCAGTTGGGAACAGGTGATCACTCAAAGCACTCGGCCACCACGGTCTTTAGAACAAAACATCTATTATTGGAGACGAACCTACCTCCACGTGCCGATGTAATTGGTGCATTCTAACGGTCAGCTCCGGATGCGTTTGACCTATTGCTCCCGATACAAACCGGTATGTATTTACAACGATTGATCTATCACTGCCCTGCGGCTTTATACGACTGATTTGTTGTCCGTCTTGTCAAGATAATGGCTTTTAACATATAGATTTTTTTTAACATACATATGCTCACGCCTGTATTCCCCGAAGGTGTAAGCAGAGGTGTTGTAATCACAACTTTTCACCGAAGATGATTAAGTGCCAACGTGACAGATGGTGAGTTCATCGTCGTCTCAGACACTTTACATACGTCATTGAATTACTTCTCAGAAATATGCAGGTTACCCCACGATGTTTTCCTTCGCCGTGTTCCAATCCACTTAATCATATTCGGTGAAATGTGGGTGATGTTGTTACAACACCTCTGCTTACCCCTTCGGGGACCCTTCTGGGGTGAAGAGAGCATATTTATATGAAATATTTGTTTGTTTGTAAACTCAAAAACTCCTGAACCGATTTTTTCTTTCAGCGATAGAAAGCAACATACAACTACATTATCAGCGAATGGAATAAGCTATATTGTTAATGGATGATAATTAGTGATTAGTAAAAACACGCGAGTGAAGTAGCAGACGAACGTTAGTTAAAAATAAGGAGGTAACAACCGCTGGTACTTACACAAAAATAAGTAAAAATACATAAAAATATTAATATTAATTTAAAAACTGATCTTATACGATTAATGCATATTCACGCTTGAAATCATTTAGGAATAAATTATAGATCTAGATTCTAGATCATATGCAAAATCATCGCTCCTTGCTTTCGATGTAAATGTTAATTCGAAGGCAACTTAACTTAACTAGTATCACAAAATGAATATGATATTTCATTCCTATTCCCAGGACTTGAAGAAAATTTTAAGTTTATATCCTAAACCAAAAACTTACGTGCAGTGATTTCACACCACGTGCTTTATGGTGAAGGAAAACATGGTGTAGAAACCTGCATAATTTAAACTTATTTACACCTGGTACTGACACGCCTGTATTCCTCGAAGGGGTAAGTGTAATAACAGGTGTTGTAATAACAACACCCACTTTTCATCGAAGATGATTAAGTGCCAACGTGACAGAGGGAGAGTCCGTCGCCGTCTCAGGCACCATACATACGTCTTTAAATTACTTCTCAGACATATGCAGGTTTCCTCACGTAAAGCACGTGGTGTGAAATCACTGCATTTATGTTTGTTTTTAATAAAAACTGATTGTTACCGGCCCCGCTGCGATTAGAACTTGCGTAGCTTGCCTAGCTCTTTGTAATATTCGTATAGAAGTATAGATTGTTAAAAGTCTAATTGAATGAAGATTGAGTTTCAATTTCAGTTACCGGTTATATTTCATTAGTTAATGACTAAAATAGAATTTAATGTCACAAATGAAGACAATAATTTAATCATTAAATTCGAAGCAAACGCGGAAAATAAAACCGTTAAAATGTTTCAAAAATTCCGTCCAATTTCTCATTTTGTGTCAGATTGTATTACTACCAACGCCGAGCTTATTCACTTAACACTGAGGCGCTCTCGGACCAAATAAATGTATGTGACGTTTTTAGAGTAGACTAGTTGTGACCCGCAGTTTCACCCGCGTAGACTTAAGGTCATACATATTTTCTTAGTTAAAAGTAGCTGAAGTACTGTTAAACGTAGAATACCCTACGCCGAGTTAGTGTAACTATTTCTCACAAGATGGCGTTATATATTTTTAGATCGCGCTGTCGAAAGTCTCTTTTCATAACGTATATAGCACACACATTTCCTTACGTAGTGTGGAATCAATAAATACCAGGAAGTTACGGTGTTTCATTCAACCAACCAAGGTCTGCTCCGACTGATCCTGGCTCCCAGGCCTAATTTGACACACAAGTACTCTTTGTATCATTAGCTGTCCGCCAGCGCAAGTCCCGTTAATATAGGCCCAGCCGTTTCGGAGATTAGCCGGAACAAACATTTGAGAGACCCTTCTTCGATAGTGTGACCTTACGTACTCTAAGTACGTTTCTTTTATCTATCTGTACCAATTGGAGCGTGAAGAATCCTAACTAATATTATAAACGGGAAATGTGACTTTTTCACGCAAAATCTACAGGAGCCGTAGACAGTATCCTCAGGCTTCACTTAGGTATAGAAAATCTATGCGAATGACATGAGCCATTTTTTTTTCAACTACAAACAACTGCATACAAAAGCCTTCCAGATGGCAAAAAAAAATTGTTTTTTTTTCAAGTCGGGTGCTAAGTTCACATAGTTTAATTTATGTCATATCCATACATTTTTTATCAAATCAAATCAAAAAGTTTTACTCAACATAAGGGTCACTTGGAGCACTCATTATTCGTCATTTCTCTTACGATAACTTATGTTAATTTACTACCGTTTACAAATGTAAGCCTCTCAGAAGAACAAACGGTGAAACAAACTACCTGGCTTGTTTTATCAAAGTCAAAGTCAAAAATATCTTTATTCGATTAGACTTTTTACAAAGTACTTTCAAATCGTCAGAATGACATAATAATACAGGATTATACATGCTACCGCCAGGTTCGGAAGGTTGCTTTTACTGAGAAGAACCTGGCAAGAAACTCAATAATTACTCTTTTCAAAAATATTTCAATTTAAAGAATACAAAATAAATAATTTAAGAAACATAAGCTCATGGACAAAGTTCCAATGCACAAATGTCGATAAAAATTAACGGAACTCAAAATCTAGTACATCTACTTATAAATGCGTATGCATATATCGCTTCTATTAGCGAAAGTTTGAGAGAATGTTACTTTATCTAGGCCTACTGTATGGATTTTAATGAAACTATAGACTAATATATATGTATTAGCACATTCTTCAGAATAACACATAGGCATTTATATAAAGGTGCTAGCTGTGCCCTGCGGTCACCCTAAATGTTTAACAAACAAACGGACAGACAGACGGACAAAAGAAATATAAATAGGATTATGTATGTCAGTACTTTATATACTTTCATTTGCACTTAGCAAATAACTCATTAGGTACCAATTCTTTGCGGTTTTATACTCGTGATAATTTCACAACGAAATGTCCGATTGGAATAAAACAAATAGTATTTTACTTAATCATAAATGCCCTTGATAACATAATGATTAATTTGAATAAGGATTAATATTACGATACACATTTATCGTAGTTTCTTTATTCATACGATTTAATATTTTTATGAACATAAAAGTCATTATTGTGACTAAACTATGATAGTTAGATATGTGCTCTCGCGGACTTTTTTGTAGATCTTAATATGACCTACAAACCCATAGTACATCATTTTGTTCTGTTGTCAATAGTTTTTGCAGCGCACGCATAAATAGGTTTTCGATTTTACACCTTGGGTTACAAAATTGCTATTTTCTTACGGATACATATTTTTTTGAAAATAAATATAACCTATAAGCTTCCTCGATAAATGGACTATCCAACACTGATCGAATTTTTGTCATCGGACTAGTAGTTCCTGAGATTAGCGCGTTCAAACAAACAAACTCTGCAGCTTTATAATAAAGCTGCCAGAAGCTAGTACTCAATACAACGGACAGGAATAACTCTCTCTTCACTCTGCCTACTCTACTGATGTCTATCTCTGTTAATGTATGTATGTAATAGAACTCCGATTAGTCGGTTCTTTCACAATAGACCTTGACACAATTGTATTAGGAGTTGCAATGCGTCCTACACATTGATACCTGAAATGGATAACCAATCAATTAGATAATTATCAATATGCAAAGATGAATATTCTTTATTGAATTAATGCTAAGCTTCTCCAACATGCTAATGCATTAACACACATGTCATGTTGAGTCATAGATTAATTGGAATCTAACTAAAACTGTAGTTTGATATCAAGTTTTCTAAGGTTTTGTACAGGGGTAAGCATTAACAATAAGTAGATAGGTTAAGTACATACCAATATGGTGCGGCCATACGTATCTCGTATGGCAGAGGAACGAGTGGCGAAGCGCATCTTCTACTCGGAATTGGAAGAGGGTAAGCGGAATCATGGCGGTCCCCTCCTTCGATACAAGGATGTCCAAAAGCGACACATGAAGAGATGCAACATAGAGCCTTCTCAATGGGAACGTTTGGCAGCACGACGGCCAGATTGGCGCATAGTGAACAGCCAAGTCCGCGAGTTCGAGGTTCAGCGTAAAGCTGACCTGGATACCAAACGCGATCAACTAAAGGAGCGACCACCTGCTGCCATAACATACAATTATGAGAACGGCATACTTACGTGCACTAGTGTGCACGGAGCTTCACTGCGAAGATGGGCTACATAAGCCATCTTCGAGCGCATCAGCGCTATTTATCCGACTAGGGGTCAAAGTGGTCGCCATGGCCGAAATAGGTCGGAACAATATCATGGTGCGGCGTAGGTATATACCGTTTTGGGATAGACACACACTCACACACGTGCACACACACACACACGCACGACACGAGTGTATTCAATCATCACATAAATATTTTGGTTATTGAGATGTGTTAAGCTCTGCTTATTTGCTTATATGGAATGCACGCCCCTGGTAGAGACTAGTAGCGCTTGCGATTATTGGAAAGATACAAAATGTCGTCGAATAGAGTATTGGTATTCCGTTCGTTATACGAAACGTTTGTGCATCTATTCATTCGGTTGTTTTCTCCATACAAATTCGTAGACAACATACCCCTTTGACAGTTGATAGCGGTATCTATTCTATGCGTTTGATCGTTGATTTGACGAACGTTAGCGATGAATCGTGATCGATTGGAGACAGAGAGTCATTCAACGATTTATTAGGTAATTTGTCTGCCTGCTGAACGGAATCTCGAGATCGCAGACAAATAATGACGCTCACGCCATCCCAGAAGTGTCCTCGAAGGGGTAAGCAAAGGTGTTGTAACAAAACCACCAACATTTCACTGAATGTAATTAAGTTTCAACGTGACAGAGGATGAGTCCATCGCCGTCTCAGGCACTGTACATACGTCTTTGAATTACTTCTCAGACATATTGCAGGTTTCCTCACGATGTCTTCCTTGTAAAGCACGTGGTGTGAAATCACTGTATATAAGTTTTTTTAGATAAGCTCACTTAACATAACAAAACAAAAATAATACTTAGAATCGGCTCTAGTTATGACTCCAAAAAGGTTAATAACATAACGAACTTCTGAAATTCTTAGCAGCAATGGACAATCCAACTCCATCTAGAATACTAATCAAAATGCCACAGGCCCAAAGTTATGGACTTCCCTGAACAATACTTTTACATTACTTTAATCAGAGATGCAGATGGGCACTGCCCTACTTTCATTTTATATTATGGCAATAAAAAATAATAAGGATCACTAAAAGCAATTTCTCTTCTTAAGTTTTTAATATATCCAGAGAATAAATTGCATAAAAAACGCCGTATGTCACAGCGGTACAGTCGACGAGGAAAATTGAGAGCAGTTTTGACGGGACCCCAAAGAATGACAACGATTGTTCCAAACGGTAAAGTTAAAGGCTGAAGCGGATTAATATATGCATCTAAATATATATAACTCAAAGGTGACTGACTGACTGACATCACTGATCAACGCACAGGCCAAACCACTGGACCGGGCTGAAATTTGGCATGCAGGTAGATGTTATGACGTAGGCATCCGCTAAGAAAAGGATTTTGACTGTCTTTGAACATTGTCAATTTTAAACCGATCGGGCTGAGACAAGTTTACGCGGGTGACACCGCGGAGCACAGCTAGTCTATACAGATAAATAAAATTGAGGTGTCTGTTTGTACTCCTAAAATAACAGCACTATTACTTAATGCATATGAAAGTATACACAGTACTTACATAGAAAAACCAATTTTTCTCTGTCCGTCTGTTTCCGACACGCCATCCCAGAAGAGTCCCCGAAGGGGTGTTACAGAGGTGTTGTAACAACAACACGCACATTTCACCGAATATAGTTAAGTGTCAACGTGACAGAAGGTGAGTCCATCGCCGTCTCAGGCACTATACATACGTCTCACGGTGTTTGCCTTCACCGTAAGGCACGTGGTATGAAATCACTGCACATAATTTGTTCATTAATTGTGCAGGCTCCACTGGGATCCGAACTTGCATCGCTTACGTAGCAGGCGACTACTCAAACCCCAAGGCCACCACGGCTCTTTTTAAATCCAAACACGCCAATATCTTAAGACTTGCATCTCGTATTTAATTGTTCATTTCGCGTTACATTTACTGTTATTAACTGTATCGAACTTGTTACAGTTTGGATGGCCGGTTCTTAATTACCATCGCAACAGCCTCCGATTGCGGTATCACCGTTTTTTTTTAAACTGAATACGAGTTTTAATGTCCGTGTTTGCTTAAAGGTTAGTTGTGTTGTTTATAAACAACACATACCTATTTAGATACATAATTCACGAATCGAATCCCAGCGGGGCCTGTGCCAATGAGTTTTGCTTAAACTTATGTACAATGATTTCATACCACGTGCTTTACGGTGAAGGAAAACATCATGTGGAATCTGCATATGTCTGAGAAGTCAAAGACGTATGTATAGTGCCTGATACGGTGATAGACTCACCATCTGTCACGTTGTCACTTAATCATCTTCGGTGAGAAGTGGGTGTTGTGATAACAACACCTCTGCCCACCCCTTCGGGAAATACAGGAGTGAGCATATGTATGTATTTATATTTTGTAATAAGGAATTTTCCCATGTTCAAATTTTAAAATTGGATGCATGGAATAGTGTCTTGAGTAAACAATGTTCCTTATTTAAAATTCCAGGTGTCCTTATACATCATGTCTCAGAATTGCAAGTCAACGTACCCGGCGGCGACGGCGCGGGATGCAAACAACAACGTGCTGTATCACGGCACCGGCACACAGGGGTACGGGGGCAGGAGCTACGCACCTCCCACTGTTACCAGCAATAACTATCAGGTAATAATTGCCATTATAGAAAATCATACTATAAATGAGACCGTCACGAGCTATGAATTGAATCCGCAATACTCATTTTATGAGCCTATCTCTGTCTGTCTGTATGGCACCGACCTGTAAATCGAGTGATGAGGGGGTTAGCGAGTGATCATGCTCATCCCCAGCAAAGACAAGATCTTCCAGCCAGGCGGTTTTCATGCCTGGGGAACCGCGGCTACAACTGTTCTAGTTGGAATCTTGTATATATACTGCAATACACTCGAAAACTCTTATTGCGCGATTTAGGTTCTCGCGTATTTGTACTCAAACTTCGCATTTGTTAGCGAGTAGCGCCATCTATGTAGCGAATGGACGCTGCTACATCGGTTTTCAAGTTGTGTGATAATTTGCAGGTAATACTGAGTTAGGAAGAGTTCTCCCGAGATCATCTTGAAAAACAATTGGCATAAGCCCATCGGCAATTCTATATACCTTTCTGCTAGCTACCAACACAATAAATTATACACTTAAGCAACCACTTTACTGGTTCTATGAAGCATAACATCCTTCGTGAATACATTGAACGCTACAGACAGACATGTTGCAAGAAATGGTGGAAAATACGATTTACAAGTTATATTTTTTGGTAGTGTACTTCCAGAAAATCCTGCATTCATAACTGACTGGTAATCACACCACGAACTCCACGAAGTAAGAAAAATTAGGGAAAATCAAATCAATGCTCTTTGGTTTTTTACCACAAGCTACCATTCGTATCTTTAAAGGCACCATCAAAATATATGATAATATAGGCCGTCATGAGCTATGAGCGCTTTTACCTTTAATAGAGTCATTTTATGCGTAAATTAAAATCTACAAGAGAGCCGTGGTGGCCTTGAGGTTCGAGCAGTCGCCTGCTACGCAAGCGACGCAAGTTCGAATCCCTAGCGGAGCCTGTATCAATGAGTTTTTCTAAAAAACTTATATACAGTGATTTCACACCACGTGCTTTACGGTGAAGGAAAACATCGTGAGGAAACCTGCATATTTCTGACAAGTAATTCAATTACGTATATAAAGTGTCTGAGACGGCGATGGACTCACCATCTGTTACGCTAGCACTTAACTATCTTCGGTGAAAAGTGGGTGTTGTGATTACAGCACCTCTGCCTACCCCTTCTGGGAATACAGGCGTGAGTATATGTATGTATGTAGTATATTACGTATATTACTTGAGGACACAGACGCAATTATACGATCGTTATGGAAATCATGATTTTTGTGAGCATTTAATATGATGATGACGGTTATCAAATTTATAAACTAAGATGCTCTTCATCCGTTACTCTCTTGAGTTTAGAAAGTTTAACACTTAAATGTAATTACATAAAAGGAATCGCGAACGATCTGATCTCTCGCAACATTGTAAAAGTTGTTTAAAGATGGTAATTATAAAAATGTGGAGCAACAATCCGATGCAGCGACGCTCTTAAGGCGACGTTACTGGGTTATGATCAGTTTTTCGAATACTCTGATTAATATTAATGAAAACTAAATAAATTTGTGATGATAATTCGTGTATGTACATAAAGTACAATCACTCCCTGGCCTTATCCCATACATTGTTGGGGTCGGCACTTGATTCAACCCGATGTGGCTGATCACCTGATTTTTATACGAAGCGACTGCCATCTGACCTTCGCAACCCCTTTTACGAGGAAAATCTGTGATCTGAGTTAAACCAGTTGTCAGACTATTTTAGGCCTCCGACTGACTGACGGCTTAACGTGCTCTCCGAGGTACGTGGGGAACTCGGGCGGTCATCCATCCAATTACTGGCTAGGGCTAGGGTTGCTTAAATTCGCTGATCGAATGATATGCGCAATAGCAACTGTGCCACGAGCTCCTCCCACGTTTAACATCTATACAGATAAAATTTAAGTGTCTGTTTGTAATTCCATAATAACAGCTTTTCACTAAATGCATATGAAAGTATATACGGTACTGAGTTAAAAAACAATTTTTCCCTTGTTCTTTGTAAAATATTATTCGTACAAAACCGGGTAATTTAGGAAGAAATTTTCATTCTTTGTACATTACTAGTTCTGTACAAAGAATTCAATATTCTTCCCACATTACCTGGTTTTGTACGAAGAAATTCCTGTTCTTACTACAAAACTATGGAGGTTCTCCGAGCCGAGCAGTTTTCCAACTACATAACTGTAGTATGTATTTTTATTTTGGTTTATCATCATTTCATAAACATCTTTTTAAACATTATCAAGTACTTATGTATTTATCAATCGGTAGTTTTCCAAACGTTTTATAAATTAATATTATACAAAACATGAAAATATTTTAAATGTAAAAGATGAACACTCATTAAGAAGGCTGGCATCCAAGTCATACTTGTGACCAGGTGCTGCTTGTGGGGGCTGGTCATCTCAAACTACGCATTTAGTTATAAGTAAATGTACTAGATTTTTAGTTATGTTAATTTTTATCGACATTTGTTCATTGGAACATTGTCCATGAGCTTACGTTTCTTAAATTATTTATTTTGTATTCTTTAAATTGTATAATATTTTTGAAAAGAGTAAGTACTGAGTTTCTTGCCAGGTTCTTCTCAGTAAAAGCAACCTTCCGAACCTGGCGGTAGCATGTATAATTATGTCATTCTGACGATTTGAAAGTACTTTGTAAAAAGTCTAATCGAATAAAGATACTTTTGACTTTGACTTTGACTTTGAAGTTGGATACACTGTTCAGAGAACCTCCATGGTTTTGTAGTAAGAACAGTATTTTTTCGTACAAAACCGAGTAATGTAGGAAGAATATTTGTATTCTTTGTACATAACTGCCTGCGTAACTAGTAATGTACGAAGAACAAGGGCAAATTGTCAATATTATTCTCTGTCTGTCTGTCCGTCGTCACTCATGGAAGAATTAAAAGAGGTCATAATATATTTAATGAGTTTAAGTAATGCTTCCTAATTCACGTCCCCATCAAAACCCAAGCTAGAGTGTGGTATAAATATTATAGTTGATGGTTTAACAGGCAATAATATCGCATCATTAACGCGAAACGAACATGTCATTAGTGAAGTAATTCCAAGACAATTTAGTTAATATTGTTCGCTTGATATTTCGCATAATAATCTAAGGAACGTATCATCATAAACCTACTTTCGCATACGAACATAAATGTATTTTACTGGGTAATTTTGAATGGCATTTTAAAGTAATGAGCGATGTTAACAGGAATTTTATTGAGGATTTAATGGTAAATGGTGTTAGAAATAAGTATCTAGTAGGACGGGAGATTAGATGTCTTGCTTTCAAAAGTATCAAACTAATTTCTGTACCCTATCATTTTAAGAACGTACTCAACATTTCAGCAAAATCGGTTCAACAGCTTAGCTGTGACAGCGTATTGACACAAGGACGCCTGTCTAATCTTAGAATGAGTATGTTGTATTATAGCAAAATTTGTAAATGCTCTCCTTATCTGACAACCGACGTGACAGTTCTCCCATTTATAATCAACAAGCGACCCACCCTCACTATGTTCCTGTTACTGTTCGGACCTCAGGGTTAGAGCAGTCGCCTGCTACGCAAGCGACGCAAGTTCGAATCCCAGCGGGGCCTGTAACATGAGTTTTTCTAAAAAACTTATGTACAGTGATTTCACACCACGTGCTTTACGGCGAAGGAAAACATCGTGAGGAAACCTGCATATTTCTGAGAAGTAATTCAATGACGTATGTAAAGTGTCTGAGACGGCGATGGACTCACCATCTGTCACGTTGGTACTTAATCATCTTCGGTGAAAAGCAAGTGCTGTTATTCCAACACCTCTGCCTACCCCCTCCGGGAATACAGGCGTGGACATATACCCTGCACTGTGTCGTCCCCCGATATCGTCACGACAAGCTATCGGACACGATATCGTTGACTACAACGACACAGCATTCAGTAGTGATTGCATCAAACCACTATGACGATATCGTGTCGATGCCGATGTCGTCCAAAATTAATGCCCATTGGCGACTTCAATTACTATTTAAAGACGAAGAAGACATCCAAAGGTATATGTATAGTGTCTGAGACGGCGATGGACTCATCCTCTGTCACGTTGGCACTTAATCATATTCGGTGAAATGTGGCTGTTGTTGCTTCGGGGATCCTTCTGGGATGACGTGAGCATATTTATTTTATTTATTTGGATACGATAACAGAGCCTTAAATACGTTCTCCGTCTTTATAAATGATATGTCGGCCTAATTGGTCGAAGCGAGTAGTTTTAATTTCGAAAACTGATCCAATTTTGCAGAACACATGTTTTCCAACATAAAAAATATTGTAATTTCAATATTCTTATTATCATAAAGTAACATTGTAAGGCCATGCTTGTTCAATGAGATCAATTTATAATTGCAACAGGGAAACGCTTTGCTCTGCAAAAATATGTCTTTGTATGACCTTTGGTTATATTTATGAATCGTGTTTTTTATCTATATTTATACAGATAAATAAATTTGATGTGTCTGTTTGTATTTCCAAATTATCAGCTCTTTACTCACACAAATGTTAACGTCTGCCTGTCTATTTGTTGCTGGTAATCTCTGAAATGGTTGGACCGATTTTACCGAAACTTTCACTGACAGGTAGCTAATGTTATATGGAGTAAATTAAGGCTATCTTTTTTAAATTAGGATTCCGTGAAAAAGTAACACATGTAATTAAGTCTACGCGGGTGAAACCGCGGGGCACAGCTATATTATTCATTCTTACAATTACAAATTGTACTATATAGTAAAGACAACGGATATAGTAAAATATACAATAAATAGCTTTGAATACTAAAATTACATAATTAAATACATTAAGTATATGTTTATAAAATATGTACCCAAATTTATTTAATTCTTAAACGCAATGACACCCATATGTCTCGATACAAACATACATATGTTCACGCCTTTATTCCCCGAAGGGGTAGGCAGAGGTGTTGTAATCACAACAACCACTTTTCACCGAAGATGATTAAGTGCCAACGTGGCAGATGGTGAGTCTATCGCCGTCTCAGGGTCTATACATACGTCTCTGAATGACTTCTCTGAAATATGCAGGTATCGTCACGATGTTTTCCTTCACCGTAAAGCACGTAGTGTTAATCACTGCACATAAGCTTAGATTATTTTTTAGAAAATCTCATTGGTACAGGCCCCACTGGGATTTGAACTAGCGTCGCTTGCGTAGCAGGCGACTCAAACCTCAAGACCACCATGGCTCTCTATCAGCGACGTATATAGACATATACGATAGAGAGCCGATAACCTTTGAAATTCGTTACTTAAACGCAAGCGAAGATGCAGGCGCAAGCTAGTTCACAACATTAACGGTTCTTTTAGGTGTAAAACCGCGGGCGTAGCTAGTATACAATGTATTATGGAGGATACTATATCCATATAAACACGTCACGTCTACCCATAATCCCGGGGAGTTATCCCTTTATGCAGAATCACGTTCGAGCTCGAGTTCATTTTTCACTTTTCATATGGTTTAGCGATCTTTTGTTGCCATTGGAAAAGGGGTTTATTTGGGTTATTTTTGCTCTTTCATATTGTTTATAAATGCATATTTTTAATTTAGGATTTCACCCGCGTTATCTTTACTAAAAATACACCAATATATCTCAGGTTTCATTCCCCATGTCCAGGGGCGTGCATTCCATATAAGCAGATAAAGTCAAAAAGTCAAAAGTATCTTTATTCGATTAGACCTTTACAAAGCACTTTCAAATCGTCAGAATGACACAATTATACAGGATTATAAATGCTACCGCCAGGTTCGGAAGGTTGCTTTTACTGAGAAGAACCTGGCAAGAAACTCAGTAATTACTCTTTTCAAAAATATTATACAATTTAAAGAATACAAAAATAAATAATTTAAAAAACGTAAGCTCATGGACAATGTTCCAATGCACAAATGTCGATAAAAATTTACATAACAAAAAATCTAGTACATCTACTTATAACTAAATGCGTAGCTTGAGATGACCAGCCCCCACAAGCAGCACCTGTTCACAAGTATGACGTGAATGCCAGCCATTGACCTCCTCAACCATCATAGAGGGAAGTGGACAACCCGTCATCCAGACTCCGCCGCAAGCAAAGGCATTTTAGTGAGCTTGACAACTCAAGCCAGTCAAACAAAGATCAAAACTAATAAATATTAAGAATTGTAACATAAGTACAGTGTCCATGAGACTACTTACAATATTTATCTGGTAATACATTATTCCAAGTTTCTTTATCACATATATAATCACTAACTGTATAATAACCCTTTTTAAGTAATACAGATTTTACAGTCTCTTTAAATTTATCAAAGGGTAAATTTACAATACATGTAGGTAACTTATTATAAAAGCGTATACATTGCCCTAAAAATGATCCCTGGACTTTCTGTAAGCGGTGTGCAGGTACTACTATTTTATTTTTGTGCCTTGTGTTGACATTATGTACATCACACTTCTTTTGAAAAGAATTAATATTTTTATGTACAAGTAATAAATTTGCTAAAATATACTGCGAAGCCACTGTTAAAATTCCTATTTCTTTAATTTTTTCCTTCAAAGATGCTCTAGATCCTAAGTTATAGATTGATCTTACAGCCCTTTTCTGTAATATAAATATGGCTTCTATATCGGCAGCTTTGCCCCAAAGCAGGATGGCATACGACATAACGCTATGAAAGTAACTAAAATAAACTAAGCGTGCCGTGTCTACATCAGTGAATTGCTTTACTTTCCTAACTGCATATGCTGCTGAGCTGAGTTTCCCCGCTAGACTAGATATATGTGGGCCCCATTGAAGTTTATTATCGAGTGTTACACCTAGAAAAACTACTGACTCCACAATATCCAGTTCTTCACCATTGATCATAATTTTGGTCGGAACAGGTTTGAAGTTAGGTAAAGTAAATTTTAAGCATTTTGTTTTTTTTGCGTTCAAAACTAAGTTATTTACAGTGAACCATTTCAATACTTTGTCAAGGGCACTGTTTACATCATCATAATCCGTTTTAGCTCTGTTAACTTCAAACAGGAGTGATGTATCATCAGCGAACAGTACAATATCACAAGTATTCTGAACAAAATGCGGTAAATCATTAATGTAGATCAGAAACAGAAAAAGCCCTAGTATTGATCCCTGCGGAACGCCCATTAAAACCGGGGACCCGGAAGACTTAACGCCATTTACCTCTACTTTCTGTACCCTCTGGCTTAAATATGAATTAATTAAATCGAGTGCAGTACCTTTGACTCCATAGTGTTTTAATTTGAGCAATAATGTCTCATGATGTACGCAATCAAACGCTTTAGATAGGTCACAGAATACACCTATCATATCATGTGAATTCTCCCAAGCCCTATATACATGTCGAAGAAGTGCAACACCGGCATCAGTAGTCGACCGACCTTTGGTGAAGCCATACTGCTCATTGTGTAAAATCTTATTCATGTTGAAATGTAAAACTAACTGATTTAACATGATTTTCTCAAAAATTTTGCTAAGAGCAGGTAAAATTGAAATTGGTCTGTAGTTATTGGGATCATTAATATCACCAGCTTTAAAAAATGGTATAACTTTACTGTATTTCATCAAATCGGGAAATTTACCTAATTTAATACAATTGTTAAAAATTTCAGCTAGACTTGGAGCTATTATATCTATTATATCTTGTAATACTTTTAGTGATATATCCCACAGGTCACCCGTTCTTTTTAAATTTAAACTTTTAAATGTCTTAATCACTTCTAATGGGGTAACGGAACAAAAACAAAAGCCGGCGTCGCATTCTGACACACTTGACTTAAGAAGAGATTCGGCGTCTGAAGAAGATGAATGCAAGGAACAAGTTGTAACTACAGGAATGTTAATAAAAAAGTTATTAAACGTTTCTGCAATTTGATAAGATAAGAAGTGCTTACCATTTGTGATGACTGAATACACTCGTGTCGTGTGTGTCTGTGTATATACCAAAACGTATGTACCTACGCGCCACATTGGTATGTAATTAACCTACCTACCTACCCTACTTATTGTTTATGCCTACCCCTATGAAGATTCAATGCAAGGGGCCCATGACTACATAATCATAATAATAAAGAGGAAAGATTTGATTGTTTTTTGTTTATTTGTTTGCATTGAATAGGTTCCGAAACTACTTGACCGATTTGAGAAATTCTTTCACTGTTGGGAAGCTATACTATCTCCGGTGAACATAGGCTATATTTTATCCTCGTACTCCCACGGGAACGGGACCTACGTAGGTGAAACCGCGTGACGGCCGCTTGTCGTAAACCAAGCACTAATTCAGACTCCGGGCTGTTACTGGGATATTACAGCTCGAAAACTAAATGACACTTTGCCCTACAAAAAACCTAAAAAAAACAACGCCTTATCTATACATCTATACTTATCTATATATCTATAGATAAATAAAATTGAAGTGTCTGTTTGTAATTCCAAAATTACACCTTTTCACTAAATGCACATCACATATGAAAGTATACACAGTATTGACATACAATAACCAATTGTTTATGTTTTTCTCAGTCTGTCTGCCCGTCTGTCTATCTGTCTGTTTATTCCGGCTAATTTCCGAAACGGCTGGACCGATTTTAACGGGACTTCCAGTAGCAGATAGTTAATGTTTCCAGGAGTAACTTAGGTAGTTCGGCAGGCCACCCATGATATTAAGTATACGCGATTGAATCCGCAAATAACAGCTAGTTGCATTATAATGTAACAAAAAAATATCCTCTTACGATCTTTCATTCAGATGGATCTAGGGATGAAATAAATATTTTATTCTTGATACGATACCATTTATAACCCTCATCATAGTGGGAAAATAAATTGATGAATTCGATTTATATTCAATTTACCCTGCATACAAATGGTAGGGAATAAATAGTCCCGATTTACCCATATTGTCCTGTATTATCGACACTTAAAGGTACAGATATATACATACATATGCTCACGACTGTATTCCCCGAAGGGGTAGGCAGAGGTGTTGTAATAACAACACCCACTTTTCACCGAAGATGATTAAGTGCCAACGTGACAGAGGGTGAGTCCATCGCCGTCTCAGACACATTACATACGTCATTGAATTACTTCTCAGAAATATGCGAATATAGACCAAGGATCTTACTAAAAATTTAAAATTTCTTACAAAGCGTAGCTAATTTGGCAACCTTTACAGATAAAAAATCTGACCACTGGTTTAACACAGATTTTCCACCTTAAAGGGGTTGCGAAGGTCAGATGGCAGTCGCTTCGTATAAAAATCAAGTGATCAGCCACATCGGGTTGAATCAAGTGCCGACCCCAACAATGTATGGGATAAGGCCATATGAGTCTTCTACTCAAATGAATTTTCAAGCAGTTCTGTAAATAACTCAGTTTGGTGAAAATTGTGATTTGGTATTTTTAACATAACTTGATGATAGTATAACTGGCCTTATATTAGAGTTGATATTATGTAATAGGTATCATTAGATTCATAAAATTGTCACACTACCGCATTAGATTTTAAATCTGTAATGGTAGATGTGAGGTTTGTAAATAATAATTAGGAACGTAAATGATAGTTCAGTTAAAGTTACTCCCAATTTATTCACAACAGGGTAAAAGCAAAATATAACACGGCAATCTGTGCTCCAATGCCAAATGCAGCTGATCAGTAACTAGTTACCAATAACTAATCTATACTAATGAACAAATTTGATCGATTTCCAGCAAATGACAGCGAAAGTACTCTTTGGTAGCGTGTCTTCGATCAATGACCTCAAACGACAAGAGAAGACCGAGCGCGACACGCGGCGGACACACTAGTGGCATCTAGCGACAGGTGAGCGCAACTTTTAGACAGCTGTGAAGTTTAAAATCAACTATGGATAATTTATAGTAGTACGGAAACATATTAATAGATGGCGCTTTTCATAACTTTGTTAACAAAGTAACAAACATGTAAACTAGCTTATGTCTGTGACTTCGTCTGCATGGGGCATTTACTTTGAACTAACAATAACATGCAATTGATCGATGCGATGCCTTTATCGATATATGGGCTACCTAACACTGAAATATTTTTAAACTGTACCAATAATTTCTGTCCGTTCAAGCAAACAAACAGACTCTCAAGCTTTATATATTAGTATAGACTAGCTATGACTTAATTTGATTGCTTGTCCGCGGAACCCCTCATGTTTTTTTTATATAATTGGCCTATGTTAATCCTTGTAACATTATACTACCAGCGAAAGTCCCGTTAAAATCGGTCCAGCCGTTTCGGAGATTAGCCGACAAACAGTCGAACAGTCAGGGATAGAACATTTTTGAAAATTGGTTTTTCTATGTACCGTCTATACTTCCATATGCATTTAGTCAAAGGGTGTAATTTTGGAATTACAAACAGACACTTAAAACTTATTTATCTGTAGTATGTATAGATAGATCGTCTGATGGCGTAGTGGTCCCGATGGTAAGCGGTTACTTGTGTTGGTTAGAAGTGCTTACAGTTTCCAATATTTTTTACATACATATGCGCACGCCTGTATTCCCCGAAGGGGTAGGCAGAGGTGTTGTAATAACTACACCCACTTTTCACCGAAGATGATTAAGTGCCAACATGACAGATTGTGAGTCCATCGCCGTCTCAGACACTATACATACGTCTTTGAATTACTTCTCAGACATATGCAGGTTTCCTCACGATGTTTTCCTTCACCGTAAAGCACGTGGTGTGAAAATCACTGTACATAAGTTTTTTAGAAAAACTCATTGGTACAGGCCCCGCTGGGATTCGAACTGCTCTAACCCCAAGGCCACCACGGCTATAATATAATATATTTTTTTTACTTTGACATAATTATTTAAATCCTTGAAAATTTTCATTTCAGGATGTAATCATGTGATATGAAGAACATAATCGAAGCTAAGGAGTGATCTCGGACGACAGAGTAAATGTCTAATGTAATGAATAGATTATATTTTATATTTTTTACACTATGATATTTTTATTATTAGATTTTATGAAAAAAGTATGTACTCACATTGAACGTTAAGTTTTATTCAACAAATAAGTGTTGCCAGGAAATATTATAATAATTTTGTCGTCTGGTAATTGGTGGTCTGAGAACTGAGGTAAAAATATCATTATTATTTAATGTCAAACAAATCTTTACATATCATTATCAAAATGTCTTAAAATAAGAGATAGGTTGAATCCAAAAAAATCCTCCACATATTTTTAACAATTTACAATTTTTCTCAACAATCACTTGACATTGGCGGAATAGTTTTACTTAAGCTCATCGCCATTAAATAAATAAAGGAAAGGAAAGGAAATGCAAAATGGCTTGTACGAAATTACCCTTAGTTCAAAATAACTGCGTAAAATGAGCTTAACGATAAAACTTTGAACTTATATCATTCCAATGTAATTAATCTTTCGAATGTCGTTGTAATCACATCCCAATAGAATTTTGAACAAAATTTTGAACCTAATTTATCTATATAATGCTAGCGGACGTCACACGGTTTAACTCGCATAGTTCCCGTTCCCGTGGGAGTACGGGGATAAAATATAGCCTATGTTACTTGCTGATGATGTAGCTATCCATTGCTGAAAGAATTTTACAAATCGGTCAAGAAGTTTCGGAGCCTATTCAATGCAAAAAAAACAATTATACCTTACCTCTTTACCTAATATTAGTATATGAGGTAAATTCATCGATATTCATAAGTGCCTTACCAGGGCCTAAACTGGATAAATAATTTTTATTTTCATCTGCTAGAAGTTGCCTTACCAGAGAACTAGTTAGAATGGAAAATGACAAACAAACTTTTAGACAAAATTGTTGATAATATTTCCAGTAAATTATTAATTACTCCATACATATAGTTAGGGTAAATTCGGCGCTGGAATAAGACCGTATGATTGAGGTTTTATGTTCTGGGAAAAATGGCTATATAGAGAGATGATATTTATTAATATTAATTACTAAAGATACATTGGTGACTATTGCAACAAACCTTAAAAAATATAATTCAATAACTAAAATATATTATTAAAAGGAGTCCCTGTAGGCAAGGTTCCGAAGATACTGGCAGCATTCCCCCTTTGGATAGCAAGACTGATTCCTTGTCCAAGGTAGCTGCCAGCTCTTCGGTCATGTAAAGTGTTACCCGCAACTTAAAATACTTATGCCCTTATTTGACAGGAAGGTAGCGCCGAATTTACCCCAACATATCTGTATGCATCAGAACATATGTTAATTAGTTCATCACAACACTTATCTGCGATTCGTTGTTGTCTTAGAGATTTTATTAATATGTATATAATTAGTTTTAAGATAATTACTGTATTCTTTAAATTATTAAATATATTTTTATACTTTGATGGTTAGGTACAGTAAGCAACATATAATTGAAAAGTGTTTAACCTTTGTTTCTCCCATGTGCCAAATCATTAAGACTAATTCAATTAAATTGTAGACTGTACCTAATTAGTGTCAGATCTGATCAGAAGGTCTAAAAAGGCCACTATGGGAGCATCATATTCGAACTTCAAAATATCTTTATTTGATTAGACTTCTTGCAAAGTACTTTCAAATCGTCAGAAGGACACAAAATACATTATACAGGATTATAAATGTTACCACCGGGTTCGGAAGGTCGCTTTTGTTGAGAAAAACCCGGCAAGAAACTCAACAATTACTCTTTTAAAAAAATATATATATTATACAAAGTTATTTGTTACAGTATAAAGTTATTTGTATCTCGTGAATCTCGTGAATCTCGTGAATCACGATTTATAAATACCTTATAATGTAATCGAAATATGATCGAAATGACAAAATGGTCACTTTGTGCAATTCTTATTATTAATTAATTAATATTAATGTTTCGCAATTCAACTCTTTCACACATCTACAATTATTGTAAACATTCGTGAATCATAATATGAATTACACCTAAGCGAGTATTGTGTCATTTCGATAATGAATCATATTGGATCACATTATGATTCTCCCAAAGTGGCCTTTTTAAACCTAATGGGCACCTACCGTCATCGGCTTAAGGAGCGCGTATTAAGAACTTCTGAGCTTTGACGTTTAATTTTTGTACGTCAAAGCTAAGAAGTACTGCGCGCTGCATAAACGATCATAGATAGTTGACCCCAAGGGCCTATGACTACATATTGTACCTACTTTCATGTTTGTCAATGACTATGTGACAGGTGTATATGACGTGATTGAGTGTGTCACTATCAGACAGTGGAACTATAATGCTGCCGTCCAATGTCAAAGTCAAAAAAAGTCAAAGTCTAAAATATCTTTTTCGATTAGACTTTTTACAAAGCACTTTCAAATCGTCAGAATGACATAATTTACAAGATTATACATGCTACCGCCAGGTTCGGAAGGTTGCTTTTACTGAGAAGAACCTAGCATGAAACTCAGTAATTACTCTATTCAAAAAAATCTTACATAAAAATTTTAGGAATACAAAAATAAATCGCTTAAGTTACATAAGCTCATGGACACAGTTCCAATGCAAAGATGTCGATAAAATTAACATAATTAAAAATCCGATTACTAAAAGGCATTGGCAACTGCCTTCCAAGTAGATTTCAGAAATATACTTTTTTATACCATCCAAAAATACGGCCTTGTCTCTACCTGCCAAGCTAATCACATTTTCCTATCATTTATCAAAAAACCTACATTTGAAATCTCAATTCCAAGAGTTTTTCCTCTCATCTATAATTCGTTACAATCACTTAACGGTCTTTAAGCAATCGGAGGGCAGAATGGCAATGAGAGCTTGGTAAGGCCCCTGTCAGTTGAATCATGGGATGGGTTGGATCAACTTTGGACATACATATACTCACGCCTGTATCGGTAGGCAGAGGTGTACTTATATTACACCCACATTTCGCTAGTTATTAGTCCCATGTTAAAGGGCTTATTCGAAGGTTGTACGGAGAACTTTGATAGAAACAGTGAATATATTTTATATGTTAAACGTATTACCTTATTAATAATAAAAACAATAAATTTACTTAATATGTGTATTTATTTTATTTCTTGCAGTCTAATTTAATCTATACCAGTCTATACCATAATCATCATATGCTCACGCCTGTATTCCCCGAAGGGGTATGCAGAGGTGTAGTAATCACAACACCCACTTTACACCGAAGATAATTAAGTGCCAACTTGACAGATAGTGAGTCTATCGCCGTCTCAGCCACTATACATACCTCCTTGGAATTCTCAGACATATGCAGGTTTCCTCAAGAAGTTTTCCTTCACCTTTAAGCACGTGGTGTGAAATCTCTGCACATAAGTTTTGAAAAAAACTCATTGGTACAGGCCCCGCTGGGATTCGAACTTGTGTCGCTTACGTAGCAGGTGACTGCCACCACGGCCACCACGGCTCTGTAATCTTGTAATCTGTCATTCGGAATAGATGTTTGATTTGCAAACCTATTACGAAGGTCCCAAGCGTTGCACCAGGTCATATGGTACGTGATGTGACTCTGTATACATTCGTTGCTAATGCTGACCATAACCTATTTATTTTACGATGCTATGTCACAGTATAAATATGAGCTTTACACGCAGTAAGGAGTTTAGGCGAATTTTTTAAAAATAAGGTTTGAAAATGACTTATTCAGGCCTGATAAGGCACGACGAAGATTCGACCGCTGGTTCGGAAACTAACCTGCTGAGACAAGACAGATATAAAATAATACAATATAATATAAATAATATTAAGTAGGTACTAGTACAAAATAGGTACCTACACCAAATTGGATCCAAAAATCAAATTTGTTGTTAGGTATAAATATTCACAATAGTGACATTTGCTCCATAAAGCGTGAGAGTTCTTGTAATGGCGTCAGTGAAAAACTCGCACTAGACCCTCTGTCTTTACGCCTATTTCGCATATTTTCTCGGAGACGCGCGCGATTGCGCGAGCGAGCCGTTTCAAACGATATATTCCTAGATTCCTAACTGCTTGTTAAGCGTATAATTAAACTGTGACTATGCTATTTATGAGCCGAGCCATTGTTTCTTTATAATCGTTTAAGCCACTTAACGCGAATGTGGTCCTAGATTGGTCTTCTATACAATTATTGTTTTAACCTTGGCGCATATCATTCGATCAGCGAAGTTAAGCAACCCTAACCCTAGCCAGTAATTGCATGGGTGACCACCCGAGTTCCCAGCCAGAGCACGTTAAGCCGTCGGTCCCGGTTGCCAACTTATCATTTTTAGCAATTGTTACAGGTCAGTCGGAGGCCTTAAATAGTCTGACAACTGATTTACCGGATCACAGATTTTCCTCGTTAAAGGAAGATCTTGCGAAGGTCAGATGGCAGTCGCTTGGTATAAAAATCAGGTCATCAGCCGCATCGGGTTGAATCAAGTGCCGACCCGAACAATGTCTCATACATTGTTGGGGTCGGCAGTAAGGCCAGGGACGATGATGATGAACCTATGTAGCTTTTTTTCTCCCATTAAACAGTAGATATATTAAGTCTGCTGGGAGCAGAGAACTGAAGCTAATGTCCAATATTAACTCCATCCCTTTAACGAGATTGGTCGAACAATCAGGGATGGCACGGATTGAACGCTCCTGTGTCAATATTATTATTCAATCTTCAGGGTAAAAAACACCTATGTGTGATAGATAGATAGATGAGAAGATAGTTTTTATGATTTATTTACGTCAAGTTGATATGATGGTACTTAAATCCTATGAACGCGAAAATCACAGGTGCCAATATTAGAGTTTGCCCATTACCTGCCTTATAGAGGATGGAATCCCTGTGCTAACATGGAAACATGCAGACGGAATGGTCCTACTATAAGTAGCCCAACGTCCACTACTCCCCCCCCATCCCATCATCGCCCTGACCTTATCCCATACATTGTTGGGGTCGGCACTTGATTCAACCCGATGTGGCTGATCACCTGATTTTTATACGAAGCGACTGCCATCTGACCTTCGCAACCCCTTTAACGAGGAAAATCTGTGATCTGGGTTAAACCAGTTGTCAGACTATTTAGGCCTCCGACTGACCTGTAACGATTGCCAAAGATGATAAACTGGCAACCGAGACCGACGGCTTAACGTGCTCTCCGAGACACGGAGGGAACTCGGGCGGTCAACCGATCCAATTACTGGCTAGGCATAGTAATAGCAATAGCAACTGTGCCACGAGCTCCTCTCCCCCATACAATATTAAGTAATATTGTATGTAATTATTTTTCGTATTGTAGTATTACTGGGCTGCGATCTCCGATAACGTATCCAGAGCTGCCTGCATTTTTTTATCATTTATGAAATAGGAAAAAGTCTGAAGAAAAAGTTATATAACGGTAAAATTACAAATAACAACAGTAGGTAGTGTAAAAGTATATTTTCTGCGGAACTACATTACTGATCTAACAATCGATAGGTATTCAGTAGTTCTATTTATAGACACAAACCGTTCAAGATACCTGATAAAGGCATTGATATTGAACTTTTTTTAAAAGGTAGATATGTCAAGGGACTTGAACAAATCCAGGCTCTAAAGTTGCCAGTGCCCCAAGTGTGTTTAGACACTAAATTTGTTGATACTTTATCGTAGCCTGGTTGTGGTTGAATGTCAAAGATGGCAGATCAACACGTTCCGAGCCACGCTAAAACGCAACAAGCAAAGCGTCGCTTATATTTTTTGACACATTCGAACGTCGTCAAGGTAATTGTTCGACAATAATGACAAACTGCGTGCTACACATTTAATTCGTTTGTTTTATGAACGTTTAACGTATCTATACTTTTAATATCATTGAATAAAGGTACATTTCATTGCAAAAACTCTAAATACCGCAATTAGACCTCCTATCGGCACGTAATATCGTCAATTCCAACCAATTATTATTTGTGTAGAACTAATCTCACCGCGACGGACGGACAATGGACATTTTTTATGCAATAACACTGCTCGAGGTCTTTAACCTCGTTAGGGTCATCATATTATTATGGTGGGAGACGGTAACTGTTGACTACAAATGTGCTCACGCCATACAAAACATGGTAGTCTAAATTTGTTTTTTATATCACAAATTAAATACAGCACTTCTACTTGAGCAGACTGGTATTGCTAGAGATGATGGCAAGAGACCGGACGGTATGAGATTCCATAGAAGATGGGACAGATGGCCCCTTCCCATATACCTGGAACCAACAACAGAGTTGGTGCGGCATGTGAAGCGGTTGAAAAAGCTAAAGCTTGCAAATACAGGGGTCTAGACTCTGAATACGATTTTGTCGAGACCCTTGGTCCGTGGGGTCCTAGCGCTATACGGCTTTTTAAAGGAATAACAAAAAGGTTAGTCGACATCACGGGCGACTGAAGAGCTGGCAGCTACCTCGGATAAAGAATTAGTCTTGCCATCCAAAGGGGGAATGCTGCCAGTATCTTCGGAACCTTGTCTACAGGGACTCCTTTTAATAATATATTTTAGTTATTACAATATATTTTTTAAGGTTTTCAAATTATATTCATATGCAGATAAAAGATAAATAAAATTAATACAACACTACTTATTACTTAGTGTTAAAGAAATAAAAATAAAACTAAATTATTAACAAGAGCCTTGGTGGCCTTGAGGTTTGAGCAGTCGCCTGCTACGCAAGCAACGCAAGTTCAAAACCCAGCGGGGCCTGTACCAATGAGTTTTTCTAAAAAAACCTATGTACCTAAAGTGATTTCACACCACGTGCTTTACGGTGAAGGAAAACATCGTGAGGAAACCTGCATATTTCTGAGAAGTAATTCAATGACGTATGTAAAGTGTCTGAGACGGCGATGGGCTCACCATCTGTCACGTTGGCACTTTATCATCTTCGGTGAAAAGTGGGTGTTGTTATTACAACACCTCTGCCTACCCCTTCGGGGAATACAGGCGTGAGCATATGTATGTATGTAAATTATTAACTAAAAAATAGGCAAGAATGTTTGCGTCTGATCAACCCTTGATATAGATTCTAGCATCCACCGACCTGGGGCTAGCTAACACTACATTACATAATCCCGTATTGGACAAGCCTTCTTAGGGCAAGGTTATTTTTTACCCGGGGTCCCCCATACCCCGACCCGTCTCTCCCAGTGCGGTCGGGTACCTTCTGAAGGTTTCCCCATTAAAAAAAAATTGTTTCGAGGAAAGAAATAGGTAACTTTTTTGTTTCGTTCTAGTTTGTTTCTCTCGCCGACTTTGGTCGTCATGTCATATGCCATGTACGAGTATATAAACAGGTGACGGGTCTATGCGTTATAATGTACTTATCTTATCCTTCTCAAAAGTTTAGTGGCAGCCCTATGAGGGTCCCTCAAATCGCTCATGTCCGGTATTCGTACGAGGCGTCTAATGATTTTAGCTTCAGGCGCTATGGACGCGTTGTACACCGAAGCGAACAGTTACTGATTAATATAATTCTATCCAAGTTTATTTTCTTGAGAAGCGGAATATTACGTAAACGGATTCAACTGAATGTCCCAGAAAAAAAAATTCTTAAAGAAAAATTGGAAACTGGCTTCATTCACCACTAGCTGACGTAACGCGGTTTCAATGGTTTGTATGTGTGTTTGTAACGAATTGATTTAAGAAGTGCTGGACCGTTTTTAAAAAATTCTTTCACCATTTGAATGCTACATTATCACTGATTAATATAGGCTATATTTTATCCCCGTACTCCCACGGGAACGGGAACTACGCAGGTGAAACCGCGTGACGTCCGCTCGTGATAAATATTATTGAATGCATCATTTCAACAAACACTTCTCGATTCCATTTCAAGAAACGCCAGGTCAATGCTATCGAGATCTCTACGTGCCGTTCCAAATATAACAATAAAATTGACAATATCAATTTTAAAATGACAAGACGCTGCATTTAAAAAGTTTCAAGAACGAAATAGCACCATTGGCAAGTCGATGGGCTTTATATACGCTATTAAATGAGTAATTGAGCTTTAAATCTAACTGGTCGGACAATGGCGCCGTAACGGACACTTCAGCTCAAAAAAAGGTAAAAATATGTTTGAATTAAGCTCGATTTGATTTGATGAGGCAAGGGTTCTGTAGGACGCATTTTTTGCTAGTTTGTCGGCAGCAGAAATCATGGCACGCGTTCACTGCTAACGACGCATTTGTGCAGAACAGTGAGCAAGTTTACGAAGAAGATGCAAAGTTAGCAGTGAATGTGTTCACGCTCAATAATTCTTTAATTATTATATAGTTTTATGAAGCGTCATGTAAGTATGTAATCGAAGATTGCAACCATATAAGCTAATTATAAAAAAATAGGGTGTTGCCCTTAGGGTAGGTGAAAGGAGTTTTCCTGATGTGGGCCTGATCCTGCTCCAATAAAAGGAATATCATCTAGCTAGGTGGGAGTAATGCCTGGGCGGTTTCCCCAACTGTCATTGGAAACTTCTTTTGTAGAAAACTATCACAGCGAGAATTATATTGTCATCTAAAAGATGTCACCACCATTTCTCCTTTATATATAGATTTTTTTGTTGATCACGAAACCTTACGTTTGTCATGAATCGCCATCTTTGCGGCGAACGGAGCGTTGATACATTGACATCATCATCGTCCCTGGCCTTATCCCATACATTGTTGGGGTCAACACTTGATTCAACCCGATGTGAGGGTGATCACCTGATTTTTATACGAAGCGACTGCCATCTGACCTTCGCTACCCCTTTAACAAGGAAAATCTATGATCTGGGTTAAACCAGTTGTCAGATATTTTAGGCCTCCGACTGACCTGTAACGATTGCCAAAGATAAATTGGTAACCGGGACCGACGGCTTAACGTGCTCTCCGAGGTACGGAGGGGACTCGGGCGGTCACACATCCAATTACTGGCTAGGTTTAGGGTTGCTTAACTTCGCTGATCGAATGATGCGCAATAGCAACTGTGCCATGAGCTCCTCCGTCCACCGTCCAGCGTTGATACATTGACATTGGAAAATAATAAGTTATATTTGTGGGTTTGACAAATTACGTGGCTCATATCAAGGAACTCCAAATCTCATTAGCAAAAAAATCAAATAAAAACATTCCGCGCGAACGTTAGGTGTGAAACGAGTCAAAAAAGCTCATTTCGCTGCAAAACAAGCACGCGAACCGGAGATCATCGCTCGACGCGAGGTCTTGTAACAGTACTTTGATCACCAACAGCTCTGGATGTTATGTAAGAGCAGTCAGCCCGCGCCTGGGAACAACGAGACACGCGGGATTCGTTCCAGAGTTCAAATATTACGTTTTTAACGGTTTAAGAACTCATTCAAATATTCGTATATTGAACTGTTCCTTGTGAACCGAACCGTGTTGGTGGATTGTGGAATGCATTATTTATTATGGAAGTTGTGAGGTTTGTTATTGTTTGAAAAACTATTTGTTGAATGCTCTCTGAGCTGTGTGGTTCAAGAAGTCGCCTGCAATTAATGGATTAGGTTCAATCGTTGGTCTGTATCGGCGTCTGGGTGACGGGTTGTTCATGTGAAAGCACTATATATTTCTGGTAACTCTAAGTATAATTAAAGGTAAAATACTGATGGTAGATATTGTTTCCGAAATTAAATACTAATATACGAATTTCCAACACAGCTAAAAAGGTTGTATAAAGGTCATTGTCCTCACTTAATTACATGTCTCTGTACGGAATGTTTTGAGTCACCTGCTACGATACAAGTTCCAATCCTACAAATTAAAAGATATTTAACTAAAGATATGAATTATCGCCTTTCAATCATCCTTTCGATATGTCCAAACCATCTCTACATACTTTTTTAAATTCTGGTCACCACATCATTAAAAACTAAAAGTACGTACTACTTATGAATTGTGTACTTTGAGCCGCAAGCATCAATCAGCACCTGTTCACAAGTATGAGAAAAGACCCAAGTCCCTTGTCGCGAAAAGCCTCTTCCAGATGACGTGCAACCGCATTAAAACGATGATGATAATGGTCCGTCTTATAGAAAACTAGCAGACGTCACGCGGTTTCACCCGCGTATATCCCGATCCCGTGGCAGTACGGGGATAAAATATAGCCTGTATTGCTTGCTGATGATGTATCTATCCATTGCTGAAAGAATTTTTCAAATCAGTCAAGTAGTTTCGGAGCCTGTTCAATGCATACAAAAAACAATCAAATCTTAAGCAGCCTAGTTAACATATGAACTTCACAAGCAGTTAGGAACAAACTGTTCCAAATGATACTCACACAGACGCGCGCATAAGAAAATAAGCGTAATGACACTTAGAGGTATCACGTCGTTCGCGAGTTCCTTAAATTTTTACAGAACTTCTTCACTATTTGACAGTAAATAAAAGAGTTAACTTTAAAATCAGTAACATTGACAACCCTCACGTTCAATAGGGCAAGCGAGTTTATTTAAAAAAATTGCGATTCCTTACTGCGTGTCAAGCTTATATACTAGCTGTGCCCCGCGGTTTCACACGCGTAGACTTGTCTCCCGATAGGCTTAAAATTGACAAAGTTTCATACAAACTTTCATCCCCTATTTTATCCCCTTGAGGGTAGAATTAATCAAAATCCTTTCTTAGCGGATGCCTACGTCATAACATCTACCTGCATGCCAAATTTCAGCCCGATCCGTCCAGTGGTTTAGGCTGTGCGTTGATAGATCACTATGTCAGTCAGTCAGTCACCTTTGAGTTATATATTTAGATAGACTGTGATTTAACGCTCACAACATCAAGGACGTTGAGTGTTACCAATCCTAAATAATGGAATTGTTGTATAAAAAAAATATAGGGAATAATAAAAGATCCGACTATAATATTTAACAATGCGTCCGCAATCTTCAAATTAGCGAATTGCGCTTTTTACAAAAATTTCAGCACTAATTCGCCGCACGAGTCACCAAATTCAATTAACTATTTAGCTACGACAAATCTATAAGAAGTGAACAATTATAATTATGATTTGAAACATCATGGTATTTTTAATCGATTAGTTTTTGTAATAAATTAGTACTCCATTTTGAAAAATGTTATTGCTGAAATATTTTTGCAATGTTGGGAAAGGAGTTTTTTTAAATATCAATTTGTTACTGTGCCTAAGATAATGTTACTGGCTCGCTGGTCTAGACCGTTGGCGGTTCTATTCTATCTATCTATTGGTTGCAAACGATACTGCGGAACACCAGGCCTTGGGTTCGATCCCGGGGTCGGGTAAATTCCCAGTAGCAGATTAGACGCGCCCCTATTAGATGGGTGTGCTGTGTGTATGTAAGAAATAGACCCTAAATGGCAGGACACGACGCAGGCCTCGGAGGAGAGGATGAGCTTGATGTACTGGGAGAGATTGGAAGAGGACTGCTGAGGATAGACAGTTGAAAAGGCGGTATGGAGGCCTTTACCCAGCATAATTTTGTAATTATCTTCTATTTCAGATATAAATACATCTTCGTGTCTCTAATATGGCTGTTGAACGTCGTTGCCAGCGAAGAGATTGATTCCAAACACAAAGGAAATAACACTGCTATTTGTCCTTTGTCCAAAATCATAGAAGATATATTCAAAATACGTAACCGAACAGAGAGTGGTCATCTAAAAGACAACGAACGTGCCAAATTATTACTTAATTCTATTAGAAATATAACGGGCGAGGGTGATAGTCATAATGAAGAAAGACTTGTTAATGATATTATAGCATCTATTAATAGAATCAAAAATAACATAACTAATGATACTAAAATGAATGAAGCCACAATTTTATACGATGAGAATGCTACAACTGATGATAATATTAGAAGTATATTTCAAATTAAAAGTGGCATAGAAGAGAAGAAAGATTTTGTAAAGATTCAAAATAACGCAAGTCAGAAGCACGCAGAAATGAACAAAACAATAACTGAAACAAATAAAGACACAAATAAAACAAATTATGTAGAAGTACTAACTATAGAACCCAATAACACGAGCAAAAACAACACGCTATCCCACAACAATATCATAGAAGTGTTGAAACATCTGATGCCAATGTTCAACAGTACCATAACGAAAGAACTACACAACATAACCATTATCGAGAGAAATCACAATAAAAATCATTCGTATTCAGCTACTAAAAATATTTCGACTATAGTTATTACATATTGTGATAAAGAAGATTTAACTAAACTCAATCATACAACAGACACTACTAATGTAACAGAGAAAACTCATGTAGATGACGATTATTATCTGGATGATGACGTTGAGACTGACTACTATGATGATGATAAAAAAAGTGGTGAAAAGGAAAGATTATCTGAAGCTATAGATTACGGGATAAAAAAGATAAATGAACTTTTCAACGTCGTGGAACCGAAACTGTATTCTATGGGTAAGTCTTAAGTCTTTATCTAATACCTGAACGAATCTTGCAATCTGAACTCGGAAATGACTCCAACAATTTTGTATACAGGAGTTTCAGGGGTGATAAATCGATCTAGCTAGGTTTCATTTTTAGAAATTGCGCAGTGGGAGCTGTTGCGTTGTCCTTATAATCATCATCACCAAAGGCCACTTCATCTTGATGATTGTCGCAGTAATGTTTCCTATCGTTTACTATCTTCTTTAGAGGCATCTCTTGCCACTCTCTCTCTTGAACTGTGAGGCTGTATCATTATATTCAAACCAATATCCGTGGTGTCCGTACCAATCAGTTTTTCTAAAAACCTTAAGTACTATGATGTCACACCACACAACGAGCTTTAAGGTAACACTTAAAGAAATCAAGATACGTCTCATTAGAAATAAAAAATGTCTGAAACAGTGATGGACTTATTGTCTAAGTATAGTGCCCGAGACGGCGACTTTCATGTTGTCACCTAAGGATCTTTGGTGAAAAGTGGGTGTTGTTACACCTCTCCTGAACTCTTCTAGGAAGCCTTGTATGAATGACTGAATCCCTATGTTCTCCAGGTTTCTGGTTGGACGACACAAACCCAGCTCACTACGTTGCAGCGTTCAATGCTCCTTCGGAGGACTCAGCGAAGTTTGCAAGGTACGGCCACGCTTCTCTCCAAGCTGCTGCCAGACTGAAACAGCTGAACAGGTTAGTGGAGTATCATCATAGTCATCCTGCTGCCTTCATCCCATTTTATTTGGTCCTGCGTAATTATTTACATACATACATACAATTGCTCACGCCTGTATTCCCCGAAAGGCAGGCAGAGGTGTTGTAATCACAACACCCACTTTTCACCGAAGATGATTAAGTGCCAACGTGACAGATGGTGAGTCCACCGCCGTCTCAGACACTTTACATACGTCATTGAATTACTTCTCAGAAATATGCACGTTTCCTCACGATGTTTTCCTTCACCGTAAAGCACGTGGTGTAAAATCACTGTACATAAGTTTTTTAGAAAACCTCATTGGTACAGGCCCCGCTGGGATTCGAACTTGCTCGAAACTGCTCAAACCTCAAGGCCACCGCGGCTCTTCATTGCGAAATTATTTATCTTTTGTAATGAAAATTAAATGTGACTTTAAAACCGAACAGTGGTGTTATAAAAGTTTAAGTAGATTCAGATTGCAACACGAGACGTCGATAACGTGGTTTCCAATGCAGAACATAAAATAATTCTTAGCAACAAAACCCATAGATGGACGTCAATTTGTCTCGTAACTAGACGAGCACTTTGGGTATCTGATTTGAAGTTAGAACTTTATTTATTACTAGCTAGATGCCGCAGCTTCCCCTTGACTTAGTTTCAAGCTTTATTAAATAAAGTTTAAGTTACTCCTTGTAACACCAGCTATATGCCAATGAAAACCCGGTTAAAATCTGTCCAGTTTCAGAGATTAGCCGGAATTAACACTACCGTAAGTATATACCGTATAAATTTGATGAATAACTGTAAATTTTAAATTACAAACAGACACTTACATTTGATTTATCTGTATGTATGTATCTTGTGAATATTGCTATAAAATAAAATTTCAAAGCAAATCTAAGTGATGTTACGTAAGTACGCTTTTACCATTACCATTTTACCAAGTTACCATTTCCAAATTGGACCCTACCATATCCAGGCATAAGCGATGATCGTTGAACAAGTCTAAATACTGAACCAAATGTGTTAGGAAACGCAATCTTCGTCCATACTGAAGATGTATTGCGACAGTAATGGATATAGGAATGTACATCGTGTTCCTTACTAGGAGATGTAGAGATGAACGAGAATTACGAGAAAGAAACTGGGTGACGTCTGCTAGTAATTTATAAACATGTTCGTAATAACATTTAAGTGTTATTGGTTCTGTCCTCAAAACATATTTGAAGTACTTCTCAGACATAATGCAGGTTGCCTCACGTCGTTTCCCTCATTCTTAGCTCATAAATATCACACTACCTTGTATTCAGAAATAATTATTCATAAATTATAACATAAATTCAAAATTTCACAATTCAAAAAATCTTTATTCGATTAGACTTTTTACAAAGTACTTTCAAATCGTCAGAAAGACACGATTACATAGGATTATACATGCTACCGCCAGGTTCGGAAGGTTGCTTTTACTGAGAAGAACCTGGCAAGAAACTCAGTAATTACTCTTTTAAAAAAATAATTTTACAGCTTCGAGAAATACAATATAAATCATAAAAAAAATATATAAGCCCATGGACACAGTTCCAGTGCACAAAAGTCGATATAAAAAAATAAAAACTAATTTAACTTCTATTAATTATTCAATATTATCAAATATACTGTGAACTTTAATTTTCAATTGAGTATATTTAGCCCCGGGCATGCATTTTCGATTGAATTTTATCAAAATTCGACGTAAGTATAATTTTTATGACCAATAAAATATTACTTACACACCCAAGGTTACCAAAATGTCAGTTAATTTAAATATAAGCATGCATTTTGAATCAGAACCTTGCTATTTAATACCAACCTTTCTACCGTTGTGCAAGGCGCACATATTTATTTTCAAGATGGTAAAATTAAGGGAGGGTTACATTGCCGTCTCAGATACTATACATACTCTAGTCTTTGAATTTCTTCTCAGACACAATATGCAGTATTCACTTTCACATAAAACAGTGTGTCACTCAAAATCAGTCAAATCTAACAGTGCAATTACGAACTCCCACAAAATGTGTGTTTAAATGCGTTTACACGAAAAGTATAACTAGTAATACAGTTAATTACTGATACATTTCAAATTCAGGTTTAATATCATAGGAAGTCAGGAATAAAACTTATAGTTTTAATTATGTAGTAGGGGTAAAACAGATATCCATTGGCGCTTATTATTTCTGCAATGTATTAGGCTATAGGGCTTTAGGACTTTTTGGGGGTGAAATCGTTGGCTTCAAACATAGGAATGTAGAGGATAAGGCTCAATTTCGTTTCTTTAAAACCGACACTCGACGAAGAGTGCGACGCTGAGAAACCTTAGTGAAGCGGCTGGACCGCAATCGTGGTCACCAAACGCACTTCGGAATTCATAATTATTTTTAGTGCAATAGAAGGCTCGTGGTCCTAATTTCCTGTCTCGGGCCATGGTGGCACAGCTGGCTCAACTCTGTTGTATGAAGACATATTGAAAAGACCTTTAAATATTCACCCATTAGATAGATAAGATTAGGGCAACTGCTGGGCACAGGGAGGCCTACCTTCCACCTCTCCAACATTTCCTGTCCTCAGCAGTCTGGTGCCAATCGCTCTTGAAAGTATCAAGCTCATCCCGACATCTCCTGTTGTCGTTTCCTGCCATTAATATTTAACTGGAAGCAATTAATATTTTTCACACTTAAAACTCACCTACATTTTAAAATATCAACCACTTTTATAGGATGTGAGATAATTTGGTTGATCAATTATAATTAGAAATCCGTGTATCTTTTAATGTATGCCTGAAGACCAAATATTTCACTGGCTGTCGCAAGGAGTAAAACACTGAGATGAGAAATAATTCTTCTGAATCAGAATATATTGAAGACTATCTATGCCCCACGGTTTTACCCGCGAAGACTTATTTTCATAGATGGCCCGCGGAACACTTGTTTTTTTAAATAAAAGTTTTTTTTAAAAAGAGGTTTTTTTATGTCTATATATACTTTTACATGTATTTAGCTGTTATTTGGAATTACAAACAGACACTTAAATTTTATTTATCTGTATGTATAGATATAAAGATGTGACAATGAGTTATTCCAAATAAATCTTATGTGCAGTTATTTCACACCACGCTTTACTGTGAAGGAAAACATCGTGAGGAAACCTGCATATGTCTGAGAAGTAATTCGAAGCATGTATAGTGCCTGAGACGGCGATGAACTCACCCTCTGTCACGTTGGCACTTGATTATATTCGGTGAAATGTGGGTGTTGTTGTCAAAACTTCTGTTTACGCCTTCGGGGACCCTTCTGGAATGGCGTGATGACCCTTCTGAATGCTTATGTGCTTATATATATATGTTTAGGTGTACCGATATAGATTTTTTACTCCAGTTTTGCAAACCGATATTAAAATTAATAAAATATACTGTCAGCTGATCACCTAATCCTCTTCGGTAAAATATAGGATCCGATAGACGATACATTAAAGATCAATTATTGACGACTGAATAATAACGCTACGGGTTGGGTATAAATATAAAAAGTATATTATACACCTATTTATAAATACTCGCGCCTGCAATCCCAGGGGTAGCAAGAGGTGTGCTTACAGACCTCATAGTGCACCCACATTTCACCAGCTACGTGAGTGATCCTATTACTATTAATCCAGACTCCAGGCTGCTTCTAGGAAATTACAGGTGGAAACCCAATATCGCTTCACTTCACATATCACTTATATAGTATATTAGCTTACGTCACGCGGTTTCACCCGCGTAGTTCTCGTTCCCGTGGGATTATCAGGATAAAATATGATAGATAGATAGATAAAACGTTTATTTGCCACACACTAATAAGTTAAACAAAACTACAATTATGAAGACTTACAAAATAAATATTAACAGTAAATGAGTAAACGAATACAAGGAACTTAGGTCTAGTAATATGACAGTGCGCTGCAGTGGTGCAAATAGGCCATGGCTCAGTGTATCGGTTTGTTCTTACGAACAAAACACTGGTATTCTGCCACCACCCAAAATTCAACTAAAATTATGCATATATTGTGGAAGAGAAAGTTGTGCATGTGTGTGTAATAATGTGCAAGGAATCAAGACTGAGCCTGAGTGTCTGTTTGATATGAACAAGCTATCAGGTAGACTGTTTGCAAAATATAGCGTATATTAATATAGCGTATATTAATATAGCGTATATTAATATAGCGTATATTAATATAGCGTATATTAATATAGCGTATATTAATATAGCGTATATTAATATAGCGTATATTAATATAGCGTATATTAATATAGCGTATATTAATATAGCGTATATTAATATAGCGTATATTAATATAGCGTATATTAATCAGTGATAATGTAGCAATGAAATAGTGAAAGAATTTTCAAAATCAGTCCAGTACTTTTTGAGCTAATCAAACATACATTACCTTTCCTCTGTATAATATTAGTATAGATCACTTCTTCTTCGATCCTGGGAATCGAACCCATGACCCCGTGTACCGCAGTAGCGTTTGCAATCACTAAATAATTATTATAATACGGAACCATGCTCAGATTTTACTCATACCAGCAACCTTTATAAATACAGTTATTGCTGTCAAACAGGTTGTAGGATGAGACACGTCCTGCCTCTCAATACTTGTCCTAGGCAACATACAGTTATTTCGCAATCAATTTATAACTTAGATCAAAATTATAGTACAATCAAGGATGTGACTGGAATTTGATATCAAGCTTTTAATGCAAATATTATGAGTTGAGGGTTTTATATTTTTATTGTATATGTATACTAGCTGTGCCCCGCGATTTCACCATCCTAGACGTAATTTCAGGGGTGGCCCGCGGATTAAAAGTATTAAGTTACTCCTTGTGAGATTAGCTATCTGCCAGTGAAAGTCCCGTTAAAATCGGTCAAGCCGTTTCAGAGATGAGCCGGAACAAATAGAAGTGGTTTTTCCATGTCAGTACCGTGTATACTTTCATATGGATTTAGTGAAAAGCTGTAATTTTGGAATTACAAACAGACACTTCAATTTTATTTATTCGTGTCTGTCCGTCTTTCTGTCTTTTCTGGCTGATCTCCGAAACGGCTGGGCTAATTTTAACGGGACTTTCACTGAAAGATAGCTGGTGTTTACTTTTATTAAAAATAATCATATGGGTTCCGAAGGTCACCCTTGAAATTAACTCATAACAGCAGTATAAAACGAAGCTTATTATAATCACATACAAATAGAGACTCTAGCGAGTATGTATTTGGAAAAACGGTGACACAATATAAATATTAGCTTTACAAACAGTAAGAAATCTAGGAATAAATAGTTCAAAATTTAACACTTAGAATAGCAGTAAGGAGTTCTTCTTCTTGTCCGATCGCGTAGACGTCATTCACGTGTTTTACCGAATTTTTTCAAAACTTTAAACAGACAAATCTATTGCTATTCAACGTGTCAATGCTGCCAGCCTTCTTGGCACGATCTCGAGAGACACCGATTTGGGCCAAGTTTTCTACTTGTAATTAGTTTTTAGCTACCTATTAGTTACTTAATAAATATACCGACAAATCTACATTATTTTGGCGGTAAAACAGAGTAAATTTTAAACCTTTAACGAATATGAATCGTAAAGATTTTCCACTCTCACGCTCAGTGGAGCAAACATTTTTATTTTTATAAATAGCATTCCTTACTACTTGTAAATCTTATATTTATACTGTGACGGGGAGCTCGTGGTACATTTGCTATTGCGCATATTATTCGATCAGCGAAGTTAAGCAACCCTAACCCTAGCCGGTAATTCGACGGGTAACCGCCTGAGTTCCCTCCGTGCCTCAGATTCACATTAAGCCGTCGGTCCTGGTTGCCAATCTACCGTCCTTCGCAATCATTACAGTTCAGTTGGAGGCCTAAAATAGTCTGACAACTGTTTTAAAAGTGGTTGCGAAGGTCAGATGGCAGTCGCTTCGTATAAAAATCAGGTGATCAGCCGCATCGGGTTGAATCAAGTGCCGACCCCAACAATGTATGGGATAAGGCCAGGGCGATGATGATACTGTGACGGTGGCAAACTGATAGGATACCTACAGTTCCTCCACGTACAACTTCAAGATTTTTCTCTGGGAGCCCGGTTCCAGCCCTGACTGATTCCAGTTGCCTGTACCCAAGTTGTCGACATGTTTCATCGTGGAGGAATATTGTTTCGTATTAGCGTGGCAGGAAGGTTGCTTTTACTGAGAAATACACAAGGCAGGTCAACAATCTACCGCTGTAACGAGAACAGACGTTGTCACGTCACTATCTTTATTTAACATTATTATATAGACATTACCAGCTGTCTCGTTGGTTTAGTGGTTATTAACTTTGCCTGCCAATCATGAGGTCCTGGGTTCGATTCCCAAGATTCGATATCAAGAAATTCACAACAAATGCCCGGAGTTTGGAAGTTGGCGGTGTTTCCACCCCCGTGGCTCGGGGCGCACGTTGCACCGTTGGTTCTCCGCCTGATCTCTCTCCGGTCGTGTCGGATTGCCTCCCATCGGACTATGAGAGTGAGAGAATAAAGAGTGCACCTGTGTTTGCACACACACTTGTGCACTATAATATCTCCTACGTACATGGCTGATCCTCGTTGAGATTAGCCGCCGTAACCGAAATTCCAGTAGGAGACCGTGATGCACTGATGCATCCACAAAATGACAAACAAACTTTACACAACAATAAGGTAGGTGAAGGTGATGATTGGAGTAAAATCAACCGCGGTGCGCAATAGATAACACGGCGTGAACATTATGGATTTAAATTTCGTAAATAGCTTGTCGATTCTATCACAAAACAATGGCCCAGTTCCCGTGTTTTGTAACTGATTACGTATTACTTCATCATTTATTGTTTAGCATAATTTATCAAGCTCATTGTCAGCGAAAAGCCGTTGTCCATTGGCGTGGGTGTCTTACTTCAATCGACACACGTTGGAATCATATTCGTTGTCACATAAATTAAATTTTCTTTAAAGTTTAATTCAAAAACAATAATTGACAAACATACATACATACATATGCTCACGCCTGTATTCCCCGAAGGGGTAGGCAGAGGTGTTGTTATCACAACATCCACTTTTCACCGAATTTGATTAAGTGCCAACGTGACAGATGGTGAGTCTATCGCCGTGTCAGGCACTATACATACGTCTTTGAAGTACTTCTCAGAAATATGCAGGTTTCCTCACGATGTTTTCCTTCACCGTAAAGCTCGTGGTGTGAAATCACTGTACATAAGTTTTTTTAGAAAAACTCATTGGTACAGGCCCCGCTGGGATTCGAACTTGCGTCGCTTGCGTAGCAGGCGACTGCTCTAACCCCGAGGCCACCACGGCACAATAATTGAAAATGCAATTACTCGTGGTTCTCGTTCCCACGGGATTACCGGGAATAAAATATAGCCTATATTAATCAGTGATAATGCAGCAATCAAATGGAGAAAGATTTTTTCAAATCGCTGAAGTACTTTTTGAGCCAATTCGTTACAAACATACTTAGATTGAAATCTTTCCTCTTTATAATATTTGTATACAAATCTGGCAAACAGCCCGTCTCGTGGTAAGCTGTTATTGCGACTTACAAGGGCGGATGGGGGGCACGGGGACACGCCCCGCCCCCTGGCGGTATTTTTGTGAACTATGGAGATTCAATCACAGTACCGTGCATAATAAATAATTAGTTGTTAAAATATATAAATATAGCAGTTATTGATTTCTTAAATCGTCCGCTCCTCCCCAAATAAAACTGGATTCACCCTTGCTGACTTTGCAGAGATTATTTTTTATACGTTCAACCTCGATCTCCAAAGTCGTAACCTTTCAAATTCAGTAGTAAAACTAAAAATGTATGGAAAAACATTCCTTACATATTTTTTCTTTCATTCAATCTCATCAACATCCTCGGACACTCACGTAACTTCACATAACTGCACAATTTCATTGCCAAATGTGGTAATATGACATTGGTGCGAGCATCGTTATGTATGCGCAATGCGAGCTGCGCGGGAGTCGGTCTCGTATGTCCATTCGTGTGACGCACGTGCCGCCATGGTAGCTATTCATTGCTAATTTGTTGCGAAACAGGGGGAATATCATCATCGGTTTAAGGAGCGCGTATTAAGAACTTCCTAGCTTTACCGTTTCATTATTGCAAAGTAAAAGTAAACGTCAAAACTAAGAGGTTCTTAACACGCGCTGCTTAAATGATCGTAGCTGACACTTCCATTTTATTTATCTGTATAGATTTATTTATATTGGCTTGTTATTAGTTGACTTCAGAGCCAACAAAATAATGTCTTTTATATCATCATCACGTTATTTAGACTAATTCCCCTCATTACCGTAGTTTCCCTTCCATCGTTCAATTCGACCTGCAGATTATTTAAATAAAAAATGGGTTACTCAAAATAAAGCTACCCAGGAAATGTCAACGCAGGGTAAACCGCGGAGCATAGCTAGTCTATACATATAAATAAAATTTAAATGTCTGTTTGTAATTCCAAAATAACAGCTTTTCACTAAATGCATATACGTATACACGGTACAAACTTGGAAAAAACTATTTTTTTAAATTTTCTCGCCCGTCTGTCTGTCTGTCTGTTTATTCCGGCTAATCGATTTCAACAAAACTTTCACTTGCGGATAGCCAATGTTACAAGGAGTAACTAAACATTTTTAAAATGCATTATTATTCCGCGGGTCAACCATGAAATTAAAATCTACGCAGGTGAAACCGCGGGGCACAGCAAGTCTATAATAATAGTATAAAGTAGTTCTATGAATTCCCATAGTGGATGAGTGTCGGGAAAGCGCGTGCGACTCTGTAGAAAGCTCAATGGAGACATAGCGGCCGGTTACGGCAGAACTGGTGTGGGATATTGGCATTCGCGTTGCTGTCAATACATTTGAAGCTACCGTGTTGAACTCGACGACGAATGTCGGTCTCATTCAAATTAATAAACAATACACAGACGATCCGATAGTCCACGTCGATTGCGACGCTGAGAAACCGTACAGAATAACGTAGCAGTATTCAAGTATGGCAATTCAGTTTGAGAAGTAATTCAAAGGCACAATACATACGTGTTGTGCCTGACACGGCGTAAGACTCACCATCTGTCACGTTGACACTTTTTCGATGAAAAGTGGGTGTTGTTACAACACGTCTGCCTACCCCTTCGGGGAATACAGGCGTGAGCATATGTATAATAATATACCCACCCACCCACTTTTCACCGAAGATGATTAAGTGCCAACGTGACAGATGGTGAGTCCATCGCCGTCTCAGACACTTTACATACGTCATTGAATTACTTCTCAGAAATATGCAGGTTTCCTCACGATGTTTTCCTTCACCGTAAAGCACGTGTACATAAGTTTTTTAGAATAACTCATTGGTACAGGCCCCGCTGGGATTTGAACTTGCGTCGCTTGCGTAACGGCTCTCTTATTATGTACTGTAATAAACTGAGAAGAACAAATTAGAAAGTAACAAATACCAAGTCATCAACCAGAATTACCAGCAACTCAGTATGGGAAGGAAACTGCATCTAGTTTTATAACTAGCAAAAACCTGCCTTTTTATTTCCACTGACATAACCTGTCCATACTCACTTCCTAGAAAATGTCTGTATGTTGTAACACGATACTTGGAACTATGTATTGATCAGCGAAGATAAGCACTTCTTATTGCAGTTACTAATGAGATGGGTGAACATCAAATCCATAACCATCAGAAATGTGAGTTTGATTATAAATGTGACAAGACCCGAGACATCTTCATGCACTATAGGTGCCGTCATGAGTTATGAGCGCTGAACTTTTACTTGTTTGTCTCTGTTTTTCTGCATCACGATTAGTATCTGTATATAGGTATGTATAATACGGCTCACGTCTGTACTCCCTGAACCGTACCGAAGATGATTAAGTGCCAACGTGACAGATGATGAATGCATCGCCGTCTCAGGCACTACACACACGTCTTTGAATAACTTCTCAGCCATTGCAGGTTTCCTCGCAATGTTTTCCTTAACATTAAAGTGTGAAATCACAGCACATAAGTTCATAGAAAAACTCGTTGGTACAGGCCCTGTTGGGATTCGAACTTGCGTCGCTTGTGTAGCGACTGCTCAATAAGTAACCGCATCTGTATATGTTAGTATCGACACAACATCAAGGAACGTGCACGATATCTGACTAGGAAGACAGTGGCTTTCGCTTTCAAGACCAAGGTCCGCTTTCTCCCACTTTCTATTCTGCACGCATGCGCTTGTTGGGTGCTCGGCCGATGACCGAGGTATGACGCTGATATGTTTACAATTGTTTATTGTATGACGTAAAAGTGCCATTACAAGAGTTGAGCGCTCAAAAATCATCGCCCTGGCCTTATCCCATACATTGTTGGGGTCGGCACTTGATTCAACCCGATGTGGCTGATCACCTGATTTTTTTACGAAGCGACTGCCATCTGACCTTCGCAACCCCTTTAATGAGGAAAATCTGTGATCTGGGTTAAACCAGTTGTCAGACTATTTTTAGGCCTCCGACTGACCTGTAACGATTGCCAAAGATGATAAATTGGTAACCGGGACCGACGGCTTAACGTGCTCTCCGAGGCACGGAGGAAACTGGCGGTCACCCATCCAATTACTGGCTAGGGCTAAGGTTGCTTAACTTCGCTGATCGTATGATATGCGCAATAGCAACTGTGCCACGAGCTCCTCAAAAATACAAGATCAAAATGATTACTGCGTATTTAAGGCAGGTAGCCAGAGGTGTTGTAATAACAACACCCACCGAAGATGATTAAGTGCCAACATGACAGATGATGAGTCGCCTCAGGCACTTTACATACGTCTTTAAGCTACCAGGCGACTGCTCAAACCTCATTATGTACACAGTGTCGTAGGTATGATAAATCCCGAAACATTCAAATCTCATTTTAGTTTTACTAACTATATTATGGACTAGCTGTGCCCAGTGGTTTCACCCGCGAAGATTTAATTTAATTCCCGCGGTATCCTACATGTTTTTTTTAACAAAAGTAGCCTAAGTTACTCCTAATAACATTAGCTACCTGCCGGTGAAAGTCCCGTTAAAATCCGTACAGCTGTTTCAGAGATCACCCTGAACAAAAGAAAGAAAAAAAATGGAAATTTTTTTGTTACGTCAGTACCGTATATACCTTCATATGCAATTAGTGAAACGCTATTATTTTGGAATTACAAACAGACACTTCAAATTATCTTTATCTGTATAGATATCACAGTTATCAAACAATCGCACATGTCATAACAAAGATGATAGCGACGTATGTCGCTCTCTCTATTGTTTCAACAACAATAGTTTCTGGAAAGTCATCGCTTCTGGAAAGCTGGCGGGCCTTTATTTCTTGTGAAGATGTGAGTGCATTTTCTATTTCACGAGAATACATTTATTCCCACCTAAGATATATACATACATACGTTTTGATCATGTAATATCAAATACATAAATACATATGCTCACGTCTGCATTCCCCGAAGGGGAAGGCAGAGGTGATGTTATAAGAACACCCACTTTTTACCGAAGATGATTAAGTGCCAATGTGACAGACGGTGAGTCTATCGCCGTCTCGGGCACTACCTTCACCGTATAGCACGTGGTGTAAAATCACTGTACATAAGTTTTGGGGAATAAATCATTGGTACAGGCCCCGCTGGGATTCGAACTTGCGTCGCTTACGTAGCAGGCGACTGCTCAAACCTCAAGGCCACCACGGCTCTTATGTTGTACTACCTGTGCCCTGCGGTTTCACCCGACTACATGTAATTTTATTCACGCGGAATGCTTTTTTTTTTTAAATAAATTTAGTGTTACTCCTTGTATCATTATCTATCTGCCATTGGAGGTCCTGTTAAAATCGGTCCAGCCGTTTCAGAGACTACCCGGAATAAACAGACAAACCGACAGACTGATAAACATTTAGAAAATTAGTTTTTTAAGTTAGTACCGTATATATTTTCATATTATGCTTTTAGTGAAAAACTGTTATTTTTCAATTACAAACAGACACTTCAATTTTATTTATCTGTTTAGATGTACATAAAAGTAATACATAGACTATAAGAAATATTTTCGTGGTAATTATATACGATACGCGGATGCAACCGCGGCGCTCAGCTAATATATTATAAAGCTGCATACTTTGTTTGTTTGAACCTATTATTTCTTTCTTGAAATAATTTATTTTTATATTATGAATATGTATGAGCAGAACTGCCCCGTTGGTCCAGTGGTTAGTATGTTCGCCTGCTGATCACGAGGTTCGATTCCCGGGTCGGCTCAAAAATGTATATTGGGTTTTTCTGTCAAGAAATTTACAATAAAATGCCCGGAGTTTGGAAGTTGGCGGTGTTTCCACCCCCGTGCCTTAGAAAGCCGTTGGTCCTACGCCTGATCTCTCTCCGGTCGTGTCGGATTGCCTCCCATCGGACTATGAGAGTGAGGGAATAAAGAGTGCACCTGTGTTTGCGCACACACTTGTGCACTATAATATCTCCTGCGCACATGGTTGATCTTCGTTGAGATTTGCCACCGTGACCGAAATTCGGTAGGAGACCATTATTTATTATGTATGAGCATACACCTATTGTTCTTAAGTCGGTTAAAACTACTAATTGGCATAGAAACAAGTTGAAAGAGGCTTTCATTTTTTCTACACCAAATTAGTTGTGCTTACCGTGTTTTGTTATGGAAATGATTGCAGCCAAACTGGCATCTCCATGAGCTTAACATTATTTTAAACGTCGTTATAATGAGGCAGATGCTTTCTAAGTTTCTCGTACAAACAGACACGGTGAGCTCTCACAATTTGTGCTCTATATAGTGGTTTGTTTTGCATCTTTGTATGTAAAATAGTTTTCTATTTGTAGATTTCTTCCAGTTTTTGACTGAACTGAGTTTAGGCTCAGTTTCTTCTAAACCAATTACAAATGTTGGATCTTGATAGATTATTTATTTTATTTTTTATTTAGAGCCCGATGTGTCCCACTGCTGAGCAAAGGCCTCCCTTCCCTCTTTCCAACACTTCCGATCCAGGGCTATCTCCGGCCAGTTTTTGTGGTAAGCGGCGAGTTCGTCCTGCCATCTTTTTCTCGGCCTGCCACGTCTGCGCGTCGCATTCGGAGGGGTCCATCTTGTGGATTGTTTAGCCCACAGTTCGTCTGACATGCGACACACGTGCCCAGCCCAGTCCCATTTTAGTTTAGCAGCTTGATGACCAACATCGGAGATTTGTGTTTTGGAACGTAGTGTACTATTTCGAATGCGGTCTGTTAATCTGACTCCCATTATACTACGTTCCATGGCTCGCTGGTAGAATCGCTCTTGATAGAATATCAAAATATATAAAGATATAATCCATTCGATGGTGTGTCTGCTGCAGCCTATGAACATAACCAAAGTCAAGAATTCGTTGTCTAGCTTATTAATCTTCACCATGAAGCTCGTACTTAAGAAAACTCATCGGTTCAGACTAACAATAAAATAAATATGCTCACGCCATCCTGTTAAGATCCCTGAAGGGGTAAGCAGAGGTGTTGTTATGACACCCACATTTCATCGAATATTAACGTGACAGGCATCTTAGGCACATACATACATACATATGCTCACGTTTGTATCCCATGGGGGTAGGCAGAGACCACCGTTTGCCACATGCTACGATCCTTACATACTTCTTTCTCTTCATCCACATTCATGCATCTCTTCATACACTTTCTTCGGTTACGAGTGCTCCCAATTTGACCTTTCTGAAAAATACTATTAATTTGGTCATAGTAGTTGTTCCTTGGACGCCCTCTACCGACACTTCCAGTCACATTCGCTCTTTAAATTTCTTTCGTTAATCGCGTTTCACTCATCCTTTCGATATGTCCAAACCATCTCAGACATATGCAGATTTCCTCACAATGCTTTCCTTCACCGCAGCATGGGGGCAAAATTACTGCAATTAAGTTTTTTGAAAAACTCATTGGTGCAGGCAGGCCGCCGAGATTAGAACTTGCGTAGGTTGCGTAGCAGGCGACTGCTCAAACCCCACTCGGCTCTCCTTGACTAACTCGATATTCACACAAAATTTAGTTTACACCTACGTGTTTCTATTACAGTACATTTAATCGAAAATTTTCTGACGGTAATGCATTATGTGGACAAGTCGTGAGTTAATTTTGCCTATCCCAGATTTCAAAATCCACTTCTGGGGTTTTTAATGAAGAGGAGTTATTTTGAATAAAATTCCATTAATTTGTGACTAAACTGGTTGATTCTAATTCCATTCCAATTCTTAATCATTCACGTTACGCCATCTTGTCCGCGTTCCTTTTCCTTCCTCTTTCATAATCACCTTACCCTGTGTCGTTCTATTCTACATTTTTAAGTTTTACATCCATAGAGCATACATTTATGGTATTACAGACTAAAAATAAGTTGTGGATGAATTCGTTCACATTCATAGAGTATGAATGTGAACATCTATGATATATAGGGAGCCGTGGTGGCCTCGGGGTTTGAGCAGTCGCCTGCTACGCAAGCGACGCAAGTTCGAATCCCAGCGGGGCCTGTACCAATGAGATTTTCTAAAAAAACTTATGCACAGTGATTTTCACACCATGTGCTTTACGGTGAAGGAAAACATCGTGAGGAAACCTGCATATGTCTGAGAAGTAATTCAAAGACTTATGTATAGTGTCTGAGACGGCTATAGACTCACCATCTGTCACGTTGGCACATAATCATCTTCGGTGAAAAGTGGGTGTTGTTATTACAGCACCTCTGCCTACCCCTTCGGGGATTACAGGCGTGAGTATATGTATGTATGTGTATCTATGATATTACAGAATAAAAATAATAGATAAAGCTGATGATAAATTCCAATTACCTAACAGGTTATATAAGTAAACCTTATTGCTCCAGCCTTCTATGATTCGGAGAAATAGCTGATTGAAAGCCTTCATCGGGTGTAATTTAGTAACAATTAGTCAGTGTGTCGATATAACGTAAGTTGCGCGTAAAGTGTTGCCATGTGGGAAAACAATATTAATTGCGGATACATTTTTTTACTCGGTCGAATAATAATTGACATTTGTAACTTTAAATTTCTTGTACCACGTATGTGCATTAGTACAAAGAAGATTTTTTACTACCAAGTAAATGTGGTACAAGTGCCCTACGGTTCTTAGAATCAAATATATGCGCTGTATCCGTGTACGAGGAGCTCGTGGCACAGTTGCTATTGCGCATGTCATTCGATCAGCGAAGTTAAGCAACCCTAGCCCTAGCCAGAGTTCCCTCCGTGCCTCGGAGAGCACGTTAAGCCGTCGGTCTCGGTTGACAATTTATCATCTTTGGCAATCGTTACAGGTTAGTCGGAGGCCCAAAATAGTCTGACAACTGGTTTAACCCAGATCACCGATTTTCCTCGTAAAAGGGGTTGCGAAGGTCAGATGGCAGTCGCTTCGTATAAAAATCAGGTGATCAGCCATATCGGGTTGAATCAAGTGCCAACCCCAACAGTGTATGGGATAAGGCCAGGGACGATGATGATATGCGCTGTATCCGTCAGCTCTTATGGAGACGAAAAACTTATTTTTCTTTTGGCGCTTTTTAATGAGAAAAATACGCAGGCGATATCGTCAACGTTAAAACATATTATACCTGTACTTGGGGGCCTTGGGGGCACTGTTCTACCAGAAAAATCACGCATATCAACCCACAAGTCGGTAAGTCATTGAAAGAGTGTACTTGTTTCTCAATTTTTCCCTTAAACCTGCCGCGTTATAGTGTAAGGTTTCTCAGCGTCGAACTCGACGACAAGGCACGGTTTCAATCATAGCAAAATAGTAGAGTTCAACTTGCTATGATTAAAACCGACTGCAAACGTTCTTACCTAGCTTTCATATTCATATTCATATATTTATTGCAATAAGTGAGTTACATGATACAACATAAACATAATTATAATTGTTACATTTATGTGTAACTAACATAAACCCTGTTAGGTCGCAGCAATGTGAGAGGCGCTACTTAACATTATATTATAATATATTTTCTAGTAAAAAGCTGTGGTAGCCTTGGGTTACGCAAGCGACGCAATTTCTTATCCCAGCGGGGCCTGTACCAATGAGTTTTTCTAAAAAAAAACTTATGTACAGTTATTTCACACCGCGTGCTTTACGGTGAAGGAAAACATCGTAAGGAAACCTGCATATGTCTGAGAAGTAATTCCAAGACGTATATATAGTGCCTGAGACGGCGATGGACTCACCCTCTGTCACGTTGGCACTTGATCATATTCGGTGAAATGTGGGTGTTTTTACAACACCTCTGTTTACCCCTTCGGGGACCCCTCTGGGATGGCGTGAGCTTATATATATTCTCTAGTATTTGTTTCTATCATCCATCTATAACATACTATATATCTATCAATAATAAATATTAATTAATTAAACATACTTCACTAATTGCTTTCTTAATATTATAAATGTAACACAGCTTATTGAGATCATAACTTTCCATTCTTATTTATCTAGTAACTGACTTATTTTTTTATACATAACAATAACTTATATACATAATAACAATAAATAATAATAATAACAATAAATTATGCAGATCCAATAATGTTAGGTATGATATTTTTATTCCTTAGTGTTCACCAATATTATTTCTAAATTTAGTGTGTGAATTTTAATTTGTATGTATGTGTGTTCGGGCTACAGCAACCGTTCACTAGACAGGTAAAATAAACGCTTATTTCCACCTCTGTCATATAAAAATTTTGTTACATAACATAAACTTTGAAATAACAACGCCTTGTTTGGAGTGTTTTATTTATTTGGGAAGTAATGAAATTAATTGTAAAGACTGCGCATAATATAAAATGTCTACAATTTCCGTAATCGTCTTTTGTATGTAGAATCAATATAACGTTATTAACATACAACAAGAAAAGATTATTCGGAGCCATGTTTTCATGTGGTCTCAACGCTCAAAAAAGGATATTATACTGTAAGTGATTATATTTGTGATAAGGGAGCCTGGGATGTATCTTTGTCGGAAAATTATTGTAAATAATCCCATTGGCACTGTACTTTTGCTACAATTAATTAATCTTAGTTTGATCTTTGCTTTGACTGGCTGGAATTTGCCATGCTCACAAATATTTGTAATATTTTAGTTATTATATTTGACAATTGAGCATTTGAACTGTGTCCATGGGCTTCATGAGATATAAATACTGTAACCAATAACATTGTATAATATTTTTTTAAAAGAGTAATTGTTGAGTTTCTTGCCGGTTCTTCTCAGAAGGTTAGTTTCCGAACCGGTGGTAAATTCCTCGACATTCATAAGTGCCTTACCAGGGCTTAAACTTAATAAATCATTTAATTTTTTCATAATCTATACTGATTTATCCCCGTACTCCTACGGGAACGAGAACTACGCGGGTAAAATCGCATCACGTCAGTTAGTGTCACGTAAAGACGCAAATTCTATACTAATATGTATTTCAAGTGGTAACCAGCTTGTGCCAGCGACTTCGTTGATTTTTATGCGAAAATAAGGTCTTGATATGGTCAACTTTGAACGTCAATTACTCGAAAACGGAAGGAGATATTTTTGTCATAATAATTTTATTTGCTTCCTAAAATTATACCCTATCACATATTTTAACAGCTGTCCTATTTTCGCCGACATCCTGTATATTAGTGTATATATTTGGCTTCACATCTTACATACGTAATTAATGTATAGCGAACGACATATAGGTTAAACCAATTCAAGTGGGCCTTAGACAGTAGAAATATATTTCGTAAGGTGACCAAAGTGATAACTTATGGCATACGTTTGATTGCGTAATGCGACGCGTGCGCACAATTTGTGATAATGAATATATTTGAACTGGAACACCACCCACATTTCACCGAATATGATTAAGTGCCAACATGACAGAGAGTGAGTCCATCGCCGTCTCAGGCACTATACATACGTCTTTGAATTACTTCTCAGACATGCAGGTTTCCTCACGATCCTTTCCATCACACGCGGTGTAAAATCACGGCAAATAAGTTTTTTTTTAGAAAAACTCATTAGTACAGGTCCCACTGGGATTCGAACTTGCGTCGCTTTAGTCGCAGGTGACTGCTCAAACCTCTATTTAAATATATATATATTACTAACATATTTCTTTTATTTAGAAGTATCTGAAAGTGACAATAGGAGCCAGCGATAGTCCTGTTAAAATCCTTACAGTCGTTTCAGAGAATACTCTGAGCAAAAATAAATATCTTAATGTTAGAACTGCGAACACTCTCATATGCATGAATTAAAAAGCTTTTAATTTGGAATTACAAACAGACACTTCAATTGTATTTATGTATATAGAGTATAGACTAGCTTATTGTTAGCTCTCCATCGCAAATGTCCGCTATTTCATCAAGTGTGAGTGACAAAGAGAGTCGTCATTAAATATTACCTAATTGCAATTCTTGAAGACTTCTCACCTGTTATGTGACTATGCTCTCTCTTATACAAATCATTGAATACCTACTGCGTTATGTCAAGGGTTATTGACCTCTATTTACCTACTTGAAGCAGCGGTCGAGGTTTGAGTGAACCATTACATACATACATATACTCACGCCTGTAATCCCCAAAGGGGTAGGAAGAGGTGTTGTAATCACAACACTCACATTTCACCGAATATGATTAAGTGCCAACGTGACAGGGTGCGAGTCCATCGTCGTCTCAGGCACGATACATACATCTTTGGATTATTTCTCAGACATATGCAGGTTGTGGATGGGGATGTACCCCGGCAAAGTGTGGGGGGACACCGGTGTGATCTATCAGAGTACCCGGAGTCCCCACTGAGCCGTGCTCAGAATGGCTATCGGGGGGGGTTTTAGTGCGATAAAAATCCCACATACCCCGACCTGCCTCTCCCAGGGCATTCGGGAACCTTTAACATTAACCACAAGGCCACCAAGACTCTCTCTCTCTTCTATACATCTATATCTATACTGTTAATAAAATCGAAGTCTATGTCTCCAGAGTCAATGAATATTGTATATTTTAGACATTCTTGCAACCGGTGAATGTTTTGCAAGGTTGGTTCGACATGTGGGAATTGCTATAATTCCAAAATAACTGCTTTTCGGTAAATGCATATGAAGGTATACACGGTCAGTCAGTATGTCTGTTTGTTCCGGCTAATCTCCTATACGGGACTTTCACGTGTCATCATCATCATCATCACATCAGCCATAGGACGTCCACTGCTGAACATAGGCCTCTCCCAATGATTTCCACCTCACCCGGTTAGAAGCGGCCTGCATCCAGCGGGTCCCCACGGCCTTGACCAGATCGTCCGTCCATCTCGCGGGGGGGCGCCCTGCGCTGCGCTTGCCGGTACGTGGTCTCCACTCGAGAACTCTACTGCCCCAGTGGCCATCAGTACTTCGAGCAATGTGGCCTGCCCATTGCCACTTAAGCCTGCTGATCCGATTGGCTATGTCGTGTAGTACTTTCACGTGAAGATTTAATTTAGAACATTAGATAGGCTACTTTTATTTTAAAAAAAAAACATTAGGATTCTCCGGACCACCCGTGAAACTATGTCTACACGGGTTAAATCGCAGGGCACAGATAATTATATATATGCTCACGCCATCCCAGAAGGGTCCCTGAAAGAGACATTTCACCGAATATGATCAAGTGCCAACGTGACAGAGGGTGAGTCCATCGCCGTCTCAGACACTTTACATACGTCTTTGAATTACTTCTCAGACATATGCAGGTTTCCTTACGATGTTTTCCTTCACCGTAAAGCACGTGGTGTGAAAATCAGTGTACATAAGTATTTTACAAAAACTCATTGGTACAGGCCCCGCTGGGATTTGAACTTACGTCGCTTGCGTAGCAGGCGACTGCTCAAACCACCACGGCAAAAACATTCCATATTTATATAAAACAAGAGCAAACGAAATGTATGCAATGTTATACCATTAGTCAACCCAACTATCAATCATAATTATAATGTCGTGAGTCTCTGTGCACATTAATTAATGATCTCCGTTTACCTCGGGAGCCCTTTTATACTATCAATCATAATGTTACACAGTTTTTATATTTGTAGTAAGAAGCGTTTTCAGGGTTCCTTATAACTAAACTATTATTACCATGTTAAAGTACCACACAGACTACCGCGTCGTCCCCGCCCCCTACTCGATATCCCCAGATCGACCTCTATGATGGTTGAGGAGGTCAATGGCTGGCATTCACGTCATACTTGTGAACAGGTGCTGCTTGTGGGGGCTGGTCATCTCAAGCTACGCATTTAGTTGTAAGTAGATGTAGTAGATTTTTAGTTATGTTAATTTTTATCGACATTTGTGCATTGAAACTTTGTCCATGAGCTTACGTCTCTTAAATTATTTATTTTGTATTCTTTGAATTGTATAATATTTTTGAAAAGAGTAATTACTGAGTTTCTTGCCAGGTTCTTCTCAGTAAAAGCAACCTTCCGAACCTGGCGGTAGCATGTTTAATCCTGTATAATTATGTCTTTCTGACGATTTGAAAGTACTTTGTAAAAAGTCTAATCGAATAAAGATATTTTTGACTTTGACTTTGACAACCAACCATGCAAAACATTCACCGGTTGCTAGAATGTCTAAAATATACAATGACATATCCATTGACTCTGTAGACTTAGACATTGTCAATAACAGGCAGAGAGAATAAAAAATGGTTTTATTGTCAAACTGTCAAGTTGATCTTCATAATGTTGATTTGGATTTTAAATGTAGTAAACAATATCGTTACGTTAAGTAATAGTATAATAATGCATGTTGTGATTTCCTTTGATTGAGGAAACATATATATTGAAATATTTTGTATGCCTTTAAAATCCGTCCAGCCGTTTCAGAGATTAGCCGGAACAATCAGATTGACAGAAAAATATATATTTTTTTATTTTTTAGTTCAGTACCGAAATAACTGTCTTATGATGAATTTAGTGAAAAGCTGTTATTTTGGAATTACAAACAGACACTTCAAATTTATTTATCTGTATAGATATAAAGATGACTCCACTGTCCGTCTATTTATACTAAGTATTTAAGGGGACTCACATACAAAAACCGTGATTATTTTGCCGTTATTATGGATATGGATAGTACGGAATTTTTCGTGCGCGAGTTCAACTCGCACTGTGCCGGTTTTTTCACAGTATTTCGTTGCCATCATGACTTTATGATGGACATTGAAGGATTATACAATTGCGTAATAACTAAGATCTTATTGACTCAACACTTTTAACAGTGCAGAAGATATTTTTTATTGAAATACGAATGTGTTACTTAAATGAATTTGATATAGCTCAGCGAACGAAATCGCGAGCAGAAGCCAAGTGGTACCAACACTCTATCTTATTAGTTTGGACTGACTGTAACTTGTATTGCAACTGTGTCCATGGGCTTACATTTCTCAAGTAATTTATTTAAGTTTTTTTTTTAATTGTATAATATTTTTGAAAATAATAATTACTGAGTTTCTTGCCCGGTTCCTCTCAGTAAAAGCAACCTTTCGAACCTGGCGGTAGCATGTGTAATCCCGTAAATGATGTCATTCTGACGATTTGAAAGAGCTTTGTATAAATATACTAGCTGTGCCCGGCAAACGTTGTATTGCCATATATTTTTTTGGGGGGGTTTTAAGGGTGACCTTATAATTTAGCGGTATGAGATGTTGGCCAATTCTCAGACCTACCCGATCTACACACAAAATTACATACATATCGGTCCAGCCGGAAGAGTTTGATAACTAACATTGATACATGGACATTTTGTATATTATAAAGTTAAAGATATTTTTGACTTTGACTTTGACTTTGAGTAACATATTTTATCCCATGGGAACGGGAACTGCGCGGGTGAAACCACATGACGTCCGCTACTTTTATTATATTTCTGTCACGTTGGCACTTAATCATCTTTGGTGAAAACTGGGTTGTTAATACAGGCATGAGCATATGTATGTGTGTATGTATGAATGCAGTTACCAATTGTAAATCATGTTTTGTTTATTTTATAAGTCCTACGCCTAGTTTTCTTAAAATCGCCGTCACAAGTCATCGTATTGACGTAAACGCAGATTTATATGGGCTCACAATAGTGTCATCTTTAGGGCGACAGACGGCGTTGTTTAGATCCTATACAAATCTGCGTTTACGTCGACGAGGTGACTTGTGACGACGGCAGTGAAAAACTCACACTAGGCACTCTGATCTCTCTCCAGTCGTGTCTGATTGCCTCCCATCGGACTATGAGAGTGAGTGAATAAAGAGTGCACCTGTGTTTGCGAAAACACGCGTGCACTATAATATCCCCGTTGAGATTTGCCACCGTGACCGAAATTCGGTAGGAGACCATTATTATTTTGTAAATCTGTAGTGAAGAGATTGTCAAGATGCAGGTAGCCTTTCTAACCACTTCACAGCTAAGCAGGGACAGTATGCAAAAAGAGCTAGATTGTATCTAGATAAGACGTAATCGAACATGTCAAGATACTTTCGGATTATGAAAATTTGTGTATAATTTAGTTACTTAGGCTTAGGTTCTCCAACGAATTATAAAAGTACAAACTTATACTACAGATTAATTCGTTTTACTGTGACCATTTCGTTTGCGTATTAGTGCGGCACGAAATGTCTTAAATAAAGCCGTGGTGACCTGCTACGCAAGCGACGCAAGTTCGAATCCCAGCGGGGCCTGTTCCAATGAGTTTTTATAAAAAACTTATGTACTGTGATTTTACACCACGTGCTTTACGGTGAAGAAAAACATCGTGAGGAAACCTGCATATTTCTGAAAAGTTATTCAATGACGTATGTAATGTGTCTGAGACGGCGATGGACTCACCATCTGTCACGTTGGCACTGAATCATCTTCGGTGAAAAGTGGGTGTTGTGATTACAACACCTCTGCCTACCCCTTCGGGGAATACAGGCGTGAGTATATGTATGTATGTAGAGTACAGAAAAAGAAATGAAGTGTCTGTTTGTAATTCCAAATTAACAGGTTTTTACTAAATGCATAATTAAAGTACAACACCCACTTTTCACCGAAAATAATTAAATGCCAACGTGACAAATGGTGATCCATCGCCGTCTCAGGCATTATACATACGTCTTTGAATTACTTCTTAGACATATGCAGGTATCCTCACGATGTTTTCCTTCACCGAAAAGCACGGTTCTTAATATTTGAGACATTATAGCAAAAGGCATTCATCACTTCATTCATTATTCTCCCTTCACGCAATCCATTCATCTAGCAAACTTTATGTTTATCAATCACGTCACAGTCTAATAACTTTCTCTAAAATATTATTTATATGTATGACTTGTCAAATAGTAATCTCAACTTACGTAACGTAGCCACTATAATATACACACTAATTACGTGATTTTTAATATCACACTGATAGATAAGTACTTATTGTGATATATATAGGAGTAGCTCGTGGCACAGTTGCTATTGCGTATATCATTCGATCAGCGACGCTAAGCAACCCTAACCCTAGCCGGTAATTGGATGGGTGACCGCCCGAGTTCCCTCCGTGCCTCGGAGAGCACGTTAAGCCGTCGGTCCCGGTTGACAACTTATCATCTTTGGCAATCGTTACAGCTCAGTCAGAGGCCATAAAATAGTCTGACAACTGGTTTAACCCAGATCATAGATTTTCCTCGTTTAAGGGGTTGCGAAGATCAGATGGCAGTCGCTTCGTAAAAAATCAAGTGATCAGCCACATCGGGTTGAATCAAGTGCCGACCCCAACAATGTATGGGATAAGGCCAGGGACGATGATGAGATAAGTACTTATGATCAAGCTACGCGTTGAGTTTTGAGATGAGCAACTGGGACCGATGGCTTAACGAAAAGCTAAGCCTCAGTTACTCCTTATAACATCAGTACCCCTATCACGAGTCTGCCACTATATACTCGCAATGTTTGTATGTGATATTTTAGTTCTTCACGTCACCGCTGGGAGTCGCTGCACAATTCTTCATACTAATATTCGGCGGAGACGCTAGCGAGTATAGATTACGAAAACGGTGGTAAACCCGTGATAGGGGTACAGTACAGAAATTAACCAGACTGAGAAAAAAATAATCTTTTTATATCAACACCGTATACATCTAGCAAAAAGCTGTTAATTTAGAATTACAAACAAACTCATAAATGTTATTAATCTGTATGTTTTTATAGATATTTGATGACAGAAGTAATAATATTATATGACCGGAAGCCGCATCACGTCCGTCAGATTAAGACTGGTTTTAGAGAAAACTTGGCATGTATGGAACTTGTTTGAAAGTGCGTATGACAACCAATAGCTCGGTACGACTTGTATGATGTTAATTGAACGTAACGACTGTTAGTTTCTATTCTAAGAGTACACGTATAGGTGCCGTCGTGAGCTATGAGCGCTCAGCTAAATAATAGTGTAATGTATTTTTTTCCCGTCGCGTCACAGACTGATAAAATTACTAATGCGATTTATAGGTCAAATTAAGTCTACGCGGGAGAAGCCGCAGAGCACAGCTAGTTTTCATTGAAATTAGTCAGTCTTTGGTTTATTATATTCACACGGAATAAAGGAATATGAAAATAGTAAAGCTGAAACTGATACTAAAATTTGTCAATATCACCACAAGCATCGGTGGTTCAGTGGTAGAATGCTCGCCTGCCACGCGGGCGGCCCGGGTTCGATTCCCGGCCGATGCACTGGAATTCCATGAAAGCCTTTTTTCTCTTTTGCATGGAATATATATTTTTTTTGAATTTATACCTACTTTAGTAAAGTAGGAAATGTTATTTTCGGAAATATTTTTTTACACACGTTTTATTAATTAATTGATTACAATCTTAAGAAATATATTGGCAAAATGTACCAAACACCCTGATGATATAGCTTTCATATGATGAAAGAATTATTGAAATCGGCACAGTAGTTTTTGAGATTATTCATTACAAACATACACATAAAAATACAAATCTTTCCTCTTTATAATAGTAGTGTGGATTGATTACAATTTTACTGCTCTTAATAAGAAATATATTGGCGAAATGTGGGTGTACTATAAGTACAGACCTACCTACCCTTCGGGGAATACGGGCGTGAGCATTTGTACGGTCTAGCTATGAACTAACACAACAATTTATTTGTCATTAGTTGGCACAATGATTTCATTCTATTTTGGTGGACTGTACAATAAGTAGCCTTTTTCAGAGCCGTCGGTTTGAGCAGTCGACTGCCACGCTAGCGACGCAAGTTCGAATCCCAGTGGGGCCTTTTACTAAATACTTATAAAAAATAATCACAAACTATATTGTAATCGTGATCACATAAGCAGGCGACTGCTCAAACCCCACGGCCACTACGGCTCTTTATATTAAAATGTAAACATTCAAGAATTAAGACTAGGTACATTTCGAACTTATGAGCGAACTTCGAACCTTCTAAAAATAACCTTAGGTCCCCAAAACTGAATTAAGCATTAAATTGTAGTAATAAATTATGGCGTACCTACCTCAAACAGCATTTCCATCCTCTGTCCATACACTGTTCTTCTCAACAAAAGCTACCTTCCGAACCCGGTGGTAACATTTATAATCATGTATAATGTATTTTGTGTCCTTCTGACGATTTGAAAGTACTTTGTAAGAAGTCTAATCAAATAAAGATATTTTTGATTTTGATTTTTTTTGATTTACAACATCAATCACATCTTACATAAGCCCTGTAAGAAATACAGCAAGTAATTGAAAATTGATTGGCAAAAAATTCACGTGAGAGCCAAAAAAATTACTACTTCATTTTCGTTACGTAAATGTATCGCAAAACGGGCAATACGTATTCGACAAAACTTTCACGAACTAATAACAAGCGGTACGTATATATATATATATATATATATATATATATATATATATATAGTATACAATCACTTTCACTGGCTCCAACAAGCAAAATGACACAAGCCAGTTTTTGTATTTCTCGTTAAATATGGAAAAGACAGAAGACCGTTCGTAAAATAAAGATATTGAAATGATCTTTTTGTGATTGTTTGACGAAATGTTTGAACAAACATTTGTGGTTTGATTACCATGCTTACGGATCCTGACTAACTAATTAAAACACGACGGACCCGGAGTATGTTATAAAAATCAAATGCAAAATTAAAATCAAAGTGTTTGATGTACGACGATAACTTACAGACTAACAATCTATATATATAAAAGAAAGTCGTGTTAGTTACACTATTTATAACTCAAGAACGGCTGAACCGATTTGGCTGAAAATTGGTGGGGAGGTAGTATAGAACCAGGACAAGGATTTAGGATATTTGCGGAAAAATCTATACATACAGATAAATAAAAATGTAGTGTCTGTTTGTAAATTCAAATTAACAGCTTTTCACTTAATGCATATGAAACGTACATAAAAAATAAATGTTTAACATTTTCTCTGTCTATCTGTCTATTTGTTGTAAACTCTGAAAAGTCTGGAACGATTTCTACGGGACTTTCACCGACAGGTAGTTGATGTTACAAGGAGTAACTGAGGATACTTTTAAAAAATACACCAATGAAATTAAGTGTATGCGAGTGAAACCGCGGGGCACAGCTAGTATTAATTAAAACTAACTTAAATCAAATAAATGTTGCCTCAGCATATATCCCGGTGGTCTACACGATGATATTCTAAGAAGCCAAACTGTGTGGGCGCGTATTGATAAGCACCGCATTGTCAGGTGGTCTAGCTGATATAACTAACTTGTAAATATGTATATTAATATACAGCAAAAACCGCTGGTCCTAAAGACATGAAATTTGGATAGTATGTATATAAGATATAGGTAATCCAGGTATCCATTAAGAAAGGGTTTTCAAAATATGCTCACGCAGAAGGGTCCCCGAAGGGGTAAGCAGAGGTGTAGTAACAACAACATTTCACCGAATATTATAAAGTGCCAACGTGACAGAGGGTCCATCGCCAACTCAGGCACTATATACATAAGTATTTGAATAAATTCTTAGATATATGCAGATTTCCTTCACCGTAAAGCATGTGGTGTGAAATCACTGTACATAAGTTTTTAGAAAAACTCATTGATACAGGCCCGCTGGGATTGCAACCAAACCCCGAGGCCACCGCGGCTCTATAATTACTCTTACTTATATTTCAATACTTTATTGAAGGATTATATACTAGCAGGTGATCGCTATTCCGTCTGCGGAGTATTTGATCTTAATATTTTGGAAAATTCACACTATCTCTTGAAAAATATAACCTATATGTTATTCTGATGTATAAGCTATATTATTGTAAATTTTCATTAAATCCATTCAATAGTGTTAGTGACAAACACACAACCGTTCTTACAAACTTTCGCATTTATATAATATTAGTAGGATTTATAAAGTTAGTAAATTGAATTCCTACATGGTATTCCCGTGGGACGAGGCACGTGAGCCTGTCTGTTCTAACGTCAATTGGGAATCGTTGGTAATCGTTACAATCCTGTCAGAACCATTGAACATCTGACATCTTGGCTCTTATTACGATGATTGTTCCAAAGAGTGACGCTAATATTTCCCTTACGAGCTACACATCACAAAATAGAAATGATTTATTATTCTACTACATACATACATATGCTCACGCCTGTATTCCCCGAAGGGGTAGGCAGAGGTGTTGTTATCACAACACCCACTTTTCACCGAAGATGATTAAGTGCCAACGTGACAGAGGGTGAGTCTATTGCTATCTCAGGCACTATACATACGTATTTGAATTACTTCTCAGAAATATGCAGGTTTCCTCACGATGTTTTCCTTCACCGTAAAGCACGTGGTGTGAAAATCACTGTACATAAGTTTTTAAGAAAAACTCATTGGTACATGCCCCGCTGGGATTCGAACTTGCTTCGCTTGCGTAGCATGCGACTGCTCAAACTCCAAGGCCACCACGGCTTATTATTCTATTATTTTATCTATTCTAGTATCTAATTCGCCGGGAAACCGGGAAAAATATAGGTGCAAATACCTAGTTATAAATGATACGGCAGGTATTATTCGTTCATATATATACATCTATACAGATAAATAAAATTGAAGTGTCTGTTTGTAATTCCAAAATAACACCTTTTGACTAAATACATATGAAAATATACACGGTATATAGAAAACCCAATTTTGAAAAAAAATCTGTCTTTCTATCTGTTTGTTCCGGCTTATCTCCGAAATGGAAGGACCGATTTTAACGGGTCTTTCACTGGCGGATAGCTACAAGGAGTACCTAAGTAAGGGTTCTATTAATTAAAAAAATATATATATGTTCACACCCGCGTAGCGCGAGTGAAACCGCGGGGCACAGCTAGTATATCTATACATATATTACTTGTCTAGAAATATCAATAATTTAAGTGCCTATTTGTAATTTAAATATACTTTTTCACATTTTTACATGAAACGATACGATATACCTATACAAATAACAAAATAATAATTCACCCATCGCTCAATTATATTCATTAGTGTTATTTTTTATTTATTGTTGCCATGTCTTAAAAAAATCAAAACTATTCTATTCAAAATTAAAAAAAACCTCGAATTGCGTATCCTACCGGTGGTAAATTTAATTTGATTAGCAATAGTGTAATGGATTATATTTAAGTAATACGCTGTATTATATGCGTTGATGAAACATAAAAAAAGCAATAAAATATACAAGTATCTCCCATTTACGTCTATTGTTGGGAAAATAGCAGCAAAATTACATATAATATATACACGGAAGAGTTGGTAACTCGACGCATCACTGCACGCCAATGTTGGCTAATACACAAGTCAGACAATGAGACGGAGAAATTCATTAATACATTGGAGTTATTGTTGAAAGTGAAATCCACTTTCAAGAGCCGCGGTGGCTTCGGGGTTTGAGCAACCTGCTCCGCAAGCGACGAAAATTCGAATCCCAGTGGGGCCTGTACCAATAAGATTTTCTAAAAACTTATGTGCAGTGATTTCACACCACGTGCTTTACGGTGAAGGAAAACATCGTGATGAAACCTATACATATGTCTGAGAAGTAATTCAAAGATATATGTATACCTAGTGCCTGAGACGGCGATGGACTCACACGTCACGTTGTCACGTTGGCACTTAATCATATTCGGTGAAATGTGGGTGTTGTTGTTACAACACCGCTGCTTACACCTTCGGGAACCCTTCTGGGATAGCGGGAGCATTTTTTTTTTGAAATCCACTCGTTTCTGGATAATTAATAAGGTGAACTTTGTCGAAAAAGTTATTTCTTAAATTTAAAAAAAATCTATAAAAATTAAGTGCCTATGCATATGAAACTATGTAGGTTACTTACATTAAAAAAAAAACAATTTTGTCTGTACGTCTGTTTGTTCCGGCTAATTTTTGAAACGGCTGGATCGATTTTACGGGAAATTCGCTGGCAAATATTACAATTTCTAAAATAATAGGGTTCCTCTGTTGATACCGTGGGGCACTGCTTTTATTTAAACAAAATTCTATCAAATCCTCAGAACGCAGCCAGCTTACTGGGCACCATTCCCGCAGACACTAATTTAAATTCCGTGTTTTATTTATAATTTTTATTTTTATTATATTTTTCCTTTTTCATTGTTAGCAATAAGTTACTCAAATGTTATATTTCATGTAAATAAATGTTTCTCTGTAATATTTACTACCGTATATACTGTCATATGAATTTAGAAATCCTCAGAATGATTGTAAATATTACCAGGTTCGGATATCGGCTTTAATTGTGAAGATAAACTCATCTGATTGGATCTCTACTTGTAAAACAAGCGACTACACAAACCATGCGGCCTCGACCGCTAATTGATGGCTTTATTAAACTAAATGCTGAATGACTGACAGTATATAGTTAAAGTGAAACCGCAGGGCCTGCAGGTACAATTTACTTTCCACCCGAGCCCATGAACTTGAGTAGGCACTAAACATCATGTTATTATGTATTCGCCACGTTCTGCTCCGGCGAAAAGAGTTTCTATTTTTAGTTACGCTTTTGTGTGTGAAAATCCGCTGCTACACAGACTAACTTCTTCTTCACGCAGTTTCACCCACGTAGTTCCCGTTCCCGTGGGAGTACGGGGAAAAAATAAAGCCTGTGCTACTCGCTGATCATGTAGCTTTCCAATGGTGAAATAATTTTTGTAATCGGCACAGTTGTTTTTGAGTTCATTCATTACAAACAAATACTCAAAAATACAAATCTTTCCTCTTTATAATAGACTTATTTCCTTGCAGCTATGATGCTCCCTCCGACAAGGTCTTTATGATGTGATGTGATGGTTATTTTATCATCATTTCTTTGGATTCACGTATCCTTAGTCAACCTCTACCACACTTCCCTTCTATACGACCTTTAATAATAAAACCGTAAATATTTGTAGTAATTGCAAAACAAGGAACTCACTGGAATGAATGCAGTAGACTTACTGTATATTTGCATATTGAAACCACTGCAAGCGGCTGTTATAATAGGAGAGTATTTATACATACAGGGAAACGTAACCATAGTGCGATGTAATTTACAAGTGGCGCCATCTAGGGCTTATACGATTAAACAGTAATAGGCATTGTCCAAAGTCAAGATACTCCGAAGCTTTATATTGCAAAATTGCTCTAATTGTTATTTCACCTCAGCTAATCTTTACAGAAATTCAGCACGTGCAATAACGTCAAAGAAAGCATTGTTTTTCGTTTAATTTCAACTCAAAAAAAAAGCATTCCAAACTTACATTTCCTTCTTCTCCCCTAATGCATGTAATGTGGTATCTGCGCAATAAATCACCACGAAATCACCACCTTTTATTAAAATAATCATCTTTTCACGACTTCTTAACTATACGGTTACTTTTTCATCATCATTCTCAAGTTATTTGTGGTTGGAGCAATGTATTTTTCTCTTCCATCTCTATCAGCCTCAACATTCATTCCCTATCTAGTTATGTAATTCAACAATCCATCAGTCCAAACGTTTACTACTCAAATATCCTCTGAAGAGCCAAAGTCAACAAATAATGGGTACAAGATCAATAGTCATTATGTCATAGCTATTATGACAAGTGTTCCGTAACTGGTCATGCTAACCTGAGAAATAGATCGAAACAGCGGTCACCGAATTAGTGTTGCACATTTTCCCAACCGCGGAAATACAGAGTAATGTTTATCGACCTTTGTATATATATCAACGTAACACCCATTATCGATTGATCAATACGATTCAAGTAATCGAATTGTGGTTGATATTGTAATAAATAATCGATTGAATTTGGACTCGTTACTTGAGAAGATTTGGTTATTCTTGAATGTGGTTCATATTGTGGTTTGGTTACCAAATTGAAATTAATCCTTTGGTATTCTAGTGGTTGATCGACATAATTACAGTTGCGACTTATCTAGAAAATATTAAAGTTAGTTTCATGAATGTATATGTATGTATGAATACTAAATTTTATGTATTAATGAATGAGTTAAGTTCTTTATCAATAGTTGGGGAAGTATAAAGAGGTTGGCAAATTCGAAATTGGAAGTTGAAGAGAAGAGAGAGAAGAAACTGGGGCCTGTATCTCTATATTAATCATTAACTTGAGTGAGGTGTTTTGACACCCTCTTTCCACCGATGTTGGTTAGGTGTTAACTACTATATAATTACACTGTATTTCAGGAATTTTCACGCTAACAGTTAGAAGTCATGCATATCCGAGGGCAAAAAATAGTACGAGCAAAGAATTTTAAAACAATTTAGATTAAAATATCGACGAAAAATTGTGAAACCAATACACGGATGAACGAGCATTTTGCATCACACAATAGAACATTGGATCCATTGCATGGATGCAACACTGTGATCTACAATCAGGTCAGCCATTTGACAAACACCAGCCTGAAATTAAATATATTGAACGTGGCTTTCCCTTTGGAGCCAGCTGTAAGGCCTATTGTTGGGTGAAAACGGAGGTGATTTTATATCGCAGTACCAAATATTATAGCACAGCTGCATAGAGTTGTCATGATCACAAAAATGCCTTTGTTCCATGCCAAAATTGCCCTCACTTCCCTCTATAATGGTTGAGAAGGTCAAGGGCTGGCATTCTCGTCATACTTGTGAACAGGTGCTGCTAGTGGGGGCTGGTCATCTCAAGCTACACAATTATTCGTAGAACTTAATTTTAGTTTTAAAAAAATGAATATCAACTTTTGTGCACTGTAAGTGTGTCCATGTGCTTATATATATTTTCTATGATTTATATTGTAAAAATTTATTTTTAAAAGAGTAATTACTGAGTTTCTTGCAAGGTTCTTCACAGTAAAAGCAACCTTCCGATCCTGGCGGTAGCATGTATAATCCTATGTAATCGTGTCTTTCTGACGATTTGAAAGTACTTTGTAAAAAGTCTAATCGACTAAAGATATTTTTGAATTTGAATACCCCAAGGAGTGGGCAGAGGTATACTTATAGTTCGCCAACATTCCACCAGTTATAATTAAGTCCCACGTAATAGGGGGAGCCTATAGACATTAACCGGGCATTAATCTGGACTCCTGTTGCTAGTGATAGGTGGATGATGTAGAAACTGATGATCTATAAGTCTAAAAAGGCCACTTTGCGAGAGCCATAATGTGATCCGAATATGATTCATCATCAAAATGACAAAATGGTCACTTAGGTGCAATTCACATTATGATTTACGGATGATTAAAATAATTGTAGATGTTAATCCCTAACAAAAAAAAATGTGATGCTATTTGTCACAAAAGCAATTCATATTTTGTGTACTATTTTAGGAATCTTCATAGGAAAGTGTGACACAGGTGAATTGCCAAATATTAATCATTCGTGAATCATAATATGAATTGCACCAAATTGAGCATTTTGTTATTTTCAAGATGAAATATATGCGGATCACATTATGATTCTCCCCAAGTGACCTTATTATGTAGATTATACCCACTGTAGTAAGGTATAATAAGGTAATAGATTGCAAAGTCACCCGGATCCGATCAGTATAGCACATCTCCCTACACATGATTCTGCACCACAACATAGATATGTCTGAGAAGAAATTCAAAGACGTCTGTGTATTGCCTGAGTCGGTAATGAACAGGCTAACTGTCGGTTTTGATATGGATTAATCTGTACAAATAATTCGAAACAAGTCAAGACCAATGCAATTTTGATAAAATGTTAATCATCTTCGGTGTATAAATAGCCTTTCCGGATAGTGTGGGCATATTTATGATCGTTGTACTGAACTCTCATCACACCAAAAATTCGTCGTCTGTTAGAAGCTTCTTGTGGCTTCTCTCGCTCAGAGAATCAGCATTGCTATTCAACGTGGCAATGCTGCCAGCCTTCTTGGCATGATTCTGAAAGACAGGGACTTCAGTCAAGTTTTCTACATGTTATTAGTTTTGAGTAGGTACTGTTCTTTGTATATATAATTCAGTTTTCATTCAATAAATATATTGCCCTCTAAGATTTAGATGACAAGACCACATTTGGTAGACTTCTACACAATTAACCTTTGACAAATCTTCTACATTGAGTGCATCTTGAATTATGTATTTGCAATCGTGAAGCATCGTAAATTATAGAATTGCAACTCGTTACCCGCTCGTTGGATCCGACGGATGTGATAAACATCGCTTCTGAGATAGTTCAAGGTTCGTGTTCAAGTCAAAAGGAAGTGAACGCATCCATACTGATTTTATAAACGGGAAAGTGTCTCTTAGTCACAGTATAAATATTCTTTACAAGCAGTAAGGAATCTTGGCTTATTTTTTTAAATAAGAACGTTTGCTCCATTGAATGTGAGGGTTGCCAGATTTTAAAATTTACTCTTTTATTTACCATTAAAACAATGTACGTTTGTTGTTGTAAAGTTTTGAAAAATGTCTGTAAATTATCTATCAGATTCCATTCATCCTTATCTTAAATTTCATATTAATGTCAACTTAGTTATTGCAATGAAAGTAAGAACAAAATATATATTAAATTTCTCTTAAAAAAAATCTTTGGTATCTAAATGTCAGATGTTAAGAATATTGAAAACGGCCATTACACACGTCATAAATCGCACATCACTAACAAAAGGGTATTAAGTCCAAGAATGCAATATTTTTTATTTGCGTTTCGAATACAATTATTTTTTTCTAAAAACTGTAGCCCTAGTCAAAGTTACATTCTCTCGCGCTTTCGCTAATACAAACGATACAAAATTTATGAAAATTACATTAATCAGTCACGTGACATATGTCATTCCCATACATTTTGTATCGTTGGCACTAGCGAAGCGTGAAGATAATTTTACTTCATCTACAGGCCTTAGCAAGGCTAATTTTTAGATTACTCGATCGACATGGTTTTTGAAGATTATACCAGTTTGATTACGTCATCATGATAGCATTGTCTCACCATGATGGCACTAAGAGGTCATGATAGGACACCGAACCACTGGTTGCTGATTCAAGGTTCGAATGGTACAAACTTTAGCAATGATGTCTCAGTAAGTGGTATTAGGCAATTTAATTGCAATAATAATAACTGGTCTCAAAAACCGGCATTAAACCAAAATGATACTCGTAGAACAACTGCTGTGGATGCTTTTAAATTTGAGCAATAATCGAAGTGCTTCTTAATGTGGCGTCGGAGTAGGCGCAATCGAAAAAAGATTATTTTCTTTTTAAATTGCAGCGTTAATTTCGTAAATAATAATTGCAAATTGACAGCAACCAGATCGCTAATGAAGCCTAACGTCCAATTGGTGTCTACGCAGAATCATTTGCATTGCATCCAAATACTGGAGCAATTGTGACAGACATTTTGTTCAACAGTTTTGAAGAGTTTATCTCGTGACTGTACCTCTCCTCATTTCTAATATGCAAAGTACTTCGGGGCACAGTGTATGAAGATTTTTGAGAAGGCCACAACGTAACATCAAGAATTCGCGAATTATTTTGTAATACACCCTTTATTACCAGTAATAAAGTGATCCGTGGTGAGCCGTGGTGGCCTCGGGCAGTTTGAGCAGTCGTCTGCTACGCAAGCGACGCAAGTTCGAATCCCAGCGGGGCCTGTACCAATGAGATTTTCTAAAAAAATTATGTACAGTGATTTCACACCACGTGCTTTACGGTGAAGGAAAACATCGTGAGGAAACCTGCATATGTCTGAGAAGTAATGCAAAGACGTATGTAAAGTGCCTGAGACGGCGATAGACTCACCATCTGCCACGTTGGCACTTAATCAAATTCGGTGAAAAGTGGGTGTTGTGACATCAACACCTCTGCCTACCCCTTCGGGGAATACAGGCGTGAGCATATGTATGTAATAAAGTGATCGGTCGTTTGGTTTCTTTAATTGAGTTGTAGCAATACAGTGCTAAAAGCTACCGGTTTTTCAGGTGCCGTCACCAGTTATGAGTGCTCAGTAAACATAGTGAGAGAAACTAATGTATTTTTTGCATTCACGTAGCGCCATACAGACAAAGTTAGACTACTGCACATTAAAGGTCAGCGGTCATAACTCATGACGAGTCCTGAACTTAAAAGCTAGAGAGAAGCTATAATTTTTCATTAATATATAAACATACCTACACATGCTTATATAAATATAAATGAATGTCGTATAAAAACACTTCTTATTCATGCATATGAAAGTGCAGTGGTTATAACGAAAACGTTAAAAAAATATTCTTCTGTCTGTTTGTTCTTCCAAATCTCCGAAAAGGCTAAAATAATCGTATGTATGAATTCAAGAATTACTAGGTTATGGTTTTGCGGAAACATCCAATAACCGTAATTGGTCGTAAATCAAATTGCAACGAAATGTGACCCTATTGCAAATTACATCAAAAAAACACGCAAATTTGTATCAAAAACGATGTCAGCCCCTTAAAAGTAAATTAATCAGTTCCAAGACAAATTGGTTGTGAGCATAGCCTTCCCCGGCATCTAGTGTTAGTCAATGCTGTATAATTACGACAGCGACGGTAGTAGGTAGTGGTAGTATTTGAACCAGCGCAGCACTCCCCCCTTGCCAGTCCCGCGCGGACGCGATGGCGCCTCGCCGCATACTGACGCAAGTGACGCACTCACCTTCCAAATTTAAATTCGAATTCTAGTCATTCCAAATTCTTAGTTTAAGACTCAACCTGACAGCTATGAATACTTACCACCGATGACAGACAGTGACGTGACGGTTAAATGTGTTACAATATGACAGTGACGTGACTTGACTATGGATTGACTTGACTTGATTATGACTACTCCGGAGCGGGAAATGCTGGTGCGTATTTTTGAAGATTTTATTTTGTGTAATTGTGATCATTTTATTTCTTTTCGTTAATTTTTTTTTTTACTATATTACGATAATTATACGAAATGAAAAAAAAAACCTGAACATGGAATAGAGAAAATTTCTTAAATTCTTTATGATTCAAAGATATTCTCCAAAATTAAAACCTTTAATATCTTACAAAATAACCGTAAGCTTAAAAGGAATGAGATTCCTGTAAATATTTAATTTCAAAGCTAAATAATGTTCTTCCCATTCATTAGAATAACTTAAATTTAAGATTTCTGAAAAGCTATTTATCTTTAATTATCACGTTCTTGTGTTGTAAATTATCTCTTTTCATTACCTGAATAGTGACCAAAATAAACTAAAATATGTTAATTTACGCCATTTCAAACAAAATTGCAATTTCTTAAAAAAAAATTATCTTTATTTTTTGTAAAAAAAGTTTTTTGTTATATTTATGCTGTGACCTTCAGGCACGCAAGAGGCATTCAAGCTCATTTGGCATTATTTTAAATATTATTAAAAAAAATAATGTCTATGGACAAAACATGTAAGTCACGTTCCTTCATATGACGGCTACACCTAATGCTTTCGTAACTGGTCGCAAGCGCAGACACTCGTAATACATAATGATGTGTCCGCGCGACCTTACCTTGAGCGAAAGTGGTCGCTTTCTCCGCAGGCAGACCGGGCGACAAGTGTTAAAAGGCGTTTTTAAGTATCAACTACTTTATTTACTTAAATAATAAGGGTCAATTTGCAACACGTTAATTGATCATTATGGCCTAGTTGAGTTGAAAGCTCAGCAAATTCGGTATTTTTAATTTGACACCTACCTACAATAGTTTTCTCTGGCTATTGAATAAAGAATTATCGCTTGGATGTTTGGATATAAGATTGCAATTGTTTTTCTGGCATTACTAGCTGTGCCCCGCAATTTTTATCCTAGTAACATTAGTTATCTTCCAAGGATTAGACGAAACAACCAGAGAGACGGAGAAATTAAAAAAATGCTGTAGTCAAAAGTTATATTGCAGTTTCATGCAAGCACTTAAGTTTTATTAATCTGTATAGATAAGTTAGAATTTATTTTTATTAGCATTCTTCATGTAAAATGTGTATCAGAGAGGTTTTTAGGTGTTTTTTGAATCTCAAGTAAAAGGCTAGGTACTGATATAAAATCTTAATAATATTTAAATGCTATCTTGTTAAATGTCGAGCTGCGTTGGTAGTTTGCTAGCCATAAAATATCAAAAGTATGTACGTTCACTTCCTATTAAACACACACATTTAAATATTGAATAATTAATTATACAATTATTCAATCTTATGTTTCAAGACATCATTAAATAAATATAATAGACGGCCTTTATGTTTTTTTAATTAATAGTTATTTGTATAATTAACTTCTTTATTATTATTGCATTTTGCAAAACTTTCATTAAGTTATAATTATTTACAATCCTACCATAATTATGAGGTCATTAAATGTCAATAATTACATGGAGAGGTATACTTTGAAGATATTAAAAACTGGATGTTATAGAAAGTTTTATTTTAAGGGGAAATATGCCGTGACAAGTAGGTTTATTGTTCTAGTCGACGAGAGGCTCTTCGCTCAGAATTATCTTTGCGCAAATAATTAGAGTACCAATAAATTATACGGGAGAGTCAGTTCTTCTCAGAAGGCTAGTTTCCGAACCGGTGGTCAGTTCTTCGTCGTTCATAAGTGCCTTATCAGGACCTAAACTGAATAAATCATTTTCATTTTCATAGACTTAGTTTCATGCTTTAACTCGATTACTAAGTTACTCCTTGAAATATCAGCTATCTGCCAGTGAAAGTCCCGTTAAAATCGGTCCAACCGTTTCGGAGATTATCCGGAACAAACAGACGGAGAAAAATTTTAAAAATTGTTTTTAGTTCGGTACCTACCGTATCTTCTAATATATAAAATTTCCATGTCACAATGTTAGTTACCGTTCTCCTCCGAAACGGGTGGACCGATTTGTATGAAATTTTGTGCGCAGATCGGGTAGGTCTGACAATCGGCCAACATCTATTTTTCATACCCCTAAGTGATAAGGGTGACCACCCCAAAAAAAATATGGCAATACAGCTAGTAAACTTGTAGTATAGTACTTTCATACACAATTAGTAAAACGCTGTTATTTTGCATTTACAAACAGACACTTCGATTTTATTTACCTGTAGGTATAGATTAAGCAACCTTCGGTCCCGTTTGCCAATTAGATATCTTTTGCAACCGTCACAGTTCAGGCAGAAACGTTAGAAAGTCTGAAAACTGGGCTATACCCAGGTTAATGATATCCTGTATTGCAAAATTCATCAAATCGTTTAGTAAAAAAAGGTCCATACAATAGAAACACTTTTCTAGAATATTGACACAGGACAGTTTTGCAGATTTCTATTATAAGAAAGTAATTATGAAGAAGTATAATAATCTTAAAACTGTCTTTAGTGAATATATTCAAATTTAAAGCTAAGCGCTTTCTATGGTTATAATGAAAGGGGTATATATCCTGAGATATATTACTGATTGATATTTATATGACTAGGACTGTGGGACTGTGGCAGAAGCCGTGGTGGCCTTGGGGTTAGAGCAGTCGCCAGCTACGCAAGCGACGCAAGTTCCTGTCTGCGCAAGGGGCCTCTACCGATGAGTTTTTCTAAAAAAAACTTATGTGCAGTTGTTTCACATCACGTGTTTTGCGGTGAAGGAAAACATCGGGACGAAACCTGAATATTTCTGAGAAGTAATTCAAAGACGTATAGTGCCTGAGACGGCGATGGACACTCCCTCTGTCACGTTGGCACTTGTTACAACACCTCTGCTTACCCCTACGGGGGCCCTTCTGGGATGGCGTGAGCATATATATAACTGTGGGATATTTACCTACAATAAACGGCTACTTTGATTCTGAATGTAATATTGGTGTTGGCACGAGCTATAAACGTTGATTTAAATAGTAGGTAGTAATTTCATATCGCTCATCATGTTAGCGACTAGATCCTATAACAAAGAAACATTCTCTTGCGCTAATAGAATCAATACAATATGTATGTAAATTATGCGTGTACGTATAATCGATAGTACCTATCTAATATTGTAATAATGATCGGTCATTATCAGACAGCACCATCTGGTCCTCAAGCTAATCTTGTTCTATTGGTAACAGACAGCGGATATAATACTTAAATACTTTTTTTAAATACATACCAAAGACACAAGGCGCATAACACTGAACGAATAGTCGTGTTTGTGTTTATCTGTGGATATGTCATAGGAAGTCTATGTGTCAATGTAAATGGCAATTGATAGATATAGAACAGTAGTATCTGTGGAAACACTACATTTGAGAATTATTGTCTACCTTTAGATATAATCATTACGAGGGATTTTCGAACGTGTCAAGGGTCGTGACCTATATCTATAATACCATTCTGCAACTCCACCTTACGTGTTCAAAGTACTTGTATACTATAATATTGGACTACAATAAACGATCTACCAGTTGACACCATTCTCTTCATTTCACACAACCCACGACTCCTAGAATAGCAGTCAGAGCCCGTAGACAAAGTAACATTATCCTGATGCCGCTGCGCAGTAGAAATTTCAAAATGTACCCGAATGACATATGTTACGCGACTGATTTCTCTCATTTCCATACAATTTTTATCAGATATATTACACTCTTCGTTTCTATTAGCGCAAGCGCGAAGGCAGCGGCGGTCTTACCCATTGCGAGGCTCTTTGTCCTATGGAAAAGTCCTTATGTGATGTGAAAGTAGTTGTAAGGGAGTCTGGTTTTTTGTAATGTATATTAAAAAAAATAGTCAAAAACAAATCTGTATTTTTTTAAATTGGCCCTGGGCTATTACCCTATTCGCCACCACCTAAGGCCGCCGCTGCGCGAAAGAATGTTACTTTGTCTAGGCCTATAGGTATAATAATCACTGGACACAGCACGAAGGTAGCGACCATTGTCGCTAGCAGAAACAAATAAAATAAAAAGCGATTTAAAATATATAGAAATAAAACATTGGAAATAACTAAGGAAATCTTTATAATAAATTAGGCGATACAAAAAATTAAGAATAAAATTAAGATAACGATAATCCCTGAGTAAATTCAGGGGCGACACGAAGAGCCTCCAGGGCCTTAAAAAAAATAACCACTGTACCAATGGTGTCGGGTTAGTCAACGCCCAATGGTAATGTATTTGATGTAAGGTGTATTATAAACTTGTGGGTAATCGAACACTGTGTTGAAATACACATGATCCCAGATGAATCTCAATATATTATGTGGTTCCAGTGGCAATCTCGAAGGGCGTACAGAGGAGAGTCAGTTCCCGACAGCCAGTGCCCTTCGCCAGTCACCGCTGCTGCAGCACTGCCCTCTCCGAGGAGCTCCTAAATGCCCTTCGGCTTCTAAACGGTAACTTTTATTTTAAATCTAAGCCTACATACAGATAATAAAATGCATATGAAAGTATAAACGGTATAGAAACAAAAAGAGCAAATTTTAAGTTATTTCTCTGTCTGTCTGTCTGTTTGATCAGGCTAATCTCCGAAACTGCTGGGCCAATTTTAACAGGACTTACACTGGCGTATAGCTAATGTTACAAAGAGTACATAACGTAAGCTAATTTTAATTAAAAAGATTAGTAGAGTTCCGCGGGCCCCTCGTGAAATGAGATATAAATATTGATATCGTTAAAAACCTAATAACATGTAAATAAGACCAAATAATTCGCATGCGTTTACATATTACAAGTTATTGACCAGTGTAATCCTATAAACATTCCAACGAAACGTGAACAAAATATCAAAAGTTGCCTTGACTTTCGCTCTCACAATCACTTTCACTATTGATCTTTCTCTGTTTAGAGTATGATACCAGCTAACATGCATAAATGTGCGTTTACACACTACTCTACACTTTACGGTCGCATCTTAATTGCATTTAACAACTATTAGTTATGGATTGTGGTACTATAATATCATTAAGTTTTAAGTACTTTTGTGTCTGGTTGCTGAGTGTGGAAAAGAAGTTTCACACTAAAGTCGATGTCTCCTGGAGCAAGGCAGTTGAGAATTATGTAATATTTAAGGTTTTCTAATGAAAAAGCTCTGTTAGGGATTTCATCATTTTTCAAAATAAGTTTTTTGTTAATGAGAAACACGATTTACGATTTCCACGCAGATAAAGTCGCTAGACTCGCGAGCATAAACTTTAATTTAAAAAAATTTGAAACACCGAAAATAAACTTTTGAAATGGGATGAGAAGTTTCAATTATTACCTCTCGCATAATAATAAACTTTCAAACCTGAAAATCACCTGGTGTACCTCTCTCTGCATCACGACAAGGTTGACTGGTAGAAAATGACTATCGCAATAAGTCTATGCATATTGTATTTCAGAAAGTATACATTAATTAATAAATAAATCACCCTAAACTAATACGCTTCTTTATTCAGCTACCGCACCCACGACGGAACATGCAACAACCTTCACCGTCCACGATGGGGGTCCACTATGACCCCCGTCCAAAGATTCCTGACGCCTTCCTACTCCGACGGTCTGCAAGCACCTCGAAGGTCAATCTTCGGTAGCCAACTACCGTCTGCGAGAGAGATCAGCTCTCTAATCCACGAAGATCAGAATGTTGAGAACCCTGGTATAACGCATCTGTTGATGCAATGGGGACAGTTCCTGGATCATGATATCACTTCATCTTCCCAATCGAGAGGGTTCAACGGCTCCGTGCCTAGATGCTGCAAGGATGGAGGAAGGGATTTCGTTCCTAAAGAGTTTATGGTAAGTTCGAGGTTGTTAACCGTCAATAATTGCAAAGGAAAGATGAATTGTGGCTTTGTAAAAAATTAGCGCCGCATGGATATCTTGATACTATTAGTTTTCATGAAATAGATTTGTAAACCTTCTTCTTGGCAAAGCGGTCTTGATCACTAGTTTACTGATGCACAAGCTTTACTAGCAATACTCCTCCATTACTCTTCATAATCGTGTTAGTGTGTCAGCATTCTGTGATGGAACTCTTAATTGGAGATAGACTTTAAGATCGTTTGCTTTCTATAAGAAGCAAATCACTCAGTTGGCGTTTATAACCTTGAGGTCTTTTCTCGTCTCCACAGCACCCAGAATGCTTTCCGATCGCCGTGCCCGCTTCAGACCCTTTCTACGGCCCTCGTGGGGTGAGGTGTCTGGACTTCATCAGGTCGGCCCCGGCTCCCCGTGATGACTGTGCGCTCGGCTGGCGGGAACAATTGAATCAAGTCTCAGCCTACATCGACGGGTCGCCACTTTACGCCAGTCTGGCCAGACAGTCTGATAGGCTCAGACTGTTTAGAAATGGTAAGAGTCCCAAACACACATTGGCAAGATTAGCAGTACTTTTTATTTTCTTACCACTTCTGGCTCTTGGTCTTGTTAGCCTTGGAGTAGTAGGTAATCAAAATTTTGTTTGCCTCAGAGTAAATAGTACCTACTACAAGCATCATTTTTCAAGCAACTACCCGACGGCTATATTTACCACAAAATTTTACTGCAAATTTTTTTCCTTTAGGAATGCTCCAATATGGTCGCGTACAGCAACGGCGGCCTGTGCTGCCTCCAGAGAGGAAAGATGAGCTGTGCCGAGGCGGGGCCGTGTCTACTGACTGCTTCAAGTCGGGAGATGCGAGGGTCAACGAGCACCCTGGGCTCGTGGCTGCCCATATCGTGTGGTTGAGGCAACATAACAGGTATTGACCAAAACCTAAAAGTCACGAATGGCAATCAATCTCATTATTTATATCCGTACAAGTTTGCCCATCAAAAACTAACTGCGTGGTTGGATGCCATCAATGCAAAACAATAATAAGGCTTATTAAACGTCTCTTAAATTTCAGAGCCTTCATAATAAAACTTTAATTTTATGGACTAAATATGAGGACAACCTTTCCGCCCATGACAAAACCTATAAGCTAAATCTACGAAGTTCAAGTTCGCATTCCTAAGAGTGGTATACTTGTAACTTAGCCAACAGGCAACATCATTGATTCCTGATTGCGTAACATGACAATGTGGTCCCGTTAATTTGTATTATTTTTCAGAATGGCGCAAGAGTTGGCGCATCTGAACCCACAGTGGAGTGACGAGAAGATATATCAGGAGACGCGAAAGATTGTCGGAGCCATGATTCAGCATATCACTTACAGAGAGTTCCTGCCCATTGTATTAGGTCAGTCAGCATTGAATGCAAATCAGTCCACGTAATATTTAATCCCGAAAGAATTGACGCGTTACATGTGTATGATGATAAAGATAAGTAATTTCGATGTTAAGGATAACGTTAAGATCTTAAAACACCAAAGTTTGGCCAGAAATAAATCCATATCACGTGGTAAAAATCCTTCGGACCTAAGCGCACCGATTTCTAGAATTTTCTTTGTACTTACTTAAATGTTTTTTTCCCAATTCTCCCCAGGTACAGAAGTAATGCGCCTCTTTGAGCTGGAACCTCAGAAGAAAGGATTCTTTAAGGGCTATAACCCTAAAGTGAATCCGAGTCCAGCCAGCTCCTTCGGTTCAGCTGCCTTCAGGTTCGGACACAGCTTGGTCCAGCCGTCCATGATGCGCTATGATCGATTTCATCGTCCGATCAATAACAGTAAGTATTATAGGGACCTAAGTTGTTTGTTTCACGACTTGTTAAGCTATAAATCAACTACTTTCTCATAATTTGAATGACATTCGAAGAATATCGCCTTTGAATGCCTTCAAACGGTTAATAGCATGGGTTATATTTAATTGCAGATGTATCCCTCCACAACGAGCTAACAAATCCATCAAATATTTGGAGCATGGGAGCAGTGGACCGGCTGCTGCTCGGCATGATGAATCAACCGATACAGAAGCGGGATGAATTCATCACAGAGGAGCTTACCAACCACTTGTTCCAAACTCCCACGTTTGACTTTGGTATGGACTTAGCTGCCATCAATATACAGAGAGGGAGAGACCATGGGGTTCCACCTTACACTAACTGGAGGGAACCCTGTGGATTGACGGCGATCCTTGACTTTGAAGACCTGTTACGAGTCATGCCGGCGAGGACTGTGAGGAAATTGAAGGTTTTGTACAGGTACCAATAATACATTCAAATTTAATATAGAATAGTTGAGTAGACCAATGAAAAAATTATTTTGTTTCCAGACACGTGGATGACATAGATCTTTTCACGGGAGGGATGGCAGAGAGACCTGTAGTGGGAGGGTTGGTAGGGCCGACCTTTGCCTGTATCATAGCTCAGCAGTTTTCCAACCTTCGGAAAGGGGATCGATTTTGGTAAGACCTTAAATACTAATACATACATACATACATATGCTCACGCCTGTATTCCCCGAAGGGGTAGGCAGAGGTGTTGTAATCACAACACCCACTTTTCACCGAAGATGATTAAGTGCCAACGTGACAGATGGTGAGTCCATCACCGTCTCAGACACTTTACATACGTCATTGAATTACTTCTCAGAAATATGCAGGTTTCCTCACGATGTTTTCCTTCACCGTAAAGCACGTGGTGTGAAATCACTGCACATAAGTCTTTTAGAAAACTCATTGGTACAGACCCCGCTGGGATTCGAACTTGCATCGCTTGCGTAACAGGCGACTGCTCAAACCTCAAGGCCACCACGGCTCTACTATTACATAATTTTAAAATACTAATACATAATTTAGAAACCATAAAATATCATAAATGACAACAAGTTTCTTTCTAGGTACGAAAACGGAGGCTTCGACTCATCTCTCACACCAGCACAGCTTCAACAAATAAGACGCATATCATTTGCACAGATCCTCTGCAGGACTCTTGACACAATTGACAGCATCCAACCTTTTGTCTTCCTTTCCCCTGACAACCCTGACAATGACAGGATCTCCTGTCACAACGGACTACTCAACAACTTTGACCTTTCGCCATGGATAGAGATAGACTCTGAGTCAGACAATGACATTAGCAAAGCTGACGAACTCGAATCTAGCACTCAGAAACCTAAAACCAAACCAACTACAGCCAAAACAACCACTACGACACCAGCTAGCACTACCAAAAAGAAATCAGGTGTAAAAGTCAACCAGAGAAGACCATCTGGCAATACGACAAAACCTACCTTTACTAAACACAAATTAACCCAAAAACCAAACAACACTAGCACAAATGAGACAGGCAATGACACGACAGAGAGAGAAACAAACGACAAAAACACTACAGTCCAAAAGATTGATGACAAACTTGACTTTAAAAACAAAAGCAGACGGTACGAGGACAATTACAGACTTGACACTAGACACAGGCCGCACAAATACGGCGACTATGACTACGGCGACGAAGACAACGTACAGAGCGTACAATCCGTTGTTATCAATAACGTACCCCACAAACGACCCTTCAATAGACCAGTAATAACTGTAACTGAAAACATTGACACTTACACTTACCTTATCAACTACGTGCCTAGACCAACTGAATCATGGAGACAGACGACAAGAAGACCTTATGACCGTGATCGTGACCGTGACATTGTAAAAGTGACTTACCAGACCTATGACGACACATACAGACGACCCAACAAACCTTACTACTATAACAGACGAGACGACTTTAACGATAGTGACAATAACAGACAAAACCGACCAAACCCTTACACGACAAATAAAGAATTTCACTCTTCAGCCAGATCGAATGATGAAATACAAACTACAGCCAAAATAGTAACTGACAAGGACACAAAAGTAGACAATCCCACGACAGAAAACTTATACAAATTGGTTACCTTTGGCTATGTTGGCAGTTACAGAGGACATGACATGACTGAAATAAAAACATCATCAGACAAAAATACTGGTATGACTGAAAAGATGACGGACATGACTGAGAAAACTCATACAGACGACACTGACAAAAAACCTGACACTATCAGCAAAGACTTTACGACTTATAACTTAAAAGTTGACAAGAATGACAAGGCTGACGATAAAGACACTAAAAAAGATATAAATGAAAATGAAGCCCATATGAAACTTTCCACGTTCTACCTTTACGAGACTGCGACCAAACCTATAAATACTAACCGACCGACGCGACGTAACGACGAGGACATATCTACCTATATAAAGACTAATAGCAAATATTACTATGTTAGAAACGTACTGCACAAATATCCTGAAAATAACCAAATAACTACTACAAAACCTTCTTTAAGTAGAGAGACTGACAACATAACTGAGACAACACTTGACAACCAGCCCACTGGAGAGATAGTGAAAGAAAACTACAATAGTCCAGGTGTTCCACAAGTAAATATAGAAGAAAGATCATCAATAGATAAATTGGACTTCCTTGACGATGTTGAGTCCAAGGCAGCGAGCAATGACAATGTAAGATTTAAGAAGAAGAAACCTGCTAGTTCCGCAAAAACTCCGTCTGTGGCGTTTCATGTGATACCAAGTGAAAACAAGTAAGTTGAAATAGCATGTGGTTTAAAGAGCTTGATTCAAACGCTAGACTCAGACCCCTCTGAGTCTAGAAACTTTTGAGCAATCGCTCTCATAGCAATGAATAACCAATTCTGATAAAGAATTTTGCAAAAAGCTAATGCTTACTCCCATTATATTATGAACAAATTAACGTTGAGAACGTTTGAAAAAAGCTTAGATATTATATACATATTATACATATACTTGTAAATACTCTTAACATAGCCTAGCAGTAATTATTAATATTTTTCCTTCCAGTCCGTCTCAGTGGGCAGTATACGATGAAAATGACGATGTTCTTGAAGAGATCACCCACAGAATGCCTGCCATCAAAGCTGACCCCTACGCTCTGAAGGAAATACCGAGACCATTGGATTTGAGCGCTATGAGAAGACGAGGACCAGGAAGATTTTAGGTTTTTGAAGATTAATTCTTAGACGTGACGAATATGACAGTACTGTTGACATCACACAATATGACTAAATGACCGATTGAGACTTATTTGACAATAAAACCTGTGATGACTTACAGACCACGATTTGACGCCCTCCGATAAAGTTGAAACCTTATTGATTTAATGATTTCTTGATCACCACTACTCTTTTGACCAAGTTGACACTGAAGACTTGACTGATTGATCTTACACGTTACGGTTACTTAACTTTGACCTCTCTGACGAACTTGACATGTATTGAAGTTAGTAAAACGTTTGACTAAGTATTACGTTTGACATTATTCTGTTATCTGACAACTATGCATTACACTCTTGACTAAGTTGAAAAGTGTCCTGCTAAAAGAAGGGTCGATTGACAAACATTGATTACTTATTATGACTTAACTGAGAACTATGATTCTATTAACAAACTGAAACATCTTGCTTGACTTGACTTTTGATAGCTGACTGGACATTACATTTGACAACAACTACAAAACTGACATACAAAACTTACTTTGACGAACTTGACAACCAGCAACCGCACTTTTTACTTTCGACTAAGGCAAGATAACTTTCATGTTTTTGACTCGTTTGTCATATGTGGGAGACAGTCGTGGAGACCTTACATGGATTAATAATCACGACTAACATTACTTATAACTTGATTAATGCAGATGATGTATTTGACAACATTGATAAAACTACCTGTGTGCTTAAGTACTTGCACAAACTCAACAAAATTATGACAACCTTGACGTATGACTAATAAGGTGGAGATTAGACTTTGACAAAATTGTCAAATTTCATTATGACCTACTGAGAAGCCATGACTGACTTTCAATTCATTTAATAGACATTACGTACTTTTTACAAGATATTTTTCTCAACAATCACTTGACATTGGCGGAATAGTTTTACTTAAGCTCGTCGCCATTAAATAAATAAAGGAAAGGAAAGGAGAAGAAATTACTGACGACCGTTGAAGACGAATTCGACAACCTGCCAACGAATTTAATTTAAACTTAAAAGACTTTAAAGATATTTTATTTATATTTAATTTAATTGACAGAATATAAAATATGACAAACAACATGTTACTCTGAATTCGACAAAAACGACAGAAGTTTTTGGATTAATATATTTAATTGAATTCACACATATCACAACTACACATCAATATAAATGTATGTAACGCAGTACAACTTACACATTTTTATTAAGTACAAATTGATTACAATTCTTAAAAAATGTATCTTATTTGGTCAATTAGGAACCCATAGGTATCGAAATATTTTTTTTTAAAAGCCCTCAGACCATAAGTACTAGCTTATTCTATATTTAAATGTCGACAGAGAGAGAGAGAAAGAGGAAAGATGGTGTTTTCTCTTTTCATAGCCGTCCTACGTGTTATTATGAAATTCACAAACCACCGTATTAAAGTAAGGTATTGTAAAAGGCCTTTGATAAAAGCCTAAGTAATATTCCAATTGGATGCAGATAAGCAATAATGTGTCAACCCGCATAAACTTGGTTTTGAGAAAATGGCGTCTTAAGATGATTGTATACGTGATTTAAGATTTGTTTTATGACATAAATCCATTTTTTACGTACTTTTATGTTTCAGATGACTTGAAACACTTTTTTAGAATGTTAAATCCGTGATGCATTATCAAAATATATCAAAACCTTTGAATTTGACTTTTTGTGGGTTGACACATTATTGCTTATCAGCATCCAATTAAGACAAAGGGAATGAGTACTAGTACTGGAATGGGTACTGAATGGTACTCAATTATACTCACGAGCAAACATGCTAAGATTCATAGATTCTGTTTAATGTTGGTGACAGTAATTAATTACTCTCGAGTGTAATATTATTTATATTTTAATTAAATTAAAAACGAAATTAAATGTAACATATTCATACTTAGTGGAAGTATGTATAGAACTTCTCATCTATACAGAAAAATAAAACTCTTGTGTCTGATTGTTATTTCAAATTAACAGTGTTGCACTAAATGCATATAAAAGTATATAAGGTACATCCAAAACAAAAAAATAATTACATTTTAATCTGTCTGTCTGTCTGTTTGTTCCGGCTACTCTCCGAAACGGCTGGACCGATTTTAACGGGACTCACTGACAGATACCTAATGTTAAAAAAACATATAGTTCCGCGGGTCACCTATGAAATGATCTCTATGCGGGTAAATCCGCGGGGCATAGCTAGTATTTAATAAATATTTACTGATGCCATTGGGGCGAATGTAATGTACTTTATAAATTATTAATTAAGTAGGTACAAATAACATTGTGAAGCTACATAAATATAGTTATTTATTACTAAGTACATAGATGTGAATAAATATGTTTAATTAAGTATGTTGTGTTTCATTACTCTGCATGACTTTCCAATCACCTTGAAATATATTGAAGTATACACATATAATATGTCTGGTTATAATAGACCTGTTTGTTTATAATCTATACAGATAAATAAAATTGAAGTGTCTGTTTGTAATTCCAAATTAATAGTATACTAAATGCAGATAAAACTATATACATAACTATCATAAAAAATCTGACTGTCGGACCATTTGTTCCAACTAATCTCTAAAGTTGATCTATTTTAATTACACTGACAGATGGAATAAAGAAGTTCTTTTTCTTTAATTTAAGAAATATTCGATATAATGTCTCACAAGAAATTAAGTCTAAAACCGCGGCTAATCTTATAATATATAATGTAAGATAATCAATTCAGATGAAGTTCGTTACTAGTGAACATACATGCCTGCATGCTTGCTACAATACAGAAAGATCTGAACAGTCTAGTATCATGATCCAAGATTCTAGAACCATGCAATATCTGTTGCATCGTGAAAAATAGTTAAGTTTACTTTATAGGACCGTTATGGCTTTCTGTAAGATTACCCGTCGTCGAACTCGACGAAGAGCGTTGGTTTCAACCATAGGAAATTTATACATAATGTATAAAGGATAAGGTTCAATTTCGTTTCTATAAAATTATCACTCGACGAAAAGTGCGACGCTGAGAAACCTTAGTGAATAACGCGGCGGACTAAGAATTAACAAAAAACAATACTTAGGTACTTAAGTAAATTAATACAATACAGATGGAAGTGATAACAAGTCCAACTTGCAATCGCACCTAGACAAATAATAAATAAATAGATTATTTAATAAAATATATCCCATTTCATGGGGTTGTCCTGTGACATAATTACCCTTTGAGATGTGAATTTTCAAAATTCCGTTTGACATACTTATAATAATGCCAGAACCCTTGGATCTTTTAAGGTCTGCATTGTATTCAATTAGGGCTTATTTATATATATATCAATGTCTGGTTATCCTCTATCCATGTCATAAAAAAAATATACACTCCAATTTGATAATCCCTCCTATAAAGATGGTAGATATTAAATTTATTTTCCTTGGATATAATGTTATGTGCTAATGAAGATAATTATAAGGAAACCCAGTGCTGTTACACCTGCTGATTTGGAGGAGAAGAGAACACTAAGAGGAAATAAACAATATTATATAATACTGATTTCTGAATAAGTACATACAGTGGATTTAAGATATATCCTAACACTTGCATGGCACAAATTTAAGATCTTTGTTCTATGAACATTTTGAATCTGTTATCTATAGCCTATTTTAATACATGGGGAATTAATAAGAGCCAGTTTTAATAAGGATAGTGGATGATTAGGACAACATTTACACACTGTTTTGGTACATTACTCTCCTTCCCTTTCTGGGGGGAAACAGGTCAAGGACTCGAGGACCTCCTGAGCCAGGTCTTGACTGCTGGCGCACAGAACCCTCCTAGCCAGAAGGTCGAGCGAAGACCCAGAAGGATCCAAACACACCCCACCGGCCTCCCTCACCAAAACTGCCCCAGCAGCATAGTCCCAAGCATGAATACCAAACTCAAAGTTGGCATCCGCTCCACCCATGGCCACCATGGCCATATTCAAAGCAGCTGATCCCAAAGACCGGATACCATGGCAAAGTTTCACCATCCTCTGGAAGTGCTGAAACATCCGCTCGCGTCTAGCTTCATCCCGGCTTGTGCCCGCTTCAAAGGTAAGCAGTGCCTTGTTCAAATCTTGCACTTTAGAGACATGTATTGGTTTGCCGTTCAAGAATGCACCTCCCCCGTCCTTGGCGGTGAACAACTGCTTCAGAATAGGGTTGTAGATGATGCCTATAACTGGGACTCGCTTGATAACGAGAGCCACGGAGATGCAGCTGTGAGGAAATCCATGAATGAAGTTCATTGTTCCATCGATGGGGTCGATAACCCAAGTTGGATCGTGGGTCAATATGCATTTGGCACCACCAGCGACGGACTCCTCGCCCAAGAACTTGTGGTCAGGGAATTTCTTCGTCAGTCCGCCTATGAGGATCTGCTCCACCTTCTTATCAATTTCAGTGACCAGATCAATATCACTGGTCTTCTCCTCGAAGTTTTCGCATCCATCTACATGCTCAGTAATTAGTTCTCCGGCGGTTTTGACGAGCGACACCGCATACTCCAAATATTCATTGATTATATCCCTCATTTTGAATACAAGTAAGAATACTCACGTACGATGTTCTGCGAGATGAACCACAGTGAGCCGAGAGTAATTAAATTAATTTACTAATTAAGTTAATGGCTGACGGGCGGGCGATGGCTGGGATGGATGGAAAAATCAATAAATTCAAACCAATCACAAATCGGCAAACATGAAATCAATCCCACCAACGCGCAATAGATGACTTGACTTAACTTGACAGTTGAATGACAGCCACACAGAGAAGACACACCCAATGACACAGTACATATGAATTTGCTACAAGCAGTACAGAATCTATGAACAAATCTTTCAAAACAATCCACAGCCGCGCGCATCTACGAGATAATGTTAACTGTATAATTTTTTTTTAAGCTTAAGCGCACAATTTATCAAACATTCTTATTTCAATAAATTGGAATACATTTCATACTTAAATATACTATACTGCGCTGCGCCAAGGAGAAAAGAAAATCTATCCAACACTGACGTCAATAATTTTCTATTCAAGATAGGCAAAGGGAGCGTCCGCTATACTACATCTTAGTATTTTAAAAAAAATTATAGCCTATTGTGTATCTATAGAAACAGTTTACTTACTACCAGTGGTTCTACCAGCAGTACCACACCGCGTGAAAATTTTCATTGTTCCAGTCGGGGTAAGGAAATGCAACGTGTGGTGCCAATTTTGTCAAAATTTATATAAATAAGTTAGCAAGCACCTATAAACTCCAGCGGAACGCAGTAACAGGTCCACTCCGCTCACCTCCTCTCCCCGCCGCTCAAACAGATAAGTCGCTTTGTATCCTTGCATAATAACATCTCTAGGAAATAGGATTCAATAAATAAAACAAAATAGTATTAAAAATCATGAAAAATTGTGTAATTGGCATACCAACTGATAACTTGTTACAACCTATGGCCAATTTTACAATTATCAATATTGTTAATAATTAAATATAATAATATTTAAAATATGTTTATGCTTTAATTGTTTACTTACATTTAAATTTTATATTATTATTTAGGGAGAAACACTACGATAATAATAATAAAAAAGTCGTTCAAATTTGGGTAAAATAGTTATAAAAAATGCTAGTTACATTGACATTTCTCGTATCAGCGAGCGAGACGCTGTTATTCAGTTGTCGTAAGTCTGTAATAAAAACACCTAAGGCCACGTTTTTTCACTACGAGTCCTACCTAAGTATATAATAAAGCCAGCCGTCTATCGCTTGGCAACAAAAAATAACAATATTCGTGTAATTTACATCAAACCGAACTGGTGTATTTACACAGGGTATACAAGTTGGAAATACACGGTGGAGAATTAATGTATGGTTTTAACACTTGTTAATGTTGGCGTGTCACAGCAGACCACAGGTGTTCAACTATCTTCACACTATATTCCAGTACCTCTAGAGTTTTAACTCCTAATCTATACTTGCTGACGTCACCGCACAATAGTTGTACGAGATATTTAGTTCTTTGCGTCGCCGCTAGAAGGCGCTGTACAATATATTTATACAGATAAATCAAATTTAAGTGTCTCTTTGTAATTCCAAAATAACTTAAGAGTTACTGACGTAAAAAACACATTTTCTCTGTCTGTCTGTTTATTCCGGGTAATCTCTAAAACGGCTGAACCGATTTTAACGGGAGATACTGGCAGATAGCTAATGTTAGATGAGTAACGTAGGCTACTTTTATTTAAAGATATAACATTTGGGGTTCCGCGGGAATAAAATTAAATCTACGTGCACAGATAGACATACATTTATTGTGCGGTGAGTATAGATAAGGAAACTCCTGTTCAAAGTTATCATCTACAAAATAGTGTGTAGTCCAGACTTTAACTTGCCAGAAGCCAATGAAGGGTGCAATTCAAGTTTGCTTTGAATGACACCATTTCAAGTAGTCAAACAGACAAGTGGAAGTCCCAAGTTCAATCCAGAGTTCACACACAATAAACCAAAGCTAACATGGTCCTTACATAACTATCATTAAAATTTGTATGGCATCTAAGCGCTCAGTGATACACACTGATTTTATTTACATCATGTAGGAGGCTATAAAGGAAACTGTAAAGGTCATAATCAGCGTATTTGTCTATTGTCGCAACAGTCTTGAACATCAGTCGCGTTAAATGCAATTTCTATGAAAATTTGCCACAATTTAATAATACTTTTGTTAATTAAATTTCATTATAATATCACCCAATGAGTAATTTATATCTCGATTGCTAGGAATGTGCAGTTAATACTGTCGTACCGATACAATGTTGGTGTTTAATGCAGGGATGGAGATTCGCTGTTTAAATGCAATATTTTAAACAAATACATGTAACATTGAGCACCCGCTATTATTCGTGCGATCGGAGAAATGTGAATTGACAATAAACAAGTTCATGCAAAGTTTTTGAACAGTAGAATAACTAGAGGAGCGATGCGAGAGGTTAAGGCGATTTTTCAAATATCTCGATACATCGCGATTGTTTTCAATCGCAGTCGATGGTAACGAGTCCAACACGGTTCCACTTGGATCAATGTCGTAGCAAGGGGGCAGCATGGGGGCAGCAGGTGGGCGGGCCGCACAATTTTTTTTCGTAGATTCCTCCAATTTTATAACGAATCCTTTTCTGTCTTAGTTATTATTTAGTTTTATTTCTTCAATATTATAAATAATAAATGATCCATGTCCTTTATCATATAACATTTATTGCTTTTTACTTTCGATGGGGTGACACCCAAAGTAGCTACGCCACTGATTTGAATATATATAGCGCCTCGAAACATTCGAAAACCTCTAGATACCTCTCGATCAGCGAGTCGAGGGTTGACTCGATGGTAAATTTGACAGACTACAATTATTTAAATTGTTGAAACATCTCGCAATTGCGCATCGCTCGTCTAGAGTACATAGACAGATTATTATATAATCATCGAAACCATAATGCCCTCTTCATATTCCCCCGACCATCATAAACGTACTCGAAAATTTCCAGCATTACAATATAATACAATAATACGAAAAATAAGGGATATAGATACAAAAGCGATTGAAATCGTTACACTCTAGCATTTCATTGTTCCGTACTTACATGTGAATATGTTATGAACACGCGTTATACTAACATAGTTTTTTCTTTAATTGAATATTTACAACAAAACATGATAACATCAAAAAAAATCATTAATATTATCAGAAGAAATTTGATTTCGCAAAACAGCGGCGTAAAAAAAAAACTTTGCAGAATATTTTTCATAACCTGATGGTAAGCATTTGCTGTCGATAATTACGAATATTAATTTATGCCTACATTTATGAAGCAAAGTATCTCATACATTAGCCAAATCAGATGTTTTGTTGCAAATACCTTACAGATCAGTGGAAAAACTGATAATATCAAAACTGTATCATAACACGATACCTTACGTGCTATCTGTACTAATGGACACTCGGACGGTCTAATGTTGTTTTGTTGCAATAAGTACTTAGGCTTGCGGTGTTCAATATTCAACTTTAAACAAACACCAATAGAATGCAATTTTGAACCGATAAATAAGACTAGATTCGAACTACAAAATATTTGAAAATTGACAGTTGGGAAGATAGGAGTTATTTTGTAAACGTTCCAAAGCGTATGAAGGTAGCGGGATCCCGGCAAACAACAGTAGACCGTGTGCAGTGTCAGGGGAGTGTGTGGTGTTACTCGACGCTGTTGGTGGTGTCATTGATGTCGTCGAGCGACTCGTCGCCCGAGCCGGCGCCGGGCGCCAGCGACGAGCGCTTGAGGCGGGACGACGACGACGACGCGCCCGTCAGGCCGATGCCACCGCCTTGCCGTCTACAACACACGTTTACTTATTATATAATCCTCCTGTAAGCCTTGCGGATCAATAAAAGAGTCTCAAAGTATTTTTCCCTTTTTTAAGCTACAAGCCGCCTTATAGGTAAATATTACCAGGTCCTAAACAGTGTAAATAATTTTCATTTTCAAATAAATAAATTATCTATACAAATATTAATATAATAACCAGATAACATTTGTCAGTTTGTCAGGTTGTAGGGATAATATCTGGATTGACTGTACCGATTTTGAAAATTCTGCTCTCAATAAAAAGTCCAAAAAAATTCCAAAAAAAATATAAAAAAAATTGTGATAAGTAATTATACGCGGGTGAAACCGCGGGGAACAACTACTGCTTTTGGAAGCTTGGACACAAAATGGTATCCTGATATGGTATGGGTTTATTCCCAACTTGCTTCGTTTCTTAATAGCTAAAGTGGTCCTAACCATTTTAAAAACTTCACACACATACAGATGGTGAGTCTATAGCCGTTTCAGACACTATACATACGTCTTTGAATTAGATTCTCAAACATATGCAGGTTTCCTCACAATGTTTTCCTTCACCGTGGTTTGGTATCACTATACTAAAGTTTTCAGAAAAACTCATTGGTACAGGCCCCGCTGGCAATCGAACTTGCGTCGCTTGCGTAGCAGGCGACTGTTCAAGCCCCAATGCGACCACGGCTTTTTGCATTAAAAAAATTATAGAAATTTTAAGGTGATAACTCTTTTATTCTCAAAAAAAGTATTAGTGAAACTTATTTGATTACGATTAATGTAAGTACTCATATCCCTGTTACGTCGTTATAAAATGTCCTCTCTGATTTATTAGAGTTTTGTGGACAATATAATTAAAATCGTGCTAATGTAAATTAGACCGTATTCTTATGTTACAAACACACTTATAATAATTAAATGTTATAGGTAAATGTGTGAATCAAGGTGTTAATACTGCAACTGTAATATTAAAAACTCCATACATTTCCTTACATTGCATGAGAGTAATAGAGTCGATAGATACAACACAGAAGTCACAACCAAAACGACGTCACAAAGATGACAAACATACAGACAACACAAAGAACCTTCAACCTGCAGAGTCAACTCGACAATGATGAAACGATGATGTGAAGAAAAGCAACAGATGAGTTAAACGCAGATGAAAGTAGAAACTCCTCACATTGGACGGATTATCTTGAGCTAATCAAAAACCTTTACAATAAAATAGTTATAAATATGACCACGCCAAGAGTAACCGAATGGGGATCGGGAGGAAACATCGCACTTTCAGAACGATAGGGGGCTCAACTCCAAATATTATCTAGTTAAGTTCATCATAGACAGACCCTAAGAATGTATATTCTACCCCCAAGTTTTTGAAAATCTGGTTTTTTTTCATTTATGAACAAAAGACAACCTAGACTTTACTATAAAAATATAAAAAAAGTAATTGTACTCAAAACTAGTAAAATAATTACATCCGATCTATGATTGCGATTTCAAAAAATCATTTGTAACCTGAATTAAGCCCCTATCGTTCTAAGGATGCGAACATGTCAGAGATAAAAAGGTACTAATAAAAAAAACTGCCCGTCTGTTTGTTCCGGGTAACGGCTGGGCAAATTTTAACGGGACTTTCATTGGCAGATAGAATACATCTAGTTACCAATATGTTTCACCAAATGAAGTTCTTTAAGTTATTTGCAAATATTTCTTTCTTTCATTTCGGCTTCGTACACCATTATCTCTGTCGCACGAAGCCGAAATTTGCCGATTGTCTTATTCCAGAGGTCGCTAATATATCACCGAGTACTGTAAGGTTACCGCTCAACATATGATAGTCGACCTTATGTATGTAAATATAGAGTTCCAGATGACAGGTGTTGTTATTACAACATCTCTGCCTATCCCTTCGGGGTCCAAGCGTGAGCACATGTATATACGTATGCGTATGCATGTTATTTACTTACTGTTTTCTATGACAATCCTGAGAGTAAATTTATCAGTACTGTGGCAATTTCACTCTTATACATTCATATATAAAACTTGTTTTTGACTAGCTTTAATTCCACATAATTGGAAATCTTCTAAGCATTAATTTTAGTGGCTCCTTGTGCATTCTTAACATAATCTACGACGACAAGACATCACAACGTACATTGGACACTATAAAAAAAAAATCAAACTCACAGACTATCATACGTCACATCATCATCATCATCATCACCGTATTTTATCATCTTGTCGAATTGATGTTTCCTGAAAAGATTCACAGATGGAATACAAATTAAATTTTCTTCAAGACAAAAGTAATAACAATTTGGAAACCTCATTTATGGAGTCGGTTAAAAATGCACACCCACATAACCTAAGTTAAATACCATAGCGTAATTCTTCGCGACAGGCTGAGGGGCCAAATACGATTTTTCTCTCTACCACGGCGCCTCCAGCGCCATCTGTCGGCCCACAGAGAGGACAATTAACTGACGTTAACGCGACGGTGATAGAGATGAAACTCGCGCTTGGCACTCTGTTACCTTCAGGTGGAGGAGAGAATGTCGACGGCCTAACGAATACATAACTGAATATTATTACAAGTATGAGATGTGCTCATGAATGTGCTTAAAGACAAGATAGCCAGGGCACAACCACGACCTCTTATAGCCACCATAGTTTGACAATGCTCATGAGACAGATGTATATGACGTGTATAGGTCTGTCACAGTCACACAGTCTAACTACCATGGCGATAAAGAGCTCATGGTAATGCCCAGGTTCTGTGCAACTTGATGTTGTTGAAACACAAACACTCATATTAGACACTACCCTTTGGATCACAGAATACGACTTAAACAAGGGCTAGAATAACCATTTTTTATTCCAATATCACAGACATGACCCCTTCTCAACCTGGGTTTATCTTAAAAGCGGTACTCACCAGGAGGATCCGTTTCGACGTTACTAACCTAAATGTATGGTTCGCGAAACATACGCCAGAGTTCGCGAGTAAGAGCGACTGGAGTTTGCGATACGACCAAGTGTGTAAAATTACTAGAATCCTTAAGAATGGTTAGGAAAAATACGAACACGAGACGAGACTCGAAGTCGAACCTCCGACGTCTGTAAACCGTACAGATGCTCTGCCAAAAGAGCTCTTGATCAAAACTCATGCGTCGATTTTTTCCTTCCCTCGCTATTTGCGGTTTTAAGGGCCGCCTTTTAAAGAATTTAGAATGTGTGGCTTGCATAAGATATTTAAAAATACTAGATTTTGCAAAACCACTGCTAGAGTATACACGTGCTCAAGTTTCGCGAAACAAGTGTTGGTTGCTTTAACGCGTTCACTGCTAACGACGCGCCTACGCGTTTATCCGAACTTTCCTATATGCTAACGGCGCTTATGTGAGTCCATACAAATTTCTGTGCCTTCACTGTGTGCTAAAGCCAACTCTGCGCGTCTATTCTTTAAAGAAGACCAAATTGTAAGGGCCCTTACCCACCTTGCTATATACAAACATATACGGAATTTGTCCACATGAAATTTAGTGAACATATCAAAACCAATTACACAGGTAGAGATTAGGTAGGTAGGTGGATATGTACCGACCCTTTTCCTTTTCTCATGTTTTTATTGGCTGTAAACAAGCGAGTGTTTTATGACCTGCCATAACAATACTCAAACGCGCAGAAGCGCCGAATAGCACTGAGGAATATGTTACGCGGACGCTATGTTGAGGTTTTAGCACAGAGCGAAAGCGTATTTGTACAACGATATGCGTTTGACGCACTGGTGGAAGGTCCGATTGTGTAGCACACGGTAATGACTTTTTATTAAGCTCTAGCAGTGAATGTGTTAATTAATACTCCTTTTCTTATGTAGGTACCGCTTTTTAGACCAGGTTGGGGGAACAGGAGTAGTCCCTGGACCTAGATGAACCTCGTCACCCCGAGACATTAGTCGTTTAGTCTCACAAGCCCGTCATATTGCAGCTCCGTGATAAATAAGCACATAATAATAAATCCAACAAAAGACCATCCCCCCATCGCCGTCACCGTTTACACGACAGAAAGTCGGCTTCTACATCGAGCGAGTATCGAACGACACAGACGCGCGTACAAACATCTCTGATTAAGTCGGAGATCTTTGTAAGTGCTGGCGATAAATATTGCACATTGGAATTAGGGTGGAGAAAATCGGATCACTTATTAAAATATATCAAAATGCTTAGCTTAATACGTAAAATTCAGCATTGCTCTCTTGACTTGCGACAAAATATGCTCATTTAAAGTCTTACTATCCTATAACTATACAGATAAATAAAATTAAAGTGTCTGTTTGTAGTTCCAAATTAGCAATTTTTCATTAAATGCATATAAAAGTGTTTACGGTACTTATATAAAAAAAAACTAATATATTTTTTTCTCTGCCTGTTTGTTTGTTTCGGGTAATCTCTGTAACGACTGAGCAAATTTTAACAGGACTTTCACTGGCAGATATAATACAGCTAGTTACCAATATGTATCACCAAATGAAGTTCAGTAAGTTATATGCAAATAAATATTTCTTTCATTTCGGCTTCGTACACCATTATCTGTCGCACAAAGCCGAAATTTGCCGATTCTCATTCCATTCGCAAATATATCGCCGAGTGCTGTAAGGGTCTGTGTGGTAACCGCTTAACATATGATAGTCGACCTTATGTATGTAAAGATAGAGTACCGTTTACCTCGCTCGCGTGCCTCCTCCTACTCAGAGTCACCGTCATCCGTCACAGACAGTGACGGTCTGGCGGACATGACACTTGGCGTGCTTGGGACATTCCTAAAACTGACAAAAGTTGCTGCACTGCTCGCATATCATTACCGAAACCAGCTATGTCCAGGTGAATGCTAGGTCACGTGACTGAACCAAAGTGACGTCATTAGCTGGGCCTGTAGAACATTATCCTCACGCTTCGCTAGCAGAGCCGATACAAAATGTACGGGAATGACGTATGTCACGTGATTTTTTAACGTTTCTATTAACTCAAGCGCTTGAGAATGTTACTTTACTAAGCTTACAGGTAATGACGTCATCCTAGTTATATCATGGAAATGGAATATATGATAGCTGAAACGACATAAAAGATGCGCCTTCCTTCAAATGTACAAAGTGTCGTTCATCCATACATCTATATCTATATATTTACACAGATAAATAAAATAGAAATGTCTGTTTGTAATTCCAAAATTACAGTTTTTAACTAAATATATATGAAAGTATATACGGTACTGACATTAATAAACCAATTTCAACGGGACTTTCATTGGAGAACACCCGTGGGTTTTAGCTAGTATAAGGCATAACCCTTCCAAAATCATACGATAGATAGTCCCAACCTTGGTTGAAAGATGGGAATAAGTCACTTGAAAGATCATAGTTGTCCTCCAGCCTTAATGTTTGTAAGCAATGCTATTTACCTGAGTTTATTCCTCAGATTGTTGCACTCCCGCGCAAGGGTCTCGTGTGTTTCGAGCATGTCCTCAAGCTCACGCTGCGCCTTACGTTTGCCGACCTTCTCGTGTTGAACCTCCTCTTCAGACTCATCCAGTTGGCGTTTCAAGGTCTTCACGCGGACGTTCATCTGGACACAAAGGGTTTTTTCGTATTGTCAAAGTAAATACGAACATTTACGATAATATACATAAGTGACTGGAAGCCTGTAAGGCCTGTAAGTAAGGCTCAGTCAGCATACAAACGGTTTAATAACGAAATTTTGTTTTCTTCTCTCACTAATAAATGTATACGTATCGTTATTTTCCTAATCCAAAAAATAAAGTGGCAAGCAAAACTAAGTTCATCTCAAATAGTCCTCCAAATATGCATACAAAATTATGCGCAGTAGTCACATTATGAGTTTATCTCGGTCTGTCTGTACGCGAATAAAATACTTGCGCCGTATCCCCACTATTACACTGGTCTAGATATGAAAATGATTTTCGGTCTATTTATGCACACAATTCATGAAACTATCAATGATTTTGTAAGAATTGCTAAAAAAAATTTTCATCATGAATTTTTATTCTTAACAAGCCAATAATTGTTCTAAATATACGATATTCAAAAATTCTGATATACGATCACATTGAGAACTTTCATGAATATATTTGTAATCTGGGCACATGAAAACGTAAAAATTTGTGATGATATCCAGGGCAACAAAAAGATATATTTTTTTGGAGAGCTGTGTTATCATTGAGCACTCGTTCATAGCTCGTGACGGCACGTGCACCAGCCTCGGGTTTAGTAACGTTACCTTCTCGATCTGATCCTTGTACTGGTCAGCGTGTCTCCTCTCCTCGTCCAGCTGGAGGGCGAGCTCCTTCATCTTCTTGTCTAGTTTGCGCGAAGCCTTCTGCTGCGCGAGACGCTCGCGGGACTCTGCTTCCAGCTGCTCCTCCAGGTTGGACACCTTCAGCTCCAGGGATGTTATCACGCTCTGGAAATGTTTGTTCAGGTTTAAGTTAGATAGATATTCCAAAATTAGGGGTTGCTTGTTGGAGTATAAATATATTAGTGGTTTGGAGATCAGCTTCTTTTTAAGATGAATTATCACTTTTTCAAAAACTATGCTTCATGGAACTCATACCCCCTTATTACAAAACATCGTTTAAGATATTCCTTGTTTATCTCTGGCTGTGATGAAGATTTCAAAAGATATTAAGATAACTCTCGGAATGCCAGATCACAAGTGTTCTGTAAATCTGGTAAAAAACTAGATTCCTTAAATGTTGCCCTTTCGCAAACACCTGTCACGTCAAGATATTGATATCCAGCATTCGACAACAGCGAGATTTTTTGGGCATTTTCTGCGTCACCTGTCGCCAGCAGTAATTCCAATCCAGCAAGAACTGGAAACCTTCATATACCTTCTTGAAAGGCCAGCAACGTAACCACGCCCTCAGGTGTCCATCCTCGGTGATTACTTTCCATCAAGGCAACCTCGTACCAGTTTTCACCCAAAGATTTATCTAAAAAAATCATACCTTAGTCTTAGTGCGTCCAGCAGTCTCAAGCTCGGCCAGCTTGGCTTTTAGCTCCTTGTTCTGTCTCTCGAGCACCAGCTTGCCACTCTCCAGCTTCTGAGTGGCAGACTTCTCTGTGCCCAGCTCCATCGTCAGCTGGTCGATTTGGTTCTGCAATAAACATCGATACACCAGGTTGATTTTAGGTTCAAAAATTGAATACGCGCGGTCGTAAATTTGTTGCTGGCGAAAATTGTATTGATATATTTTTGCATAGTCTACGATTCGCATTAAATACTAATTAAATAAGACAAATCCCTGATTATCATTCACATACATTTAACAGCAGATCAGACAAAAAAATTATGTCAGTTAATACTAGTACCGTATTGCAATATTTTAACGTTAACATTTTGGTCCTTCGAGCACAAAACTCCGAAAACAAAATTTCTCCTAAAATGATGCTACTGAATTATTAATGTTAGTATTTACTTAAAGACAAAGAAATATAAAAGCTCATCCAGTCATAATAACCTTTTGAAAACATGCATCCAGCAGCGTTGCCTACACTATAAAGAATATTTAATTCAATTCAAATTCTATTCAAAAATATCTTTATATCATTAGACGCTTAACAAAATACTTTCAAATCGTCAGAACGACATGATTATACAGGATTGCACATGCTACCGCCGGGTTCGGAAGGAATATTCGCTATGCCTTAGAAACTGCGACTTACAGTTCATTTGAGGTCATCGTATCAAGAAACTCACCTGAGCCTTCCTCAGTCTATCATTGAGGATCTCGCTATTGGACTGTTCCTCGTCCAGGTCTTCCTCGAGCGCCGCTATCCTCGCCTCCAGCCGCTTCTTCTCGTCCACGAGAAGAGTGCTCTGCAATTATATAGAACCTTATAATGGTGTTAGGACATTATCTCACAGAGGCACGCGGCACTTGCATATCACTTCATCAGCAAAGTTCAGCAACTACACTACAGCATACCAGTAGTTGGATGGGTGACCACCCAATGTGCACGTTAAGCTGTTGATTCTATTTGCTAATTTACCTTTGGCCATAGTTAAAGGTAGTTCTGAAGCCTTAAAAAAACTGGTTTAATCCAGACTACATTTTTCTCGATTCCTGGCTTGCGATGGTCAGATCACAGACGGCAGTAGCTTTGTGTAAAAATCAGATGATCAGCCACAACAAGCTGAATCAACCGACTCATACAATGTATACGATAAGGCTAGGGTCATGGTGATTTCTATAGATATATAGGAGGTGTATCCGACGAACGTTATTTTGCCATATTCATTTATGGGGTGAGCCCTTATCAGTAGGGGTATGAAAAATATTTAACATCCTATACCTGTTGAATATACACAAAAATATACATAAAAATTGGTCAAGCGAGAATGGTTTTGTTACAAACACCGTGACGTGCATTTTATATAATATACTAGATGTGCTCCGCGTTCATCTGCGTACACTTAATTAAAGATCTCGCGGGAACCAAATTCTATTTAAAAAATATGTAAGTACGTATATATTTGCGTATAATTAAATATTTTCATATGCATGCATTGAAGTGCATAGATTACCTTAGCAGAGGTATTGTTAAGCTCGTCGAGAAGGTCATCGCGCTCGGCCTCGGCGTGTCGCCTGGCGCGGTCGGCGGCGGCCAGCTCCTCGGCGTGCTGCAGGGCCTCGGCCTCCAGCGCCTTGACCCTCCTCTCGGCGTCGCGCGCGCAGCCCGCGCTCTCCTCGCGACCGGCCCGAGCCTCCTCGGCTTCGCGAGCCGCTTCTTTGAGTTGCTGTTGCAACTTTTTCACCTGTTTCGTTGCATCTTCTTTCACCTGTAAATAACATGCGTATGGTCACACCTGCATTCCCCAAAGAGGGAGGTAAAGGTTTACTTGTAGTGCAACCACATTTCGCCAGCTGTATTTAAATTCTATTGTTCGTAGTCTTCTTCCCATGGTTTATACTTTCAAAGCTCAAATACGAAACCTATCTATGCTATACGGTCACGAATGATCATGTGGGTAGGCAGAGACCACCCACATGGGATACAATCTAAAGCAAACCTATTTCACTTCGTCTACATTCATGCTATACACCTTCCTACATAAATTATCTAATACAACTTCAAAGTCCTGACTGACTTAGATATTAATGCACAATTTAACCCACTGGTCGTAGGGAAATGAAACTTGAAGGCTGTTCTTGCTGAGGTATCCACTAACGAAAGGGTTTTCCAAAATACCACCCTTAAAAAAGCACATAGATAAATGCTGATAGCAAACCTTATTGGCCAAGTGCAGAGCCTGTTCAGCATCCTTGAGGTCGGCTTCCAGCTTCTTCCTGGTGGCGGCGGCTGCGGCGCGCTGCTTCCTCTCCTCCTCCAGCTCGGCCTCAAGGTCGCGAAGCTGCTTCACGATGCCACGACGTTTCTCCTCGCCAGCCTCCTCTGTACAAGATATAAAAGGTGGTTTAAGACCGGCTCGAAGGACCAACAATTTCACAACCTCTAATTAGTTTTATGGTTACAGTCAGAGATAAGAAACGGGCGTACAATCTGCCTTTTTTTATACCGTAAAAGTACGTAATGGCGGCAAGCAAACTTGCAGCCAGCTGATGGTAAGCGGCTACAGACTATGAACGTGTCTGACACCAGTGACTCTCGCGCATGGCCTATTTTATAAAGGACTAGCGGACGTCACGTGGTTTCATCCGTAGTTCCCGTTCCCGTGGGATTGCGAGGATAAAATAAAGCCTATGTTACTCGCTGATGTAGCTTTGTAATTTTTGAAATCGTCGCAGTAGTTTTTGAGTATATACATTACAAACATACACACAAAACTACAAACCTTTTCTCTTTATAATAGTAGTGTAGATAGCAAGATCATAGCTTATTAACACATGTAACACCAAAATGTGTATCTCCTATTTTATAAGGAATTGAATCTTCAACCAAGCCTTAACGGAATAAATCATACTCAAGGTGCACATCAAATTCCCAACTTTCAGAACGGAAATTAAACAGAAGATCACATTATACATTATAGAGCCGTGGTGGCCTCGGGGTTTGAGCAGTCGCCTGCTACGCAAACGACGCAAGTTAGAATCCCACAACGTGCTTTTCGGTGAAGGAAAACATCGTGAGGAAACCTGCATGTTTCTGAGAAGTAATTCAAAGACGTATGTATAGTGCCTGAGACGGCGATAGACTCATCACCTGTCACGTTGGCACTTAATCAAATTCGGTGAAAAGTGGGTGTTGTGATAACAACACCTCTGCCTACCCCTTCGGGGAATACAGGCGTGAGCATATGTATGTATGTATGTATCACATTATATATCTTACTAAAATTACAAAAAGGAAAGATTTGTATGTTTATATAGAATATTATTCGAAAATACTGGACTGAGTAGAAAAATTTCATTATCAGCGAGTAACATAGGCTATATTTTATCCCCGTACTCCCAAGGGAACGAGAACTAAGCGGGTGAAACCGTGTGACGTCCGTCTCTTATTAAAACCCAATGTATTTTACAACCTTTCATCTCGCAAGTGAGGTCAACCTACCTTTAGCTTGAAGGTCACGGTCGAACTGCGCCCTCATTGCTTGCATGTTGACCTCGAGTCGTAGTTTAGCGTCCTCAGTGAGCTGCAGGTCGTCTTCAATCTCCTCGTTCTGCGCTCGTAACTCCGCCAGTTGGGACTCCAGTGCCCGCTTGGCCTTCTCCAGCTCGTGAACATTCTTGTCCGCCGTGCCCTGAGTGTTCGCTAGCTCGTCCAGCTCCGCTTGGAGGACACGCTTCGTACGCTCCAGTTCTTCGATCTAGCGGACAGAAATAGGTGAGTTATGGGTTAGAACAAATTATTAAATCGTGTTTTTATATCAAATCCGGCTGTGCCCGGCAAATATCAAATATCAATTTATGTTTACAGGCACAGTTTATTTGCAGTGGATACAAGTCGCACAGTGGCGCGCGCTCACTCCCCAGTCCCCCGCGCTCTCTCCGCTCTCAACGCTCTCTTGGTCTCCAACCCTGATTGTGATGTGGAGCGGATGAATGGCAGACGATAATGTCAGTATGCCTGGAGTATTGTGAGGGGAACAAATGAATGGACTCTTAATTAGTGTAATTGGCTTTTAGCCGTTCTAATTAATACATGTATAAATAAATAATAAAATAAATGTTGCCCGATTCTGTAACCTGTCCGATATACACGCAAAATTTCATGAACATTGGTCTAACCGGGGTTTTAACACCAACATTATGACACTACAATAGTATATATAAGATTACAAATACTAGTGAACTTAAGCATCGGTTAGTTCGTGTTATTTCCGTACTACCTCTTAGCAATATTATAATCTCAATCTCATCGTAATGGGAAAAGTTTACATTCTCATTTCTTCACTGCTTCACTCTTACACAAATATTTTTTCTGTTATCGGTTGGTAGACTATTGAAGCTAGCTATAATAAAAATTGCTTGCTGAAAATAACTAGAAAATATTATACAAAACTTCAATTTAAAAAACAATCCTCGCTTTGCTATAATCTATACAGATAAATAAAATTGAAGTAAGTTTCATAATTACACCTATTTTTTTACGGTCTGTCTATTTGTTCCGAAAAGGCTGGACCGATTTTAACGGGACTTTTACTAGCTGATAGCTAGTGTTACAAGGAGGAACTTAGGCTAATATTCATTAAAAATATATATTATATATAGGTTCCGCGGGCCACCCATCAATATTACTATAAAATGGTATAGTATACCTTTTCCCCAGAGTCATCAAGCTCGCGAGTGAGTGAGAGGACACGAGTTTCCTTCTCGCGCGCCTCCCGTTCAGCTTGGTCCCGTTCAGCTGCATACCGCTCGGCTATTGCGCGCTCCTCGGCTACCACCTACACCATACATTCATTAATACCACCATGCTGTTCCGCAAGGGTCCCGGAAGGGGGCGTTACAACACATGCATTTCACTGTGGATTCAATAGCGAACTGAACAATGGAAAATATGTCACCGTTCAGTAGAAATCGTAAAGAGTAGTGTTTTCAAACATAAATCATGACACTGAGGTTGCACGTCATCTGGTAGAAGCCTCTCGTGACAAGCGGGCTGGGGCTTTTCTCGCTCAGAGAATCAGCATTGCTATTCAACGTGGCAATGCTGCCAGCCTTCTTGGCACGATCCCGAGAGACACCGATTTGGGCCAAGTTTTCTACTTGTAATTAGTTTTTAGTTATTTTTCAAATTAAAATAAAAATACGAAATAGAATCATGACACTTATTAGTACTTATGTAGTATTTTTTCATCCTATTTTAATTTACATTTTGTGAATTTATCGCGATTTTATATACAAAAAGTGTTGCCACTGGGTGATATATTTATGGTGACAATTCGTGAGTTCTGTTTTTTTTATATAACATTCACGAGTATGAGTATTCGTGTATCTTATAAAAAAAAACACAAGGGGTAAGGTAAGGGGTAAGGGTATATAAACGTTTACCACATAATAGGCCGCCACACTCAGTATACCAGTTTGGGGCTCAAAATTATCCGAAAGCGATATCAAACTGAGACACAAACATTTTTCAAATTTATAGGAATATAGGGAGAATATTTCGTTCTTTGTACATAACTGACAACGGGCCTAGTAATGTTCAAAGAACGAAAATGTCTTCCTACATTACCAGATATTATTGGGTTATAGAATTTCCATCTCTTTCTGTAATTTTAAGTTCGAGTTGGGTCTAGTTTTGGTTAAAGTCGTATTTTATAATAAGGGGGATATTGTACTTGAAGTGTGTGTATACCTTGTCAAAGCTCTTCTGTTTCTTCTCGAGCTCCATGACCTTCGCCCTCTGAGCTTCCAGCTCGATGTTGGTGTCCTCCAGCTCTGCTTGGATCTTCTTCTTGCCTACACACACATAATGGCATCGAATTAAGATCAGATACAGACCTAAGAATGTATATTCCACCTGAATTTTCTAATATAAATCAATTTTTTTTATCGACGTAGTACAATCTACGCTTTACTTTAAAAATATAAATAAACGTCTCATTGCACTCAAAACTAGTGAAATAATTATTGACAATATGAATCCACACTTGCCGAGCGATCTATGATTGCGATTTCCAAAAACATTTCATCATGCTCCTGCCTTTTTACCATGCTATTTGTGGTCGGCGCAATGTGTTCTTCACCTCCATTTCTCTCTATCAGCCGTCACATCTGTATTCACTCCCATTCTAGCCATATCATCTTTCACACAATCCATCCATCGTTTCTTAGGCCTTCCTTTCCCGTTGTAACCATCCACATTCATAAGCAATACTTTTTTGGCAACATTATCCTCATCCCTCCATAACATGTCCATACCACGACAAATGTTTATTCTTCTACTTGTCAGTCAGTGGTGCTATTTCCAAAAACATTTAATTTTTGAATTGGTACTCACTCTTATCCAGCTTGTCGTTGGCCTGCTGCAGCTCATCAATCTGTCTGTGCAGAGCCTCCACGTCCTTGCTCAACTTCTTCCTCTGTTCTTCAAGAGCCGCGGCCGTCTCCGCTTCTTCTTCTGCCTTCTTCTTGGCATCAGCCACTTGCAGAGTCAACGCTACCACCTACAACACACCAAAATTAGTCTCTTAGATTGATATACAGTGTATAGTAACAATACCGCCGAGTTCGGATGATATTTAATACTGAGAATAGCTTGCAGAAAACTTAAGTCTTTATGCTTTTGTTTTGGCTGCACCATTGACAATTCCCTCTATGATATTCTTCTCAGTAAAAGCAACCTTCCGAACCTGGCGGTAGCATGTATAATCCTATGTAATCGTGTCTTTCTGACGATTTGAAAGTACTTTGTAAAAAGTCTAATCGAATAAAGATATTTTAAGTTTTGAAGTTGAGGAGGTTGAGGAGGTCAATGGCTGGCATTCGCGTCATACTTGATGCTGCTTATGAGGGCTGGTCGTCTCAAGCTACCCATTTAAATATAAGTCGAACTGCTACACTTTTCTTTATGTTAATTTTTATCGACATTTTTGTGCATTGGTAGTGTAGTAAACATTTCCTAAGAAGCTTATTTAGAATTTTTTAAAAGGTATAATATTTTTTAAAAGAGTTATTACTGAGTTTCTCGCCAGGTTCTTCTCAGTAAAAGCAACCTTCCGAACTTGGCCGTAGCATGTATAATCCTGTATAATTATGTCATTCTGACGATTTGAAAGTTTGAAAGCATGGGCGGTGGTGACGTGATACGACCATTTTCTAATGGCACAAGTCATTTAGGTTAAGGTCATCAACCCAACATTTTACAGCCTAGTTTCGAAAAAAAGGAAAACATATCCTAACGTACCTGTTTTTCAAAGTTCTTCTTGGCTTCTTCCTCCTCGTCGAGCTGATCGCGCGCCTGTTCCAGCTGTTGTTCAATGTTACGCAGCTTGGTCTGGAGGGACAGCTTCTGTTTCGTCTCCTCTTCTAGAAGAGCCTGGGTACACATAAATAATAAAAATATTTATATTATGTTACTGCTATGGGTTCCCTATACCTTCCGTCCGTTGCTATAGGCTATCCCGCTTATTGCAAAACATCGCCTAAGATAATGCTTAGTTTCAAAGAAGTCCCATCCCTTTTTGTGCTACGGACTCCAAAACGGATGTAGCAGCGATTCTTAGCTAGCTACATAGATGGCGCTACTCGCTAACAAATGCAAAGTTTGAGTACAAACACACGAGAACCTAAATCGTGCCTAAAGATTTTCAAGCGCATTACAGTATATATACAAGTTTCCAACTAGAACAGTGTTCGCTTCAGCAAGCAATGTCTCAAAATAACACACTAAACCGACCATTGTTCCATCCGCGCCCCCTTCCTCTGATAGCTTTAAACACGTCCCTAAATAATACCACTCAGACCCAGGTCCCTAGCTCATCCCCCAGCAACGCCCTAAGCAGAGGTCCGAGCCCCGCACCGGGGTGCCCTTAGCTGTGTTGCTTAGTTTTTAAGTTTAAGCTCGGCTGGAGGCCCTTGGGTCTCGCCCTTAGTCCGGTTGAGCAGTGGAGGTACCTCCTCCCTATCAACTGCGAGAGACCATGCCGTAAAAAAGAAATAGAATAGTGTTCGCCGGTTTTTGAAGGCATGACAGCCTGGCTAGAAGATTTCTCATTGCTAGGGATAAGCATGATAGGGGTTATAGGTTTAAATGTATTAGTATAATGACCTGTGTCTCAGTATGATGTGCGCCGATGGTGGCAGCCTGTTTCTGCGCGGCGGAGGCGTTGAGTTCAGCCTGCTCCAGCTGTGCAGCCGCCTGCTCTGCCTCGCTTTGGAGACGGACGCACTTCTCCATCACTTCCGTCCTATAAACAAACTCTGATTATTATTCTAACCCAATTTGTTATTAACACAATGAAAACTATAATGATTGATTCTGATTAAGCCCCGGGTAAGACACTTATGACGTCGTAAAATACAAGCAAAGAATTTGAAGTCCACACATTTCTAGTCACAATACTAAACATCTGCAAAGAACAAATTGCAACGCAGTAAAATTCTATGAGTACGTTGGCATAGATTTTTTTTTCTCCGTAGCAAGTTATCGTAGAACAGAGTATTTTTATAATTTTGAATAGTACAATATCAAGGAGCTCGCGGCACAGTTGCTATTGCGCATATCATTAGATCAGCGAAGTTAAGCAACCCTTACCCAAGCCAGTAGTTGGATAGGTGACCACCCGAGATTTCTCCGTGCCTCGGAGAGCATGTTAAGCCGTCGGTCCCGGAGCCAATTTAAAATCTTTGGCAATCGTTACAGGTCAGTCGGAGGCCTAAGAAGGTCTGACAACAGTATTAACCCAGATTACCGATTTTCTTCGTAGAAGAGGTTTCGAAAGTCATATGGCAATAGCTTCGTATAAAAATCAGGTTATCAGCCACATCGGGTTGTATCAAGTGCCGACCCAAAAATGTATGGAATAAGGCCAGACACGACGATGATGAATAATACAAAATTAATAGCAAAAATATTGTAAGTCCATGAACGTAGTTCCAATGCACAAAATATCAATAAGAAAACGTTATAAAAATTAATGGTAGCTACTATGTTTAATTTTAGTAGCTTGAGAACCATGGTTCCTTGTTGCCTTTCGAGGTACGTATTCGTATAAAAGCTAGTGACCTGGCCCGTTCGAGGTCCTGCAGCTTGGCGGCGAGGTCGGCCAGCTGCGCCTCGGCCTGCTTGCGGCGCCGCTCGCCCTCGGCGCGCGCGGCGGCGGCCGACTTCAGCTCCGTCGCCAAGTCCGCATTCTCAGCCTCCAGCGCCGCCTTCGCCTTCTCCAGAGCTGGTTGTATAGGACACATCCCAATTATGAGTTATGTATGTCATTGATAAGCTATACGATTCGGAACCTGTAACTCTTACCGGAATAACAGAATTGTCAACATTACCTAGATTACATATGTGTCATCTAGAGATCGACTCAGGTGGTAAAGATTACCGGCTTAGTTATGAAAAACCGGGTATAAGTTACCTACTATTTTAGACAGTCAATTATGATGAGAAACTGGTGAAATAATCTAGATTCGATTCGACAAACAACTGGAACCTTGTGCTATACAGCTTATAAGCGAGTGTCTTGCATGCGCAGTAGTGAATTTTTGAGTCTGTCTCTTCATTATTGCATTGTACGGAGCGAATATAAACAATTATAGCAGGCGCAGTATCCGCACAACTTTTAATTCGCGCTCATAACTCGACATCTGTACTAATTTAAAAAAGCTTTTTTTGTAAAAGTGTATCTCTAATTTTGTTTGATTTCGCGTGTCAATAAGTATGTGAAGGCTTTACAGGATCCCTCAGCCCATACCAGCATGGCACATAGCCTTATGTTTGTCGGCTCGCGATGGACTAATGCACCTAGTCTGCCAGTAGTCGCGGGCGGAATTGAACGCGCTCCCCTCCTGAGGGAACCCCGCCGTCTCCACCTCAAAGTTATCGTCCTTAGAAAACCCGAACTTCACATTCTTCTGTCTACGTTCCTTTACTCCCGCCATAGTCAAGTTATCGCATAATAAAAAAAAAATATTAAAACTACAATCAAAATTTCCACGTAAATCCGGTACGAAAGTTTATATACATGACAGCTAAAGAATTTTCTTTTGACACTAGTTTTAAATTTGATAGGTTTTTGTTACTTTTTTAAATCGATGTAAATTATTAAAAAGGTTTTATCAAATTATAAACGCGAAAAATGGTAAGAATTTTTTTACTTATTCTGAACCGAAAGTCGGAGGAAAAATAGGATAATTTTGGACCTCATCATTAGAAATTTAATTAAAGAGTAACCCACGTCGGTCTCACTGATGGTATTTCTTGTCTGTCTGTCATGACGTATAAGGAGGTCAAAGAGATGGCACTGGAGAGAGACACATGGAAAGTTTAGGCCTAAGTCACTTCTTTACCTGAACCAAATTAAATTTTCATATTCTTGTAACTTGCAAAATAGCAACCATTAAGAAAAAATGCTTTTGCAAAAAAGCACCTTAACAATACTGAAACAAGGTGTATAATAGTTTCTAAACTCACCAGCCTTAGCCTTCTTGATCTGGTCGTGGTTCTCGTTGAGTTGCTGCAACTCCTGCGAGTGTTTGTGTCGTTGGTCCGCTAGGGACGCTTCGTGCGCGGCCGCTTCCTCCTCCAATGACCGCTTCAACACCGCCACTTCTTGTTCACGCTTAGAACGGAGCTCTTGTTGTGCTGGGGACATGAGGATTTATTGTTTAATAATAATAATGGTCTCCTAGTGGTTACGGTGGCTAATCTCAACGCCATGTGCGCAGGAAATATTATAGTACACGCGTGTGTGCGCAAACACAGGTGCACTCTTTAAACCCTCACTCTCATAGTGGGATGGGATGCAATCCGACACGACCGGAGAGAGATCAGGCGGAGGACCAACGGTGCAACGTGCGCCCCGAGCCACGGGGGTGGAAACACCGCCAACTTCCAAACTCCGGGCATTTTATTGTGAATTTATTTACGGAAAACCCCAATATCAATTTTTGACCAGGCCCAGGAATCGAACCCGGGACCTCATTGGTAAAGGCCCCGCTGGGATTCGAACTTGCGTCACTTGCGTAGCAGGCGACTGCTCAAACCCCGAGGCCACCACGGCTCTTATGCATAACAGATTGTAAGGGTGGTGAACAATGTACATACCAGCAGTGGTATCAAGCGAATCCAGCAGCTCGCTCTTCAAAGCCTCCAGTTCTTCATTGAGGTCCCTCCTAAGTTTCTCGGCCTTGGTCCTGGCGGCCCTTTCGGCTTCCAGGTCCTCGTGAGCATCAGCCAGTGCCGACTCCGCCTCCCTGGCACCCTTCTGGGCGGCTGCCCGTAAGGCACCTTCTTCGTCAGCTCGGCTGATCGCTACTGCTAATTCTTCTTCTCGCTTAGCTGTAACATTGCAAAATGGAAATTGCTTAAAGATGAGAAAAATTATTCAGACCAGTTCTGAGCAAAAGGGTAAGTGAACGTCGCTATTTTTAAGTGACCTTGAGATTTTTTAAGTGTTTATAATAACTATTTTTTTTACATTTGTTTTGAATCTTTAGAACTTATTTCCGAATAATTGTTAGAAATACATGAAATAACTTATATATCAACGCTGCATAATCAGCATACCTGATAAGTAAATACCATGGCCTATGAATACCTGCAATGGGGTATGACCAGAGGTCAAACATTGCCTTCAATTTCTTAGCAACTTTAGCCCAAAAACTCACCAAGTACAATCTGGAGTTCCTCGTGCTGAGCCTTCCTCTCAACCAGCTGTTCCTTCACGTCTTGCAGCTCCGTCTCCAGCTTCCTCTTGGCTCTGTCCGCCTCTTGACGCATTTGGTGATCCTAACGAACCAAAATAATAATTTACGTTTCAAACTTTACATACATCAGGTGCTTAGAGCGCATATTATGCTGGAACATTTTATGATTAAGGGCCATCAAAAGCGTCATAGTCTGGTGTCAAATATTGTTCTATTCTAGAGCTATTATCGACGGAAATGAAAGTGCGTGCACAGAGAGAAGTAAAATAAACAAAAATCTAATTTCTACTTAATAGTCTTCTGGGCGAATAGCCCATCATTGAATAATAAACTTAAAAACAATAGCAATAAGATCTAAAATGAAATCTTTGTGGTACCTTTAGAAGTTTCTCCTCCAGCTCTGCGATGGCGGACTCCTGTTTAGCCTTAAGCTTGCTCAGATGTTTGGCCTTCTCCTCTTCCTCGGCTAACGCTTGAGATAGATCATTGGCTCTCTCCTCCAAGATCTGTGTGACAAATATATATTTTAATACTTACTTTCAATTCAAACTCCTTACCATATTCACGGCTAACATTTCATCTTCTTTGTAAATTCTCTAACAGTTGGTCGCACAGACGCGTCGTTAGCACTTAACATTTACATATACAACCACATTTTCACCAGTTTAGAAAAGAGTAATTACTGAGTTTCTTGCCAGGTTCTTCTCAGTAAAAGCAACTTTCCGAACCTGGCGGTAGCATGTATAATCCTGTATAATTATGTCATTCTGACGATTTGAAAGTACTATGTAAAATGTCTAATATTTTTGACTTTGACTATGTTCAAGTCCTATGTAATAGTGAGCGAGCTTATTACCATTAACCAAGCCCTTATCCAGACTCCGGGTTGATTGAGAAATAACAGATGGAAAACCAATAACACTGCCCGACCCGGGGCTACAATTTAGGACCTTGTATTGTGTATCCTTATATCTCCTGCGCAGATGGCTAATCGCCGAGATTTGCCGCCGTGACCGTTATTCGGTAGATCATGCCTAAGTGTCATACGAGTGTATAACTACACGTAGGGTAGGAATTTGTGGCGCCACAAAATGAAATACCCCAGGCGAAACAAAAGCATAATCATAATTTTTGGACATATTGACATAATTCTATATCCGCGACTAATAACTTTTTATAATCTTACAATATATAATGTTTCTTCAGATATGGTGTCATTGGAACCTTCCTTATTACAGGTCCCGCCATGAGTTTGGAACACGCACATTTTTATCATTCGATCGGTTTACGAATCTGTCTCTATCTGGCGCCATATAGACAGACAGAGAAGGATTCGCAAAATCACCAGAACCTGAAACCAGTTCGTTTACCTTCTTCTCCTTTACAAGTTTCTGGTTGGTGTCCTCGCTGAGAGCCAGGTCCTCTTCCAACTTCTTCAGCTTGGAGTCGCACTGCACGCGCTCCAGCTGCAACTTCTGGCGAGCCGCCTCCTCCTCTTCCAGTTGTTCTTCCAAATCCTGGTGACATTCAGACAAAGAGGTGAATTTTATGTGTAAGAATCAGTTGTAATATAATAAGACTCTTTGGTTTTTAACTTTAACAAGATTCTAATGATCGCAGGATAATCATGTTTCTATAATTAATAATAAACATGACGCACCCTCAAAACGACACAGGCTCAATTCAAAAATATTTTGTTTTTGGTAACTTTAGGTTAAGATTTACTAACACAATGTATATGGACTAATTTGTCTGAAATTAATTTTATTAATTCATTTATTTGGACATCATAATCAAAGATCGGGAAGTTTGAATTTATAAATTAGCGTATACCAATTTTGAATACGATGAGCATCGTCGATAAGCGTTAAAAAAATGATTATATAATTTTTGTAATTACGTGCAAAAATACATTTTGAGGTGGAGAATTATTTTCGAAAATTTTTGAGTTGAGCCCCTATTGTTCTGAGGGTGCGATAACATGTCAGCAGCTGTCGAAGAGAGCTGATAGATTTATGATAACGCAATTGTGTTATCACACTGAACTATATATTTATCTTGCGAGTAATTAAGTTGTCTGTCTGCTACGTTTTCACAGCCGGACAGCTGGGCCAATTTTGATGGAATTTGGAATAAATATAGCTTAAATCACGGACTATGTCGTAAGTAAAAGCTAGTGGAGGAAGTTAGTTCCTGAAGGAACCCTAAAACTAAGTTGGAGGAGTTCTATCCACAGAATAAATCCTTACATTTCCTATATAACCTCCCCTCTTTCTTCTCACGGAAAATAAGCGAGAAAATTATAAGTACCTGTATATTAAGCTGCAGCCGCTTCTTGTCCTGTTGCAGCGCGTTAGCTCTCTCCTCCTCTTCCTCTATCCGACCCTCCAGGTCGTGGAGCAGTTCCTCCAACTCTTGCTTGCGAGCTGCTGCACGAGCTCGGCTCTCTTCCGCTTCGGCGCAAAGCTCTAATTCCGCCTGGGAAATATAAAAGTTGACTAATTAGTACAATTGGATTAAAAATTGGAACAATTTATAATTCTGAAAAAAAAATATGAAAAATTTTTTCATCAATGGATAGCTACATCATCAGCGAGTAACATAGGCTATATTTTATCCCCATACTCCCACAAAAACGGGAACTAAGCGAATTAAACCTCGTGACGTTCGCTAGTTAATTATATAGCAATGATGAAAACGTTGTCGTCTGTATGTTTTCAAGTCAATTACAAAGGAATGTGTGAGAAACTCATTCCTAAGCTGAGTGAAATGATTAATCACACAAAGAGATTATGCGTATGAAGGATTGTGCCTAAGCGACAGCGTTAGACTCGCCACCTGTAACATTGACTTTGCATCTTCAGCAAAACTGACAGTTGCCACTGCCTACCCCTCCAGGAAACCTCATAACAAAGTATAATTCATGCATAATGTTGGAAATTAAAAAAATAATTTTCTTTTTAATAAAAAAAAAACTTGCTGCACTAAACACAACCGTTTCAAACATACATAAGCCATAAACTCACTTGCAACTGCTCAGCCAGCTGCGTCTTCTCGGCGTTGGCCTGCTGGTACTTCTGTTCGTACTCCTGGCACCGTTTCAGCTGTGAATCCAGCTTGTCCTTAATTTGTCGGAGTTCATCCTCTTTTTGCGTTAGCTTCTCTTCCTGTTTTGTCACTTCCAGAAGAGGCTTGACCTGAAAATTAATGAATTTAAATCACAGTGTCTAACAAACGTATGTTATGCTTAACCTAGATACACACATACAAAATGCATGTGTAAATGTAAAATATTTATGTAGTAGGTGGTAAGCGGCTAGTGCAATAGAAAATCGTTTAATTTAGGATTTTATTCGTTAGTATGCGAATACTATTTTTAAACGCGCATATTGTGTTGTTCTAAAACATTTTCCACAATCAGGGATATATTATATATTTATCTAATAGTACGCGCCACCCACCTATGTAAGCATCCTTTATTTATAAACTAAAGCAAGAGTCTTCTGTACCTTGAATACTGATTAATGAGACTGTCTTGGCGAGGTATTTCCATACTGTTATTGTAATACAGACGAGTTATGTTTTCATAACATTGTGTAAATCATAATCAAATTATAACATGTATAATACCTTATTCAATTTACATAACCTACCGTACCTGGATCAATGTCATGGCATAATATATTCAGACATTACTCAATTTTAGCTAATCTACAGCATTCACTAAGTCAATGGCTCAGCTGATTTAAAATTGTGAAACCTTTATAAGTAAAGGGGATTATAATCTAATCAATATTTAATGTTAATCAATCAATACTTACTTTAATATACAGTCTCCACCACTGCCAGTTCCTAAGTTTCAGGTAAGCAGCACAGTTCCTCTGGATGATCCTGATGGCATTGAGCTGCTGCAACCTCTTCTGGTAGTTCCTCCTGGCGAGGTACCCACGGCAGAAAGCTTGGAAGTTCACGATCAGGTCCGTGATCTTGTAGTCTCTCTCCTCTTCAAGATGAGCGAGCACTCCCGCTCTGAAGAAGATCTTCGACTGACCAACGCGGTACAAGTTGTGGTCCAGTTCCAAGGCCTCTATCATCTGCTCGCAAGCTTTCTTCCCATCCATGAACCCTTTAGGGATGATGTTAGGCGTCAGCAGCTCGTAACGCTGTCTGAACTCCTGGAATGGTATGCGGTTAGGGAAACCTTGCCTGCATATCCTGATACCTTCAAGGACACCATTGCATCTTAGCTGGTCCAACACCAAAGGCGCTTCGATTTTCCCCGCCTTCTTCTCGTGGTTGGGGATGATACACCGCACGAAGTTCGGGTTCGTGTTCCTGAGTGTCGCCATCAACTTGGTCAGTTGTTCCTTGTACAACTGAGAGACGGTTCTGAACATTCCCTTCCTAGTTCTGGCACCGAACTGTGTGTCGGTCATCGCCTGCTGAGCCATGCCCACGATCTCGGCGTCCTTCCAGATGTGGCACACGAATGGATCCTGCGAAGACTGGAGCAAAGAAACCACGTTCTCGTTTAGTGGATCCATGTTCTTCATCAACCACTGTGCGGCCGAGTAGTCCACTTTGCCAGCGTAGTGAATGATAGCGAAGTCAGCCACCCCTCGGAAATCTGTCTTCATAAACTTGGGGTGTACCGAGTGCGCGGACACTAACTTCTCGACAAATGTTTTGTCTGTGGCTTTAGGGAACCAGCACTCCTCGTCCAGAAGAGCCATGATACCCATCGGTTTGTCGATGAGGTCGATAGTGGGCTGGAGATCTAGACCGAAGTCAATGAACTTCCACTCGATGCCCTCGCGCTGGTACTCTTCCTGCTCCAGAATGAACATGGTGTGGTTGAACAGTTGCTGGAGCTTCTCGTTCGTGTAGTTGATGCACAGCTGCTCGAAGGAGTTGAGGTCGAATATTTCGAAACCTGCCATATCGAGGATACCGATGAAGGAGGCACCCTGCCGCTTCGTCCTATCGAGGGACCTGTTGATCCTGTTCACGAGCCATCTGAACATGCGCTCGTAGCAGGCTTTGCCGATGGCTTCCACTGAGAACTCTACTTGTTCTTTCGTCTGCGCCTTCGTCACGAAATCACGGCCTACTTTGATTCGCGGCTTCAGGAATGCCTTTGTCATTTCTGTTACTGAAAGACCTGCAAACATAAAAATAATATAAAGTCTTACTTCGACTACGTGGGTTTTAATATGAGAAGATTCTGTTTTCTTTTTAATCAAGCGCACAGTCCATCTGATGGAAGCAACAACCACACCATCTGATGGAACGCATGCAACACCAACAATGGCACTTGAGTATTGTTTACTTTTAATGAATAGAATCACTGTGGGTGGACATAGTCAAAGAGGTACGGGTGTCACTATAGCTAGCATTAATCGCTCTAAAGCAGCATTTATTGGCTTCACTTTTTTTTAGGATGGAGATATAATCAGCCAGCTCCGCATTTTGGGAGACCGAGATATACTTGCATCTTTACAAAACCGGCGTAATATTCAAAATATGAAACTTACCAAGTAGGTGAGCAATTTTCTGCGCGACTGTGTTATCAGGCAACGTAGCCTGATCGGAGTTCCTCTCCTGCTTGAACTGCATCGACCCGAACAGGAGGACCGACGACACTATTCTGAATATAGAGTTGAAGTCCTCCACGTTCATCCCCATGATGTTCATCGACTTGATAGTCGCCTGGAACTCCGCCGGGTCATCGATCCCCGGTACTGGAAGAGCCGCGTTAGACAAGAACGGGTAGCTCTTAGGGTCTTCCAGGATGTACTCGGCCTTTTGCTGTGCTGTCGCGCCCGACAACAGCTGGTAGAAGATGTGGAACGACCTCTCTTCCCTCGACTGTCTTATCGCTCTCGATTTCTCTAGTAGATACGTTTCGATGTTCGCGCCAGCTATGTATCCTGACGCGTCGAAGTTTATTCTTATGAATTTACCCTGGAGTAAAAGAAGCATTGATAATGCGACGGATTTCAAAAGGCAGGGTTCTTTTTAACTTTCTAAGGGTTAAAATACTTACAAATCTGGACGAGTTGTCGTTTTTGACTGTTTTCGCGTTACCGAAAGCTTCCAGGATCGGATTGGCCTGCAGCAGCTGTTGTTCCAGCTCCCCCTAAAAAGGAAAGAAACTTGTTAACAACATTTTCTAGGACAAAAGGCTTTGCATGCGATTATTTCCAAAAGCTGGTGATATTTTAGCTAAATTAACTACGTCTGTGTTAGTAAAAACGATTTGGTGTTGCATGATTTTGACGCACTCTTTTAAAGTCTTGAATTACTTCTGAAATGAGAACATTCAGGACTCCCAATGCTTCATACCGAAAGGAAAGTATAAACCAGACTATAAATACAAATGTACTAACTTGTTTACTATTGTAAAAATTTATCGTTGATGTATGAGTTTGGAACTAAAAAGATTTCAAATGTCGAGAAATATTTCGTATAATTTTATTAAAATGCATGTTTAATTGACACAAATATTGAGAACAAAGAAATGGATTTCTTGACAGCGTTTATTACCATTATCTCGATCTCAGTTGAATGCACTTATAATTACATTCAACTCATATCTTTTCTTATATAAATGAAGTATTTGTCATAAAGTACGTCATGTAACCATTACTCAGCTGTACACAAATCTGCTGATTGATAAAAATGTTGGTACATTTTGGACTCAGTATAAATCTTCTGTTTCCATCGCTGCATTTGTATGTCAAAATCTCCAATTCCATTCAACGAGAGACCATGCTCAATACAAGCGAAAAGCTGCAGTACACTCACACATAAGCTACAAAGTACAAACTATAGCGCAAGAGTCGACGAGACACGTTGCTCCGCATATGTGTGAGTGCACTTACAGCGCGTCGCTTGTATTAAGCTTGATTTCACGTCATATATTCCTAGCATTAGTAAAAGGCCAACACACAATGTATGATGTCCATAGCACTATTACCTCGAAAGTAGGTCCGTTTGACTACAGGTGGCGTGAAATGAAAAGGTTATTGGGATTAGTGTAAGTTACATAGATAATACAAGGTTAGACAACAATAAGGATGCATTTGAAATTATATTGTTTAAGCTTTATCATGATATATAAATGTATAGACATATAATTCAATAGCAATATTTCGCCGTGGTTGGATGGCTATTTTATGTGTCGATATCCAAGCACCTGAGCCTAAACTGGATAATTAATTTTCATTTAAATTTCAAGGGGTACAAATACTTTATACGAACAAGCAATATATAATATTATACCTTAAATGTTAATGAAAACCAGATGTGTTTATAATATAATCGTGATTGTTTGGTTAGTTGGATATGACATACAAATACGGACATGAAGGAATTCCAAGTATGGGAGATACCGCGACCTATTGTGATTGATATCTTTAGATGTTATCAGTTATTTTTAAATACCTACCTACATATAAATAAGGCACAGATGTTATTTATATAATGTACTTACAAGTAACATAATACTATATTGTATTTTTACTTTAAACAGAATACTATGGAGAAGAATGCAAAATCGAAGGGGAAAGATGAGTGGGCACCTTGTTTGACATGACAGCTTCTTCAAAAACAAAATAGAAGGAGAGGTAGAAGGGGAGAGAGGGAGAGCTAATATGAGGCTAATATACATGAGACAAGTTAAAGGAAAGGTGTCTGTCATGACGTATAAGGAGGTCACAGAGATAGCACTGGACAAAGAAATGTACCGATAAGAGTAATTTCTCTTAAATTAATGATGATGATTCTTTAACAGCATTTCGTCAGTCTATAAAATTGTTAAAAAATTTGAGTTGGACCCTATGCTTAGAGCAATCCTGGACCGCAAACTAAGGACTGAGCTATTGTGAACTGATAAATAAAAACAGACGAAAATACACTATTTTACGATAACTATCTAATTATGTAGAGTTATGTATTTTCAACTAACAAAATAAAATTGTTTAAAAAAAATTAAACATATATTAAAATATTATAACATAAATAAAATAGCAAAAATATACACAGATAGCATGAATTAATAATTAATCATACACATGCAATCGAGTAAATATGAACCCAATGAACATATACCAATGGCCAAAAGCTCGACATTAACACAGCATCAATGGAGTGAGCGTTTGAAAGAAGGATTTTTCAACTGGTTACCTTTAATTATTTTTTTTAAAAGGATACTCTATAAAATCTAATTTCTTATCACAATATTTATTCATCTTTAATCTTTTACCTTTAAACGAGCAATTCTGAATCTGAATCTCGGAAACGGCTCCAACGATTTTGATGAAATTTAGTGTGTAGGGAGTTTTAGAGCAAAAAATTAACCTAGCTAGGTTTAATCTTCAGAAAACGTCATTTGGTCCATGTTTTCAGGCGCCGAAAAACGTCAAGTTTTTTTCTTTTGTGAGAAAAAGAAACCGAGCTCGGTCAACCAGTAATTGTAATCAAGTACAAGAGAGCCGTGGTGGCCTCGGGGTTTGAGCAGTCGCCTGCTACGCAAGCGACGCAAGTTCCAATCCCAGCGGGGCCTGTTCCAATTAGTTTTTCTAAAAAACTTATGTACAGTGATTTCACACCACGTGCTTTACGGTGAAGGAAAACATCGTGATGAAACCTGCATATTTCTGAGAAGTAATTCAAAAACGTGTGTATAGTGCATGAGATGGCGATAGACTCACCATCTATCACGTTGGCACTTAATCAAATTCGGTAAAAAGTGGGTGTTTTGATAACAACATCTCTGCCTACCCCTTCGCGGAATACAGGCGTGAGTATATGTGTATGTAAGTACAATTATACCAATTTCTTTAAATATGATAATAATATTAAACAAATTAATCCGTATTGATGGTTAGACTAATTACTTTATTAGCTAAAAGTTTCAGATTAACCTAATACTGACTGTGATTGAATATTAGATTTTTTAGGATGCATGCATTATGCAAGTGTGCAAATACATCATTATCGAAGTCCGGACAATAGTATGTACATAACCAGTTAAAAACTCCTTTCGACCATAGATACAGGATGGTGTTCAGCTTCAGAATGTTGATGACAGAACCAAAGATAAAAAGTACCGAATGCATTCGCCATAGACTTACTATTATCAACTGCGGTGAGGGCCCCTGTTGTCGTCGTGTTCGGTTCGATAGCCGGATCGCAGGAAGAGAGAGAAAAATAAAAAATATATTACACGAGTGCTTTGAAAACAGATATAGTTTTTGCCGTGTTGCTAGAATGAACAGTTCATAGACAGTTAAAAATTACATACATTTACATAATAATATATTTTTTTGAAATTATTTTGTATGATATCTAAAGTATAAGTAGTAATAATTAGAACACACATATACATCTACGCTTATGGAAGATTTATAAAAAAAAAAATGCTGTCAAAAAGAAAAGATCATAGTGTGATTCTCTAGCAACCAATGCAGACAGCAATTACAAAAGTGTGCTTGCAATCCACCTTACTTACATGCAGGTGAGAATAGTATAGAATATACAACAATTCAAACAGCGTGTATACCACACACACGCACACACATACACGCTTTTAGCCTTACATAGTACAGTCACAGGAGTAAATTCCACCAGAGAGCAAGATTCATACAAGCGGCGTGCTGTAGTCACTCACACATAAGCTCGCAACGACACGTACACGTACGCTCTGATAGAGTACAAGCTATGGAGCGTGAGTACATTGCGGCATATATATGACAATCCGCTTATAAACGCTTGGTCTCAGTAGAATATTCACTCAAGTGATACAATAACGTTTTCAATCGAAGAACAAGATGCGCTATATATAGCTAGCTATAATGTAATTGTCGTATAAATCTAGCCATTAATACGCAAGTCATCACTCCAATAACAATATTTTTTGTAGCCTGCTTAAATAATTTAGCGATCTCTACATTATGTAAGCGAGAACTTAATTCGGTATTATTAAGCAGTGCGTTTTGACACGTTCAAACGTCGTCGCTTCACCCTGTAATTTACGGGGCCCAAAAAGTGTTGATACTTCGCCGGAAGCGGGTTGTGAATGAATGCCAAAGATGGCGAATCATCACTTTTCAAGTTACGCTAGAACGGAACGTAAAGCGATGAGCTCGTGGCACAGTTGCTATTGCGCTTATCATTCGATCAGCAAAGTTAAGCAACCCTAAACCTAGCCAGTAATTGGATGGGTGACCGCCTGAGTTCCCCCCGTGCCTCAGACAGCATGTTAAGCCGTCGGTCCCGGTTGCCAATTTATCATATTTGGCAATCGTTACAGGTTGGTCGGAGGCGCAAAATAGTCTGACAACTGGTTTAACCCAAATCAAAGATTTTAATCGTTAAAGGGGTAGCGACGGTCAGATGGCAGTGGCTTCGTATAAAAATCAGGCGATCAGTCGCATCGGGTAGAATCAAGTACCGACCCCAACAATGTATGGGATAAGGCCAGGGACGATGATGGAAGGTAAAGCGATGACGTTTGACCATTTACACTAGCTTTACATTACTCTTGAAATCTCACCCGCACTCTATAGTCGAACCAGTACGCATGCGTGCGCTTCACATATTAAGAAACATTGAATACAATATTGTTATAGTTAAATCCTCAATCACATTTATTCTCCTATCTAAAAGATCGTAACAAATCTAATAATATCGCAAAATGTCCAACATTGTATGTATAATATAATCATCATCCTCATTTCCCATGTTATTTGTGGTCGGCGCAATGTGTTCTTCTCTTCCATTTCTCTCTATCAGCCGTCATATCTATATTCACTCCTATTTTAGCCTTATCATCTTTCACACAATCCATCCATCGTTTCTTAGGTCTTCCTTTCCCCTTGTCCATTCATAAACTCCACATTCATAAACAAAACTTTTTTGGCAACATTATCCTATTTCCTCCGCATAACATGTCCAATAATAAATATAAATACTCTGTTAACGGTAATTCAATATGTTGTAAGACTTAACCACTCGATAACTCCTCTGAGGCTTTTAACATTGATGCTCACGTTGTAAAGCATCTTTGAGATGAATCATCAAACAAATATTCCAATAAAGCCTGAAAAGGGACATACATAAAAACCTCACGCACATGCTTCCAAGGGTCAGCCAGCCTTAAAGATTATAATGAGTCATTAATGAGATCGGACCACACGGAGTTGTTCTAAATACTTCAAATTGTGAGAAAAATTATTTAAATTACTCGTAGTAGCACACCTCGGAATCCTTTTATAGCGTTTCTGCCTCGTATTTGCTTAAACGAGTCGCATTACTTCAAGCATGCTTATTTGGCTTGTGAGAATCGCCGACTGTAATTCGTGAGGCATCAAAGTAATCTTTATCTATACAGATAAATAAAATTTTACTAAAATACATATTATGAAAGTATACACGGTGCTGACATAGAAAAACCATTTATTTTTATTTTTTTTCTTTGTCTGTCTGTTTGTTCCGACTAATCTCCAAAACGGCAACACCAATTTTAACAGGACTTTCACTGATAGATAGCTAATGTTACAGGGAGTAACTAAGGCTACTATTTATTAAAAAAAATATTAGGATTCCGCTGGCCACCCATAAAATTAAGTCTATTCAGGTGAAACCACGGGGCACAGCTAGTCTATAATAATGCAGTATGAGCAACGAGTTAATCTTTGCAAGTATTCCTATTATACACGTGTGAAGTCATCAATATTTTCGCTCGCTTGTTTCTTGTCTTCATTTATGTAATGAGCAGCTTCATTCAGTTTGTTGTTAATAAAAACATATATTGATAGTCTAGTTTCCTCTTGAGAAACATCTCCATCGACAGATTTATACCATTAAACATTTAGATAAGGTATTTATTTAGCCTAGCAATGTTGGACAATCATTTTCTTTGCATCGTCATTCCCTATAGATATCTTTTCGAACAATGTAATTATTTTAATCTCTAGAATACTAGAAATCTAGAGTTCTTGAAAACTATACTTGGTTCTCATACATCATTCTTCCAATCAATCACCATTTCAAACTAACACCTCTAAGGTTGACAAAAGATTAATAATTTGATAAAGACACTTACCGCGCCAGATCCCTTGGGTTTGGACGCGGCCACGTATGCTAAGTACTGTATCACCTTCTTTGTATTCTCTGTCTTACCAGCACCCGATTCACCAGTGCACAGGATGGATTGGTCTTCGCGATCTGAAAACACAATCGGAACCGTATTAAAAAACTAGTGAATCTAACAGGTTGGATGCACAAAGGATTCTATACATATTCTATTAAATCATCGTATGATTAATCAAGTTAACTTGTGATATTTCGTATCAAAAACCACATTCCAATGCATTTTCAACCTTTAAAAGAACGCTATTTCATTTAATTTCATTACCAGCGTCATCTTTACATTTCATATTCAGAAAAATTATATTCATTAAAGCCAGAAGAATTCGCCATTGCTCTCTCAGTTTCATACATTTCAATAAGCAAAACCGTCAGAGCTCTGCCATTACCTTTGTATATCACCCCGCCCTTGAGTTGCAACATACAAACACACACGAATAAACACAGACAGTGGGCGGGCTCCTATTACCTGTACCTTTCAGAGTGAGGCTCATTTCATGTAGTAGACAAACACACGTAGCTATGACGTTTTATTGACGGTTCTTTTACACAAATGTGGGGTGTAATTTTGTTGACAAGTGAACCAGTGGTAATCAAAGCCAATTCAGATTTTTTATTGAACAGGCATTGAGAACTTCAGACCAATTTCAAAATAATTACAACAGCTCAAGCCCAGGGTCCTGCAGGGAAACGTTCTAGTACCACAACTATTCCTACTTCACAACTTTGAGTTTGAAATACAAAAACTCGTCATTCCACGAACAATCCGGCACGAAGCGACCGACGTTGAACCAGTCGCCCGATAAGCGACTAGTTTAGAAACGGGCCGTTCGTCTAATTGTTCACTAATGGCCGGACCAAGTGATACGGGAATGACTTATGGCACGGCTCTAACAACATGCCTTCTCAGCGACGGGTAATAATGACGCCCCAATTAATTTACTTTTACGATACAATATTAACGGTATACTGTAAGCTTTTGTCGATGATATATCACTTCTAAGCATTTAGATACCTACCTACTTATAAGTACGTCTTTTAAGTTACTTATGTTCGTTTAACATGCGAACTAGATATTTTGTTTTTTATAGCTTTACAAATAGTTTAATTTGTAGGAGTGGCAATAACTTAAGAACGCCGCGCCGCTTTGAAGGCAAGGTAAGTTATGAACGGTAATGATTATTCGTTGTAAGTATCATTATAATTTAAGAGGACTTTTTGTATTACATTCGCTAGCGTCATACACACAAACTAAATTACATTCTATTACAGCTAGAAATGAAATTAAACAAAGAGACAACCTAAAAGGTTACGCCCTATCATTTGAGGCATTTAAAGCAGGTGTTATCCAGTTTCTATCATAGCATTGACGTCTACTAACAGATAATAATATTAATAATATCTAAGGGATGAGATATCATGATAGTGGAACTAACCTTGCAACATAGAACGGTATGCATTGTCAGTGATGGCGAAAACATGTGGCGGAACCTCATGTCGTTTGATCCCCTTGTACCTCTCCATGATCTTCTCCGTGTAGATCGGCAGCTTCTTGTAAGGATTCACCACCACGCAGAAGAGGCCGGAGTATGTCTGGGAAATCACAAAGAAATACACTTTACCATATGATTCGTGGATGATGTTTGGTCATGATAATTTTAATTACAAATTTTATTTGTAATAGACATCATCATTTTGTTGTTGTGCGAGAGAACCTATTGATTTTGAAAGGTTTAATGCTTTTGCATACCAGGCATTAAGGGCTGTTGAAATCATGTGATTAATACATATAGCAAGTAATCAATTGAAAAATTTCATATCTTTCCAACAACTAGCTTCGATTACAGTTCGGGACCACAACATTCGCCTCATAGACGAACTTTTAATTGTGTGATATACAATTTCGTAACGTTAATTGTCAGAATAAGACCATCCGAGCTGATAGAAATTCGATACGGGCAATCGAGGCCTACAGTACAGTTTAACTATGATAAATTAACCACTCTATAGCAATATACGTGGACGTGATACTTTACAGCTATTCAAGACTAACTTTTGTCCGCGACTTCGTCCGCATATAATGTAAAAAGATATCAATGAATTAATTTTAATAATCGGTGTAATAGTTCCTAAAATTACTCACTAATTCAATGAAAAGTAAGGAATATATGTTGTAGCTTTTGCAGTATCGTCTCGTTAGGAAACTCCAGCTATCAGATTCCATGAATTTAAATAAGATGTCAGTTAATTAATAAACCTGCACGCTCACCATAAAATACTCGTACATTACCATTAAACTGTGATTACAAGACACGACAAGACTCTGGGAAAAAAAACTTGCGACGGTTCACCTATAACATTGATGCAACTATTGATAAAAACTGGATACCGAAGAGGAATCGGAAATTCTATTGCAACGTCTGCAACTACATTCATTACGTCATTCATACGTTCATTGGCATGGAAGAAAGTGACAAACAGACAGTTTCCGTATCCGGCGCGTTGTAAAAAAACCCACAAATGAATCACAGTATTCACGGAGTAATCAGCACATCCGTGTGAGAGATTCAACACATCTCCATAATGTAGACTATCAACTTGGCACTTGGCACTTAAATTGGTGCTTAAGTGGACACTGCTAATAAAGTGTCTGAGATGTGACGTAGATTGTCCAGTTGGTTATCGATACAATTGTTGAGAAGGCTATGTTCGAGGATTTCAAGACGATGTTTAGACAATAAGTATCGATCGTAAACTCACCATTTATTATTAGTGAACAGGAACCGAAGGCCTTAATGAATTACTAAGATTAATAACTACTGCAAAGAATAAAGCTGTTCTTTGAGTCAATCTTCCGCAAATCGAGAAATTACTAATCAATTTGGCTAAATCACCTTTAAGCTAGATTTCTAGTGATTCAGGTCAATCAGAATGCGTCAACTTGCCCATAAAACCAAGACGCAAACATCTAATTAACCAGATCATAATTAAACAGTACTAATTAGTACAGGCTCGTAAGTTTTACAACCCAAGTAATTTATAAAATTGCTAAGTTAAACGTAGATCATTCCCCCGATTCGGGCATCCGACGAAGCCCATGACATATTTCGTTATTCCTTACCAAAATACAGGTGTCAAGTAAAAACAATACAAGAAAATTGTTTAATATGTAACAGCGTTTCTCCTCTCGCTACATAGATGGCGCTACTATAAACAAGAGCCTGAATCGCGCTATGAGAGTTTTTGAGCGCATTGATAATAAACAATTATCTAACTAGAGTAGTTGAAGCTGCGGTTCCCCAGGCGTACCTGGCTGGAAGATCTTCCCTTTGTCGAGGGTGATCACTCCCTGTACCCACAAATATAAAGAACTGAATCAATAAATGAAGCAGCAACAGATCCTAAAGAAATATCATCAGTGTAAGGAAATCTATCGGCAACATCAAAGTTAATAGTAATAGATAACATATCAATAGTAAAAGATAAAGAGGCCAATGGTGAATCAATTTGCGCTGCGACCTTTCGACTGCTGCTTATGTTGACATTATTAGTGATTGATCCTGTGATCCCGCTTTGTATGTACATTTACTACAAAATACTAATTAAACTAAGTTAGTATTTATTATCGCTATTTGTCTATTTGTTTTATAGATTGATAAAAGAGTGGTCAGTGGCCCAGCTTGTGAGGTTACAGGTAGCACCGTCGGTTCCAACTGAAGGAATATATTTGTTAGGAGAACGCGAGTATTGTATATCGTTGTTTATATCTTGCAAGGATTTGCATAGATTTAGACTAGGACAAATTGTGCAGATATGTCCCAATATCCTTCTTATCTTTATATTCTGCTCATTTTAATTGTTTTCATTAATTAAATAGCTCCATATAGTCTTTAAATTATTCGAAACTAATTGGCCATAAATCTTCTAATCAATTAAAGTGTGCAAAAATAGCATTGAAACAAGACTGTCACCAATACTTTAGAAAGTCCCACTTGTAGAACTGGTCCAATATCGTAGTGTTGTGACACTATCGACAGTGAGACAATAGGCCGGCGCAATTAGTGCCGGGTACAATACATTCGGGTACGTCAACCTGCTTGGTAACACCCACCAGCGGAAACACTTAACCGATGATAACCAAATTGTACCCCGATACATATATTACCCGTCGTTTATATGCTGAACATTGTTAGCATACCCCGAGATAAGCAATCGCACTTCGACGAGAATAATTAAAAGGAAAATTGGAAATTATAATATAATAAACATATGAATATAAGCAGAATAATATAAATCACCTCATTCATATGAGAATCAAAACTACATGAATAAAGAAGACTGTAAAGATTTTTCGCCTATATTTCTTGAAGCTAAACATTACGACGAACTCGAGTAGTTACGTACTAATAAAAGAATAATAAGTTAAAGATTTATAAGTTTCAATCCTTTTCGGCCCGGGAACTTTATAGCGATTGCAGATGTAAAGGACCCAATAAAATCACCTAAGGCATGTTAATCCATCAACGAATAAATTCTTAGATAAAATGCATAGAGGCAATAAATATGGCAAAAACTAAATATTACTTAGAAATGCCGTTTATGGAGTGGCTCCCAACTGCGTTATAGGTTCTGAGACGTAAAATAAAACGACCATGACCATCTTCGTAGCACCGCGATCACCGTATGGTGTTAGCAAAACTATTGAATACCAAACTTTAACACATGGTGAAGTCCTTAAAGGTTTGAACGAACAATGTTGCAATTGATCAACCTGTAAAGGAGAACACACACCATGTTAAAGAATAAATTTAATAGCAGATTTATTTAAGTTTCCACAATAAATATTTCGCTATTATAAAGTTACTTGCAAGGGTTTGAAATATTATGTAAATTTTTAGGGAAGATCTATATTATTTTAATTAGGATTTGGACATAATTTGCCATGAACCAAAGACAATATATCTCCTGTCTACCAAAATTTCGGCTATCGAGAAAAAAAAATTGCTGCAACCAAATGTAAGGGATCCTTTACAATACGTGAAAAAACTATCGTGGCACAGTTTCCACGCAACGCCTTCCATATAAGGCCCTCTCAATCGATGACCATACAGGGCCTTCTAATACACGGCTTGGTTAACTTCTGATTGCTGTCTGTCATACTCATGTATGATTGAAAGGTTTCGCAAACGCGCCCACAAATACGACTTGAAAATAAAACCATCTGTTCGATCAAGGAAAATAAAGTGGAATAACTTGGTTCACGGTTGGAATAACTCGAAAGTCTTTCACCCTGGCGAGAGCTGGTGTGTCATCTTTAGGTACGCAACAGAACCTGAACAATGAGGTTGTTAAACGTAAGTCTGAGTCACCACTTTGACATCCGCTGGCAACGTAACCCCTCAGTTGCGTTAATCGCTCAGATTTTATCCGCATACCACATCGCGCAGAAGGTGACGAAATTTTTTAATTTTAACGAGATATATGAATTATGTGGATTTAAGTGACCTTACGATATCGAGGTCGAGTCAACTTATGGCTCGTAAAAGAGTTAAACTTTCTCCGATAAAGTCATTTGTACCAACAACATCTTTAGTCACATTGAAGTGGATATTATTAATGATATCATCGTTGAAGCCTTAACAGAATTGGCAAAAAAAAATTGGACGATTGATGGTACTAGGTAACATAACATCGATAAACAAATATGTGCCTTCTAAATACTAATTGTAATATATTTTTTAATCCGAAGGAATCCTTATATCATTGTCACACAAGCTGCACAGCAAAGTAGATGCAATGTTGAAAAATGATTTAGTAAATTTTATTGACTGAAGACAAGAAATCAACGCGTTGATAACCTTGACATACAGACCAAAAACAAAACTTCACGTACGTATGGGATTGTTTAATAAACACTGCGGTTGGACTGCTTAATGGGACATGACATGAAACAGATTGATGGACCACACTAATTAATACGTATCCAGCTCCGGATGTTACATCAATTGATAGACTATTGTAGTCTCTTAAAATAATAATTGAATACGCTCCTGATTTATACTAGGGAACGGTGTTGCTAGAAATAAACATTAAATATCAGAGAATCATTACATGCCTCAACTTAAACCTGATGATAATAGTACATACTGAAGCAACTCGTAATATAGAAGAAGACATTTGCTTAAGAACAAAATAAGGTCTAAAGAAAATTCCAAGAAGCCATCCTACAACAGGAACATTTATTAATAAAACTATCCATTACAATAATAAAATAATTGCTATTGAAAGCGTTTAAATACATGTAGCACATCCTTCGGTATGACTCAGAGTACTGTACTAGCAACTGAGCAAACGGAGGCAAGGCCGCCCGAGGCCGCCTTTTAATTACTGCACTATAATGTACTAGTATTAACATTTGATTAGGTGTGCTTAATAATGGACCTTATTGGAAATGAGAATTATGATCGGAATGGATATTCGTCCTTTCCTACTAGACACTAATAAGATACGAGGGTCTGGGAACAGATGTGAAGGAACAATCAAAATTAAAACCTCAATATTCGATTTTAAGACAGGGCTTTGAATGACTTTAACCATTTTAAATTAATAAAACATATTAAGGTCACTACACTGTAAATTCTCATTATTAGCAATATCGTAAACCTCTGTAAAATGTCAAGGAATTTCGAAATTATCAACTACACAACCATCATCTTTATCTGGTGCACTCGCAACTTAAGTTTCACGTGCCTGCAAAACATACGCCCGAATATTGTAAACATAAGTTAAAATTGGTACGTCAAGTTATGCGTCATGCGACTAGTGTTGTAAATGTTGGTTTTTATTTTTTATTCCATAGGGTCCAAACTGGAGATTGGACTTAAGCTCTATCTACAGCAGAATTGCTAACTCAAAATACTTGTATATTGTAATCGTTTTTAATAACTCGTTCATTAGTTGGTCACCTAGAATCAATAAGCATGTAATAAAATCACGCAGTAGATTGTTTTTATCTCCAATTTCTACACCATTAACATTAGACCCATCAAGGGTATTTATCGCCTTTATATAAAACATAGAGAAAGAAAGTCATTGGTTTAACAGCAGCTCCATCTCTCTCTGTGGTAGCGATTGAAAAAGTGATTGACGTGATTTGATGTAGTCTTCGTTTAAACAACGTTTTGTGATAAAGGTACAAGGTATTTTGAGTCCTATTAAAAGATTCGATACTAACAACGTTGGGATTTAAAGTAAACGAAGTCGTGATTTGCCGGATGAATATAGGATTTTATTGTATAGGTTTATACGAACGAACAGACACAGTGACAGACACAAGAGTGAGCTAGTACAGGAGGAAGCAAATTAAAAATAATTCCTCTGACATGTTAAAACCTTCTTACAGACTAACAAACAATATTCAGATTCAGTGTTTTACAACACTAGTGCCGACAGACACGTTTATTATGATTACATGAACATTTACGGAATAAGCATACGTGCCTTGTGAACTGGACCATATTTGGTGATTGTACTGTTTGATTAACATCTGGGTGTGCACTACACGTTATGAAGCTAATAAAAAGCTGTAATCATCAGTCAGGCAGTTTGAAAAGGACCGCATTAATTTAAATACTCTTTAAACTTAATTATCATTCCAGAATTAATTTAAAGATAATGCTACAATTGTGGATGAAGCGAAAGAAGTATATAAGGATCCTAGCATGTGGCTAACTGTGTCTCTGCCTACCTCCATGGGATACAGGCGTGAGCAAACGCATGTATGTAAACCAAACGAATACATAACTGTCTAGACTAGAATACATACAACCAAAATCAATAGTACTGAAAAATAAACAAATTCCTGTCAATCACCTAACTAACACAGAGCCCGCGACACCCATGCGAAGCCTATACCGGTAGCGAGCCATCAACGTGCCCACCCACATACCACCAAAAACGGCTATGCAAACAAAACTTTGCATCTATTCTGTCTGTTCACAGAAGCTTGACTGAGTACACAGATTTACATAAGTAATCGCTGGTTTTCGGAGGTACATGCATATAAATTAGTAATTAGATGTATATAGGAAAAGTCTCCGGTGTAGAAAGAGCAGCATCAATGCCATCGATTTCGACATCTCTGTGGGCCGCTTAAATTTTGTTCATAATTATAGATCTTAACAGTATTAGCATGCTCATTGTAACTTTTAACACACGGTCTAACTTTTAATTATCTAATCTAATCTGTGACGTGCAGGCAGATAGAAGATTAGCTATCAGGAGCTATTTCTAACAAATTCAATTAGACTTGATAATACCAGTTATCAAGCTGCAGACCGGTCGTTGAACTGGACAGGATATACGCTCGTTTCGCGTATCGTCGCATCCGCTGATATCTCACTTTTACTTAGCTCTTTCTGTTCGAGCTAATGAGTCAATTTGTCAACGTTTGTATAGACTAGTTCTAAAGGAATACCTTCCTTACTTCGCAATATAATTCCACTGAAACCTAGTAAAGTTCCTTTGACATTAACACCGACTGTGCATCGGACATTTAGGACACCCACAAAGTCATTCAAATCTAATTACAGACTCAATACTAACAACATTAATTATCCAGCTTAAATTTAATTGGATCGTCAACAAATGATACAATTCTAGTAATTTATTTCGTTGAAATATCAATTATGATCACGCCATAACTTTGGTCAGCTACTAATCTTTGATCTGACACTTCTTTGCGCAAGTTATCAAATACATTATTTCTTACACCTTCATCTCCGCTATTTTATTAATTCACTGGTGGATCATAACAACCAACGAATTCTTTATAACCATTTATTTATTTATATTGTCCAGCTAGGCCCTAATCCAAGGTGATCGATGTTTGCTTGTTGAGCGGAACTGTCGTAACACTCGTAAAGATTAGACCGTCGGTGATGTAATCACACGATCCAAACCAACCATCACGTCATGCTTTACGATAGTGAAAGAAATAGTTTCTGGGTATTCGATATTCTGAAATATTCTGGATTGACAATGTTTAAGACGTGATAACGAGCGATGTTTGTCTTTGACAAGGTCGAAGCAGCCAGAGACTCATAGCCTGCGTTATATCTATTGTCAATTATGTAAATTTTTGTTGTCTTGAGTTGAAAATGACTGGTAATTCTTTGAATTATTATGATCTCACTATTATAGTCATTTTAGTAACTTATTAGAAAGAGTCTTTTATATACTCGGAGCATACAAAGCCTTGAGAATTCACAACGATATTTATACTCTTTTGGTATAGACTATTTCATTTATTGTAATGACAAAACATTCATTCTTAACTTTCAAATCGGATGTCTCGTGACCCGGGTTCGGCGTTCATTGCACCTGGCTCGAGGAGGGGGGACCAGCCACCTGCCTCGGTGGAGGGTATGCTTTGTTGTCTCGTTACAAATTTAAGGGCTTGAATAATCAACAGTTTTAAGCAATATGTATTTATGATTTAATAAAAGATTTTGCAGCACCCCAGTCTAGTGTTTCAGAATATTACGAGAGAATGTGTTATTACGAGAACAAGAAAGAATTTATCGTATATAATACAAACACGTATTCCTTGTATTTTATTGTTCCGATGTGGTAAATCAGCGCTTGTATTGCATGTTTTGCTATCCACTATAAACGCACGATAAAAAATGCAAATTAATTTGAAAGGATTTAAGTGCCGAGTGCAAATTGAAAGATCGTAGGTTAAGTTTCCAAGGCATGGCGACGATTTTTCTAAAGATGGCCAGAGTTCGATTTCACCAACCTGTCTTGACTTACATGGAGTTTTAACGGATATCTCGTATTATGCAAATACGCTATCGACTAGTGGTCTTATGGCAGGCACTGTAATTGGTACAGAAACAACTATCAAAGTAGAAAATGTTAGTCAATATCGCGTTCAAGCAGTAACAGTTGAAAGCAAACGTTCAATCAAAAGCCAGCATCTAATACAATTAGATCCGAGTCGGCGTCGAGTTGTCGCGTGCCAATTTTCCGGTCTGCCGCGGAACCGGTCTGGCGCCCTTGCGCCCTTCCTTGCTGGTGTTTCATCTGCACTCATGTTTATAACATTTTAGTTATAAAGAGCGAACATCTTCACTACAATGTAAATCGCTAAGCATATTTCGTACCAACCAACTAGTAATTACCGTACTACACTATTAATTTACTTCATTTTACGAAACAATTACATTGATGTCCAACGTTTTCTCCGAACTGATTTGTCACGTTTGTAAAATTAGCTCTAAACAATAGTATTGACCAAGTTAACCAGAACTTATTTAAATTTGCGTCATTTACATTTGGTAATTCAATATTCTCGGCATACTCAGCCAGATATACCGACCGCATTACTGACCGATTTGTATGACGCCAGAAACTTGATCGCAAACTTCTTGGTAAGTATACAATATTAATAGTCAAGTACCAATATTAATAGTCAAGTACTAATGCCTAATAACTAAACCTGATGAGGTTCGATGAAACCTGCGTTAGGCATGCGTCACGAGTATAAACATATGCCTGCTAAAGTTTGGTCAAGTGTTCCATGACTCACAGAAATACCATGAAGGAAAGAGAAAAATGTTTAATTTAAAGCCTTATATGGTAATGTTAGGTGGCACGTATTTCCGTTTCGAGGACAACCTTTTCTAAGTAATAGTAGGTAAAACTAGGTAAACTAATTTTGATACCATTGAATAAGTAATTATTATTGATAGTTTCTACACATCAATTAAATCAAACCCGACTGACAAGTTAAAGGATAAACATTTGTCGTGGTGTGGACATGTTATGTGGAGGGATGAGGAAAAGGAAAAGTTATGTTTATGAATGTAGATGGTTACAAGGGGAAAGGAAGACCTAAGGAACGATGGATGGATTGTGTGAAATATGATATGGCTAAAATAGGAATGAATACAGAATATGACGGCTGATAGAGAGAAATGGAAGAGAAGAACACATTGCGCCGACCACAAATAACATAGGAAAAGGGCAGGAGGATGATGAATTAAATCAAACCCGAATGAAACGAAGAAGGTGCGTAAAGCAATCAAAATGTAATAAAAAGTGCTATCGTGTAACACTTAGTAAACATTATGGCTGTTTTTATTCCTCAGTTCGAAATGGTCGACTGGACTGACCCTACAGGAATTCCCTCATGTTTGTGAGAAGCACACGCTATCACATTGTAATGCCACCGCGGGAACCAATAAACGTGCCTGTAATAAAATAAAATTGGACGTGGACCACACACGAGTTCACGCGACATTCTATTGCAAGGATGCCCAATGGCATTCGACCTAGACTTAGATTCTGTTGGGGTGGCATTCTAAACTGGAATATAATACATTGTTATACATACATATGCTCACGCCTGTATTCCCCGAAGGGGTAGGCAGAGGTGTTGTAATCACAACACCCACTTTTCACCGAAGATGATTAAGTGCCAACAGATGGTGAGTCCATCGCCGTCTCAGACACTCTACATACGTCATTGAATTACTTCTCAGAAAAATGCAGGTTTCCTCACGATGTTTTCCTTCACCGTAAAGCACGTGGTGTGAAATTACTGTACATAAGTTTTTTATAAAACCTCATTGGTACAGGCCCCGCTTGGATTCGAACTTGCGTCGCTTGCGTAGCAGGCGACTGCTCAAACCTCAAGGCCACCACGGCTCTCTCTTGTTTATAAGGTTGTTTTGTTTACAAATCATTGGTAAATTGTTCTCCTATTTGACCCTATGAGGACCCTCAATTTAAATATTTAAGTACTATGTGTTTGAAAGTTACACGTTTGATATTTTGCGTAAATAAGCAAGGCTCAGTGAGTCACACGTCAATTTGCCCGTTTATCATTTGGGTCAACATCATTGAGTCATCGCTACTCAGGTATGCCAGCCTTTCGCTTAACATCAACTCATGAATTTTATATAAAAATATTATTACTAGCCGTATTGGGGAATTTATTGCTGCCATAAAAGTTTTCATGGACAGCTTAGGTAACGGTTATAGTTACAGACTGAAGGAAATAGTTCTTCTAATAGTACGGTTTCATGACTGAACACTATAGTCGGATAAGTCCTCAATTTGCTATAAATTACCCTTTCTTCCAGATTTATTTTTGAAATTCTATACTTAAGTATCGTTCCATATATGTAGGGTGAGTGATGATTCAATGTGTATTTTCCAAGAATATCATGGCTAAATTTCTGAAGGACTAAAATGAATTTCCAGTGTGTAATTTATTTTCTCATTCTTTAGCACTCAAAATTATATTTGTCATAGAGTTCGGCTTAGCATTGCTAAGTAGTATTTTTATCGCCTAATAAGTCAGGTATTAGCTGTAAATTAATGTTACTCACTGACCTACATAATTGTGTCTAAGGTTGCTTATGTTTTGCACACTGTAGATATTCAATTGAGGTTACGTGCGTCAACATAATATTCTCAATACAAATCATTCGAGGCTAAAACAATATTCAACAATAAACTGTACATTTTGCGGCATAGATTTTATAACTAACTTTGCGTTTTTTAAATCCTCACAGTTCTATGGAAGAGTGGAAAAGTCAGTACAAAGTCAAGTCAACATCCTAGAATAACACATGTAATTAACAAGTATGTGAGATGACAATCTAGACGCTACCTCAAACGTGATTCGCCTAACAAGATGTCACCTTGTCACAGATGCATCTACTAAGTTTCACTCTGAGAAGTGTGGATCCGTAACTATACAGAATGTTCATTTACATCATTAACAATATAGACAACATGACATTACGATAAGGAATCAATATTTAGGACGTGACGATTAAGAAATAAACTGCTGATAAATGTTGCGATAGAAAATAAGCTACTAAATAATAAAAATACTGGGAAATTATGCGAATGGTTAGAGATCCCATAAATAAGAGACGCTATTGAGAAATGAAAAAGGTGGTAGTTTTTGAGACTGATAGTAATAGCCAGTAGGAAAAATCGTCATTTTCAAAATGAGTACACTCCATATAGCATTGGTTAGATTAAATAAAACTAAATCAAAACAGCGAGAGAGGGAGTATGCAGCAAAGAACAAAACACATGATCCGTCTAATGCAGCGTCAAAGTCAATGTCATAGTCATAGTCAAAAGTATCTTTATTCGATTAGACTTTTTACAAAGTACTTTCAAATCGTCAGAATGACATAATTATACAGGATTATACATACTACCGCCAGGTTCGGAAGGTTGCTTTTACTGAGAAGAACCTGGCAAGAAACTCAGTAATTACTCCTTTCAAAAATATTATACAATTTAAAGAATACAAAATAAATAATTCAAAAAACGTAAGCTCATGGACAATGTTCCAATGCACAAATATCGATAAAAATTAACATAACAAAAAATCTAGTACATCTACTTATAACTAAATGCGTAGCTTCAGATGGCAAACAGACGTCAGCAATTACAAACGTCGACATATGAGCCCTTGAACAAAACACAGACACCCGCTACATGCATGCGATTCCCCCTCAATACTCACAGCACACAGGCCTCCTTGTATATTGTGATGTCCTTTTGTATATTCGTATCACAGTGCCTATTGTAATCGTTCAAGCATTGCAAGCCACGTTGGTTTCAGTGTTTCAGTGTCAATGACCAGATCCAAATTAGCACTCATGTTTATGCGCGAACTAACGATCACCGAAACGACAATAGGGCTGCCAGTGTAATGATCAGTCCTTTCAATAAGTGATATTACGTGATTGTTATTTGTTGGCTGGCCCCAATTTACTATAAACAGATGAAATGAATATAAATATGGTTATGGTTGATCCTATCTGTCGGTAGTTCGTCACGAGCGATACAATTTAATGCAAGCGTGTAGAGCGAGTGATGATGCTCATCCCTAGAAAAGGGAAGATATTCCAGATAAGCGGGTCTGCAAGTGTTTTAGTTGCAAACTTGTGTATATAATGCACTCAAAAATTCTTATTGCGCGATTTAGATTATCGTGTATTTGTACTCAAACTTAGCAATTGTTAGCGAGTAGCGCCATCTATGTAGCAAGCGCTGCTACACAGGTCTGCACCTAATCATGATGGGCAACATTGCGAATGGACCGGAATCAAAAACGCTGCCGAGTTGTTACACATCGCAAGAGACAACGATAGTTAATGGTCAAGCTTCGTAATTAGAGAAGCACTTAAAGAAGAAGGATCAAATTAAAGAAGAAGATCAAAGGTTGGATTCGAAAATTTATATAATGGTATCAGAAATCGATTGCGTAGATCTGTTTTGAAAAATATCTTTCAAAAATACATTTTCGTTTACGCTATTTCGTTCATTCATTTTCCAAATTGTGATGGGCTGACATCCATATTCATGTTTAGTAAAACAATGTTCAATATGAACATAACAACTGACAATGATAATTACTTAATAACATAACTGTGCAATTGAGGTAAATAACACGGGCTTCTTAGCGGAACATGACGTGGCATGCTCAAGTTTAATTGTGTATTTGTAAAGTTGGTATATACTATAGTAATATAATGAGGTATGGTCCAGAAATCAACCTAAATCGTTTACATTTGACCTTCTCACGAGAACTATTAAGCAAAGAACATCAAAAGTATATTCAAAATCTTAAATCGTGTAAGATGACATAGTGGTTAGGCCATAAAATACTCCATAAAGTTTTACTAGACATCCAGCTACTACTGCGGATACTATAAATCAAATTAGTGAAGCTATAAACGACTTAGCAACTGCATGCAGCTAAATTAATAAAAATTCAAAATAAACCGACATCGATGTAATGATTCACTCGGCGCTTGAGCGTGTGTCGCCAAATAGTTCGGACAAAAACCGGACTACCATCGACCGTTACTATGACTCATTACATTAACAACGCGACAATCAACATATTTTTAGATTTCGACTATCCTTAAAAGCCCCACACATACATATACAGGATTATAAGGAAGACCTCTTAGATTGGGGTTAGCCAAATTTTGAGAAAAGCAAAAAAAGTTTCATGTACGTTCTCATTACAGATGAAGAACAGTTCCCTGTTCGTTGTCTAAATCTAATTATTACAAATTAAATTAGTAATGAACATAACAATCTAAATTATGCACAAGTAGAGACATCCCTGTCAAATAGTAATAATGTTAATTCTATTAGCACGGTAAATTTCCTCATACCATTAAAACTAACATTTGAATCGTTAGTGGACAATCAATAAGCCATTAACAAGCTTGCTGCTACAAATGTGAAAGCAACACTGTACGGTCAGTTTATGACAACAGTAAATAGGCAATCCCTTGAAAGCTTCTGACAGCTCCGACGCTGCGGCATTGGGCGTGCCGCCAAGACATAAACCTATCACAGTTAATATCAACTGGTAGGATCGCCTTCATGACTAAACTACGTACGTTACTTAGCATTTTGTGGCGCATGTCAAAATAATAACAAACAACAAAGCACTTAACAGTTGCAGCACTATCGAATATCTCAGACAAGACAACATGGGCCGTGGAGGCTTTTGATGTTTTTCTAAAAACTTATGGGCAGTGATTTCACACCACATGCTTTAGGGTGAACGAAAACATCGTGAAGAAACCTGCATGTGTCTGAGAAGTAATTCAAAGACGTATGTGTGTGACGTAGTGCCTGAGACGGCGATAGACTTACCATCTGTCACGTTGGCACTTAATCATATTCGGTGAAATGTGGGTGTTGTTGTTACAAAACCTCTGCCTGCTGCTTTGGGGAATACATGCGTGAGCATATGTGTGTATGTATGTATGACAATAATCTCAGCAGACTTATATCCTTCGTTCAATACATTATCAATACGCAAAGTATTTGCGAGTGAAGCTACCACAGCGATTTGCAACGTAACTTATTATTTGCTAACATTTCAAGGGTCGAACATTGCACTCTTTCGACGCATGATTCATGTATAAAGAAAACAATTTAAGCCGTTAGCTTCAATACTCTACGTGAGGGCAAGGGTTTGTGTTGATGAAGATGAAAATCATGTCATTGCATGATGAAGATCACAAATCTGTGCCTATTATGCATAAAACGATTACTTATGGATAAAGATAACAGCTAATATTCATCATCTCCCTGGCCTTATCCCATACATTGTTGGGGACGGCACTTAATTCAACCCGATGTGACCGATCACTTGATTTTTATACGCAGCGACTGCCATCTGACCTTAGCAACGCCTTAGATGTGTAAAATCTGTGATCTGGGTTAAACCAGTTGTCAGATTATTGTAGGCCTCCGACTAACCTGTAAGGATTCCAAAGATGATACATTCTCAACCGGGATAGACGGCATAACGTGCTCCCCGAGGCACGGAGGGACCTAGCCACCCATCCAATTACTGGCTAGGGTTAGGGTTGCTTAACTTCGCTGATCGAATAATATGCGCAATAGCAACTGTGCCACGAGCTAATCTTAATAACAGCTATTATATTGTTATTGCAAAATGTACAAATCTTTGAGTTTTCCTTCCGAATCGGTCGCTCTATGTTTTGTCGTTCGATATGATTCCCGGTAAATGGACGAACATAGCCTTCCTCATCAAGTTTCATTGTAAATTGCCTCGCTTGAGGCTGCTAAACAATAGATTCACACGACCAACCTAACAGAGTTATGCGATGAAACGTGTGATTTGTCACGCGCTGTATTTAAGAGCGTATTTAGAGCATAGTTAGGTAAACCTTGTCGTGAGCTAAGGCATAATTATCTCATGACATAATGATTTTAACCAGATAATGCGAAAATTATCTTTTCGATTTTGCTCAGAAAGTTTCTACGACATTTCGTGTTGCTGTTTTGGCATCATTTAAACAGTAAGTAGATTAATATACTACAACACCACACACCTTAAGTGGAATTTATCTAGATTTGATAGTTTTTTTTGTTTGCGTTGAATAGGCTCCGAAACTACTTGACCGATTTGAAAAAATATTTTAGCAATGGATAGCTACATTAGCGAGTAATATAGGCTATATTTTATCCCCGTACTCCCACGGGAACGGGAACTATGCGAGTAAAGCCGCGTGATGTCCGCTTGTTGTGTATAAAGTGGCAATAGATCATATTATAGTTATACTCATTGCCAACTTAACAAAACCTGAATCAGAACTGAGAAAAAAATCTTAAGGCTTTCTCAATCATCATCAAGACAAAGCCACCGTGACCCCAATATCTGCGCCGGCGGTTAAATAATGATTTATTGATTTGCTACTGGGCAACCTTAATAACTTGTAGTACCTAAATCGATTCCAACGGTACGAATACTTGAAACGGATTCCGAATGTATTTCGTCAGATTTTATAGAATTTTCTATTATTAAAAGAGCCCTGGGGTTTGGGCAAGTCACCTGCTACGTAAGCGACGCAAGTTCGAATCCCAGCGGGGCCTGTACCAATGAGGTCTTCTAAAAACTTATGTACAGTGATTTTCACAACATGTGCTTTACAGTGAAGGAAAACACCGTAAGGAAACCTGCCTATTTCTGAGAAGTAATTCACAGACGTATGCATAGTCTGAGACGGCGATAGACTCACCATTTGTCACGTTGGCACTTAATCATCTTCGGTGAAAAATGGGTGTTGTGATTACAATACCTCTGCCTACCCCTACGGGGAATACAGGCGTGAGTAATGCTATTATTAATATAAAAAATATCCGTGCATCTGTTGTCTAGCATCACTGTGTAGCCATCAAATATCGACAGCTGAAGGAAATACTTGAAAATAATTACAGACAAAATCAATTTATTGCAAATAGGTTAAACCCAAAGACACCTATTACAATAAAACGTAATTCACTAACTCTGTCGATCAAATCACTCCACGTTTCATAACAAAACGAGAAATTGAAATCAGCGATTGGAAGACCGAAGCAACAATGATATTTAAATCAATCTTTAAGAAGGTCCAATATCGCTCGCATTAGCATATGTGTATTTATATTATACACAGCAATTATCCAGTTATTCTAATGCCAGCCTCCGTACACAATGACATTCGCACATTTCGGGTCGGTCGTTGAACCAGACCTAAACGCAGCTTGAAGTGGCTTAGGCAATGGGTGAGCTGATATATTGAATAAAATTATTTTAAATAATACCTTGATGAATGATTTCAATTGCTTAGCAAACTGAAATGCAGACCAGTTCTCGACAACCGTTATTGGTGGTCAGAATTCTAGGAATGAAGCAGATAGGTTTATTTGTATGATATATTAACAAACACTGATTTTATTGCAGATGAATGACTATCATCTTAAGTGGTAAAATATAATACTTTAAAAACCAAAGTATGATCTTTGACGATTGTAATCAAGTGGAACAAGGGTCGAAGAGTGAATATATTCCCTTAAACTATTGGTCAAATATCCACAAAATTTAGTATGTGCGAGAGAGCTAGCTAGTGATGTGTAAAGCTAGATGGACAATGAAGGCTGAAAGACTGGAAGATAAATTAAAGATGATAAAATTTTTAAAATAAATTATAAGTAAATTAACAAGCATCATAAGTTAATTATAATTTTATAGAATGATGTTATGATGGTTTAGTCGATGATGATACTAAAATAATTGTACTTTTAATTAATTTAATAATTAGCTAAACATGTTTGGTATACAAAAAACTGTTTAAATGAACAAATCCTGAAGTTGGGTGATTAATCGAACAATTTGTCCACCTTAATATCGGCTGATCATATCTAACCTTTAGCCAATAATAAAACAACATTATTTAGACTGAGTTAAAATATTTTATGCTAGGTTATATAATTTATTAAACCAATCTGGGTGTTCATCACTAGATTTATTAGTACAGTAGTGTTTCCGAGATTGAAAGCGCTATTTAAAGTTAGTCAGCATAATTGTATAGCTCAGCGAATCATAAAGTTACGTTACACATCCGGCAACCAGACGTATTGTCGTTAAAGTGGCATTCATAATTCGAGGAGCGTGCGTGTGCCGACCTTCGTCTGCTGAGGACACTAGTGGGGAGGAGCAGGGACCATAGGGCTGCCAATAAAGAATAAAAGAGATGATATAACGACTCAAACCATTGTCATTATGATTAATGAATTAGAAGCCATGATGCATCAACATTATGTTGATAAGAAATGTGAAATTTAGAGAAAGTTAAATACATGAGAGAACTCTCATGAAAATAGAAAACATAAGCACTGGTATTAAGGCTGCAGATGTAAACAACAAGTCCATATGACACTTCTTAAAACACAGGAAGTGATCCATGTGATCCATCTGATAACAATAATAAGTTTATCAAAGAGTCCATGTGACAGCCCTATGCTAGCTAGAACTGGTTAAAAAAACTACAGCCAAACGTTAAGTGATGTCCTTGACGCACCTTGCTACACTTCCAGTTAGATTTTCATTGCAGACATTGTCTTTGAGCCTTATTTCGTGGATGTTAAGGTTTAGAACACTATAATTTTAGAAACTATTCAAAGAGTAGATGATGTGGTATGTCCAGACATACCACATTATGAATTCATGGGGATTGGCAATTGAGGAGATATTCTGTATAGTTAATGCGATGTGTTACTAAAGCCTGCCCCGTTTGTTATGTGCTCGCTAGTCTTACTACTAAACATGAGATCCCGGGTCGGGCAGTGTTATTGGATTTTTTCGTCTGAAATTTTAGTCTGGATGCGTGCCTGGTTATTGGCAATAGGCTTGACCCTGTTAAATGGGCCTTCACATAACTGGTGAAATGTGAGTCTACTATAATTTATGTATGTAAACCTGTATGTAAAAAAAAGATTGAATATTTGCTTAAACCAATACCAGAAGCAAAACAATCAAGCAAATATGCAGTTTTATAATATAAAGTGTTTTTTAATTAGTTATACGATCAAATTGTAGAGAACAGAATAGACCTGCACAACTCCTTATTTATTACAAACGAATTAAATTTTTAAATATTATTCATAGCGACTTTACTTGCTCAAAATAATCGTGGTATTTATTATGAACGGTACGGGCATAAATACAAGTCAAGTATGGCCGGCGCCAAAAGGTAACCTTAATAAATTCAGCACAGAGATCTGTCTGATGATTATAAAACATTTGCGCAACTGTGCAAAAGTTGTGCATGCCATATTTTGACGGAACGTACGTAATTGATTTTATCTGTAACTAAAAACGCTTTCATGTACAAGCCACTTGACTATCTCTCTCTACTTAATAAAAATAAAGCCTATCTTGCTCGCTGATGATGTAGGTATGCATTGTTGAAAGAATTTTCATGATCGATCCAGTATTTTTTGGGCCAATTCGTTACAAACTTACTTACATAAAAGTCTTTCCTCTTTATATTAGTATAGATAACAAGATGTGTTATGAAACCAAACAACATTATTTTTTCACGGCGACATAGTTATGTCCAAAAGTCTACATATCTGAAGAATTATCAGACAAAATAAGCTTACGTGTTTCATTTACGATATAATATGGTCAAAGCCTATCTACTAGGATCTAAACTTCAACGAAGATGAGAATGTTTGTGATTACATACAAGGAGATATGTTTGGATCCTAAAGTAATTACATAAAAAAATGATTTTTCTCTTGACCGTACTTAATTGTCAAAATTAACGATTAACGAAAGAAATTTATAGAGCGAATGTGACCGGAAGTGTCGGTAGAGGGCGTCCAAGGAAGAACTACTATGACCAAATTAATAGTATTTTTCAGAACGGTCAAATTTGGAACACTCGTAACCGAAGAAAGTGTATGAAGAGATGCATGAATGTGGATAAAGCGAAAGAAGTATGTAAGGATCGTAGCATGTGGCAAACAATGGTCTCTGCCTACCCCCATGGGATACAGGCGTGAGCGTATGTATGTATGAATGTATTATAAAAGGTGGATCAGGCCTAATGACAAAATGGAAAATGGATCATAAAACAAAAGAGTAACCAAGACTGGAACAAAAATCGGGATCAGAACGGCATATTTCATAATTAGAACCTGGTTGACCGACCTGGGGCCGAACCATGAGCTCTTATGGCAATGATATTTCAGCGGTGTGACAGTGAAATATGTATGCACGTCAAATACATGTCTCATAATAAATACTGTCATACTGTCTCATAATAAAACTATCATGGATATAAGAGGTCATGGTAAGGCCCCTGTGCTCGGTCTCTTTTTCTCACAATAAACTAAACTTTTCCCACAAAAGAAAAAAACTTGACGTAATGTCATAAAAAAAACAAGTTGAAAAAAAACCGAACCGGTGCCATTTGGACTCAAACCGGGGGTATAGCCTAATTTCGTTATCATCTAAGACGCTGGAAGCCTTCCGTCTAAACTATCGTAACTTGACAGATCTCGGCGAAATTTACCTTCATATTGTAATGATATTATAGCAATTTTTAATTGCCTGAAAACATGGTTAAAACGATTTTATCTGAAGATGAAACCAATTGATAAATTATTTGCTTCTGAAACCCAAAATTTCATGAAAATCGTTGGAGCCGTTTCCGATATTCAGACTCTATACATATACAAGAATTGCACGTAAGAAAAATTTGCCTTAAAGAATAAGACATGAAATCCAAATAAATCTAAAAATAACAAGCAATACTAAAAATACAATAAAGTAATTTTGAAGTTAATGAAAGGGTGTATAAAGCTGCTATAAAAACATTAGTGGCACATTTGAGAGCCGCTCATAATCCAAATGCCACAGGCGACGGTACAGGACCGGTTCCATCCGAGACTTAATACAAACTCTACAACAGAGCACACAATAAACTTAGATAATGTACTCATTATAGGAAAACTTTCCATTAAGTCGGATACTATAACATCAAAACACTTTGAAATATAACCCAATTTAACGTTCACATATACCTCGTACCGATTAACACCATTTTGATCGTTGATTACGTATGCTACGAGGAATTGAAGGCTAGGAACTTACCTGAAATAAAAATTAAAACATTTATTTATATGCTAAATAAATAACACATTTCTTTAACAATACAGATATAAGAATACGCAAATTAGTAAATGAAGTGATGCAGATATTAAATGGCAATGCAGCTCAATACAACGGGCCAATCAGGGACCCTACCGTGAGCTCTGATTGTAATGATATTTTGACTCATATAATGAGACAGACTTATATGACGCGTATACATATGTCAGTGTCACACAGCTGAACTATCATTGCAAGAAAAGCTCATGGATAGGCCCCTTGACTCTGATTATTCCCTGACATCCATGATTTTATTACCACCACACGCCTTTTGTTTTGGTATACAAAGAATACTCAGAACATCCAAGAAAATGAATTGTAGTGGAGGTCGCGGGAATTAACATATGTCCAAGCTGTGTCTGGACATTAGCCACTTAAACTGCCTTGGTTTAAATAAAAAGGCATCTAGCAATGTTTTTTCTTCAGACTTAGGTAATAATTATTCAAAAGAACCTATGTTTGCATTGGAATACGATTTGAAATATCACAGGGAAATGGGAACTGCACTGCCTACTATCATTACGTACTCAAGTGAAGGTGTCAAAGACTATCGAAAGAGAGAGTGCATATAACAATAGATGCAGATGTACACGCGTCATGTGCACAATAGATGGGACCGGGACAAGCACGTAACGCACTGACATCATCACATTCACTATATACAATAGATGTTGTCGGAAGCGGAATAGATGGAAGGTCGTCTCCTTATTAAATTGAGGTAACAATACCTGGTAATTAGTCGAAGAATTTCATTAATTCTTGAAAATACCAAACTTAGACATTCACAGTGAATTCCGTACATTTATGAACAAAACAAAGAAGTCCTGAACATAATAATAAGATATAATTAAGAAACTACACTTTGTTTGTTTGGTATTCAACCAAACAAACAAAGTTCCTCTTTATAATATTAATAAAATTCTTTAGTATAGATAATAAAGAATTTATTTGTAGTACTGCGGGTATTATGTCTTGATGGGAAATTGGATTTGTTGCACCGATTTCATCTATAACTTTACAAAAAAGAAAGCCTTTAAAAACAAAGCAATTTTGCTTTCATTGCCGCCCGCATGTAACGGAACAATTGATAAAAACTCATACATTGCAATTTTATATACGCCGAAGTATATGCCACTATACAATGCAGAATTTTCAGTCTGTAGTATCGTATTCAGATAGCTCGATAACATACGAACCATTTATGCATAAATATGTATTTATAGATCCAGTAATCGATTATGTGCAAATAGCTCATGCGTAAATGTATCACATCCTTTTAATACTCTATTAATGGATCTTATGAAATACAAGGTTTCGAGCACTCCATATAAGTCGAAGGGCCGCGTGATCGAAAACCAGCTACAGGCCGGTCAGAATTTTAATTACTTAACAATGGTGGTCTTTCACACCGTGACAGCATTCTCGAGTACCGCTACGGGTTATTACGGCACGATGCAGTTACACGGTGTCCTGTCCGACCAGATGGCATTAATGTCGACCCACATCTCCAAGGTCCAAGACCGGCCTGACATGCCTTAAACGGACTTGCAGGGTTACGTAAACCAGGTGATTCTGAGCCAAATCCTGCTGTATGCACGCGAAATTAAAGTGACGAAGGTGATATAATTGATGTGACGACATTTAATCAGTTTAAATACAATTATTTTGGAGAGAAACACTCGATAATTAAAAATAACTAGTAGAATCTGTGATTCGATGATATGGCAAGTGGTCGACCAAGATTAATCTCAGCAGTTGAATATTATTTGTCTGGAGTCTTGTAGCAATCAATCAAATTGAAAGGATATAAGACGCCGAAACCAATAATAGTGTAGGATTTGAAATGATCCTGATGACATTACCCGAAGCAACTGGTCTTCACATTATACAGAAACACATCTTAGTAATGAGCTTTTTGCAATAGTTGTGATTTTAGATCGCAGTAAACATGCTTCAGAAATTCGCTATATTCGTAAGGGGTAATGTTGTAATTTAATTAATGAGACAGAAATATGTTGCCAACGTTAATTATTCCGGTGCTAAAGTTAATTAAAATTACCAGATCGGTATCATAAGGAATGTCACAACTCACAAACCAGGTATCAATACAGAACCATGACACAGAACAAAAAAATCTTTGAATGCGAGCATTGATTGCGCACCAAAGGCGTTTAAAGTTAATCAATGCAACACCATCTGTAAAATGACCAGCCGAGTACAGGTTTCCCAACGTTGGTACGTACAAAATAGCATATGGCGGCTAAAACACTACCAAATACGGCATGAACATATGGACGGGGTCGGCATGAATCGTGCTGATAGATAGTTCCACGAACCAACGGCGAGAAGGACAGTTTGAAATATGATTGTCGTGTCTCTACCATTTTTGGCGTTGCTCAAATGTGTTTGTGAAAGTACAGCAAAGTTTCGGTACCGTTATTAACGAAGATTCCAAAATACTTCTCCGTGGTTACTCTTCAGGGTAAAACAAAACTGCAAGATTTCCAACTTTCGGTTCTTAAAAAAACAAATGTTGGTTAACATTTCTCTATCCAGCACATATTGCGAAGATTATGAAGTTTCCAATCCAATTGACGTTTTGTAACTTGCAGATAATTTTTCTTGCTCATGTAAGAAGCAACATTTTTGCATTAAAAAATATTACTGCGAGACAAGAACAGATTATACTAAAATATTTCAAGCCATAAAGAGCTCTGTTGTAATGAACAATAAGACACACATGATGCAGCAGCGGTGATAATGGTTGGCACTGTTGACAGATAACTTACCATCAACTCTTACTGCGACATAAGTTCGAGTCACTGTAAGGGACAGAAGTATATGATGTGTATACATTTGTCACTGTCTCTCAATAGGGTTGCCATCGTCCAATAAGAGTTGATGTTACTGCCCCAGGTCAAAATACTGGTACGCATGTGCTTTGTTTTGAATCCAGCCTCCCGCGTCGAAGTATCATTTGCATTAAACATCGCCACATCGATACGCGAATATACTTGATTATTGAATATATAATTATCACATGAATGCTATTAATAGTCGATCACAATGAATCATGCTTCCTTTTAAGAACAATGCATAGGTACAGTTTAAATATAAGATTTACAAGCAGTTAGGAAACTAGGAAAGTATCGTTTGAAATTACACACTCACACAGACGTGCGCATCTACGAAAAAATAAGCATAATAGGCGCAGTTAGAGGTGTCACATGGTGGTCGATTATTACCGACATTTTTCAAAACTTGAAAACGACTTTATTATTTTGACAGTAAATCTATACAGATAAATAAAATTGAGATGTCTGTTTGTAATTTCAAAATTACACCTTTTGAATAAATGCATTTGAAAGTATACTGAGATAGAAAACCCAATTACAATTTTTTTTTTGTGTCTGTCTGTCTGTTTGTTCATGTTAATCTCCGAAACGGCTGGGCCGATTTGAACGGGTCTTTCACTGGCGAGTTGCTAATGTTACAAGGAGTACCTTAGGTTACTACTTATTTAAAAAAAACGTTTATGGTTCCGCGGGTATAAAATTTAATCTACGCGGGTGAAACAGCAGGGCACAGCTAGTCAAAGAATACATTTTAAAATCTGAGAATTCTCACTCTCATATTTACAAAAACTAGGCCTAGATTCCTTACTGCTTGTTAATCTTTTATTTATACTGTAGCGTAGGTTCGCTAGTTTCTACTGAACTTTGCACCCGCTGAGGTAGCGTTTCAAATAACATACCAAAACAATAGTGGATGATGTGTTAATCATTTGATAAGACGTTATAAATGTTAATGGTTTTGATAGTGTTGTTCGTGTAATCATTTTAATGTAGGAATCAATAAAGAAACTATAACACGATTACAAATTTTAAAATTTTCTTTGACTTTTAACAAAGTACCTTCAATTCGTCAGAACGACAAGATTACACAGGATTATACATTGCATTATACTACCGCCAGGATCGGAAGGTTGCTTTTACTGAGAAGAACCTGGCAAGTAACTCAGAATTTACTCTTAAAAAACAAAGTTATTTTACAATTTTGAGTAATACAATATAAAATCATAAAAAATTATAATCCCATGGACACAGTTCCAGTGCACAAAAAAAAAAGATCACTAAAATTAAACTACGTATAATTGTGTAGCTACAGATGACCAGCTCCCACAAGCAGCACCTGTTCACGAGTATGACGAGAATATAGAAACAATATTCATAACGTAATATAGCCCGTAGCCATATTAGTAAATCAACGCGAATATATCTAATAAGATTCTTTGCAGTTTATATTCTTCAACGCAAGTTAATTACACGTTTGATACTAGTGGCGATACATAACCTTTGGGTGACGTACCTACCTATAAAGCAATTAATACCCAAGTTTTATTTATCCACATAAGATCGATGTCCTAAATAAAAAATTGCTTCGAGTAACGTATTGACCAAATATTTTACAATATTTAAGCTAAATATACGGTATACACATATAGCTACGGTATCCATCATTTGTTTTACAACATTCTGACAGTATCACTGTCTACAAGAATACAAACATAGTTGGATGCAGATAAGCAATAATGTGTCAACCCGCATAAACTTGGTTTTGAGAAAATGGCGTCTTAAGATGATTGTATACGTGATTTAAGATTTGTTTTATGACATAAATCCATTTTTTACGTACTTTTATGTTTCAGATGACTTGAAACACTTTTTTAGAATGTTAAATCCGTGATGCATTATCAAAATATATCAAAACCTTTGAATTTGACTTTTTGTGGGTTGACACATTATTGCTTATCAGCATCCAGTTGTTGAAATCAGACGAATAAGCACATTACCGTATTTTACCCAAATTGCTGTTTACCGCATAAAAATATACTTGATTTTTCTTTAACCCAAAATGAACAAAACCTATTTTGAACCTTATGTCTTTTAAGGAAAAGTTCTTATCCTCAACCATGAATGTTGGCAAAGCTTTTAGGACTTAATGCCTAGCTCCCTTATTGCTTCCCGTTTACGACTTAGTGTCTAGACGTCTCGGCTTGGTTCTGAGGGATAGGCACAATTATTGTTAATGGTATCCTACTGGAAATATAACATAACGTAAACGTGGATGGTGATAACGTTACGAGTGACGGTTGAAAATTGCTTCTTTCTACGATACCTATGAAAATTAAATGAGCAAATGAGAATGAATGTGAACTCATATTGGACAGTTTAATCTTAAAAAGGAACAACCAAAACAAGACATGCCAAAAAATGCTCTAGTCCAAATCACAAAAAACAAGGAGCTTTGTTAGTGAAATAAATATGAGCCAACACATGCAACTGACATAAGTGTAGAAAAAAAGGAATGAGAATAAAAAAAAAGTGTTGATTGCAGGAAAACTCAACGCAAAAGTCACTTTTGCTAAAACCTAATAAAATGAAAATGAAAATGAAAATAATTTATTCAATATAGGCCCTGGTAAGGCACTTTTGAATGTCGAAGACAGGTTTGGAAACTAACCTTCTGAGAAAAACTGGCAAGAAACTCAGCAGGCACCATGTACATTAAATTACATAGCTATATTAACCTAATAGTTAAGGTATCTGAATCAAATATACTTAAAAGAAGAAACCCACGTCCCTGGAACAAAGATGATGTAATAATCACCAAATAAATTATTCACGTTACAATAATTTTAGACACGTGTGTCGGCTCGACCATGGATCATGCTCAGGCCTCAATGGTGGCTAGTGTATTAATAGTTATATTTGTGTTATGATCGATAAAGGCAACGTTTAAACACAAATTTTGATTGTGAAGAAGAATTTAATTAACAACCTTAAGAGATTAGAAGAGCTGGGAGTAAATACTTTAGAATCTTGAAAAAAATATGGTATCTTATTGAAAGATTTGAAAACAGTTGAAAAGTATACCACGCAAGAGTTGAAAATTCGGAAATATTAATGTGCTTAACAGGAACTATTTGCGAATAATGTAGAGCCAAGAGCATTAATTTCATTCAAAATGTAACAATTTGTAATAAATGTAAAGTATTGGCCAGACATCAACAACAATTACGTCAAACAAACTTATCCTGATCCTAAATTAGCACAACACACAATAGGTATTAAGTCATACGAGCAAATAGTTTGGCGTGAGCATCATGCTTGCCCGATGAAAACACGAATGACATCTATCACCAAACCAATGTAAAAATGGATTCTGTTATTCCAAATACATACACAAAATTTTACAATAGAAGAGGAAATAGGTACGGGAAAAATGTTTTACCCTGTAATAGATATGGTCTACCTAGATGATCCGCAGTGCGGATGCTGCTATGCAGCTATTTCACGAGCCATATCGATTACACTCGAGGGAAAAATCCTTAAGGGAGAGTGAATCGCAAATTAACAATCTCTTTTGGTGAGGATAGTTACATTCTTTCAAGAAAATAGCATAAATTAAGGAATACTTGAATTCCCCAACAGCACTGCAATTAAATCCATATCTTTTTTAAATAGCAATGATTACTATGAACCCCATCATTTAATTATTAAATCACGCAGACTCAGTAAGATCACAGATCCATCAAGGATTCAGTCAGAATATGCAAATGCAGAAAGTATAGACTTACTGTGTGTTGAGACAATTAATTAAAATGAGAACCTTCAAAACAGAATACACATTTTGTCGCAGTTGTAATAATCTTCAACGTATTCATATTAATAAGGTCGATGTGAACACGAACGGTACAAAGAATATGTAGGCAGGATTGTGTTCTACACACTACCATTGTCGAGCTGCCAACGTTCATATCATTCGGTCCGTCAAGTAACCAAAATATTTTCGGTAACCGCAAAGCAGTATTGATATCGCAAGAGACATTATATTCGACGACAAAGAAATCTGACCTGATTAGTAGAGTGCTTCGCTACGCAATGCCACAGCTCTGAGAGTTCTGAACCATTAAATCCAAAGGAGCAGAAGCGTAATCCAGATTATTTCCAACAATCCCGAATGGTAATGTAAAAAGTCCAACACTGAAACGAAAATCCATCCCATTTCCCTGCGGCAAGTCAACAATTCAGCCATATGTCAGTGGTATCCGGCGCCTGAAAGTTTTATGAACCCGTCTGCGCCCGTCGGAGCCCCACCTTGTGTAATACCTAACAGGGGTTGCGATGGGAGGGAGTTCTCTGTAGGTACTTGTGGGTGTACCATTCGTTTAAGGGTCCAATCAAGAGTACTGTATTTAAACTTAATGTGGCAGTAATAAATTATCTCTCATGATCCTCTCAATTGGTGTAGATCGGACTCTATACCCAGTGAACATATTCAATCTGAGGATATATCCGAAAATCTAGGTCGACATAATATAATTATGAAAGAATGGATGGACTAAGAATTTTGCGATGCGATTAAAAACGGAAAGGACAAGTTTGACAAAATGAACTGTAACAGAATAAATATTGCAAGAGTCCTGGATTCTCTCAAGCATCACAAAGACAGATTCCTTGTAAAGCATGTAGAATGTAGATAGGTTATCTGACGATATCGCGAATCGAGATAGCCGTGCGATTGTTCGGTTCGCAGCACACTGAAAGGACGGTTGTAGTTTAGCTGAGTTAGTTCTATTTTAGATGCCCCACGCGGATCGGTTCGATCAATATGGGTTGATGTGCAATAATTATCGAAGCATATAATTTACTTTGCAAATATAATAAGCTTTTATAAGGCTAAGGTTAACACTGGAGTCGTAGGTTGGGTCATTTGGATCTTTAGAGAATTTACTGATTTTATGTCGATGACTTCGTTCATAGCGAAGTCATGGTAAATAATGAATATGAACTCCTTAAAACATTAAGTAAGGGCCTCGCAAATAGTAGAACAACGAGTGGAAATTAAATTAGCAATGGAATTTAAAGACAAAAGCCAATTGGTAACACCAGCTTACCAACAAGCCAACGACCCGAAGTCGCATAAAGTACCGATGTTAATTTGTTTAACGATAAAACCAAATTAAACATTGGCAGGTCGTCAGAGCCATTATTAAATGTTTGCATGTATGTATGCGAATATATTTACGAACATTCAAGTACTAGTTATCGGCACTAACATGGCTTACACCGGTGTTGCCATTACTGCCACAGCCGGATACAAAGTTTAAACTTGGCAACACACTCGTAAACAACAAAGCTCATTGACGTTTTTGTTTCGATAGCTTGCTGAAAAAACTACCTCGATACGGGGAAACGGGTTATCTCTCACAACAATCGGACAATCTAATAAGAAAAAGACAAAAAAGCTCTCGAGAGTGAAAAGGACTAACAGTCCAAGTTCATCGCAAGTACCAGGATGTCAGAACATTGGTGGAGGTTGAACGTAGCATACATATTCGCGTGGGCCGTCCCCCCCTCGGCCCCGCCGCCGGGTCAACGACTGCTACGGCCGTTTCGGCCGGCGGCGCGCCTCACCTTGACATTCATCTCGGGCACGACGCTTTGGCCAAACGTTTGGATTAACCCGAACAACTTTCAAATAACGCTCTAGAAGTCACCCCTCTACGGTATCAAACGCCTACTCAAATTGGTCGCCTAGCGAAGGCTTGTGTCGAACGATGAGAAAACTCCGCTACTTTATGCAGGCCTGGTACAGGGAGTTCATTCTAATGAAGATATAGAAATTAAAGCCTGTTCTTAAATGCAGCATTCTGGTATAATAGTAGGAAGTAAGTTTATTTAAAAAAAAACACCTTTGGTTTGGATTCAAACTTAGCTTAGAGGCAAATTCCGAAAGGAGTCCTTGACTTGAAATCTCGTATTAAGTTACATCTCCGAATAATCCGTCGGTCGGAGGCACTCGTCGGTCAATGCACCCTACAGTATGAGCGATTATTTCGCACATGCTTTAATTCAGTACTATTTCCCAAAACGCAATAACTTGATTCATACCTAAATGTTAACATCTTCAATGGCTATTGTTTTTACCTACCATATAACCACGTGACTTACATTTTCATTAGTTTAAAGATTTTATTTGTTGCGAGGACCAGGTAAAATTAAAGGCCAATGAAAGCAAGAAGGTAAGTATGTTAAACTAATACATAATACTATATATAAATATCATAGCAAATGAAATAACATTAAGGACAAAATATACATATAGGACTGCTGAGGACAGAGAAAGTTGGAAAAGTGGAAGGGAGGCCTTTGCCCAGCAGTGGGACACGACAGGCTAATAATAATAAACAGAATGGCTATGGATAATAATGGCCTGACACACGCACGATGGGGTCAGGCATGTGAATGAAGTCACCATGCTCTACGTAAGGAAATTATAGCAAGTTTAAATGCTCGAATGAAATTGAAACACGCTTTCAAATAGTAGCATTATATTTAATAATATGGTAAAGCATGGTTAATTCAAAATGTGTAGTTAGGAAATGTCAAAACTACCGAAGAGAAGGTTGATTACACGGACGATGACAACGAACTCAAAATAGATTATTTAAAACTGTTAAATGCAGTAACGGATCGAAACGGTTTCAATTTCGTCGACGATCTTGAAATAACGAAAATGACGATTAAGTAAAATAATTATGAACCACTTTTCAAACCAATACCTTTGAATAATCTGGGCTAATCTCTTGTTTCTGTACATAATGTAACGTTAGTGACCTGAATATTTTTCGCGACTCAAGTAGAAAAAAAACATTTGCTCGCTCACGCTTATTGCCCGAAAGGGTAGGCCGAGCTGTACCCATAGAAAACCCAGCTTACGCTATGTTTAAGTCGCTTGTCCCAACGGGCTCAATTCCAGACACCGAGCGACTACTGGGGAATCGCAGGTGGAAAACAAACGAGGCAGTCAAAAAACAAAGACCAAATTACCATTAACTTGAAAGCGAAGTGACGTTAAAGCAATGTACCTACTTGTCAACATGACGTACGCAATACAACCATTAAGGCGTCAAGGTACACAATTTTGAGCACCTACCAAGTAGGAAACTATGTACGTACCAATGGAACCACCATAAGCATTGCCATAAGTGTCCGTTAATCAATGTTCGCGATGTTAATGGGCCGTGAAATCCTTTGATTTACATAACAAAAGAACGGGTACGATTCAACTTGCGGACGGTCAACGGACGCGATTGTTTAGCGCCGATGGCCAAACTTCATGGAAATACGGAATAGATTCGAGGTAGATTTAAGTTGCTTACTATCTAGACTCTCCTCCTAGGCATTGGGTTTAAGTATTGTAAAGAAGGACGTTAAACAGGGATTTGTGTCAAGTTTTAAAAGTTTTTAAGAGCCGTGGTAGCCTTGAGGTTTGAGCAGTCGCCTGCTACGCAAGCGACGCAAGTTCGAATCCCAGCGGGGCCTGTACCAATGAGTTTTTCTAAAAAAACTTATGTACAGTGTTTTCACACCACGTGCTTTACGGTGAAGGAAAACATCGTGAGGAAACCTGCATATTTTTGAAAAATAATTCAATGACGTATGTAAAGTGTCTGAAACGGCGATGGACTCACCATCTGTCACGTTGGCACTTAATCATCTTCGGTGAAAAGTGGGTGTAGTTATTTCAACACCTCTGCCTATCCCTTCGGGGAATACAGGCGTGAGGGTATGTATGTATGTAGAAAGAGGGCAAAATATCGATCGAAATTTCCTTCGATGCTTATGATCCGCCGGAAATTGCATTCATGAAATTGAAACTGTATGTTGCTTTTTTCAGGATGGAAAATTGGATACCGGATACTTATATTCAATATATCTAACTTCTTGTATCTACTATAGTTACGTGCTCTCAAAAAATTATGCTACCTAGGGTATATTTCTAGGGCCGTTTGTATACACTTAGCTTTACGATAGTCTGTTCTTGCATTATTAACGACGCTAATCAAATCGATCAGCCCTATAAGTAAAGATGTGTAACTGTGTTAATAATCACTATAATTTGAATGATATCTACCTACCTACTTTCACAAGATTGGCTTTTATTCCTTTACATAATAGGATCTGTCTCAGAGGCAATTATACCGAAGAAATGGCTTAGACACACCCACACTGTAATATTCGTTCGTAGGAAAAAATGGAATGAATAGACAGATCATTCTTATCTGATAAGATTGAGCGATACGCAAAAATGGCGCACAATAAGCCGGCTTGATGAGCGCCATGGAAAATGTGGGGACTTTCAAGGTACGTATAATATTAGTTTTGTAATAAAGATATTAGACGACACGCGACGAATTTACTAAACAATTATTGATTTACATACATATGCTCACGCCTGTCATCTCCCAAGGGGTAGCCAGAGGTGTTGTAATGGCAACCACCACTTTTCACCGAAGATGATTAAGTAATGTTGCAGATGGTGAGTCTATCGCCGCGTCGTCTCAGGCTCTATACGTACATACATACATATGCTCATGCCTGTATTCCCCGAAGGGGTAGGCAGAGGTGTTGGAATCACAACACTCACTTTTCACCGAAGATGTTTAAGCGCCAACGTGACAGATGGTGAGTCCATCGCCGTCTCAAACAATTTACATATGCATTGAATTACTTCTCAGAAATATGCAGGTTTCCTCACGATGTTTTCCTTCACCGTAAAGCACGTGGTGTGAAATCAATGTACATGCGTTTTTTAGAAAAACTCATCGGTACAGGCCCCGCTGGGATTCGAACTTGCGTCACTTGTGTAGCAGGCGACTGCTCAAACCTCAAGGCCACCACGGCTCTATACGTACGTACTGTATTACTTCTCAGGTATATACAGCATAGCGTTTTAGATCAGCTCATTGGCACAGGCTTCGCTGAGATCGCAGGCGACCGTTCAAACTCCATGGTTACTACTGCTAATTATATAATTAGAATAAATAAAATTATAACAGCAACTAGGTCTTCAATCATAATACATACATATGCTCACGCCTGTATCGCATGGGGGTAGGCAGAGACCACCGTTTGCCACATGCTACGATCCTTACATACTTCTTTCGCTTCATCCATATTCATGCATCTCTTCATACACTTTCTTCGGTTACAAGTGCTCCAAATTTGACCTTTCTAAAAAAAATTAATGTATCTGACCCATTATAACTGGAAAATATAAGCACCTTATCAATAAAGGTATAAAGAGAGGGCAAACACAAAATTGCCATATACACAGACGAGTAATTGTAACCTATCTCAATCTGAACAATAACTCGAAATGAGGTCAAGGGACAAGCAGACACATCACGTTTGCCTTAAGGTTGAAATTACTTTAACTGTGCCAACATCTGGTTACCGAAAACCTATTTTGATGACAAATTACGTGCAATTAATTTAATGACAGGCGAGAAGAGAATATGATATTGCCGTTAACTTTCGCCTTAATCGTCGACCCATAGAAGTCATTTATAAATGAACTTCTCTACATTTATATGTCACACAAGCATACAGTACTGATGAGAAGTGGGAACACTAAAGTTGGATGCTGATAAGCAATAATGTGTCAACCCACAAAAAGTCAAATTCAAAGGTTTTGATATATTTTGATAATGCATCACGTATTTAACATTCTAAAAAGTGTTTCAAGTCATCTGAAACATAAAAGTACGTAAAAAATGGATTTATGTCATAAAACAAATCTTAAATCACGTATACAATCATCTTAAGACGCCATTTTCTCAAAACCAAGTTTATGCGGGTTGACACATTATTGCTTATTTGCATCCAGTTGTGAAAACCAAAATAAAATACTCTATTACAGTCATGATAAAAGTAGGTTGGAGCAGCTATTTAATTAATACATTTTGAAGTGTCTATGGTCATGGATTAATTAATGAAAATATATTTCCCAATTATTTCCAAATAAAAGAGCCGTGGTGGTCTTGAACAGTCGCCTGCTATGCAAGCGACGCAAGTTCGAATCCCAGCGGGGCCTGTATAAATGAGTTTTTCTAAAAACTTATGTACAGTGATTTCACACCATGTGCTTTACGGTGAAGGAAAACATCGTGAGGAAACCTGTTTATGTCTAAGAAGTATATATAGTGTCTGAAACGGCGATGGACTCACCATCTGTCATGTTGGCATTTAATCATCTTCGGTGAAAAGTGGGTGTTGTGATTACAACATCTCTGCTTACCCCTTCGGGGAATACAGGCGTGAGTATATGCATATATGCAATTATTAATTGGATGATTCAATTAGTCTTAAAAGTTGAATCCTTACTGAATATGTTTATGATATTCATGCCCAAAATTATTACTTATAATTTTTCCAATTATTTTGATTTAGCAGTCATATTGGCAATCTTCCAAGTAACATAATCATAAAAATATGATTCATCATTAAAAGTATTTACCAAATGATAAAAATCAAGTTAAGTATTATTTATTACGGCAATGATTAATGTTTGACAATGATATCATACTTATTTGCATTTAGTGCTCTGAATAGTATTAAATGGCCTGTTAAAATTAAACCTTAAAACTAAGGAAATAAGTTGAAATATTGCAAGACTGGAAACACATTATCCTTATAAAATTTATCAACAAAATATTGTATGTAATATTATGTTGCTATAATGTTGTGTTATTATGAACAGTAGAATTAATATTCTAGTAGAAGTAGAATTGAAATGTAATTGCTGAATTTCTTGCCAAGGTCCTCACAAGCAACCTTCCAAACCCAGCGGAAACATTTATATAATACAGAGTAATATTATGTATCCTGATAATTTTACAGTACTTTATAAGAAGACTATCTAATCTAATTAAGGTTTATTTGAGTTTGAGTATTAATAATTAAGCAAAAGAATTAGATGGCAAAGATTTTTCTCCATCTGACTACCTTTAAGAAACAGTCACCATCATATTTTCATCCTTTATATTTATATTAATTTAATTTAATTATACATACAGCCCGTATACCCACTATTCACGGAAGATGAATAAGTGCCAACATGACAGAGGGTGAGTCCATCGCCATCTTAGGGACTATACATACATCTTTGAATTACTTCTCAGACAAATGCAGGATTCCGGGCGATGTTTTCCTTAAACCGTAAAGTATGTGGTGCTCACTGTACATAAGTTTTAAGATAAAGTCATTGGTAGAGGCCTCTCTGAGATTCGAACTAGCGTTGATGACGTAGCAGACGACTGCTCAAACCCCAAGAGCAGCAGGGCTTAAATTAATGCAAAATGCCCAACAAAAGGTATGTTGTGTTATGAAATCAACATACAACTAATGTAACCAAACTTTTTGTACCAAAAAAGTACCATAAAGGCTAAGTAGTTGAAACATTAAATTCACATAAAGCTTATGAGTTGTACTGAAATATCTTTTTTTTACTTGCTCATGTATGACTTCATATTTTAGGTATGATTCATCATTATCAGCCTTCACATTCCTAGAAGAATGGACACATAATTACTTTTGGGTATGGTGATGATAATATTTAACACTAGCTGTATTCTGGGGTTTCACCCATACAGACTTAATTTCATAAGAAGCATTTTTTTAAATAAAAGTAGCTAACATTATCATTGTAACATCAACTATGTGCCAGTAAAGATCTTGTTAAAATGGATTCAGACATTTTAGATGTTATCCAGAACAAACAGACTGACAGAAAATTTTGTGAAAAGCTGTTACTTTGGAACAGACACTTCAATTTTATATATCTGTATGGATCACATTTTATCATATTATATTGATTCTTTCATAAAACAACTAACCAGAGTCATAATTTTTAGAGATATGTTAAAGAGGATATTATTGAGTCAAACCATATAATTTTTTTTTTAATTTATATACTTAGACAATGTCAGCTCCATTCTGCAGACTCACCTTAACTCAATCACAACCAGAGAACCTTACCAGTAGATATAAAGGAAGAGATAAATTCGAGACATAAGTGATATCATAAACTCTCTTAGAAATGTTTCATCTTTGACATTATTGTTCTATTATTAATCTAGGTTTAGCATGTGACTTCACTTGCATTATGACAACCTGTCTGACAATACAAATTATGTGCCAGTACTTTATGTGCCATGAGTTTATAAGGGGAAGTCTGAAAGTAGCACCTATGACTGAGAAGAAGAATAAACATTTATTGTGGTATTAACCTGTTATGTGGCCCTCCACATGAGGATAATGTTGCCAAAAAAGGTTTGTTTATGAATATCAATGGCTACATGGGGAAAGACCTGAGAAACAATGGATGGATTGTGTGAAAGGTGATATGGATAGAATAGGTGTGAATACAGATATGACGGCTGATAGAGAAGAACACATTATGCCGACCCCAAATAAGGGCAGGAGAATGATCATAGTTACAAATTCATAGATCTAGTTTTATTACTTAGCATATTATGTTTGTGCATAAATGCAAATAAATATGTCAAAGAGAAGAACCATTTAGATTTTCATAGACCTAATAAAGCAGTGTTGATGAATGTTTCATATCAGAAGCAAAGCTTTGTTTTATGATGTCTTCTAGGGCCATTCCTATTAGACCTTTTCATCCACACATCTACACACCATTAAAGAAGGGAACAAGTCTTACATAAATGAGTCCAGAATAGTATCTGTCCTTGATGTTGTGCAGCACGGAAGCTTCGTTGAGACACGTGAGCTCCGCCATATCCTCGACTTTGTCGAACTTGGGCGGGTTCATCTTCTGGATGTCATCGATGGGCACCAGCATCCTCTTCCCTGACTCCGCGATCTCCACCTCCACCTCATCACCCCGCTCCCCCTTGATCCCGGCCGCCACGAAGCCCTGGGTCTCGTGGGGCACCCATACCAGTCGCTTCTGTGTCCATTCCGCCTGAGTCGCCGGGTCGTTGAAACTGTTCCTATCTACCGAGAGGTACCGGAGCTCCGGGTCGTTCCTATCCATATCAACCATCGCGCCGCCCAATCACGCCGCGCGGCCCGACTTACGATAACTCCACACCGGCACTGAATACATCAAACGGTCGCTAAGACCGACACTGCACCTCACAACACACGGTAAAATAAATTGTCACACCGCGTTGCTTGTTCCCGTTCCCCGTGCGGTGGCCGCGCACGGTGCTCTGCTGATACGTACAAAATGACGATTGTTGCAACTGTCTGCCTGTCTGACAGAACGACGACGGTTACGAGTAGGAGGGATAGGCCGACCGGTCGACGCCCGAATTCACGTTGAGATTGACCGAAATTGAAATCAGATTATACTTATGAAAAAGTACTGAGAACTATTAAACTTAAATTATTTTATTGCTATACTTCCAGTATATATATTCACAACGCAAATCACGATTCAAAAGTCATTTTAAACTGAAAAACAACTAAAATAATGTTTCGAAATCTTGCCGACACTTCTTTCTTTCTTGACGTTAGAGTCCGTTTTATTTTACACGACTTGACGTGAATACTTTAAATCCTGCTCTTTTGATTGGCTGTAGAACACAGGTAGCCAATAAAATACGTTTAAAAAATATCGGAACTGTCATTGACTGTAAAAGAAAACTAATAATGGGTACGATCAGTCTTGAAATATTGTCTGTGGTTGCCGTTATGTTATACTGAACGCGGCTTTAAATTTTAGAATGAAACACAAAATTGTCTCCCTTAGGGATATTATCCTTATTTTATGTCTTATAATTATAGCAAAATGCTAATTTCTAATAAGTTTTGGTCATAGTTTTAAATAGAAAAAGTAACTAAAAAGTGCTTCAAAAATATAATGATGTCCGTCATTACAAAGATAATATAATTACTCCGTCTATCTGATACCTTATACAGGTTGTTCAGAATAATCTAGTATGATAGGTACAAGCTAATTGTGTTTGAATGCATTATATCTAGTAATGTATTATTCTTATGTGTGATGTTATCTGGCACACTAAAACGATAAAAATGTTTAAACTTACATAGATCAAATCGGAGTAGTATCTATCCTTGATGTTGTGCAACACTGATGCTTCATTGAGGCAAGTAAGTTCGGCCATATTACCAATTTTATCAAATTTTGGTGGGTTCATCTTCTGAATTTCTTCCATTTGCACCACTATCCTTTTTCCTGACTCGAGTTCCACCTCAACTTCTTTGCCGCGCTCTTCCTTGATTCCGGCGGCCACGAAGCATTGCGTTTCATGAGGTACCCATACCAAACGTTTCTGTGTCCATTCTGCTTGAGCTGCTGGATCATTGGACTTATTTCCTTCCACCAAAAGATACCGTAACTCTGGATCATTCATATTGTTATCCGCCATCGCTACCTACTTATGATCACAAATCACTGACTGATTTATGAGAATTCCACATTCACTGTCAAAAGTTTCTACCAAGCCCGCTGCTACCTTGCGACTGCCTTGCTGTGACCACACACTATGCTGATTAGTACAAAATGATGATTGTAATTATTAGCTAATGGAACATTAATAGTTGCGGGAGGAGGGAGGAACAGGTTGATATCGTTCACATTTGAACACAAAATTTAAACAGCTGTCGCAAAAGCTTAAATTATAATATTCAGGTATTTTATCGAGAGAATTATAAACTTATAATGTGTTGTTCTCCTATAATAGTGCTTTAACTTAAGTGCTTTCAGACATACGCACTAACGCTTGATCAGCCTGTATACATATGGCTATCACATAGATCTTTTTATCTCATCCACTACTGGCCATAGAGCTCTTCTCCAAACACAATGCCTCAATAAAATAAAATAAAATAAAATGTTGATGCGATTTGTTTTGGATGGATATAGAATATTTCTGGGTGCTTAAGAACAATCGATACATTATTGAAATAAAAATAATTACTTTCTATTTTGAAAACTAAATGAAACGTGGAGAGATAATTTAAATATTATATGTAAATTTTATGTTGTATAAAATATCATTGTTTGATCCATAACACTGGGACATTAATTATTCAGCATTCTTCCTTCCATCGAACTAGTAGTAACCTGCATCTTGAATGGGGGGAGAATCTATGCTATATCAATATATCGTATCGTAACAAAATCAGCCAGAATATTAGAATTGAACATCGTAATTTTCAAGCTGGGTTTTATTATATTTTGAAATTTTACGCTACCACAAATTCTATGGCTAGATTCCAACTTTTATTTGTCTGATAGTTGGCAATACGTCATGTCTGTTTTGTGTTTTTTCAGCGTTGCCAGAAAACCTTATTTTTAATTAGATCTACGCATTTTAAGCCCTTCTGGAAAGCTACTAACTTCAGTCCCGAACCTATGTATTTGTTAACAAATTTCCAAAATAAGTCTTCATTAGGCTAAATGGGCGTAATAGACCTACTAACCTATACCTTCGCGCAAAATTTTTTTTTATAGTTATTTCCTAATCCAACAAGAGGTTTTTTGCGACCAATCTGATGAAACCTAAAATAAAAATAGCAGCTTCTCTACTAACTTTACATTGGTGGAGGTACTTAACCGGGTAAAAGGTATCCCCCTGTATATTAATCTGCCGCGCTTTAGTAAATCCCGAAATCCCCGCTTGGGCTCCCCTACTATAAGCAGTTTTTACTAATTGTACGTATTTGTTAAACCCCGTCTACGCATTTTTCAAAATATCAGCTGGCAGCACTGGTACTTCTATTGTATGTCAAAGTCTCATTGGAGATTGCAGATTGGTTTCATTGGCTGTTGTCACTAACTGTATTATTATATTGGTGTTGTGATGTATCTCTGATAAAATCAATATGTTTAATACATAGATATCGCTCTATGTAATGTTCATCTTGTGTGAATTATCTCAGTTTGTACTTTGTACTCTGACATCAGTCGCAGTTTAACGTCCTCCAACTTGAAACTTTTGTGAGGTTAAGTGCGTCTTGTTAATAATCAATTTAAAGCAAAACTCAGTTTTTAGCGATGGCTTACGTAGTGGACTTAAGGTCCGATACGGTGACGAAACCCACCAGGGCAATGAAACATGCCATGGTGTATTCTGCTCTGGGTGACGATGTCTTCGGCGAAGACCCCACTGTGAACGCTCTGGAGGGCAAAATAGCTAGCTTGTTAGAGAAACAGGCTGCTTTATTTGTACCATCGGGCACTATGGCCAACCTTATTGCCAGTAAGTATTATTGACCCGCCCTGCCACACCCGGCCGGCCGCCATTTCATTCCAGACTTCATGTACCTTTTCCCTTTTCACCTGAGTTTTTGTACCTTGTGTATATTAATTAAATATGTTTATAACACAAATAACTGGCAAATTATGGCACTTGATTATAATTATATAAGATAAGTCTATTGTATATACCTAAAACAGTTATTTTTATGTTTTCCAGTAATGGTGCACTGCAATCAAAGGGGTTCTGAGGCAATTGTTGGAAATCTGTCTCACATATACAAATATGAGCAAGGTAGGATTGTAATGTTGGTTGTTACTCAATCAATAACTTGTTATATAATTTATACTTTTACAAAGTGTCAATTTACCCTATTCCCAACAAAATTGCTTAGTATAGGCAGTAGTTATTTAGACTTGAAAATAATCTAGGTAAGATAAAAATGTTTTTCAATGTGTCTAGGACATAAATAAGGTATAACTTATAAAATTGAGACATTTTACTCAAAAGCCCAGCCTAGTGTTAAGTCTAGCCTAACAAATAAGATCATAATAGTTATATATGCTTATGCTCACACCTGTATTTCCGAAAGGGATAGACAGAGGTGTCTCATGGAATAGGTGGCAAGCCTATTGCCAATTATTGGGCACTAAACTAGACTTGAGGAAGATAAAAAATAACCCAGTAGCACTTTGCCTGACCCAGGGATCAAACTTAGGTCCTTTTGTCCCAATGTATTCAATATATTATAATGTTGCATATTTTATTTAGGTGGTGCTGCCCACGTAGCTGGAGTCCTCCTGGCTACAATTGCCAATAAGCCGGATGGCACCTTCGATCTTGAGGAACTTAAGAACAAAATACGAGGTGGAGATTTACATGAGCCCATAACTTCAATGGTTGCTGTTGAGAACACCCATAACTACTGCGGAGGCAAGGTATTGAAGAATTTAGACTTGAATTAATATGAGGAATCCATTAAATAAGCTATGTAGAATTTAAGAGTTTTTTAAAGTTTATGTAACAGATGAATAAAGTTGAGATAATATTATTATATAGTACCTCCCAGTCACAAAGCACAGCTTGTGTTATGGAACCTGACAATGATTATAATACTTTTTTTTGTAAATATACTCCTATGTACAGGTGCTGTCACAAGTATTTAACTCATGTTGCACCATACAGACATACAGACACAAAATGACTGAATATGCTCATAACTTGTGATGACTATACAAATAAAATCTGAACAATATCATGTACGTTACTCTCAAAATAAGCTTAGCAATGCTCGCGTCACTTACCCTAGCTGCAAGTATCCAAAGTTAGCTACTAGCTGCTTATCGTCAGCCGATCTTGCAACCATTCATGCTTCCTCCAGGCCTTGCCGCTAGAGTTCCTCGATGAGCTGACAACATTCTGTCAGAACCAATCAATCCCGGTTCACATGGATGGTGCTCGTCTGTTCAACGCTTGCACCTATCTCAACGAAGCACCTAAGAGGGTGGTGAGGGATGTGGACTCTGTGTCTGTATGCTTCAGTAAGGGGTTGTCTGCTCCCGTGGGGTCTGTGCTCGTCGGCACATATCACTTTATTGAACAGTATGTATTTATTTAATACAGTTTTTGTAGTTAAGTGTTCATAGTTACTTAACATCAATTTAGTGATTAGCGCACCTCATCAAAACTTCATATCATAAAAAACATTGCTGAAATTGAAGATGATGATGTATGATAGGAAAATCGTCCCAAATAGGCAGCTTAGGTGCTAAGCAGATGAAGAAGCGGGGAGGGCCATACAATGTCGTCTAGAAAAATGGATGGGTCCAGTTTCCAGGGTTGGAACAGTCACTATACTATGCATTAAGGAATTCCTTTGGTATTATTTCATACCAATTTCTGCTCGCGCATTCGTTTAAATAGCGTGATAAATGGGCTATCGAACAGTGAAAGAATTGATTTAATCGGACCAGCATTTCCCAGCTTTACATATTAGCATAGATAATGGTTGATAGGGGTTTAAACGTAAGTTTCGTAAAGGGCTCGCCGGATGCGCAAGATGCTGGGCGGCGGGATGCGTCAGGCCGGCGTGCTGGCCGCGGCCGCCAGCGTGGCGCTGGACGAGGTCGTGCCGCTGCTCGCCCTCGACCATCGCCGCGCGCTCAAGCTGGCTAACGGTAACTATCGCTCATTTAACAAACAAATCATCAAGATTGGTAAAGACTAAGTAAAGTAGTAACCGTTTTTATTTAATATTTTCGCGAACTCGATCCACCTCCATTACCTATTTATACCTATAATTGCCGTAACCTAATAAATAAAACTTGCTCGGAAGTTTTATCTCACTCAGATAGCTCAGGATAGCTACCCCTACTAACATTTTCGCAAAATCATTGGTGAAAATTTGCCTGCCTGCATTAATGTACTTTTTTTTAAATAAATTAAGTTTTAATTTATTTATGTTTGCTTGTGTTGACTTTATATATATAATAATAATTATTATTATATGGTTCTTAACGCGTTCTCTGCTAACGCGGTCAGTGTTGACCGAGACGGCTTGGACAGGAAACTGCGTATTTGTCTCTTAATATTTCAATAAATAAATATACATCAAATTAGGAATAGTTCAAAACTGGTAAAGTGGTATTATGGTGTTATAATAATGGTGTGTGTCGCCAGTGATCCGCGGCATGTCCCTGAAGTCGTTCTCAGTGAACGTGGAGGGTCAGCACACCAACATAGTGCTGGTGAAGATAGAGCCGCGCTCGCCGCTCATCGCGCACGATGTGCTGCAGAGACTCGCTCAGGTCTGCTTGACAGAGGTACAGGTGAGGACACATTTGCACTGATTCCCAAAAGGCAGGATATTAGAGCAGGCCTGGATGTTCCAGCCAAAAGATGGCGCTTGGACGCTTGATGTGGGATCACGAGTAGACCAGTACCCCTATCACGGGTTTGCCACCGTTTTCGAAATCTATACTCGCTAGCGTCACTCGCAATATTTGTATGAGACATTTTAATTCTTCATGTCACTGCTGGGAGCCGCGGTACAGTTTTTCAAAAAATATTCCGCGGAGACGAAGGCCTAGTGAGAGTTTTTCGAGCCCATATCGGCCAGTGAAAGTTCCGTTAAAATCGGTCCAGCCATTTCTGTGATCACCGGATCAAACAGACCGACAGATAGACAGAGATTTTTTTTAAGTAACTCAATACGCTTTCATGTGCATTTAGTGAAAAGCTGTTATTTTGGAAATACAAACAGACACTTAAATTTTATTTATCTTTATAGATAAAATAATTGTTTGTGCCGTGGTGGCTTTAAGGTTTGAGCAGTTGCCTGCTACGCAAGCGACGCAAGTTCGAATCCCAGCGGGGCCTGTACCAATGAGTTTTTCTAAAAAACTTATGTACAGTGATTTCACACCACGTGCTTAGCGGTGAAGGAAACCTCGTGAGGAAACCTGCATATTTCTGAGAAGTAATTCAATGACGTATGCCTGAGACGGCGATGGACCCACCATCTGTCACGTTGGCACTTAATCATCTTCGGTGAAAAGTGGGAATACAGGCGTGAGCATATGTATGTATCAATTTTTGTTTATAGGGCGACTGCAAGACCCCTGACGATCAGGGTGTGATCGTGAAGGCCATAGACTTCGACGACAAGACGATACGGTTCGCGCTCCACCGTGAGATCACCGACGAACATCTCTGGCTCGCCATTATGAAGATCAGCTACGTGTTCAAGGAGCTCGATGCCGCTACACAAGTGCTGTGACGACATTTCATAGCTGGCTTCCTGGACGGATTCTGGGCAGTGTTCTTGTACAAAGGCTTGTCTTACCTAGTCAGCCTTGGCACTGAAGCGCTGTTCAATCCATTGAATATCGAGTTTTAAATGTCGTATACGAAAAAAAAATTAAAAAAAAGTTTAGTAGCTTTGTGTAACCTGCATTTATGTAAACATGTTAGATAGCAAAGCTGCTAACATAAAAAAAATATATGTGTCGAAAATTCCTCTTCCTTTTTGGAAGTCGGTTAAAAATGTCAAACCACTTGAATCCCCAACATTATTTGTGTTGATGTGCGATATCTAAAAGTCGATTAAAATGAAGTCAGTGATTTATTTAATCAAAATCGGTTTAATGTTTCCTAGATCAGATCTACGAACATGACAAGGTAGGCTATTATTTTTAATATTCAAAGAATAAAATACTCTATTATTTTAGTTATTATACAATTGTTATAATTTATTGACATGTTATGATTTTATAATATTTTATTAAGTTAGTCCAATGTATCTCGGCGACGAACTCGACGTCGAGATCGTCGACATAAAATACCGTCGCTATGTGCAACCGAAAGTTACCATGACTTAAAAAACTGCAATTGTTTTTTTAAATAATAATTAATATAATATTGTGTTATATATGATCTTCGAATTAACAGGTCCCATATACATACCATATTACAAAATACTGCAATGGGCCTAATTATTTGGTACTTTCTTAGTATAAACGAATCGAGATCGAAACTAATCTGATAGAACCCAGATATTTTTATGTATATTAACTATACTCTGTAGTCATTCCTATATACAACTGGATTACGTAACTATAATCATTCCTCCGACTGTGTCCAACTGGATAGTAGATCGTGGTAAATGTCTGTCTGTAAATCAAAATAAATGTTGTGAACAAAATGATCTTTCATTTCTCTCCTAGTTGCCATTGAAAATGATTTATTGAATATATGAATGTAGGATTGACCACCGGTTCGGAAACTAGCCTTCTGAGAAGATCTTATTATAAACTAACTCCGCTCGCCTTGTATTAATAGGTATGCTCACGCCATCCCAGAAGGGTCCCCGAAGGGGTAAGCAGAGGTGTTGTAACAACACCCACATTTCACCGAATATGATCAAGTGCCAACGTGACACGGCGAGTCCATCGCCGTCTCAAGCACTATACATACGTCTTTGAATTACTTATCAGACATATGCAGGTTTCCTCACGATGTTTTCCTTCACCGTAAAGCACGTGGTGTGAAATAACTACACATAAGTTTTTAGAAAAATTCATTGGTACAGGCCCCGCTGGGATTCTCTCTGTACCCTTCTTTAACTTCAAGTTTATACTAAATCTTAATCTTTAACATAGCAAACAGACACTTCATTCTTCATTTATATGTTTAGTTATATATATAGATAAAGATATACTAGCTGGTGCCCGCAACTCTGTCTACGCTGTATGTGTATCGTCATATTTTGGACAATTCACACAATATCATTATAGATTCTAGCCTATGTGTTATTCTGATGTATAAGGTCTATTATTGGAAGTTTCATTTCAATTATAATATGTAATCCATTTAGTTTGCGTGAAAGAGTAACAAACATACATCCTTACATACTAAAAAACATAATATTATTAGGATTTTGTATACATTTTAGGAATTTAAAGATTTTTTGTCAAATTTGCGTAATTATATTCATATATTTATTGCAAGTTAGTAATATATCACACACAATATTAACATAGTTACTTATAGTGGTTATAACAGTATTCAGAATCAGGTAGCTTGCGCCCGCTGCTTCGCCTGTGGGCCAGTAGGATTTCGCAAACAAACTTTCTAAATAATAGATTGTCGGAAGAAAATTAGACAGTGACGGATGGCGAGCGGTAGTTTTCAAGTATAGACAATTTGTGGGTTACCATTTGTGTAAAAAAAATTATAATAACTGCTGGCGTAATCACGATATCGACCCCCTACCTACCATGTCATCAAAAATAATCAAAGCAAAGACCTCCCCGCCCCCCTCAAGCGCTTACACATAACGCCCCCTATTGTGATAGGCAAGAAAAGCGAGTGTTCCAAGAACTTCGACGACATATGGACAAGATTCCGACACTTACTAAATTAATTGGCTGTTTACCCATTTAAAATGTTACCAGAAAGTCCGCTTGCTACATTGATCAAGAATAGAGCCGAACTTAACGATAGTTTATTTCGTGGTCGTGCCATCAATGCCATACCACTAATAAGCAATTGCGTAGGAATGTTAATGATAACGACTTACTAATGGCTTTCATTAAAATGCATTAACAGGGGAACTATGGTCGATGTAATCATTTTGTGCGTGTATTCATAACTTCTAGGATTTGAATATTAAATTAAGCGTCAAAACTAATAAGTTCTTGAAACGATATTAAGACAATGCACCTACCGGAGAGAGTAGGAACGTGTTTAATTCATTGTACATTTACATACACATGATCATGCCTGTATTGTAGGCACCGAAGATGATTAAGTGCAAACGTGGCAGATGGTGAGTGTATCGCAGGCACTATACGTCTTTGTATCACTTCTCAGACATGCAGGTTTCCTCACGATGTTTTCCTTCACCGTAAAGCAAGCGGTGTGAAATTATATTGCTCTTAAACGCCAAAGAATGGGAAGAGGAAAATAATTATTAATACTAAGTATTGTACCATTTAATAATACATGTAAACATCTGAAAATATGATGGATACTAATATATAGTAGCAAATAGAAGAGCTAAGCTAAACAATATTCATCAACTAACTATTGTGTCGAGACAAATAGAGTATTTACGGAATAAACTAAAGTAAAAAAATATATAATTAGTACATATAATAAGGACACAGTTAAAAACAAGTAATCACTTATTAATGAAGTATGGAAAAAACTCAGTACTATGGCCTTCGAGTAGGTACTTGGGATCGTAATGAAAGACGATGTACCACAGAGGAAAGTTTTTCTATTCATAAACTGACGTTTTATATGTAAGCCCCGTTTAGACTCTCGATAGCGAGATTTAAATACTAATGTCAACAGTGACAGCTCCATCTGTCGATATAACATAGAACTAACATATTATTCTTGGTATATTTGGCTTATACAAAGTAAATGCGTTTGATGCTCGACTTGTTCCGACTAACGATATCTGTGCCCCAAGTAGAAGTTAAGATATTACTTATCTATATCTCTATACAGATAAATAAAATGGAAGTTTCTGTTTGTCATTCCAAAACTACACCGACCTGATTTCGAATACGGTGCATAAGTCGTAATCAGGGAAGGTATATAGGATAGATCGTTATATAAGTATGTACGTATGCTATGTATTGGTATTGCTTTTGACTTAATATTATAGCTGTGCCCAAGTCAAAGTCAAAAATATCTTTACTCGATTAGACTTTTAACAAAGTACTTTCAAATCGTCAGAATGATATAATTATACAGGATTATACACACTACAGTGTGTACTGAAAGTTCCGTTAAAATCGGTCCAGCCGTTTACGTGATTAGCCGGAACTAACAGACGAACAGAGAAAAATTCTAAAACTTTTTATGTCAGTACCCTATATACTTACATACGCATGTAGTGAAAAGCAATTAATGTGGAATTACAAACAGACACTACAATTTTATTATAGATAATCAGTGTTAAGACTGAGTACAAATACTTACATTATTAAAATTATTAACGTATTGCCATATTGAATAACTAAGAATCTAATAATAATTATTATTACGAAACTATTTATTATGTAATTCAAGATTTATAAACCATCAAACAAGTTTACTTATAAGACATGTATAAGTACTTAACAACCGAATGATTGTCTAATTGCAGACGCCGTCACGAGTAATGAGCGCTGACCTTGAATGCGCAGGTCACATATTATAAGTTTGTTTAGAGTGTGACGAGACGCGAATAAAACACATACCCCACTAATATCGCTGAGCGCTCATAACTACTGACGGCACCTGTAGGTATCTAACAATTTAATCTTATCTTAACAGTATATTATTACTTCTTAAATTATAAACTAAGTATACTTAACAAATTGATGAAAAAATATTGCTAGAAAAATCTATGATAAAAATGATAAATCATTATAAATGCTACAAAATTCGGAGCATGATTTGAAAAGAAATACATTCGAGAAACTACATAAGTGCGTAGAAAACGTTAAAGCAAAGATATTTTGTAAAATAACATAATGATATTGAAAAACTATTTTCAAGATTCACACTCAGTCTTGGCATTAAATTACTTATTTATCGAAAAATACGTTGAGTATTAACATTATATGAACCAATCCTGATAAAATAATATGATTTATCATCATCGTTCCTGGCCTTATCCCATACATTGTTGGGGTCGGCACTTGATTCAACCCGATGCGGCTGATCACCTGATTTTTATACGAAGCTACTGCCATCTGACCTTCGCAACCTCTTCTACAGTTGTCAGACTTTCTTAGACCTCCGACTGACTTGTAACGATTGCCAAAGATGTTAAATAGGCAACCGGGACCGACGGCTTAACGTGCTCTCCGAGGCACGGAAGGAACTCGGGCTGTCACCCAACTACTGGCTTGGGTAATGGTTGCTTACCTTCGCTGATCGAATGATATTGCGCAATAGCAACTGTGCCACGAACTCCTCAATAATGAGCTGTATAATACGTAATTAAGAACAGTACACTGCTTTCAAGTAGTCTCGATATTGATTGAAACTGCATTAAAAAAAAAATCATTAAAACAAGCCGAATCAAATCCTTAGAATGATTGGGTTAAGAAATCTTCGCATAAAAAGCGTGTAACTTCAAAGACCCATGATATTAAGTGCAACTAGTATATATATGCTCAGGCCACCCAAGAAGGGTCCCCGAAGGGGTAAGCAGAAGTGTTGTAACAACACCCACTATTCACCGAATATGATCATGTGCCAACATGACAGAGGGTGAGTCCATCGCCGTCTCAGGCACTATACATACGTTTTTGAATTACTTCTCAGACATATGCAGGTTTCCTCACGATGTTTTCCTCCACCGTAAAGTACGTGGTGTGAAATAACTGCACATAAGTTTTTTTGGAAAAACTCAGTGGTTACAGGCCCCGCTGGGATTCGAACTTGCGTCGGATGCGTAGCAGGCGCCTGCTCTAACCCCAAGGCCACCACAGCTTTTTACAACTAGTGTTTCATAATATCATTTTGTTCATTCCACACCCTAATCAACTCATCGTGATCGCCGTAGCCATGTGAAGCGATCACTTTCCTATACTCATCTCTATCGTACACCTTCTTATAAAAATGAAACATTGAACAATGTGTCGGCGTTATACCTACTTTCTTCGCTACAATACCTAAATATATATCGTCAAAGCGGAAATGCTTAACAAACAAACTGCCTATGTAAAGAGTTCTCATAGACTTGTTAGATACAACATAAGCCCCCGCTGTGACATACTCCGGCCACCTATCCCACGGGTATTCGTCTAAAGACACCCGCCATTTGCTCGACCTGTGCCTCTGGGGGATAGATTTGAACACGTACCCCACAAACAAATGTCCGTCTCCTTCCCTCACCAACGTTTTGCTCGTCACCTCCGGTTCTATATTATTGTCTGTCTCGCTTGTAGACTGTGACTTTGTATTCATTTCCGCGTTATAATCGTGTAGATATTCCAACAAATTATTTAGGGATATATACATATCGTCATCTGTGAATAAATAATAATCGGCGCTCGCGCAGTGCTCGTACACCCAGCGGAATGACATCATAGTTTTAATTGTGTTGTTGAAATAACTATCGCGGAAATCAATCTGTATAATATCTTTATGAGCAATCATTTCCTCGTCTATTTTCCTCTGCAGATCAGACTTCATACCGTCAGTTCCGAGAAAGAACAGCGTCTTTATAATTCGTCCTGGGATGAGGTTCTCCTGTCCGTATGTCTGTCTGATAGCATTCCTGTGACCGAAGTTATCCATAGCAGATTTGACCACTATAAACAGATCTAGTTTCTCTATGGTGTTGCATTTACCAGAATTGGAAAGAAACTTGTATGGGTAGTAGTTGATGGGGGTCACTTTGGTCTTTTTGCCTGCCATCACATCTTTCACAATCGGTTTTATATCAATGGTAAGTGGATAATCGAAGTTTTCGAAGCTTTTAGATAATAAATAATCTTGAACGCCAAAAAAGTAGTACACACACACAAAGACACACGCGCACGCCAAGTGTTTCAACTTTCTCTTCTTCATTTTGGTTTAAAGTTCGTGAGATTCATTAATATCAATACATGTGGACCTGAAATAATAAAAATGTTGATATAAACAACACATTATCACCTGTATATAAAGATTACATATCGAGTTACTCATAAAATTTCATATCAAACTTATTTCAGCACACATCTTTATTATTCTACTCATAAAAAGAAAAGAAAAAATACTCCTATCCGTCATAAAACAAGGCATTTCTATCTGTCATTCTCTATGATAAATTTATGTCACAAGTACCCTCAAATTTATTAATATTTAAGTACCGTTTGATTATTAATACGACTATATACTACGCTAATGTATTTTTGTATCACTAGCTGTACCCCGCGGTTTCACCCGCGTACACTTAATATCATAGATATTTCGCGAAACACAGACGGAGAGATTTTTTTTAATTGTTTTTTTTTTTATATTAGAATCATATATGGTTTCATATGAATTACAAACAGACACTTCAACTTTATTCGTATGGAATTAGTGTGCCCTCGCTATATACACTCACACTGGCTGCTTAAACTATTCGTCTTGATTTCAATAATCAGTTTTGAGTTGATGTATTGAAATAAATCGCAGCACTTGATTTTCAAGCAGTAGGACATCTACTATCTTATCATAAAAGCAATGCATGTTTGTTCATCTTAAACACTGTTTGTAATAAAATGTGTAGGTAGATGTTATAGCCAGATTGTAAATATATGCACTAGCTGTGCCCCACGGTTTCACCCGCGTAAATTTAGTTTTATATATTACGATACATATTTAACGTAGTTTCTTTCTTCAGACGATTTAATATTTTTTATGAACATAAAAGCGGTTATTGTGACTAAACTATGACAGTTAGATATGTGCTCTCGTGGACTTTTTTGTAGATCTTAATAAGAATTACAAATTCGTGGTACATCATTTGTTCTATTATCAATAGTTTTTGCAGCGCACTCATAAATAGGTTTTCGATTTTACACCTTACAACACTGAAAGTGTTTTTGAAATCGCATCAGTAGCTACTGAGATTTGCGTGTTCAAACAAACGAACAAACTCTGCAGCTTTATAATATTAGTATAGATTTATATGCGAATGTACAGGTAACGTCATAAGCTTTGAGCGCCGGATTTTACGCTACTCGCTGATTATGTAGCTTTTCAATAGTGGAAGAATTTTTGAAATCGGCAGTGAAGTTTTGAGTTTATTCATTACAAATAAATAATACAAATCTTTCCTCTTTATAATAGTAGTGTAGACTAATATATAAAACATTGGAATACGCCCAATTGGAAGACCGAGGTTCTTGGAATTATGGAGTGCAGAAATATAGCAACACAGCCGGTTGGTGGTCAAGAGGTCTCGATTTTGCAGTGACATAAATAATTAAAATATCTCACAATTATTGTGGGTGACATTAGCGAGTATAGATTACAAAACAAGGGGTACTGTTTTGTAATCTATACTCGCTAATGTCACCACAGTACTTTCGTTGACTCAGCCATTATTAGGAGTGCACTGTATCCCTATCACGAGTTTGCCACCGTTTTCGTAATCTACACTCGCTAGCGTCACTCGCAATATTAGTATGAGATATTTTAGTTCTTCACGTCACCGCTGGGAGTCGCTGCACAATTTGTCATATAAATATTCGAGGGAGACGCTAGCGAGTATAGGTTACGAAAACGGTGGCAAACTCGTGATAGGGGTACAGTGCACTCCTAATAATGGCTGAGCAAACGAAAGTAATAAGGAAGTGGTGAATGAATTACAAAATATTTTTTATCATAAGTTACACTTTATTGATAGCAAATAAACATATAATTAAAGTTTAAGTTGAGTGAATCTTTCAAGTTAATACATTAATAACAAAAACACGGCACAAACAAAAATATATTTGTTATTTGAAGCATGCACGTTGATATCTTTGGGTCCTATAACAAAATGTACTTCATTGATGAAACTTCAATATGATAATCAATTTATTCACTTAGATGTAAATTGGGATATTAGAGACTATCCTATTTATAGAAAAAATAATCTGACGCCATCCCAGAAGGGTCTCCGAAGGGGTAAGCAGAGGTGTTGTAACAACAACACCCACATTACGGTGACTATTATTGAGTGCCGTCGCAAAGGGTGAGTCCATCGCGGCCTCAGTTACTATACATACGTCTTTGAATTACTTCTCAGACATATGTGAGGAAACCCTCACAATGTTTTCCTTCACGTGTGTTTCTTTATATGCCTATATTATAATTTCCTGTTATAACAGTGTCTCACACAATTAAATGGCACAGACCAGAGTTTATCATCATACACATTATGTATAAAAATAAATGATGGTGTGAGTTTTTGCAGTACCTACAAGCTGTGCCCTGCGATTTCACCCGCATAGACTACTCTTTTACATGAGCTATCTGCTAGTGACAGTCCCGGAGCAAACAGACATAAGGACAGAGAAAAATATAAAACATATTTTTTTGAATAACCATATTATAAGGACTTTAATTATTGAGGAAATGTTAGATTGGAATTACAAACAGACACTAAATTTATCTGAATAGATATATATACAGATTTATGGATATGGGTCAGCAAATCATGGTGAAAGGGGTCCACCATGGGGGTGCAATGTATTTTCAGAGTAAGCGCAAACAATATGCAGGGTAGGTATGTAGGTTAACTATATACCAATGTGTGTATTCAGTCATCACTGTTCATCTGCTTATATGGAATGCACACCCCTGGGGTCCACTCATGCTAACAGAAAGAGATAAGAGGGATTAAAAATAGGTTAAACACATATTTCTTCTAGAAATGGAAAATTGTTACAAGACCAAATAGGATTTATTATGTATATATCCTTACCATCTACAGTGAAGTGTCCACTGTGGAGCTGATCGAGACTGGAGGCAGATAGTGGCTGCGGATCTGTGAGTGCAGACGGGACACCTCACCGTCAACGGTTTCCATCTCACGGACTAGTTGGGTGAACTGGACAATACCTGGAAATAACAATGACCTGCTTTCCATCGAAATATTCATACGATACATATTTTCTGTGTTTAAGGTTAAAACTCGGGGCTTTAGGTTCCGGATGCATCAACTTTTCAAAGAGGTTGCACTTCCTCTGGTAGATGCCTCTCGTGCTAAGAGGGCTGGGGCTTTTCTCGCTGCATGCTGCCAGCCTTCTTGGAATCCCGACAGACAATGACTTGGGCCAAGAGTTCTACTTGTATTAGCTTTAAGTACTGATCCTTGTATATATAATATTCAAAAACATAAGCTGCAATATCGCATTGCGCTGGAGAAGACCCATAAGACCTTGCAGAAGTTGGAACACCAACTGAGGATATTTCAGCTCATGATGTTAACAACAGTTAACACTCTGAAACCCTAGATTTACTTGTTTTATACATTGCCCATATAATCCCATTGGCACTGTACTTTTGCTACAATTAATTAATCTTAGTTTGATCTTTGCTTTGACTGGCTGGAATTTGCCATGCTCACAAATATTTGTAATATTTTAGTTATAATATTTGACAATTGAGCATTTGAACTGTGTCCATGGGCTTATATTCATGAGATATAATTACTGTAACCAAAAACATTGTATAATATATATTTTTTAATGCATTCACTGCTAACGACGCGTATGTGCGTCCAACTGTATGAGAATTTACGAAGAAGATGAAATGTTAGCAGTGAATGTGTTAAAAGAGAAATTGTTGAGTTTCTTGCTGGGTGCCGGTGGTAACATTTATAATCATGTATAATGTATTTTGTGTCCTTCTGACGATTTGAAAGTTCTTTGTAAGAAGTCTAATCAATTAAAGATATTTTGAATTGAATTGAATTAAGTACCTCTGCCATCATCATATAATTACTTTACAGAGTAGGATGTGCTACACATTTTCTTGGCACCATACATTTCCGTTTGCCTACTGTGGCCGGACAGCTACTCATTTAAGGCTAGCTTTGGTAAGAAGCCTTTTATCACTTACTAGCGGACCTCATGTGGTTTCACCCGCGTAGATCCCATTCCCGTGGGAGTAAAATAAAGCCTATGTTACTCGCTGATGATGTAGCTATAAAATGGTGAAAGAATTTTTGTAATTGGTCCAGTAGTTTTCGAGCCTATTCATTACAACCAAACAAACCAAAGTTTTCCTCTTTATAATATTAGTATATATCACTTATACTGCATGCTTATATGCAACCAATAGCTGTGCCCCAGTTCACCCACGTTAGCATACCCTAAGTTTTTTATTAAAATTAGCATAAACTTTCATCCCCTATCCCCTGGGGGTAGAATTAATCAAAATATTTTCTTAGTGGATGCCTACATCATAACATCTACCTGCATGCCAAATTTCAGCCCGCTTCGTCCAGTGGTTTGGGCTGTGCGTTGATGGATCACTATGTCAGTCAGTCCTTTGAGTTTTATATATATAATAAATATAGAAAATTGAAGAAAAAGTTATATGTACTAACCTTCTCTAGAGTTACTGAACCCATGGCGCTTTATAGTCTCCATTTGAATCTGAACAACCATTGGGAAGACAATCTGCATCATCTTCAGCATCTCATTGCCAGCAGCCTCCTTGGCCTCGTCCAGTTTGGAAGCATATTCTGGTGACTCCAATGTGTCAATGACTTCCACTAGAATCTGCCTCACTTGTTCCACTGATACGTTCTGCGGCGATGCCATTGCAAACGAAAACTTGACATCTAAAATCTGTAAGTTAAATGTATTTCAAAAATAGATCTTACTGCAGGAAGTAACAAAATACGAATGAACAATTCCATTAATATTTTTTTTAGTGGTGTTTTGGATCTCGTAAAATTATAGTGCACAAATTTATTGATTTTTTTTTATCGCGGTTCTTGATAATACTTACCTCACTTTTTATAAGTAATTTGGTATGTATTGAGCTATCGTCACATCAATAAGTTTTCTGTATAGACTAATTTATATTAATTCGTAAAGCGAAGTTTCAAACTTAACACATTAACTTTAATTTACAAGATATAATTGCAAATCGATTACACATTTAAGTTAATTAAAATGAATAATTCTTAAAAAAATTAACAAGCCAAGTAAATTAGCATTACAAATAAATGTCTTGTGACATCTGTCAAAAACAACAATATGTCACGTCTTTTATTAACAGTATACCTCAGACCTACCCTGCATCTATCTATAGCTATGGCTTAATTTCAGCTTGTTATATACTGTATTTATCAATAATGTTTTGATTGACGGGTTGAATAAACATTTTTTTCTATTTTTGAGCAAATTTGTGTTCTTATATTTAGTTTTATGAATGGTTAGATGGTTTTAATGGGAATATTTACAGATATGACGGCTGATAGAGAGAAATGGAAGAGAAGAACACATTGCGCTGACCCCATGACACGGGATAAGGGCAGGAGGATAATGATGATGATGGATGGTTTTAACATATAAATAATAGGTAATACGTATTTCCAAAGCTTTTTAAGAGAATGTATGTATTCACCACGGCACAGAAAAAATCATATGCCTTGTTTCCTTCTTTCTGTTACTCTGACTGACGTTGCCGCTGCCTTATCTGTGGCCCGTAATGGGTGTCACACACGTCATGAACGAAGTAAATAAATAAACTAAATTAATGAAAGTAATTAAAATTTGGTAAATTTAGGTAATTGTTAGCTTTCTGATATTATATTGATACGAAGCTTTTGTCCATTGATATTGGTAAGCATAAGCTTTTATACATAATATGGGTTTTAAGTTTGACGCAACTGATAGAAAGAAAAGTGGAATGTTGTAGGTTCATAAATTCTCAGTTTTTTTAATTCAGCGAAGTTTAGTTAATTTATTATGACATTAATTACTATGCTACTGATTCTAAATATGCAAAGTGGCATATTTAGAATCTAGATATGGAAAAGCTAAGAAGCTAAGACAAATAAAGTTATTTAACGAATATCTCAAAATAAGTAAGTAAATCATAGTATCAAATAGGCACTTAACATTATTTTATGGAATATATTGTAGTATGCTATACTTACAAATACAACCTATTCAATCAAACCGGGTGAAAATTTCTGCTTACTGTATTGAAATACGTACAACATTTAGATTCTGTTAATTCCTATTGTGTGATATCTAAAGAATGTAAAATTATATGAGTCAGTATGGCTTTCATTCATTTCAATGTCATTTGGGCCCAAATATAAACATATAATAGCAGCTCTGCGGTTTTACCAACGTAGATTTAAATTGATTCCCACAGAACCTTAAATGTAATTTTAAAAAGTAGCCAAAGTTACTCCTTGTAACATTAGCTACCTGCCAGTGAAAGTCCTGTCAAAATCGGTCGAGCCGTTTCAGAGATTACCCGGAACCAACAGACAGACAGTCTTGCTGTATCCTATACTAAACTCACATGGACACATCATGGTTAGGGATGTGTATTCTATATAAGCAGATAAGCAGTGGTAATAAACTATTTATGATGACTGAATAACACTGGAGTTGTGTATCTGTGTGTGTGTGTGTGTCTATACCAAAATGTATATACCTATGCTCCACATTGGTATGTAACTTACCTAACCTATGTATTGTTTATGCATAAACAAAAAAAAATTTAAATCTAATGCTACCCTCCTGATAATGGCTTGCGGCATATGATTTCGAAACCAAATAAATATATGAATAGTAAGTAGTTGCAATCTTATCATTCATATATCAGAGGCTGAATAAAATAATCTAATCTAATCCTTAATCTTGCCATTAAGATTATATATGTTAGAATGTTTATTTGTGTATCTATCTATAATTGTTTGCAGGTATTCATAGAGGCTTGATTAATTCCTCGCCTTTTTTGTTATCCAAAATAATATTCTGGCACTCTCTTATTATTGTTAGACAAGTGTTAACAAATCATTACATTAATTTCAGTAAGAGATGGAGGAGGAGGAGAGTCAAGGACCAAGTGGTGTGGAGGCACGGGCTATGAGTATGAGAAGGACCTTCACAATGAGGAGCAGCGCAGCCCGTCAGGTGGCTGTTAACTTCATGCCCTCAAGACAGATGCCACATAGTAAGTAATTACTTTATCTAAGATGCTAGCTTTCACCCGCGGCTGCGCCCACATTTTTTTAAATAATACCTGTCCTATGTTACTTGTAAGCCGTGGTGGCCTTGGGGTTAGAGGAGTCGCCTGCTACACAAGCGACGCAAGTTCGAATCCCAGCGGGTTCTGTACCACGTGCTTTACGGTGAAGGAAAACATTGTTAGAAAACCTGCATATGTCTGAGAAGTAATTCAAAGACATATGTATAGTGGCTCAGACGGCGATGGACTCACCATCTGTCACATTGGCACTTGATCATATTCGGTGAAATGTGGGTGTTGTTACAACACCTCTGCTTACCCCTTCGGAGACCCTTCTGGGATGGCGTGAGCATATATGTTACTTGTAATACCTCCAAGAATATGTGGACAAAGTTTAATGATGATCAGTTTAGTAAACAAACTTACGTCACATTTACAATATTAAATGGGATATTAGCTATAATGGGTCCTCCTAATTGAAGATGAGGGTTCCCAGACTAGAAACTGTACCTAACAGAAGATTTCAGCCATGTTCGTAAAAAACTTATACAGTATTATTACAATACGACAGTAAATTTCGCTGACATCTTTTCAAGTTATGGTTGCTCGAAGGTGAGCCTTTCACCTTACGGGGCGATAACGAAACTAGAGTTCCCCGGTTCGAAACTGACGTTGACCAGTTCAGTTATTTTCCATTTATTGTCATTGAAAAGAAACCGAGTACAGCTCGGTCAACCAGGTTCTTTACTTAATATGCTACATCATTATTAGTTTTCTTTCTATAAAATATTTTTTTTAATTTTTAAAATACACTTTTTTAAACGTCACGACTACCTGCGTCATATATATATATACAATGTACATGCGAACTATACAATCATACAAAAATTGAGGAACATGGGAATATTATAACAATAATTTCCATTATTTCCTCTTTATTATGTCCCTAATTTGGTATTTCCTCTCATTATAACACTATATGTGGTTATTGGGGTTATTATTAAAAAAAAATACATACATTTTTTTTATTTTTTATATGTTTAAGCTTATTTCGAAAAGTACCAAACCAATTAAAATTGGTATTAAGGAGTAAGAGCTCAGGGCTAAAAAGCTAGTAAAGTAAATACATACATACTGCTCACGCCTGTATTCCCCGTAGGGGTAGACAGAGGTGTTGTAACACCAACACCCACTTTCCAACGAAGATGATTAAGTGCCAACGAAACAGATGGTGAGTCTATCGCCGTCTCAGACACTATACATACGTCATTGAATTACTTATCAGACATATGCAGGTTTCATCGTGATGTTTTCCTTCACCGTAAAGCACGTGGTGTGAAATCACTGTACATAAGTTTTATAGAAAATACTCATTGGTACAGGCCCCGCTGGGATACGAATTTGTGTCGCTTGCGTAGCAGGCGACTGCTTAAACTCCACGGCCACCACTTTAAAGTCAATTTTCACTGTTGAAGCTGTCTAAATATATTTCATATAAGGTAGCTAGGGGATGGATCGCCATTGCGAAAACTTGAAAACATTGATATTTAATCGCGGCAAAGATTACTATAGTAGTGAGTGCACTGTGAGGGCCTGGTACAGATATAAATAAACGTTTATTAACGTGGTAGCAAAGTGCACCAAGGTTGTTAACTACATAGTAATTAAGTTAAGAGCTCCGCTAATAATTGCCAGTGAATCAGTGTTAACCGCGCTATCGGCAGAACTATTCACTGATATACGCGCTTATGGTAACAATAGTTTTGTGTTGATATTATGTGGTATAAATTGAATTTCGCATTCCCATAAACAATTATTTTGACTGTTTGAATGTATCCTTCTTCTAATAGTTAAAATCTGCGTTTTTTCAATGTCGAACCTTGAAGCGACCTGTTCTCGTCGCAAAATTATAAAAAACTAGCGGACGTCACGCGGTTTCACCTGCGTAGTTCCCATTCCCGTGGGAGTACAGTGATAAAATATAGCATATAGTAATCAGTGATAATGTAGCATTCTAATGGATTAAGAATTTTTTAAATCGGTCCAGTACATTTTGAGCCAATTCGTTATAAACATACATAACATTTCCGCTTTCATAATATTGTTATTAAAAAAGATTTCCACTTTATAATGTTTGGGACATTAATTAATCAACTTTCTTAATTCTCCAACTATCCTTTTGTTTTAGAATATAAGTGAATGTTCTCTAACAAATACTGATATGATAGTTCAATAATGATAAGGAAGTGTGTAGTGTGTTAGTGTATTGATGAAGTTAAATCAGTGCATTCAAAATGTTTGGCCATTGCTCTAAGGACATACCATTGGATTTGATAGACGGTAAATATTGTACCATGTTAATACTCGTCACGTCATACTAGCTATGAGTCTTGAATGTGCATTGCGTGAGAAGAATAACACTTGCGCAGTATTCCAAATAATTTCCCTGCCTCGTGACCTAGAGCTTTGAATAGTCGCCTGCTGCGCAAGTGACGCAAGTTCGAAACCCAGCGGGGCGATTTTATAATGAGGGGGCCGTTGCAAATACAATGCCAGGGTAATAGCCATAGTGCCTTCTCTTACCCGTTCTTCTCAGAAGGCTAGTTTCCGAACCGGTGGTAAATACGTTCTTAAGTGCCTTGTCAGGACCTAAACTGAAAAAATCATTTTAAGGTACACTACGTCTTCGTCGCAGTACCTCAGAACACAATGCGTTGCTTGAGGACATAGTGGACTCTGACGCGCCTGATGCGGCAGAGAAGCAGGCCGACATCATCGTCAGGGAGATGGAACAGCACCAGCGGCTGATGGACGACAACCCTGTTTCTGAGGAGCTGAGGAGGTATCATAACACTCTTAGGCTAGCCGCACACACAGAATAATACTGTCAATATAGTGCAATCAGCGCAACGTTGAAATTGCAATGTAGTATTACATCCTTTAAGGGAAGCTCTTCGAGACCTGGCTCAGGGTCTGACAATGAAGCGCAATGTTCGCGCAAAGCTGTCGGCGTCAGTCAGCATGCGCTCCAAACGGCGACCCATCTCCATGTGGAAGACAATGAAGTATAGGATCAGCTTTGCATGGAAACGGGTGAGTCGATGACATTCTGGCCACTGGGTGTCTACTCTCTTTCTCCGAAAATGATCGAAAAACAATCGTAGTTACATTACGCTTTGTTTTTATCAAACTCAAGCTTACGTTCTGTTGATAATTGAATTAAAGTAGGCTTAAAAACGTCAAAGAATTTTCCAGCAGACCACGTTCGGATTTCTTTTGGTTTTTCGTAGAAAGCGAGTAGGACCCCTGAACAGGTGATAATTGAGGTCATTGAGCTCTAAAATTCATCATATCTCTATTCACTCGCATTCCAGCTATATCATCTTTCACACAGTCCATTTTAAAACTACAAGCATTTTAATTAAATCAATTTTTGTTACACCAGAAAAGTGGTAAACAGGTGTAAAGTTAGCCTGATAGTAAGCGGTTACTGATCTCAGTAGTCAGAATGTCACACCCGCATTACCTTATAAAGAAATCACTGTTTCAACATCGAAATACCATCTCCTCTCGACGCCGTCCGAGGCACGTTCTCCATGACCCTGACGACAATATCACATTGCTTCAGCAAGCAATGTCTCAAAAGCACACACCAAACCGACCATTGTTCCGTCCTCGCCGGCGAGGCTCGTCGCGAACTCTACGTCACCGTCCCCCCCGTCCTCTGCTGGCCTTAAGCATGTCCCCAAATATCACCACTCAGATCCAGTTCATCCCCCAGCAACGCCCTAAGCCGAGGTCTGAGTCCCGCACCGGGGTGCCCTTAGCTGTGTTGCTTAGTTTTTATGTTTAAGCTCGGCTGGAGACCCTTGGGTCTCGCCCTATAGTCCGGTTAAGCAGTGGAGGTAACTGCCCCCTATAAACTGCGAGAGACCACAAAAAAAAAATGTATGAAAAAATGTAGACCTTATTAAATAATCTCTTTCGATTCATTGGGTTACCTTTAACGCAATACACACAGGGTCGTGATCGTTTCCGCGACGTGGTATTCTCAATAGAGTTGTGGTACGAAGCGATTCGCAACATCGAGGGTCACTTCGGCTCGGCGGTCGGGTCCTACTTCTACTTCCTCCGGTGGCTGTTCGTGCTGGACGCCGTGCTGGCGATACTGGCGGCATCCTTCGTTGTGTTGCCGCAACTCTTGCACGACCGCGCCACCAACGCCTCCAATAGTGTTGCTCTTATCGACTTTGTTACTGGACAGGTGAGTTTTAATTTATAGATGATATACAGGTGTCGGAGAAAAAGGACCAGTTGTGTTCTAGAAGTTGTAGGGTTCTATTAATATATCACTATGTTGAAGTCGTAAAATATCTAGCTCCAACGCTAACGTAGTTATAGGCTATGGTTGCTAAGGGCCGAAGAGCTCGCGGCCTTAAGCGATTGAATGAACGCGCGGCCGCGTTTACCTACATTACGTACGCTGTAATTAAACTTGTTAAATTAAGGGGAAGGTAATTGGTTTCGAAAGATGGTTTTATGGGATTATTTCAAGTGGGAGTTAAAAATAAAAACGAAGTTAGACTTCATTGTGAATAACTCTACGTTACCGCTGATTTTTATGCGAAAATAAGGTCTTGATATGGTCAACTTTGAACGTCAATTACTCGAAAACGGAAGAAGATATTTTTGTCATAATAATTTTATTTGCTTCCTAAAATTATACTCAAATACATATTTTAACAGCTGTCCTATTTTCGCCGACACCTGAATAAAAGTTAAAAGATACACGCTTAAGGCTAGAATATTTAAATTTCGCATGTGTTTCCCCATATGGCACAGGCATACACTAAGGAAACTTTTCCAAAACCGAAATTCAAATCCCAAGGGAGTTAAACAGGGGTTGTAAGTTTGTATGTGAAATCTTTGAATCGCGAATCACTCGGTCCTGAATTCTTATGTATTTATATTTTTAACATTCAACACAAAAATTTTATTTATATAAAGATCATTTCACGTCGAATAATTTTTTGTCGGACCTAGCAGACCATGTGATACGTGATTTTTTTTATAAATAAACAGCTCATGCAAATTTGAGTCCAACTTGAATTTAAATGGTATACATTTTAAGAGTTGAACTTCTACTGAAATGTCCATTTCGAGGGTTGGTCGTTTGAAAATCTATATAAAAAAGATTGGTTGAATGCTGCCAATTCCCCCCGTTCTACCGTTTCCCCGTTAATATAGCTTTGATGTAAATATAATCTGTAGGGTGGTTTGGAGCAATCAGTGATGTTCTACGGGCACTACCACGACGGTGACGTCACCACCAGTGGCCTGCGGTACCACATGCCGTTCGCATACTTCTTCACCATGGTCTCCTTATACATCGCCATCTTCGCAGTACTCTGTTATAGGTGAGAGAATATTAATATACAGAGAATAGACAAGAATAGAGCCGTGGTGGCCTTGAGGTTTGAGCAGTCGCCTGCTACGCAAGCGACGCAAGTTCGAATCCCAGTGGGCCTGTACCAATGAATTTTTATAAAAAACTTATGTACTGTGATTTCACACCACGTGCTTTACGGTGAAGGAACACATCGTGAGGAAGCCTGCATATTTCTGAGAAGTAATTCAATGACGTATGTAAAGTGTGAGACGGCGATGGACTCACCATCATCTTCGGTGAAAAGTGGGTGTTGTGATTACAAAACCTCTGCCTACCCCTTCGGGGAATACAGGCGTGAGCATATGTATGTATGTATGTAGAATAGACTAGCTTGACATCACCATTCATACTAAACACGGTCTCTAGGTCGCTATGCAATGCATGTGCATTACCCCGTAATTTACGCTGAGCGCTCATAACTCGCGACGGCGCCTGTACGATGGCAATCGTAAGCAAATGTATGACGCGATATATGTATATAGGATTGAGTACAACGCGATTGTATTGCAGAACGGCGTATTCGTATCGTCGCAATTTCATAGAGACAGCGGGCGGGTTGAGCCACGTGTTTGCTAACAAAGTGTTCTGCGGCTGGGACTACGGCATCGTGTCCACTGAGGCCGCCGCGCTTAATGCCTACAGCATTTACAATGAGTTCAAGGTACATATATATACAGCAGACCGATTTCGACATGACTTCCATTTAAGTATTTTTTTTTAATTTATTGGTGAAATAGCGGAACTCATTATTAAAGAATGTCTTCGTTGTGTTGACGTAATGAGATATAAAATGGGACACTTTGGATTGCCATATGTTCGGATCAATCTGGACATAGGCTATTTGGTTTGGCCACCTACTCCCACTATTTCTAGCACAGCGCCTCCACTCTCCCTCCATGGAGCAATGGCAACCTTACTCACCGCAGGAATACAACACCACTCAATGGTGTAGTTATATAGCTGCGTAGTAGTCAGAGTAGAATTTTGCTGTTAAGTGGAGGTGCTGTCAGGCAGCTGCGATGTTCGAACAGGCGATGCCGTTACGCTATTCCTTTTAGGATCGACATGATGAGACAGATGATAAGTTTGTTATTGCCGCAGGAACTTTTGAACGAGCAGTTCAAGAAGCCATCGGTGTCGTTAGTTGTGCGCATGTGCCACCTCGCCACCAACGTATGCGTGAGCCTGGTGGTGCTGGCGGTGATCGGAGGGGTGCAGTTCGGACTGTGGCTGCTGCTGGCCTCCGACACTCGCGCCCAGCCTTGGGAGCTGGTCGTGTCGCTGTGCGTCACGGCGGGCGTCACGCTCTGCCCGCTGCTGTTCAACCTGCTGGTGGGGTGAGACACATACATACCACGGCCCATATCATATACTGCTGGCCTCCGACACTCGCGCCCAGCCTTGGGAGCTGGTCGTGTCGCTGTGCGTCACGGCGGGCGTCACGCTCTGCCCGCTGCTGTTCAACCTGCTGGTGGGGTGAGACACATACATACCACGGCCCATATCATATACTGCTGGCCTCCGACACTCGCGCCCAGCCTTGGGAGCTGGTCGTGTCGCTGTGCGTCACGGCGGGCGTCACGCTCTGCCCGCTGCTGTTCAACCTGCTGGTGGGGTGAGACACATACATACCACGGCCCATATCATATACTGCTGGCCTCCGACACTCGCACCCAGCCTTGGGAGCTGGTCGTGTCGCTGTGCGTCACGGCGGGCGTCACGCTCTGCCCGCTGCTGTTCAACCTGCTGGTGGGGTGAGACACATACATACCACGGCCCATATCATATACTGCTGGCCTCCGACACTCGCGCCCAGCCTTGGGAGCTGGTCGTGTCGCTGTGCGTCACGGCGGGCGTCACGCTCTGCCCGCTGCTGTTCAACCTGCTGGTGGGGTGAGACACATACATACCACGGCCCATATCATATACTGCTGGCCTCCGACACTCGCGCACAGCCTTGGGAGCTGGTCGTGTCACGTGTCACGATCTGCCCGCAGCTTATACGTGAAATTTTGTTCAATTATTGTTTTAAGTGTCTTTTGTGGCTAAAGTTATTTGATTTTGATTTTAGCAATACATTGATTACAGCTTGGAGTTCTACCAGCCCCGCACCGCGTTCTACGTGACTCTAGCTAGAACATGGCTACTGGATGTCGGCACACTGATGCTCATACTAGTCTTCTGGGCTAGGTCTGACACTGAAGTGAGTACGCCGTAGTGAACTACATTCACTCTTATTACTAGTACTTAAGGTTTGATTTCACATGAGTGGTAGACGCTGAAGCACTTGAAATGCACCTGTTTGGGGATGTACACTGTAGAAATTGTAACATTTGTGACCTCACAAGGCTGTCTGCTAAAATTATAAGAGCACAAATAAAATCTGGACCGAGCTGATAAGTGTGCCTTTTATCTGTAAAAAAATATAAATATCCCGTAGCAGATTCATGTAACTCTAGCCAGTAATTGGATGGGTGATCGCCCGAGTTCCCTCCGTGCCTCGGAGAGCACGTTAAGCCGTCGGTCCCGGTTGCCAATTTATTATCTTTCCAGGTCAGTCGGAGGCATAAAATAATCTGACAACTGGTTTAACCCAGATCACAGATTTTCTTCGTTAAAGGGGTTGCGAAGGTCAGATGGCAGTCGCTTCGTATAAAAATCAGGTGATCAGCCACATCGGGTTGAATCAAGTGCCGACCCCAACAATGTATGCGATAAGGCCAGGAACGATGATGATTTAAAAAAAACAGATTTTTGAATTGAGGCCCTATCGTTCTAAGGCCGCGTTGAAAATAAAAATGATTTATTCAGTTTAGGCCCTGGTAAGGCACTTATGAATGTCGAGGAATTTACCACGTTATGTAAGATCATCATAGTCTCTGGCCTTATCCCATATATTGTTGGGGTCGGACTGGAGTCAACCCGATGTGGCTGATCACCTGATTTTTATACGAAGCGACTGCCATCTGAACTTCGCAACCCCTTTAACGAGGAAAATCTGTGATCTGGGTTAAACCAGTTGTCAGACTATTTTAGGCCTCCGACTGACCTGTAACGATTGCCATAGATGATAAATTGGCAACAATTACCACGTTATGTAAGATATCCTGTAGTTATATATGTATGTAGTTGTGTCGTGTGTTTTTCCAGTGCTGGGAAACATCGTTCGGCCAGGAGACGTACCGGCTGGTGTTGCTAGATTATTTGGTTTCCTTGCTTGTGTTGCCACTCATTGAGTTTGTCAGAGCTTTCCTGTATAAGTGAGTTTTGTTGCATTGATTTTTGTTGTCGTTGTGGTTAATATAAAACTAGAAGGAAAATTTAATTTGGTTGTGTAAATGTTTCGTTAATTAATTAAATTTAATAGTAACATTTATTTAAGCATCCAATCTATTTTACACATATAATAAAAAAATATATTTAATAAAAAAAAAATTGCTTTCTTCGACAAATTTGTCATTTGGATGAATTGGACACAATATTACATCTATACAGACAAATAAAATTGCAGTGTCTGTTTGTTATTCCAAAATAACAGCTTTTCACTAAATGCCTATGAAAGTAGTGACAAAAAAATACTATTAAAAAAATTCTGTCTGTCTGTTTGTTCTGGGTAATCTCTGAAACGGCTCGACCGATTTTAACGGGACTTTCACTGAGATAGCTAATGTTACAAGGTCAACTGCTAAACTACTTTTTTTTAAAAGAACATTTAGCGTTCCGCGGGAATCAAATTAAATCTACGCGGGTGAAACCGCAGCGCACAGCTAGTTTTCAATAAAATAATAATTAAATATGCTCACGCCATCCCACAAGAGTTCCCAATAGGGGCAGAAGTGTTGTAATAACAACACCTACTTTTCCCCCAAGGTGATTAAGTGCCAACGTGACAGATGGTGAGTCTATCGCCGTCTCACTATACATACGTCTTTGATTTTATTACTTCTCAGACATATATTTAACGTAGAGCTCGTGGTGGCAGGTGTGAAATCATTGCTCTTAAGTTTATAGAAAACGTGGTGGCCGCTGGGTTCGAACTAGGGTCCCTCGATCACTATGGCTTAGAAATAATTTTTTTTCGTAACTCAAGTGATGTTTACAGATTGTACCCATCAGTAAGCAGTCCTCAGTTCAATATAACGTACAGTTCGTTGACGTTGATATACAACCAGGCTGTAGTGTGGTTCGGGGTGTTGTTCTCGCCGCTGCTACCAGCCGCGGTGGCGATCAAACTGCTGCTACTCTTCTACGTGAAGAGATTCACCGCGCTCCACACCTGCCAGCCGCCTAGGAAGGTATCATATTGCGACCAGCCGTGGTGGCCTTGAGGCTAGAGCAGCCTGTACCACTTACACTTACTTCTCAGACATATGCAGGTTTTCTCACGATTTTTTCCTTCACCGTAAAGCACGTGGTGTGAAATAACTGCACATAAGTTTTTTTAGAAAAACTCATTGGTACAGGCCCCGCTGGGATTCGAACTTGCGTAGCAGGCGCCTGCTCTAACCCCAAGGCCACCACGGCTTTTCTCAAAAACATCTGTACCGATTTCAAAAATTATTTCACTGTTTGAATACTACATCATCAGCGAGTAACATGGGCTATAACTTATCCCCGTACTCTCACGGGAACGGGAACTACAACACTTGGGGTGAATTTAGATATGACGGTTGAAATCAAAATGGGATAAGGCCAGGAGGATGATAAGGTGCCAATGGGTTCTATACAGCTTAAATTAATAATGAGCCCATTATATACTAGTGTCTTACGTAACGTGTTTAAGAAGTAAATATAGATGCCGTCACGAGCTATGAGCGAAAAGCGAAAAAAGGGAGGGATTCTGTCTCATAAAATGACAATTCAAGATCACCGCTTATAACTCGTGACGGCTCATGTGTGTATTTTTATTGAATCGATCGCAATTGAATGCCTTATTTGGTTAGATATGGCGAGCTGCGCAGACGCAAACGGTGTTGAACATGCTTGTAACACTATCACTGTTCGCCACACTCTTCGGGCTCGGATCATTGTTCTTCAAGTAAGTTTGCATGTATACATACATACATACATACATACATGGTGAACTGTGTCGACTCTTCGTTCCTGACAGGTACCTGCGTAGTAGGAAACACAAGCTGTTCGCTGTCCCCAACAGTCGAACAGTAGCTCGTGCGAAGTCCCCCATACCTCGTTCGTTGACTGCACTCAATGCTCTCCTGGGGTCTAACCCTACTGTGGATGTGTTTGATGACGGATGGAACAAGCCATTGTTAGAGTGCATGGTGTTCTGCGAGAAAGGATGAACGTTCATATTTTATTTTTAGTTTTTATATTATATTTTATGTGTATATTGCATTACCTGTGTCTGATAAGTGTAATTGGCATTGTATGCCGTTCTAATTATTGAATAAATAAATAAATAAATAAAAAATAAATACAAACATATCGCACCCTTCATCTATCAGAACTGTTATGAATCTCAATGTTAAAGGCTTTTTAAAAAACAAAATATAAGAGTTTGTAGAGACAGCCGTCTTGGTTGGAGGATGGAAGGATACTAGTTTGACGGGTAGGAATGAATGCGGGAGTGCAAGGGAGAAATGATGAGTGGACAGAAAGAAAGTAGAGGTAAGCATTAAAGGGTATATATATAGCCCATCTATAACAGAACGATAGGGGCTCGATTAAAAAATGATTTTTTTGGAAAAAATAATCAAAGAAAAGTAATTATTTTACCAGATATGAATATATTTTTTATTGTTTAGATTGTTGATAAATGTTAAAATGAAATGATTATTTATAAAGGTTTTTTAATTTATAAAGATACCTTTTTTGGCATGTCTTTTGATCTTAACATAATTATATTTGCAAATTTTTGAGTTGAGCCCCTATTGTGCGATATGTTCACGCCTGTATTCCTCAAAGGGGTAGGCAGGATTTGTAATAACAACATTCACTTTTCACCCAATATGATTAAGTAGCCGAGACTGCGATGAAGGGAGTCCATCGCCGTCTCAGGCGCTATTCATACGTCTTTGAATTACTTCTCAGACATATGCAGTTTTCCTTCATCGTAAAGCACGTGGTGTGAAATCACTTCTTCTTCTTAAAGTGCCTCTCCAATTACTGAAGGTTGGCAATCAGCTCCGAACATTTGTCTCTGTCCTTAGCGCGGCGAAACAGGTCGGCGGCACTCGCAATCCCGGTCCACTCTCTGATGTTTCGTAGACACGACTTCTTCCTACGACCAGACTTCCTTTTGCCAGCTACTTTTCCCATCATAATAATTTGTAGCAAGTTATATCGGTCATGTCGTAACACATGACCTAAATATGCCATTTTGGCGGTCTTCAAAAGCGCCCGTTTTTGTCCAATAAGTCGCAGGACTTCTTCGTTGGTCACCTTTTGAGTCCATGATATAGCCATCATGCGCCTGTAGGCCCACATCTCGAATGCTTCTATACGTTTCCTGAGTGAAATCACTGCACTTAAGATTTTTTTTTAGAAATCTTATTGGTATAGGCCCGGCTGGGGTTCGAACTTGCTTCACTTGCGTAGCAGGCGACTGCTCTAACCCCGAGGCCACCACAGCTCCTATATTTTACAGTGGGAAAACGTTCTTAAGCGATTTATTTTGTACTCTTAAAATTGTAAATAGTATGATAAGAGACAGTTGCAAGTTGAAGAATGATGTGGTGACCAGAATTGATAAAAGTATGTTGAGATGGTTTGGACATATCGAAAGGATTAGTGAAAGGCGATTAACGAAAGAATTTTATAGAGCGAATGTGACCGGAAGTGTCGGTAGAGGGCGTAAAAGGAACAACTACTATGACACAATTAATAGTATTTTTCAGAAAGGTCAAATTCGGAGCACTCGTAACCGAAGAAAGTGTATGAAGAGATGCATGATTGTGGATGAAGCGAAAGAAGTATGTAAGGATCGTAGCATGTGGCTAACGGTGGTCTCTGCCTACCCACATGGGATACAGGCGTGAGCATATGTATGTATGTAAAATTGTATAATATTTTTTTTGAAAACAGTTTCTTGCCAGGTTCTTCGCAGTAAAAGCAACCTTCCAAACCTGGCGGTAGCATGTATAATCTTGTAAATTATGTCATTCTGACGATTTGAAAGTGCTTTGTAAAAAGTGTAATCGAATAAAGATATTTTTGACTTTGACTTTGATAACGTGTATGTGTTAGAACGTCGTCGTTGTCGTGCGGCCCGTTCCGGTCGTACTCGCACGTGTACGCGGTGTTCAGCGAGGGCGTGCTGCGGCTGTCCCACCACCGTGCGGCCCGCGCCGTGCTCGCCTTCCTCGCGCGGCCCGGGGTCATCGCCTTCCTCGTGCTGGCCCTCAGGTGACACCTACACCATACACCATGTCGGACAACAAGGAACACTTGTCTTCTAGAAGTTGTAGGGTTTTATGAATATATCACTATGTTGAAGTCGTAAAATATCTAGCTCCAACGATAACGTAGTTATAGGCTATGGTTGCTAAGGGCCGAAGAGCTCGCGGCCTTAAGCGATTGAATGAACGCGCGGCCGCGTTTACCTACATTACGTACGCGGTCATTAACTTGTTAAATTAAGGACAAGGTTAATGGTTACGAAAATTGTTTTTCAAAAAAATAAAAACGTAGTTAGATTTCACGTGAATAACTCTATGTTACCACTGATTTTTATGCAACTTTGAACGTCAATTACTCTAAAACGGACGAAGATGGTTTTGTCATAATAATTTTATTTGCATCCTAAAATTATACCCTATCACATAGTTTAACAGCTGTCCTATTTTCGCCGACATCCTGTATATATACGAGGTAGTGCTGCGGTTGCCTCACCATCTCAGCCGTGCGAGCTATCTTTTGATACAAATATCTTCGTAATTATAGATTTATTGTAGATAATTGCGAGCACTGCTTGCTTAAAGTTCACTTCTATAGTAATGTATTTATTGAAACGTCCCGCAGCCTGCTGGCTTCCTTGTCACAGCCTCAATTATTTAGATATAGTCATAGGGACAGCACTTTTCTCGCATTCACATCAGCCAAAAGTATATATCAACGTAGCTCTTCTAAATAAAAGTGACGGAATATTTGCGCTTTTATTTGATCAACAGGCTTAAATGATTGTGTATAATGTTATATAGCGTGTGGGTGTACTACATGCGGGCGAAGGCGCGCGCGCAGCGCTCCATGGTGGCGATCCTCCGGCACATGCTGCTGCTGCAGGCCAAGGACAAGGACTTCCTGCTCACCGCCATCGCCAAGGTGGCCAACGGAGGTAATCAAAAAGTTTCATCATTAGTATGAATGGTCATTAATATGCTCACGCCTGTATTCCCCGAAGTGGTAGGCAGAGGTTTTGTAGTCACAACACTCACTTTTCACCGCAGATGATTAAGTGCCAACATGACAGATGGTGAGTCCATCGCCGTCTCAGACACTGTACATATGTCATTGAATTACTTCTCAGAAATATGCAATCTTCCTCACGATGTTTTCCTTCACCGTAAAGCACGTGGTGTGAAATCACTGTACATAAGTTTTTTAGAAAAACTCATTGGTACAGGCCCCGCTGAGATTGGAACTTGCGCCGCTTGCGTAGCAGGCGACTGCTCAAACCTCAAGGCCACCACGGCTCTTTTATTAGTAAGTATAGATATTTACAAGTATAGATAATTTATCGTAACTATTCCACAGAATGGATGTACAGCCCCAAACCAATGGAGGGTGAGGGACCCGAGAGTCACACATGGAAGTACCTCCGAGAGGTCCGCCGACCTTCCAACGCTGGCTTCCACTTCGACGCGTCACGACTCAGCCGATCCTTCGCCGATAGACCCACGTCCTACCTGAAGGATAATAGACCTAATTCCAACTACACAGAGAGACCAAAATCCCATGAAGACGGCGACACTGACAGCTCTTTTAGCTGGCAAGGGTCGAATATTAATTTAAATAACGCTGTCGATGGAGAGAAGCAGTGGATATAGGTATATCGGAAAATAGGGCTATTTCATAGAACTTCGTGCTAAAACGTAAGTATACAGGGTGTCAGGGAAAATAGAACAGCTGTTAAAATGTATGATACGGTATAATTTTATGAAGCAAATAAAATTATTATGGCAAAAATATCTTCTTCCGTTTTCAAGTAATTGACGTTCAAAGTTGACCATATCAAGACCGTATTTCGCATAAAAATCAGCGGTAACGTAGAGTTTAGTTTACCTCCCAATAATAGATAGATAGTTCCTGAAAGAATCCCATCAAACCATTTTTCGAAACCATTAACCTTCCCCTTAATTTTACAAGTTTAATGACCTCGTACGTAATGTAGGTAAACGCGGCCACGCGTTCATTCAATCGCTTAAGGCCGCGAGCTCTTCGGCCCTTAGCAACCATAGCCTATAACTGCGTTATCGTTGGAGCTAGATATTTTAAGACTTCAACATAGTGATATATTCATAAAACCCTACAACTTCCAGAAGACAACTGTTCCTTTTTCTCCGACACCCTGTCTAGTAGTTATAGGTAATAAATATCGTCAATACAGTCGAATATGACAAAAAACATATATAATAATCATAATAATTAATTCTTAGAGTATTTTCTATTTTTTCACAATATTATGAACTGTGATTATTCATTTGGAAATACCTGTGATCATAACAATTTTTATACAATTTTTATCATGTATACAGTGCCAAATATGCATATACTTATAGGTAAGTTTAATCAAGTAACTATATTTTTACATAATAAAAAACTTCGCCAGTTAGACCGTTCGCACGATTAATGTTGTCATGTAATGTCATTTATATAATTTTTTAATATTATCAAGTGAGTGAGGTCCAACACGTGACCTATAAATATAGCTGGTTGAATAGTAGGTATGTACCATATCATGATAATATCTAATATTTCACCTGAGTACGTACTCCCAGTACGTGAATAAAATATCCCCCATATTTCTCGCCGATAATGTAGCTATCCATTGCTGTAAGAATTTTTCAGATCGGTTCAGTACTTTTTGAGCCAATTCATTACAAACATACTTACATACAAATCTTTCCTCTTTATAATATTAGTATAGATGGGAAAGTTTTGTATGTCTTCTACACGTTTGAAAATAATCAAGTAACGGTTCGAAAAGAAGTAAGGACGAAGTGGCGTGTGAAAGTTATATTTTATTCCTATGACATAATATTTGAACTGTTGTATTGTATCTTGCAGATTGTTTAAAGGCGCAACCACATGCAGCCTCCCGACGCTCGTTTCCAGCCACAAATGTGGTCACGTGATATGTAGCGATACGCGATTGGATCCGCTACATGACGTAGTTCCTTTTTGAGTCGCGGGAAATTTAAAATCACGTGAAAAGGTCACGTGACCACATTTGTCGCTGGAAACAAGCGTCGAGTGGCTGCATGTGGTTGCGCCTTTAGCGTGTAAGTGGGTGTAAGATGGTAGTCGCTTCGTATAAAAATCAGTTGCTCCGCCACATCGGGTTGAATCAAGTGCCGATCCCAACAATGAATGGGATGAGGCTAGACAGATGATGATGAGTAGCCTAAGTTCCACCTTGTGAAATTAGGTATCTGCCAGTGAAAGTCTCGTTAAAATCGGTCCAGCCGTTTAGGAATTAAATAGACAGACCGACCGATTTTTTAAAAGATGTTGGTTTATATCGGTACGATATATACTTTCATATGCATTTAGTGAAAAGCTATTTTTATGAAAAAGTATGTATGTATGTGTGTATTACATATACGTTGGGCTTACGGGTCTCGGATCATGTCTGATTGCCTCCTTGCGTGAGATCATCATCATCATCATCATCATAACCACATAAAGTACTGAGGCTTCCATGCATTTATATTTAGGTATTTAAGATGATTAAATATTGTGTCTGATAACTTTTTTACCTCCATCAATATTATATATTAGTCAATTAATATGTACAATTTTGTATTTATGACTACATTAACCAGTCGGTTGGTCTTCAAAGGTATTTTGTAAATTAATTAATTTATAGCAATGAAATTATAATTTTGTGAACTTGTAATCCTGTGCTTCCAGAGTGATATATAATGTATTTGTAATTTTATACATAAAAATAAAAATAAAAGAATTCTATACAAGTATTTTTCTTAGCTGTACATTATTATTCCATTAACTACTATACTATAAAATACGGTACAGATGTCCGTGGATCATGTTATTAAGTAAGTGTTTCGATCCTATAATTTCAGTCGAAAGGCATCACAGGTTTTTTCCTTCACAACACCCAGTATGTCTTGACTGAAGTGCTAAAACTATGCAGTTTTATTAAAAACTCCGGTGAACTTCGTAACACCTTTTCCTTTTCTCATTATTTATGTTTTTCACCATTTAAACTTTCACTGATCTTTTATAAATATACCAAGAGCAAAATTACCCAAATCGATCCAGCTATTCTCAAGTTTTAGCGAGATCAGCAGACAGCAAATCATTTTTATATATATATTTTTTTTTTTTTTAGATTATGTTCCAAATGTACTAACCGTCGTTACATCATGCAATGCACAGAACGTATACACTGTACAGGTTTCGTCACAAATTTTGAGCGCTCCGAGAAAATAGCTTATGTGTGTTATAACCTGGTGGTACAACGAGGATAAAGTTGATTATTGACGCAAGTGCCAAAGCTCAAAAGAATACCCGGTTAGCGTTACCTCGCGTGCTCGTGAAGTAACATTAATGAGAATAGAAATTGGTTTGATTTTTCCATTCTCATCGCTCACGCCAGTATTCCCCGAATGGGTTTCTTTCACTGATTAAGTGCTAACGTGACAGATGGTGAATTTTTGAATTACTTCTCAGACATATGTAGGTTTCCTCACGAATTTATTCCTTTCTCATTTTGTTAATAGCAAAGAGATTTTTATAAGCCCATAGAATGAGATAAATACAGATAAAGTTCACTTATCTATGGAGCTAACGAACCAATGCGGTAACCCTAGGAGACGCGTTTTGTTTATTGTCAAAATATTTCCATCTACATCAACAAGTGTACGGTATTTTTTAGTTTCTTATAAATGTAACATATTTTATTTAGTGATCACTTCAATATAATTTATTGGTAAGTCAATCAATTCACATTAGCCATTTGTATTCAATGTCTTTCTAACCATATCTTTTACCGTCATTTTAAACATATATCATAGCTTTTACACAGGATATGCGTTTGTCAGATCTTCCTCCCTGTATGTCTACATACATAAACAAAACTACTTTTTTACAATAATGTCCTGACTCTGTATAAATCATCATCATCCTCTTGCCCTTATCCCATGTTATTTATGGTCGGTGCAATATGTTCTTCTCTTCCATTCCTCTCTCATCAGCCGTCATATCTGTATTCACTCCCATTCTAGACATATCATCTTTCACACAATCCAGCCATCTTTCTTAGGTCTTCCTCTCTCCTTGTAACCATCCAAATTCATAAACTAAATTTTTTTGGCAACATTATCCCCATCCCTCCACATAACATGTCCATACCCTACTAAAATCCAGTCTTTATAAAGTGAAATAAAACTTTTGAGGAATGGCGAGCGGGGATCGCAAAACAGGCACCCGCAAGCGGCCCTCCCCGTCCTCCTTGACCGTGGGGGCGGCGAAATGTCCCTCCCGGTTCATATTCCCGGCGAGGAAGCCCCCCGGTCTTCCCAACATGCCACGAGCGGGATATGACGATGAGTTAGAAAAGGATAGCGTGCTACTCAAGGCTGCTAAAAACTTTTACCCTGAAGGTAAGGAAATAATGGTAAAGTGCTTCTGAGGGAATTACTTAAAGACTTGAGGTCTAGTCTAAAGCTTAGTAAGATGTTCGAATGGGATAGTTGCATAGTTGATAATATGCATAGGTATTTATGGATGATTATGGGAAGCTATAACTTCAAATACCAGAATATAATGCAATAGATAGGTACGCGAGAGTGCGAGTGAGAGAAAGAGAGGGAAAAAGAATATGCGTCGAAAATACAACAGCCTCGTTTTTGTAAGTGTTAAACAGGAGAGCCTGTACACTATCATGTAATGTAATATTCAGGAGAGAGTGCGGGTAGATGCAGTCAGTTCCCGCCGCTGATGCAGGCCAAATCTTGGACCAGAGGTGTGCCTTATCGCGACGGATTCGATCACGCCAAACCTACTGACTCTACAGGTATACCTATAGTTAACACTTAAGTAACATAATGATGGGTCGCGCTAATATTAAAGATCTATACTCATTAAATTAGTGCTATACTGAACGCAGCGAGGAGCTCGTGGCACAGTTGCTATTGCGCATATCATTCGATCAGCGAAGTTAAGCAACCCTAAGCCTAGCCAGTAATTGGATGGGTGTCCGCCCGAGTTCCCTCCGTGCCTCGGAGAGCACGATAAGCCGTCGGTCCTGGTTGCCAATTTATCATCTTTGGCAGTCGTTACAGGTAGGTCGGAGGCCTAAAATAGTCTGACAACTGGTTTAATCCAGATCACAGATTTTCCTCGTTAAAGGGGTTGCGAAGGTCAGATGGCAGTCGCTTCGTATAAAAATCGGGTGATCAGCCACATTGGGTAGAATCAAGAGCCGACCCCAATAATGTATGGGATAAGGCCAGGGCGATGATGACTGAACGCAGCGAGCAATTACGCCAAAGAAAAAAAAACATATTCGGACTGTATCAATACCCTACCTGTTCCCAAACAGTAGTAGGTGATCTCAAAAAATGTCTGTCCTAACCCGGGAATCGAACCTGCAACACCTGGTGTACCAATCAGATACCAAAAAACTGGTCGTACATATTTGCTCTACAGATCCATGACAGTCCATAAATATTAAAGTAAAAAATTGCTTATAAATATTTCGGTTATTCAGTACTTCTCGTGATGGAAAAGTTATAAGTATCATATAACTCAACGGTATTAAAATTTTATTCCTTCCAAGGTAACAGCTTCAGCGTCTCAACGAAAACAATGCGTGTAATTAATATGCCCCCGAAGCGAAGACCGCCTCCCAAGCTGTTCGGTCCAATCGGCGATAACGGAGAGATGCAGTTCCCACCTCTCAAACCTTGGGCCGAGAGGGAGAGGGAGAAACTGGAGGCTATACAGAAGGCTAAAGCTAAGGGGAAGTTACAGAAAGGTAAAGGAAATTCTTCATCTTCGCAGTAAGAAACAAGTTTTTTTCAAATAGGAATTTCATACCCCCGTGGTAGCCTCGGGGTTTCAGCAGTCGCCTGCTATGCACGCGACGCAAGTTCGAATCCCAGCAGGGCCCTTACCAATGAGTTTTTCTAAAAAACTTGTATACAGTGATTTCACACCACATGCTTTACGGTGAAGAAAAACATCGTGAGGAAACCTGCAGATGTCTGAGAAGTAATTCAAAGACGTATGTATAGTGCCTAAGACGGCGATAGGCTCACCATTGGTCACGTTGGCACTTAATCAGATTCGGTGACAAGGTGCTGTAATAACAACACCTCTGCCTACCCCTTCGGGGAACACAGGCGTGAGCATATGTATGTATGTAATGTAAGGGAATTTCAAAGAATCTATACTATCTATACTAATATTATAGAGAAACGATTTGAATGTGAGTATGTTTGTGACGAATTGGCTCAAAAAGTACTGGACCGAATTTTAAAATGCTTTCTGCATTTGAATGCTACATTATCCCTGGTTAATATATGCTATATTTTATTCCCGTACTCCTACGGTAACGGGAACCACGCGGTTTCGCGTGACGTCCGCTAGTATAGCATATGATTAAAAGGTTTGAAGTGTATGGAAGTGTATGGAAATGTTTCAGGCTTAGTACTGCTAGAAGATCTTGTTTCTGGCGAATATGAAAGAAAGAAGGCAGCAGCTGCGGAGGCTAAGAGACAGAAGATTGCTAAACGGAGGCAGGAGAAAGCGGACGCCGAAATAGCTGCAGCTGAGGCGTTGAAAAAGTAACCACGATTTACAATTTATTATTCGGATATATTGTTACCGATTACTAGTGCTCTGACAATTAATTAACTGTGTTCAAAAAGCTTCTATCTAAACTAGAGGTAACTATAATTAGGTGTCTGTTTGTCGGGCGTGCTCAAGGAAGCTACGAAACCGATTTTCTTGCATATTGAAAGATACATCATCTCTGACTATAGTTGATGTGTTATTTATTCCATTGAAACGTGGCTGAAATTAGTAGCATCTTTATTTATACACATAAATAAAATTGAAGTGTCTGTTTGTTATTCCAAAATTACAGCTTTTCACTAAATGCATATGGAAATGTACACGGTACGGAAATAGGAAAACCAATTTTGAAAATTTTCTCTCTCTCTCTGTTTGTTCCGGTAAATAATATTAGAAGAGACTACACACATTATCATCGTCCCTGGCCTTATCCCATACATTTTTGGGGTCGGCCCGATGTGGCTGATCACCTGATTTTTATACGAAGCGACTGCCATCTGACCTTCGCAACCCCTTTAACGAGGAAAATCTGTGATCTGGGTTAAACCAGTTGTCAGACTATTTTAGGCCTCCGACCGACCTGTAACAACTGCCAAAGATGATAAATTGGTAACCGGGACCTACGGCTTAACGTGCTCTCCGAGGCACGGAGGCTCCATCCAATTACTGGCTAGGCTTAGGGTTGCTTAACTTCGCTGATCGAATGATATGCGCAATAGCAACTGTGCCACGAGCTCCTCTGAGACTACACACACACCTAAAGAAAACTTATAATATGTGCATAGCATATAATATGAAGAACAGAATATTCCCAATCTTCTCATCAATAGAGCATTGGTTACCTTATTCACCGCAGGAATACAATACTCCTATAAGGTATGCTACCTTATAGGAGTATTGTATAATTATCTCGAGTATTGTATATTAAATCGATTTATTATTTTAGTTCTTTTATTTGTTTTATCTATGATTATACTCATTATTAGTCCTAATATTATTAGAATTTTATTAGGCTGAGATTTAGGTTTAGTTTCTTATTGTTTAGTAATTTATTATCAAAATTTAAAGTCTTATAATGCTGGGATATTAACTGCTTTGTCAAATCGAGTAAGAGATGTTTTTATTTTAATAGTGATTTCTTAAATATTAAATTATAGAAGTTGAAATTATATTTCTATCCTTATAGGAATATTGTATTTGGTTGCGATCTTTTGTAAGGTAGAAGTAACTGTCCACGGTTGGGCTCTGAACTCAGCATCCAATTCCAAACAGGAGGTTTCGATACACCCTACCTCTCCTAAAGCGTATAATGACGTTCGAAATTGTAGGCACCTAGCAAAGCTATCGTTCGAGGAGCCCCACGACCCTGACCACCAGAAGAAGGAAATGTTGAGGGTCACCGAGGAGGAGCACTACCGGCACATCAACCCTGAGGACTTGGAGAGGATCAACTATTACCTGAACACGGTATTTTCAAAGTCAAAGTCAAAAATAATTAATTATATAGTATTAAACATTCTACTGCCAGGTTCGGAAGGTTGCTTTTACTGAGAAGAACCTGGCAAGAAACTCAGTAATTATTCTTTTCAAAAATATTATCGAATTTTAAGAATACAAAATAAATCATTTGAGAAACTTAAGCTCATGGACACAGCTCCAATGCAGAAATGTCGATAAAAATTAACATAATTAAAAATCTAGTAGTTCTACTTATAACTAAATGCGTAGCTTGACATGACCATACTGCACCTGTTCACAAGTATGACTTGAATGCCAGCCATTTTTGTTGTTATCGACACTTGATCCACGTTATCGACAAATAAAGTAAGTGGCGTCATCTATTGGATAATGGAGATAACTTCACGGACGTGTCAAAAAGTATTACCAAAACATTGTATCCATACAAGCATTTGCCCAATGTTTGCTGTTGGGATAATGATATCGCTATTAAAATTACATACAAATCAAATAGTTTTAATCCAAAGATAAATACGAATACGAGACGGGAGGTCCTCTGCAAACCGAGCAGTTGCTCTTCCAACTGAGCTACTCGTGATCCTACCCCATGTGACGAAAATATTCGAGCTAGAAAGAATTTAAGCATGTGTCATGAATTAAAATTAATATTTGCATTATTTACATTATCTTTCTTCTCTTTTCTGTACCCAAAGGTTGTCTGGAAGAGATCGCTTTAGCGATAAAACCGCCTTTTGTATACACTCTTCTTATAATTTTCTTTCTCACTGTATCTTTCATTATTGTTTTCTCTGTGGTGTAAAGAGTTTAATTATTATTACTATTTGCTTTTGAGTTAGTGTGAATTGTTGGATACAGACATTGACGGGCAAGCACCTGTCGGAGTTCCCGATGGAGTTGTACAAGCGTGCGAAGGTGGAAGTGGACAAGCAGACGGCCGCTATCAAGCAGCGGCTGCTCATACTGACCTACCAAGCGTGCGTGAGGCAGAGCGAGGCCGATATCAGGGAGTTCTTCTATATGGCTATGAGAAGGTACGACTACCCTTTACCGCTCTGCGCTGCTCACGCCATCGCAGAAGGGTCCCCGAAGGGGTCTGATGTAGAATGGGTGTAGCATTACTTCTCAGTATTCAGGTTTCCTCGCGATGTTTTTCTTCATGGTCATCACGTGGAGTGAAATTAATGCATCTAAGTTTTTGGAACAAAATATTGGTATAAATCGCTTGGACTAGAACTTTCGTCGCTTGCTTAGCAGGCGACTTCTCAATCCCCACGGCCACCACGGCTAAATCCATATTTACTTTCAAATTAAAATGTAAAGTCAACCACCGGAGGAGCTCGTGGCACAGTTGCTTTTGCGTATATCATTCGATCGGCGGAGTTAAGCATCCCTAACCAAATCCAGTAATTGGATGGGTGATAGCCCGAGTTCTCTCCGTGCCTCAGAGAGCCCGTTATGCCGTCGGTCTCGGTTGCCAATTTATCATCTTTGGCAATCGTTACAGCTCAGTCGCAGGGCTAAAATAGTCTGACAACTGGTTTAACCGAGATCACAGATTTTCCTCGTCAAGGGGGTTGCGAAAGTCTGATGGCAGTCGCTTCGTATAAAATTCAGGTGATCAGCCACATCGGGTTGAATCAAGTGCCGACCCTTACAATGTATGGGATAAGGCCAGGGAGATGATGATGACTTACCACCAAAAATGTTCGCCCATAAAATCTAGACCCTAACATATTAACTCGGAAAGTTTAAACTCTTTTTCGTGGTAATCTCATAAGCTGGCTCAGCCCGTAATAATATATGTTAGATGCCTCCTGTCATACATCCTGGAGGACCCATGCGAGCGGTCCCGTCTGAAGATAGCTTTCCTCCCGAGCCTGTGGCCCTCCCACGTGGTCCGCGCGCCCGTCCCGTGGCACTCGGCCATAGTGCGCTCCTCCCACGCCATGACCTACCGCTTCTACGAGGGGAACCCCGTCATCATCGAACTTAAACGGATCTGGCATGACAGGTTACACATACATATGCTCACGCCTGTATTCCCCGAAGGGGTAGGCAGATGTGTTGTAATTACAACACCCACTTTTCACCGAAGATGATGCCGTCTCAGGCAGTATACATACGTCTTTTGAATTACTTCTCAGACATATGCAAGTTTTCTCACGATGTCTTCCTTCACCGTAAAGCACGCGATGTGAAATAACTACACATAAGTTTTTGGAGAAACTCATTGGTACCTGGCCACAGGCCCCGCTGAGATTCGAACTTACGTCGCTTGCGAAACAGGTACAGTACACCATTAGTAAAGATACAATACACACAGAAACGCGTGGAATCGACAGGTGGTCATCACTATCACATAATCACATAACAACTTACACACATACACGAACACGCTCACACATACTAACATAATAACCAATTTACTTTAAGTAAATATAAATAATTGTTGTTACTCAACTAAGTTCTTTTGTAATACATTTTGTAAACAACTCCGTAGGTGGACGTTGCCATCCGCGACACAGATTCTATCACACATATGCTCACGCCTGTATTCCCCGAAGGGGTAGGCAGAGGTGTTGTTATCACAACACCCACTTTTCACTGAAGATGATTAAGTGCCAACGTGACAGATGGTGAGTCAATCGCCGTCTCAGGCACTATACATACGTCTTTGAATTACTTCTCAGAAAATATGCAGGTTTCCTTACGATGTTTTCCTTTACCGTAAAGCACGTGGTGTGAAATCTCTGTACATAAGTTTTTTAGAAAATCTCATTGGTACAGGCCCCGCTGGGATTCGAACTTGAGTCGCTTGCGTCGCAGGCGACTGCTCTAACCCCGAGGCCACCACGGCTCGTTAGTTTCTAACTTCTGCGGATGACATCGATAATTAAACTGTGTCATAATGTATGCCAAATAAACATTTTTTTTTAAATTTATTTATTATTATTACTAGAGCGATTCCGTCCAGATAACTTTTACATTAGAGAAAGGAATTCAGATGAACGTAAGGCTAATCCACAGATATCAAAACATGCTAATCTGCGACATGAAGAAAATGCAAGAGGGTCTCCCCTTCCCCCAATACCCCACGGAGTTCACCGAGCGGCTGAACAAGCTGTGTGCCGAGACGAAAGCTGAACTGACGGATAACTGGCTCATTGACGTGGCAGACACCATGATCAAGATGAGGCATCACTGGTCGGTGTACGTCGCTAAGAAGAAGAAGGCTTCTACCTTCCAGGTGGAAAAGTTCTTCTCGTAAGTATCTTACGTATACCTACATACATATGCTCACGCCTGTATTCTCCGAACGGGTAGGCAGAGGTTTTGTTAAACCTTAATATTAGAGATAAACGTCGCAACAGTCAAAGTCAAAGTTAAAGTCAAAAGTATCTTTATTCGATTAGACTTTTTACAAAGTACTTTCAAATCGTCAGAATGACATAATTATACAGGATTATACATGCTACCGCCAGGTTCGGAAGGTTGCTTTTACTGAGAAGAACCTGGCAAGAAACTCAGTAATTACTCTTTTCAAAAATATTATACAATTTAAAGAATACAAAATAAATAATTTAAAAAACGTAGGCTCATGGACAATATTCCAATGCACAAATGTCGATAAAAATTGACATAACTAAAAATCTAGTACATCTACTTATTTATAAGTAGATGTACTAGATTTTTAGTGCGTAGTTTAAATGCGTAGCTTGAGATGACCAGCCCCCACAAGCAGCACCTGTTCACAAGTATGACGTGAATCCATCATAGAGGGAAGTGATCACACCATGTTCTTCATGGTGTTTGTTGTTACAACATATCTGTTTACTCTTTGGGGAACCTTCTGGAATGGCGTGAGCATATTAATTATATATTTTTTGTTGCGCAACAAACATTCAAACTCTACACTCATAATTATATAATCTTCATAAGGTTTACTGTCGTTTGTATAATTCTAGTTTCTTCCCAGGTGTATCCACGGGCTCATGTCGAAGCAAATCCGGGATCTAGTCGAGAGGAGTGTATATCACTTCGCTGAATACTTCTCATATTATTATGTGAGTTGCTATATGTCAACGTCTGTCGATTTTTATAAGAAACAAGCTGCCCTCCCCCCCTCCCCCAGTTTCACCCACGTAGATTGAGTTTTCATGCCTTAAACCGCGGGACCCTAATTAGTTCTTTAAATAAAAATACCCTAAGTTACTCCTTGAAACATTCCATCTATCTACCAGTGAAAGTCCCGGTAAAATTGGTCCAGCCACTTCAGAGATTAGCCGGAACAAACAGACAGACAGACAGACGGAGGAAAAATATAAAAATAGTTTTTTTGTAGGTCAGAACTTCTTTCATAAGTATTTTTGGAAGTACAATTTTAATATATATGTCTGTACATATATTATTTTATATCCAGGAAGGCAACAATTACTCAGGCCCATACCGCGACTACATGTTCATAAAGAAGCCGTTGATCCGCATCAAGGTGGTGGGGCACCCAGGCACCACCGACATCACCTTCGAGCCCACCCTCGACCAGATGAAGGTGCAGATCGTCAAGTGGTTCCACACCATCATCAACGTCACATACCAGCTGCCCAGCTTGGACTGCATCATGTATCCTGGTATAATTTTCACTTATGTTCCAAGTATTGAACCCGTGGCCGGGGTTTGATAAAAAGGGAAGGAAAAATACATGAGGTAGGATCAACGGTAGCTCAGTTGGTCAAAGCAACTGCACGTTTTGCAGAGGTCGTAGGTTCGAGTCCCGCCTCGTGTTCGTATTTTTCCTTATCCTTTTTAAGAATTTAGTACTTTGTTGAAAGTCAAATTTACACTTTCATCACTTTTTATTACTAAAAACATTTTTTACTTATCTATGCATACTAGTAATGCACTCTCATAATTATTTAAATTTTTGTGTTATATGTTGATATCTTAGTTTATAAGTATATCTTAGTTTTAACGTTTTCCTTAAGGAAACTTTAGATCTGTTTCTTGTATACTTACCGTTAATCTCATTATAATATGTATGACCGTTTGTTTCTAAATAAATAAATTAATAAAATAAATAAAGATATTTTGAAATGAATTGGATTGATTAAACGCAAAGCGTTTTACAAAAAATATATGTTCTATGGTTAGAAAGGCACTTCACCGAAGGCATGATTGTGTAACCATCAAATAAAACGGGTTAGAACGAAACCATAGCGCGATATAAAACTGAAGAGCGACATCTTACGATTTTTATGATAACTACGTAGAGCTCTTGGCTTGTTTGGTACGATCATTATATGATAATCTTTTATGTTTGTGAGGGAGCGAAAATAACACCAACAAGTACCATGCATCAACTACTTTTATTTTCTTACCCGCTAACATTTATATAAGATCGACTCCCTTTTTTTTTTTTACGATATGGTCTCTCGCAGTTGGTAGGGGGGAGTTACCTCCACTGCTTAACCGGACTAAAGGGCGAGACCCAAGGGCCTCCAGCCGAGCTTAAACTTAAAAACTAAGCAACACACCTAAGGACACCCCGGTGCGGGGTTCGGACCTCGGCTTAGGGCGTTGCTGGGGGATGAGCTAGGGAGCTGGATCTGAGTGGTATTATTTAGGGACATATTTAAGGCTAGTGACTCGGCGCGCGCCGGCCCTAGCAGAGGACGGGGGGACGATGACGTAGAGTTCGCGACGAGCCTCGCCGGCGAGGACGGAACAATGGTCGGTTTGGTGTGTGCTTTTGAGACATTGCTTGCTGGCAATGTGATATCGTCGTCAGGGTCAATAAGGACATGCCTCGGACGGCGTCGGGTGGAGTAAGATCGACCCCCGTCACATCCCCCTTCTTAAAACGAATAAAACAAAATATAATACGTTTCTACTTTCACACAATGCTTATGACCTGTTCTAGACGAATTGAACATTTTACTTCTAATATATACAAAGTCAAAGTCAAAGTCAAAGTCAAAGTCAAAGTCAAAGTGAAATTTTTTGTGCTTATCCGGTATCTATGAGAATCGGCCAACATCTATTTTTCATCCCCCTAAATGTTAGGGGTAGTCCACCCCAAAAAAATATATGGCAATACAACGTTTGCCGGGCACAGCTAGTATTAATATAAAATATACAATACATTTTTTTTTTTTTATATTTTCATTGTATTAAGGAAATTCCCAGGAACGCCAGTCAGCGTCAACCAACAGTGTCCCCACCGATCAGGAGCTCTCACCGTCCTGAACGAGTAACATATGCATTATTAGTAGGGAACATTGTTTTTTCTACTTGTAGTGCACTGGAGCTGCACATATAACTACAGCGCGTTGTTGACATTACGTCATCGTAATCATACGGTCGCGATTCAACACTCATTTCGCCAGTCAGAGAGCTATCGAGAACGATCTGTTTTCTATTCCGACGAATCAAAGTCCCTAGTCTTAACCAATACGTCAACTAGCGGTCGTCACGTGGTTTCACCCGCGTAGTTCCCGTTCCCGTGGGAGTACGGTGATAAAATATAGCATATATTAATCAGTGATAATGTAGCATTCAAATGGTGAAAGTATTTTTTAAATTGGTCTAGTACTTTTTGGGCCAAGTCGTTACAAACAAACATAAAGATGTTTCCTCTTCATAATATTAGTATAGATATAATGTACCAGCTGATTGTATAGCCGCCACTTCCGAGTGCTATTTATTCCCGCAGGAACTCTTCACTTTTAAGAGATTAATACATTTTATAATAATATATTTTTTAATCCGGCAACATCAGGTACTCATATGATCATAACTAATTTTATTATTATTAATAGCCTATCGTGTCTCACTGCTGGGCAAAGGTCTCCCTTCCAGTTTTCCAACTTTCTCTGCCCTCAGAAATCCTCTCCCAATCGCTCCTGAAAGCACCAAGCTCATCCCGCCATCTCCAACTAATTTTATATACAAGTTGTTGTATACAAAGCTGTTTAATTAATTACAGTTTTTAATTATCCCACGGGAACTCATTCATTTACCGGTTTAAAGGTAACCTTTTTAATGACAAGGCATATGGGCTAATACCATACAAAAATACGTCTAGTCGCTTCAGAGAATAGAAAATAATGGAAATAAGACGTATGTACAGCTGTTGTTAATACAACAGCTCTGCCTACCCCTTTGGGGAATACAGGCGTGTGCATATGTATGTATTATTATTACGGTTCCCAGGAGTATCCCGGCCCCGGCCGCACCTGTTCAGCGTGTACCCTGAGGAGGAGTACATGGTGGAGCAGATCAACCGGTCGCTGCGCCACTTCAGCGTTAACAAGCCGGGGCCAATCAGCTTCCTCGGCAGCTACGAGGAGTACTACTACATCCTCGACGGTCAGGCCAATCAGGAACTCTTGCTGTTCTTTGCACAAGAACCACCGCCATATCTCAAGGTTCGAGGCTTTTATAAAAAGTATAAACCTTACAATGATTGCGTTTGCTTAACTCTGTCATTTCTCATCTGAGGGCTTAGTGCTCAGACAGACAAAATCATTTTGTATAGTAATGGCGTCGAATACATCTATATCTAAACATATAGATACTATTTTAATGTTTGTTTGTTCCGACTTATCTCGAAACAGCTGGACCGATTTAAGCAGGACGTTCGCAAGCAGATAGACGATATTAACTCCTTCTACGAGCTATTTATACTATTTCAAGATGGACGGAAGGGTCCCATGATATCCAGAACAGCTCCTTTATTCCTTCCTCCTGTTGTTAGGACTTCTCGGCCCGTATATACCAGTACGAAGCCCTCCGCGACGAGATTCTGTTCCTGCGGCGCGACATACCGTTGAACATGGTGATGCTGGACTGCGGCCCCATCAACGACGCCATGTGGGAGGTCGTCAACGGACTCCGACTACACATCGTTGATCACTTTATCAACGTCAACAGGAAATGGAATAGATCGTATGTCATACGTTTGCGCCTGTGTTTTTAATCGATTAACAAAATCACACCACGTGCTTTACGGTGAAAGAAACATCGTGAAGAAATGTGTCTGTCCTGCATATGTCTGAGAAGTAATACAAAGACGTATGTATAGTGCCTGAGACGGCGATAGACTCACCATCTGTCACGTTTGCTTAGTGAATAGTGGCTGTTGTTATTAGAACACCTCTTCCTGTATGTGTCTACACCTCTGCCTGTGAGTATGAGAGTGAGAGTGTGTTTGTCCAGCATCTGCAACGTGTACGAGGAGATGGCAGCGCGAGCGTCAGAGACGCCGGAGACGACAGCCCAGCTGGTGGAGCTGATCGCTTACATCCAGGACTGCCGCGACTGTGCCATGTTCGACCTCAAGGAAAAGTCGCGCACCACCGCCGAATATGTCATATTCCTTATGCAGCACGCGCATCTAAATTGTACGTAATATTTTGTGATATGACGGCGGCATATAAATTATATATAATTATGAAATCGTGAGCATATGTATGTATGTAAATATTACATTCTCCAGTCGAAGACATAAACTTGAACACGCGCGTGTTCCTCTGGCCACTGGACATGGAGGAGACGATCGACCTCACCCTCCGCACCCTCAACACCAAGAAGAACATGGCCGAGGACAAGCTGCGCACCAGGAAGGCCATCTTCGAGGAGAAACTCAAGAAACACGAGAAGGATTTGGAGCAGTTCCGCAGATTCGACCCCCCGCTGCTCAACTTGGATCTGCTGAAGGAAGTCGTCGGGAAGGTTGATGAGATATTCAAGCATTTGACGGTGAGTTACCGGTATTCTCATTATTTGCGACTTCACTCAAGTGTCCTTAAGGGTTTCAATAGAAAATCCTATAACATTATTCAAATTTTTTTCACACCCATTCATTTATGAGAATGTCGAAATTATAATTATATTTTGAAAGTACTTTGTAAAAAGTCTAATCGAGTAAAGATATTTTTGAATTTGAATTTGAACATAAAAAAAAAGATATGACGTGTTTTTCTTAGCAAGCCCTTTCATTTGATACCCATTATATGGTAGTGCAGAAAAAATATCTAGTGCGCCATCTTGGATGATCCGCCATATTGGAATTAGAATGATGTCACTGTATGAGTTGAGTAAATTCCCTTCCTAAGCTTGGTGTTAAGTTGTTAGTCATAAGTATTACGTAATGAAGCATCTCTTGAGCTCTTGAGCTATACTCGTCTTTCATTGCATCGCATCACATAGCTAAGCATGCAGTCGAAGATAACTGATTTAAAATTCAGTTGCAAGATTCCACCTGAGCAAACATACATACATTTTCATTTTTTATTTAATTAGGGTTACCCATCGAAGTAATGGTCTCTTTTGTATAACTTCGCTGATCGAACGAAATCCACGGTCCCCTCGTATTACAGTTACCTTAAATTTGCTGGTGTCTGTTGCAGGAGGACAAATACGAAGCCGAGGACATAATCAACGAGGAGGTGCTGCTTGACCAGGAGGTGTCGGTGTACTTCAGCCTGCAGTCCATGCTGGCCAGCGTCGACCCCTTCCACAAGCTGTGGCACACATCCTGCGACTTCTACGATGGATATGAGAAGTGGTCAGTTACACTTTCATATAGCCAGAAGTATGATCCACAGTTTGTTAGCTCCTATACAATAGTTGCTTCATGAGAGAGTGTTAATAGAGATAGGGCATAGCGTTTGAAATTCGGAGCTGTGTGTCTACCTACAAGCAACAGAATATTGCAGTGCCATGCTATCTGCCAGTGAAATTCCTATTAAAATCTGTCCAAACGTATACGCGTGATAGCGTGAGCAAGGGAAATAGGGATTTATGTATATATATATATATATATGTGTTTACGACATTCTGATGTTGGTTTCGTTCATAGGCTGGCACTATACATGTGTCATTGAATTACTTCTCAGACAATATAGGTGTACCTAACCAAGTTTTCCTTCACCTCAAAGCTCGTGGTGTGACTGCTCAAACCCCACGGTCACCACGGCTCTTTTTGTTCTTTGGGAATGGTGAAGTTGTAGAAGTATGGTATACGTAGGTACCACGGACCGTTCCTGGGGCTGGACGCGGAGCAGATAGCCGAGGACGTGGAGGCGTGGTGGAAGCTGCTGTACAAGCTTGGAAAGCAGCTGTTCGAGTACCCCGGCGCGAAGAGGATCGCCGACATGGTGCGCAGTAAGGTTGAGAAGTTCAAGGTTCTTCTGCCTGTGCTCTGCGCCATTTGTAATAAGGTACGCTCTCTCGTCTATGTTTCGTTTATACTAACGTGCGAGTTGGTGCGAACCTTATAACCCATCTGTTGGTATCAACCTAAAAATAATCTATGGTTTTTTTTGTTTTTAATTTTATTATTGAAGTAGGTGTTTCTTTTGTTATTTACTGAGTGATGATTATCGACACGTCAAATACCTGTGTATGTAGACGTGTGTAACGATGAATAAATAGTACCTGGTTGACCGAGAAGCGCTCGGTTTCTACTTCACCCAAAAAGAGGAAAAAAAAAATCCGTTGAACTCGGGGTACTCTAGTTTCGTTATCGCCCCGTAAGCTGGAAGCCTCACCTTCGAGCTACCATAACTAGACAGATGTCGGTGAAATTTGCTGTCGTATTGTAATTATATTTTTGAGTTTTTCAGTGCCTGAAAACATGGTCAAAACGATGTTTTCCATAAATGAAACCTAGCTAGATCTATATATATATATATATAAATACAAGAATTGCTCGTTTATAAATATAAGATGAAGTGCCTCTTTTTAATTGCAAATCATCTTTTTACTACATATATAAAGAATACTGACATAACAATACCAATAATTTTTTTTTGTCGATCTGTCTGTCTATTCGTTCCGGCTAATCTCTGAAACGGCTGGACCGACTTTCACTGGCAAATAGCTGATATTACATGGAGTAAAGAACTACTTTTAACAAAAAAAGCTATCTAGCTTCTACGCCGATGAAACATAAGTTAAGAAATAATGGTCTCCCCTAGGGCATGCGAGACCGCCACTGGGCCAAGATAAGCGAGTTGATCGGCACTGAAGTGGTCCACGAGCCGGAGACCACACTGGCCGACATGGTGGAACAGGGCGTGCACGTGTACGCCGCGCAACTAGAGGAGATTGAACAATACGCCACTAAGGAGTACTCGCTGGAGAAGGCACTTAACAAGATGAAGGAAGAGTGGATCGGAGTCAAGTTTGAGATCACGCCTTACAGGTAAATATCTGAGATGCTTGCCCAGAAGCACGGTTTTCTAAAGTACTGCTGTAGTTAGCGTCAAAAAGGTTTATTTCGATGTGAAATTAGTATTTCAATCTTAAATTTCACAGTTCTGGAATAGAGTGAGAATCGGGGACGCCTTTGTCCAGCAACTGACTACCTCTCCTCAGCAGTGATCTGCCTTTGTCTATTATTAAACTTACTTTGTCCATTATTAGACTGCCTTTGTCCATTATCAGACTACCTTTGCCCAATTTTAGACTGTCTTTGTCCATTACAAGACTGCCGTTGTCCATCTTTGGCCTGCATCTGTCTGCCAGTGTTATCCGGTTATAACACCCTCGTTTATTGTGTAGGGACACAGGCGTGGGCATCCTGTCTGGTATAGACGACATCCAGCAGCAGCTGGACGATCACATCCTCAAGTCGCAGACGATGCGCGGCTCGCCGTACGTGAAGGCCTTCGAGGCCGACATGGCTGGCTGGGAGGACAAACTCATTAGCATGCAGGATATACTCGACCAGTGGCTGCAGGTCAGGACATAACACTGCTAACTGAGTCAAATTAGGAGTTACTACTTTATAAAGAGCTTAAAAATGTAAACATGTGTGTCATGCATAAAAATCTAATATTTATAAAGAGCCTTCGCCGAATGGTTTGGGTTGACCTGACGCAGAGGCAGGTTCAAATTTCAGCGATTTGTAATAAAAATATTTAATTTAGTGTCGTAATTCCACATAACGTTAATATATTATTAAACATTTTGTGCCAACGTGACAAATGGACAGTCCAACGCTTTCTCAGAAACTTGAAGTTTTGAAATAACTATCATACAATGATTTACAAAAAGTAGGGGCCACCTCCCCCTTACAGAGGTCTTGTATTTCTGTGGAGAGTAAGGTCATAAGTGTTCCATAAGGGGTGCGGATTGTGTTAGATATAGAGGGACTGTCGGCTTTCATTCTTGAAGAAGCTCCGATATGGATAGTGTTATTTGACTTCCATCTCTAGTATGGTGGAGTTGTACGATTTCTGAGCAGATAATCCCGTTAATCTTACTGTATGCTACACAATTTCTTTCCCACATAGTGCCAAGCGACCTGGATGTACTTGGAGCCTATCTTCTCGTCCGAAGACATCATGCGTCAGATGCCCACCGAGGCGAGGAACTTCAGGGACGTTGATAAGGAGTGGAAGACGATTATGATTGCCACACAGAAGGTTTTGTTTCGCATTCATTTTGTATTACTTATTACCCTGAATAAAATGACTGAATTATACTGGATGTAGGTACACAATTTTATTGATATGTAAATACACAAATAAATCTGAATGATTTACAGATATTTTACCAAATATTAATCCTTCATCATATATTTCCAACATTTTGTCCAGGACCCAATGGTCCTCCAAGCGACCGACTTCCCCGGGCTGCTGAAGAAGCTACGCTACAGCAACGCACTGCTGGACGACATACAGAGGGGACTCAACGACTACTTGGAGAAGAAGAGGCTGTTCTTCCCCAGGTCCAATATTCTTTGTCTATTACCATCGGTTTGGACTGTGTTGGAGAAGAACCGGCAAGAAGCTTTCTACTTAAATAAGGGTTGGAGTATTAGTCCGAGTTTGGTCTAGTCTTGGTTTAAATTTTGTTTTGCACTAAGGGGGATAGTGTTCCCCTGTGCTGTGTCTGTTTGGTATAGATGTTGTCACGAGTTTTGAGCGTTCAGTGAAAATGCTCAAGACTAGCGCATAAAACTTGTGACGGCAGCTAAACAGACACTAAAGGCAGGGCAAGATGAGGAGCGCATTACCTTCAGGAAGAATAAACTTACGCCAATTTCTTATTATAAAAAAAATCTCATACGGAACAAAATTTCTACTACTACTTGATCATTTACTTGAATTCCCCTCCTACCCTCAGATTCTTCTTCCTCTCCAACGACGAACTACTGGAGATCCTCTCTGAGACCAAGGACCCGATGAAGGTGCAGCCTCACCTCAAGAAGTGCTTCGAAGGCATCTACACCCTGGACTTCAACGCCGCCAAGGAGATCGTCGGCATGGCGTCCGCTGAGGGGGAGATTGTCAAACTCTCCTCCAGTATACAGCCGGCCGATGCTAAGGTATCTTTCGATATTGACTCATTGCCGTCCTAATTGGTTAACTAATGTTCGAGTTTTGTCGAGTGATGAACATTTTAAAATGAATTAAGGTTATATAGCAGTGAAATAAGCAACTTCTATTCCCAGGGTATGGTGGAACGTTGGCTCCAACAACTCGAGCAGCAGATGATAATAAGCCTTCGAGACGTGGCATCAGAGGCGATAACCGCTTACCCGATCAGCAAACGAGAGGACTGGGTCTTAGTGTGGCCGGGGCAGATCGTACAAACTGGTTCTTGTGTGCAATACACTACTGAGGTAAGTGTTTGTATATCTGTCGGAACTATCTTTCAAAGGTAAGGTTTTTAGTGATCCCTGTTAGACAGGTACGCTGGAATGGCCATAACATTAAAAACTTCACCTACATTCTGTAGGAGCCGTGGTGACCTCGGGGTTTGATCAGTCGCCTGCTACGCAAGCGACGCAAGTTCGAATCCCAGCGGGGCCTGTACCAATGAGTTTTTCTAAAAACTTATGAGCAGTGTTATCACAGAACTTTACGGTGAAGGAAAACATCGTGAGGAAACCTGCATATGTCTGACAAGGAATTCAAAGACGTATGTATGGTGTCTAAGACGGCGATGGACTCACCCTCTGTCACGTTGGCACTTAATCATATTGGTGAAATGTGGGTGTCGTTGTTACTCTGCTGCTCTCTACTTATTATTATTTTTTATTTTACCTGCATTCTCTGTTGCTTTGAAGCGCAGCGACCTTGAGAGCTTGAAACTTGTATATATATTTCAATGAGCTTGAAGGCTCTCGTAGCGCGATTTAGGTTCTCGTTTATTTGTACTCAAACTTGCAATTGCTCACGAGTAGCGCCATCTATGCAGCGAGTGGAGAACCGCTGCTACAAACGTATAATATTTGTTGTGTATGAGTGTGTGTATGTGCAGGCGATAGAGGCGATAGAGAATCACTCGCTCCCGGAGCTGGTGAAGCGTAGCACGGAGCAGATCACTGGATTAGTGTACCTGGTGCAGGGAGACCTGGAGCCCGGCAACAGGGTCACCGTGGAGGCACTCATCGTACTGGATGTGCACGGTAACCGTTACAAAACATCACCACTTGAAGGCTATCCCAAGGGATCAATACAGATGCCGTCACAACCTATAAGCGCTTAGCGAAAATAATATTGGTAAACAGACTCATAAAATGACTACTGTGCGTTGAAGGTCACCGCTTATAACTCGTGATTGCTATATTTTCAACACCTCCCAGAAGAAATCCCGAAAGTGTCGGTAGAGTGTACAATAAACACTTTTCACTGTAGATGGTGAGGTGCCATCGTGAAATACAGGATTTTATTTCTTTTAGAGTTTGGTCGTATCAGAGGATTATAGTTGTTGCGAATTGGTCCCAACTCAGCATAATCTGGCGGTCACGTGACAGTGATCACTATTAAAATACAATGGCGGCGGTTTGGGAACAGAACGTTTATTTTTTAATTTTGTTACACCATAGACAACAATCACTAGGTTTCTCTTTACTATATAACACCTATTCGACACAATTTTTTTACCGTGGTGACTCAAGTGCTAGAAATGCAATGCGTGCGTATTACATTCGACGTTACCAGTGTGCCTATGTGAGATTTTCACTGCCGCCGTCACAAGTCATCGCGTCGACGTAATCGCAGATTTGTATAGGATCGAAACAGCGCCGTCTGTCGCCCTGAAGATGACACTATTGTGAGCCCACACAAATCTGCGTTCACGTCAATGCGATGACTTGTGACGGCGATTTTATGAAAACTTGCACTTGGCACTCAGTTCCAATGACTTGAATTTTCACACTAGCTCTATAGTTTATTAAAACGTAGTACTGTCTGTATTGTTTTTTAGGTCGTTCGATCCTGGAAGAAATGGTATCCCGGGCCGTGATGGACACCACAGACTTCAACTGGATCTCCCAGCTGCGGTACTACTGGCGCGGCGACCGCGTGGCCTGCTCGATGATCACCACCGAGGTGGAGTACGGGTTCGAATACCTCGGCAACATTGGACGGCTCGTCGCCACGCCGCTCACTGATCGGTGCTTCAGGTATACATACACCTACATAATATAGGTATATTATAAGTTTTTATTCCACTAAGGCGACAAATAAGGTACTTACTCACCACAGGAATACAACACTTCACTAGGTAGCATTATTTGTCTGCAATCTTCTGTAAGGTGGAGGTATAATCCGCAGTCAAGCAACTCCAAATATCGAACGGGTGATCGAGTTATGCCTTATAAATCACTATATATGAAAAAAAATGTTCACACCATCCCAGAATGCCCTGCGATTAAGCAGAAATTTTACAACACCAATTTTTCACTGTTTGAATGTCCAACGTGACAGTTGGTGAATTTCCCCTGCATCAGCATAATATGGGGCTCCTAGGGCGTTGCATACCTCACGCTGTTCTAGCGATGTGCAAATCGAATCATTCGAATTCAGTCAAATTTACAATCGAGTCAATCATCGACTCGCCTTGGCAATGAACTAATCGAGAAGTTTTTCGATTTTTCGATGCTAATGATTGGTCAGAGTCGCAATGGAACCGACAGTCAGCAGTCGCGATGCATCAAGCCGTGTTCGATGAGTGGCGACTACACGCGAGTTGGACTCGCTACCATAGACTGCTATTGAAAACAATAGCGATGAGATGTTTGAATAATCGAAACAATGATTAGCCTCTCGCTATCGCTCATCGCTATGACTTCAATGGTTCAATGGTTCTGATTGGGCGGGCAGGACGTTAATGAGCGCGTTGAAGCTGAACCTGGGCGGCGCGCCCGAGGGACCAGCGGGCACGGGCAAGACTGAGACCACCAAGGACCTCGCCAAAGCGGTTGCCAAGAAATGCGTCGTCTTTAACTGCTCTGACGGACTCGACTATAAGGCGCTCGGCAAATTCTTCAAGGTAAAAAGAGAATTTAAGATACAAAATACAGGTGTTGATTTGCATTTGTTCCATATTCACGGAGGTTGATAAATTCATTCATATCAAAATACCAAGATCAAATGAAATATTTTATGTTTAGTATAGACTGACCTGCGGGCCAAGGTCATAAGTTCTCAATACGCGCTGCTTAAACCGACGATGGTAGGACTAGCCATTGGTAGGAATAGAGCAATGGCTATTCGAATTCGAAAAAGGAAAGTTACTTGTATCTTTTTGCTAGATTTAATCTGTATATTTTTTTATAATGGGTCTTAAAACGCTATCACAGAGTGTACAGTATTTAATCCTTTTGATTTCAGAAGTATATAACTTCTTTTTTTTTTATATATTTCTGATATTTGTTTTGACTTGGCCTGTCACCCGTTGACCTGACATCGGCTAGTGGAACGGCCTATATAGTGTTGTAACTGGTATTATGCAGGGTTTAGCTCAGTCCGGCGCGTGGGCATGCTTCGACGAATTCAACCGCATCGAGCTCGAGGTGCTGTCGGTGGTGGCGCAGCAGATCCTCAGCATCCAGCTGGCCATCCTGCGACGTGAGAAGCGATTCGTCTTCGAGGGCACCGAGATCAGCCTCAACCCCACCTGCTCTGTCTTCATCACCATGAACCCTGGGTAACAGAACATTACTCTATGTTCGTCACCATCATTATTCTTCCTTGACCTTGATGGCTTCAACAAAACCGTTATATATAACAGCGATAGCAGCCAGACCGACAAAATATTAAACACACTCATCTCGATCGTTTTCGCAAACCTCCAAAATAGTTCTCCTCATATGACGTCAGACTTGTCAAAAATCTGTATAAAAGATTATTATATAAATTGATGTCTTGTTGTGTGGCAGTTACGCCGGTCGTACGGAGTTGCCGGACAACCTGAAGGTGTTGTTCAGGACCGTCGCCATGATGGTGCCGGACTACGCCATGATCGGCGAGATCACGCTCTACTCCAATGGCTTCGTCTGCGCTGGACCGTGAGTGCTATCACACACATTGTTACTGTACTATCGATCCTTGCTGTGTGTATATTATTATGTAGAAACGTTGATTACCTTTTTGGTGTCATGATCGAGAGCGTTACTGCGGAACACGAGGTCTGATACGATCCCAGTATTTAATAGTGCTTGGTTATGGCAATATCCTGAGCTTCCTATTAAAATAGTGAAAAGTGTGTGCACTATAATTACATCCCTGCCTACCCCTTCGGTGAATATAGGCGTGAGCATAATAATGTATGAAATAATGTATATATTAGGGTTGCGACTTTTGGAAACGTTACGGCAAACTCCAGAGTCTTCCCGTGACCATAGATTTTGCAACATACTGGAAATGGAGCTGTGGTGGCCTCGGGGTATTAGCAGTCGCGTGCTACGCAAGCAACGCCCGTTCAAATCCCAGTGGGGCCAGTACCAATGAGTTTTTCTAAAAACTTATCTACGTGCTTTATGGTGAAGGAAAACATCGCGAGGACACCTGCATATGTCTGAGAAGTAATTCAAAGGCGTATGTATAGTGTTTGAGACGACGATAGAATGAGTTCGGTGTTTCTTGTTACAACACCTCTGCTTATCCCTTCAGGGACCCTTCTGGGATGGCGTGAGCATATATAAAATATGGAAATGGCGAAAATTAAACAAATTGTCCCTCGCAAACGCTGTAAACGCAAAAACTCGGTCACATGCATAATAATTTCATGAACTACCTAAGTAAATTATATTTTCGACTAAACAGGCTAGCACAGAAGATAGTGCAGGCATATAAGTTGTGTTCGGAGCAGTTGTCGTCCCAGAACCACTACGACTACGGCATGAGGGCCGTGAAGTCGGTGCTGCTGGCCTCCGGGGCCTTGAAGAAGAACTACCCGGACAAGGACGAGGCGCAACTGGTGCTCCGGGCCATCATCGACGTCAACATGCCCAAGTTCCTCTCGCAGGTCGGATCGAATGTATATAATTACTAGCTGTGATTATAAAGCTGCAGGGTATAAATGAAGGATCAAAATGACCAGCGCCCCCAAGCAGCACCTGTTCGCAAGCATGAGGTGAATTCTAGCCATAACTTTTATAGAGGGAAGCGTGTAACCCGTCGCCCATAGACTGCATCAGCCACTTACAGTCGCATGTTTCCACCTTTGTTATTAAAAACCGAGCTGTGCTCGATTTCTTCTTCACACAAATAAAAAGGAAAAAAAAATCCGGTGGAAGCCAGTCTCGAACCGCGGTACTCTAGTTTCGTTATCGCCCCGTAAGCTGGAAGCCTCAGCTTTGAGCTATCATAACTAGACAGATGTCGGCGAAATTTGCTCTCGCATTCTAATGATATTTTATGAGTTTTTCAGTGCCTGAAAACTTGGTCAAAACGATGTTTCCCATAAACGAAATCCAGCTAGATCTATTTTTTGCCCCTGAAACCCCCTACATGCAAAATTTCATGAAAATCGCTGGAGCCGTTTCCGCGATTCAGTTTCTATACATATATACAAGAATTGCTCGTTTAAAGATATAAGATTATATAATGTATGATCAGGACGTGCCCCTGTTCGCGGGCATATACTCGGACCTGTTCCCCGGCGTGGAGATCCCGCAGCCGGACCGCGCCGAGCTCACCAAGTGCATCAAGAAGGACCTCGAAAAAAGGAACCTGCAAGCCACCGACTGGTACCTCGAGAAGATTATACAGGTACATGATATTATACATATATATCCTATAAAACGGGTACTGGACAGTGCAGTAGGTCTAAAAAGGCCACTTTGGGAGAATCATAATGTGATCCGAATATGATTCAACATTGAAATGACAAAATGGTCACTTAGGTGCCTTCCACCAATGATTAGATATTTTTGCAGGCCATTGATAGTCACATCATGCTGGTGACCTAAATGTATCCTAATTGTATAGATCTACGAGATGATGCTTGTACGGCACGGGTTCATGGTAGTGGGTCCGCCGATGGGAGGCAAGACGCAAGCCTACCAGTGCCTCGCCGACTCCCTGCGAGCGCTGCAGCTGATGAAGCCTCCGCCCAGGCACAAGGAGTTCGGCGCCATATACCGCATCATCAACCCTAAGGCCATCACCATGGGTCAGCTGTACGGGTGCTTCGATCCTGCTTCACATGAGTGGTAAGTCATGTTGTCAAATATATTTTTTACTCCGAAAATTTTTCTGGCGACCCTTCTTACAGCAACACAATATTCCTGTATTCAGTTTGATCAGCGAATTTCGAACTGGAGGTCCCGTAAATCCACTTAAAATTGAGTATACAAGAAAACTCACGGTAGACCGAATCGATTCTACGGTTATAGAGAACAGTAACCGCTTACCATCAACGGATACCTGCTTACTCACAATTCATTCTTTTTTTTTTTTTTTTTTATTTATTTTAAGAAGGCTTACAGACAAATTACATTAATAGAAAATGAAATGTACTTATATAATACCGATTGCTATTAACAAGCCTCCACAGATACATAATTATCTAAGTCAAGGAATTTAAAGCGAAACATACTAGAAATACTAATGAATAACATAAAATTTATAATTTGACAGTTCAAATTTAGAACAACCCTATACATAGCCAATAACTTTCTAACAGGACAAAATGAAAGTAATAAAGAAAGATAGAAAACCAACCTACAAAAGATACTGCTGTTTAAGATCTTCATCAAACAGAGCCTTTGTTATTACGCGTCTTGCCGTACTTGGATTGGTACAAAACAAATCAATATTGAGATGATTGTCTTTCGAATGAGAATTGTATGGCTGTCCGCCTGGTATCAGTAGCTTATGAACGTGATCAGTCGCGCATTGACTACCTTATAAAGAATGGAATCACTTTGCCAACATAGTAAGAAACGAAAGGGTTTCAGTATACACACTGTGCCTCCAATCCTGCTGCTTTCAATGAAGCGCTGGCGACTTTTCTCACATCAGGAACACAATATCTCCAAATTTGATAAGTTCATCCCACCATGTTCAACCTCGCTTAAAGTTCTTCGTAAAATGTGTTACATATCCCCGCATAGAAAACGTGAAATGTCTCAGGTCTGACGGCGTGTTGGCGATAGCGTTCCGCGAATACGCCATGTCGATAACGCGCGACCGCAAGTGGATCCTGTTCGACGGACCGGTCGACGCCGTGTGGATCGAGAACATGAACACGGTGCTCGACGACAATAAGAAACTGTGTCTTATGAGCGGCGAGATTATACAGGTACAAGAAACGTCATAAGTTTTGAGCGCTGTGCGATAATAATGGGGAAGAGTGGACATGTATTTCGTTGAGCTCGCGCTATACGAGACCCAAAAGGTTACTATTGCGCATTCAACGCCAGCTTATTATTATTATACCCACGACTACGTAACTCAATGTCCCCAAATCACAACAGAATTGAGGCAATGCCTAGCCCCGAAAAGGTTACAGCCTCACGCCTGTATTCCCCGAAGGGGTAGGGTGTTGTAATAACAACACCCACTTTTCACCAAAGATGATTAAGTGCGAACGTGACAGATGGTGAGTCCAACGCCGTCTCAGACACTTTACATACGTCTTTGAATTACTTCTCAGAAATATACAGGTTTCCTCACGATGTTTTCCTTCACCGTAAAGCACGTGGTGTGAAATCACTGTACATAAGCTTTTTAGAAAAACTCATTGGTACAGGCCCCGCTGGGATTCGAACTCGCGACAAATTGTCAGTGAGACTTAGTTCCCTCAATGATTGCGTTTTATTAAATTTGTAAATGATGTCTCCTCAAGAAACTGACATGAATCTTTTCCTTATTTTAATCCTCTTATATTTTAAAATTGTTAATGAAAACTAGTGAAAATGAGAATGATTTATTCAGTTTAGGCCCTGGTAAGGCACTTATGAACGTCGAAGAACTGACCTCCGGTTCGGAAACCAACCATCTGAGAAGAACTAGCAAGAAAGCTGGCATCATGTACATTTTATGTCATAATAAATTATTATTAATTACAATAAAATTCACAATAGAGAAAATTAGCATGCATGTGTAAAAAAAGTTTGCATACCATGTGATTGCCAGAGCCTACCTACTTGTGCAGGGTGATAATTCTATATATTTATGTAATCCGAAATTGTATAATAAGCTTTCTACTTCATAATATACGCGTACTAGCTGTGCCCCGCGGTTTCACCCGCGTAGATTTAGTTTTATATAATACTTTTTTTCGCAATAAAAGGTAGCCTATGTCCTTTCTCAGGGTCTAAAGATTGTCTGTGCCAAATTTCATCAAAATTGAGAGGTTTAAGCGGGAAAGCGTAACAGACAGACAGACAGTTACTATCGCATTTATAATATTAGTAGGGATGTTGTAGATGACCAACAAAATGAACTTGATCTTCGAGCCGGCGGATTTGGAGTTCGCTTCACCGGCCACCGTGTCGCGATGTGGCATGATCTACATGGAGCCGGAGCAGCTGGGTAAGTGAATTCAATATTATATTATTCTGGTCATTTGCTATTTTGTTTTTTTTTGTTCCGCAAGGAAGGATACTCTATAATGAAGATCCAACTGTGAATACATAATATCGACAGCGAACTACCAATATCTCTGGTTAGCATCACAGTCACCAATTTACACAAACTGAAAAATCCTTGAAATCCGATTAAGACATACATTTTATTTCAGTCCTTGTCTTGTAATAAGGGAGCAAGCGTATTGAAGCCTCCTGGATGCAAGTAACATCCCGCTAACTTCATATACGTATATCGGTACCGCGAATATAAAATAGAATAACAACGAAATTCGTTTGGAAGCGGCCAGGAATGAATGAGCTTTAGGATTGTATAATCTGAGGTCTGTGTTACAAACTTCTTTAAGCTTTTCGATAAAAATCTAGTCCTTCTTTAGGTTGGCGTGCATTCCTCGAGTCGTACAACACACACCTAAGCAAGCGGCTGATTCCGGAGCAGTTCGAGCTGATCCAGGAATTGATAGACTGGCTCGTGCCACCCATCTTCGAGTTCCTGCTCACGCGCTGTCAACACTTCGTGCACGTTGGGGAGATACATCAGTTCTATGTAAGCGTCAGCAGTTCCTTCCACTACAAAAGGATTATTGATATAGTCCACTGCCAGCCCCAGAATTATTTTTGCTTTTTAATATCGCAATACGATCTTGTTATAAAAATAAAGATTACGATGTAATGTCTAATATTGGTACATAAAAATAATGTTTTCCGTGGAAATTCATTTTAAGTGGAAAGTGGTACATAATAGCCCCGCAAGGGATGTTTACCACGAAGATTCACATGTGCTTTAATTCCTAGACTTTGATAATACAAATTGGGAGTCTATACGTCGGCACCGTTAGTCCAGTGATTAATATATCCGACTGCTTCTGTAGGTGTCCGGGGTTAGAGATTCCCGCGTCAGCATTTGTGCTTGCGAAGAATCTGCCTTTGGTTAAAAGATCGCTCTTACCACGGCTCTTAGTCGTTCTGAAATTACGTCCGAACGTGGTTCGGTATAAAAAGTTTCGTTTACTGAGAAAGAAAGTAGAGCCCTGAGCCTGTAGACAAAGAAACGTTATCCTCACTCTTCGCTAGTAGAAACGACACGAAATGTACGGGAATGACGTGACTGATTTATGTAGTCATTTCCATAATTTCTTTATCGTTTTTATTAGCGTAAACGTCATCTTATTAATCGAAATTATTAAATAAGTTTATTTTATAGTGTTTATTTATTATCATATATGTTTGTTAGTATTTTTTTAAGGTATTCATTATATTTTTATAATCTATAGTTGAGCTCTGCTTAGTTTGGGACTAGACAGCGCTATATTATTTTTGTATTTGTATTTATGAATACATTAAATTCTGGCACCCATAGTACAAGCTTTGTTTCGTTTGGGATTAGCTGTTGCTCTGTGCATGTCAGAACATTATAATAGCGACAATATTAAAGTGATTCTTAAGCCTCCTTCTGTTGGCAGTCTTTCACCCGCCTGTTCACGTGTCTCCTGGAGAGTGAGGCTCAGTTCAGCACGGTGTGGCTGCAGTGTACCTTCGTGTTCGCTCTGCTGTGGGGACTGTGCCCCTCCATCAACAGTACGTCACATTTTCATATCGAATAGGGCCAGGAGCCCAACCATGAGCTCCTATTGCAATGATTGTATGGCTGTGCGACATAGACAAAACACGTCATTTGTATATGTCTGTCTGTCTCGAATATAAGGTGACTCAAGAACTGTGGCGGCCTTGGGGTTTGAGCAGTCGCTACGCGAGCGACACAAGTTTGAATCCCAGCAGGGCCTGTACCTTTGCCTAAAAACTTATATGCAGTGATTTCGCACCACGTGCTTAACGGTGAGGGAAAACATCGTGAGGAAACTTGCATATGTCTGAGAGCTAATTCAAAGACGTTACAACACCTCTGTTTACCTCTTCGGGGCTCCTTATCATGGACTGTACTTACTATTATAATATTTTGCCTTGCCATTTTCGGCCAATGATTTTGGCCGATTCTCATATCTGCCCGATATGCACACAAAATTTCATATCGGTCCAGACGTTCTTCTCAGGAGACTAGTTTCCGAACCGGTGGTAATCTCGACGCTCGTAAGTGCTTTACCAGGGTCCAAACTGTATAAAACAGGACATATTATTGTTTTGCATTGGTGACAATTCGGAGTGGCTACGAGGCCTATGACCGTTTAAGCAGCGCGACAACTTCTCCGGTACAACGGTACAAAAATGAAACGTCAAAGCTAAGAAGTTCTTAATACGCTCTGCTTAAATCCATGATAGTAGACCTCCAGGTCTTTATCGATCGGAAAGAATATATGTGACAGGTGACAGTCGCAAGCTGTTCGACGTTTTCTTCCGCAAGCTGCTGGACGGTGCCAACGCACAGTATCCGAAACCGAAGTCCTTCAAGCTGACCAAGAACCAGCTGTTCCAAGACAAGGTCATTTAATATACTTTAAAGCCCAGTTCCATCTACCTACTTATACCACACTTCACTTTATAAGCTCAAACCTGCCGCGTTATTCCCTAAGGTTTCTCGAGGTCGATTTCAATTACCTATAGAAAATTGATTCATAATACATAGACGATAAAGTTCAATATCATATCTTTGAAACCGACACTCGGCGTCGAGTGCGACGCTGTGAAAACTTACAGAATTACGTGGCTGTTTTTTTTTTATGTAGCTATGCCCTGCGGCTTCACCCGCGTAGATTTAATTTCATTTCCGCGGAACCCTACATGTTTTTTTTTTAAATAAAAGTAGCCTAAGTTAGTCTTTGTAACATTAGCCATATGCCAGTGAAAGTCCTTAAATCAGAGATTACCCGGAATAAACAGACAGGCAGATAGAGTAAAAATTGGAAATTTTTTTTTTTAATTCATTGCCTTTTTCTGGCTGTGATGTTCTGTAACGTGGAGGTACGTCGGGCAGCTCCAGGTGTTCTAACGAGAGATTTGCATAATAGTAATATACATTTATTTATAGGACACGGTTTTCGACTTCGTATACGACAAGAGAAATAATGGGACCTGGATCCCTTGGGCTGAACTCGAGAAGGAAGTGCCGCTGCCTCCGACTGCTAAGGTATTATGCATGAAGAATAGGGAATATGTGTCCTTTCTTGTTGATTATAGGGGGGATGCATATTATATTCGATCTTATTAGCATTTCAAACTATATATAAGAAGGGGTATGCAGAGGTTTTAGTAATAACAACACCCACTTTTCACCGAATATGATTAAGTGCCAACGTGACAGAGATTGAGTCCATCGCCGTCTCAGGCACTATTCATACGTGTTTGAATTACTTCTCAGACATATGCAGGTTTCCTCACAATGTTTTCCTTCCCCGTAATGCACGCGGTGAGATTACTGTACATAAATCGCTTGCGTAACAGGCGACTGCTCAAACCCCACGACCTTCAAATATTTGAATCCATGGACAAAGATAATCCTTGTTTCAAAAGTAACTCCGTCACTTTACGTTTGCTTCGTATAAATCATGTTTTATAATTAATTATCACACCATGTGTAAGGCGTTACCTTGCCCTGAGCGAATTATTGGTACGTGTAGGTGAACGAGCTGATAATCCTGACGAACGAGAACGCGTGCCTACGATACTTCGTGTCGAAGATGGTGAAGTACCGCATCCCGATCCTGGTGGTGGGCCCCACGGGCACCGGCAAGTCCTCGCTGGTGCTCAACTTCCTGCTCTCGCTGCCCAAGGATAAGTATATCACCAACACCATCAACTTCTCCGCAAGGACCACTGCTAATCAGGTACTAAATTAAGACTATTAAAGAATGGGATGGGATGGGAGCTTTTAGGGTTACGGAACCCTGTTTCTAACCATGTGTCTGTCCGTCTTCCAATTTGAAAAACACAGCGTGTATCAGCAATATGTAAAAATGAGTTTTTCTAATATCTTATGTAAGTACAGTGCTTTCATACCTATCGCTTCTGTTGAAGGAAACCTTCATATGTCTGAGAAGTAATACACCACCTCTGCCTACCCCTTCGGGGAATACAGGTGTGAGCATATACATGTAAGTGTGTATTTATTATTTTCTTATTATAATATCGATTTCCAGACGCAAGACATTATAATGTCTAAAGTGGACAGGCGGCGCAAGGGCGTGTTTGGACCGTCTATGGGCAAGAAGGTGGGATGTTATAATTCAATACTCGATAGCTCTATAGTTCTCAAACTCTATAGCTTCTTGCCGCAGTTTCGCCTGTGTTGCAGTAGTATACCTTACATATACAAACTTTCAACCCCAATTTTATACCTCCTTACGGGTGGAATTTCAAATAACCCCATGTTTGCACCTCACCAAGAACACACCCTCAAAATTTCACGTCTCTGGGACTTAGGCTGTGCGTTGATTCCATTGGTTTTAGAATTTCTATATATATAGATATGATATCACTTCACTAATATAATGTTATAATGTCAGTGCGTGCTGTTCGTGGACGATCTGAGCATGCCCCAGAAGGAGACGTATGGCGCTCAGCCGCCGCTGGAGCTGATCCGGCAGTGGATCGACCACGGCCACTGGTATGATCTCAAGGAGATGGTGCGCCAGGAGATCGTCGACGTGGTATGTTCGAGATGACATTCCAACACATATACAAGTATAGTGCCCGAGATAACGACAGCAGTCGTGATGGCCCTGAAGTATGAGCAGTCGCAGATAATCCCAGCGGGGCCTGTACCAAAGAGTTTTTCTGAACACTTATGCCTGAGAAGTAATTCCAAGACGTATGTGTACCTGAGCTAGCGATCATCGATTCATCATCTGTCACTTTGGTACTTAATCATGTTCGGCGAAAAGTGGGTATTGTTATTACAACACAGTTGTACCACATCTGCTTACCCCTTGAATGTCCTTCTTCTTAGATCTCAGTAGCTTGAACATAGTTATGTTCGAGTGAACATAATTCCCTTAGGGGTTTCCGAACTTGTTGCAAGCTTTCGAATTGTCATGGCTGATGACAGGGAAATTACAGATTTATTGAGGTAACAGATGACAGATAGAAAAACCCAATAATACTTTGGTCGACCCGGGGATCCAACCCAGGTCCTCGTGGATCAACGATGCAGTCTGAAGTTCCATTATAAAAAATTAAGAGAGCCGTGGTGGTCTTGAGGTTTGAGCAGCCGCCTGCTAAAAAAGCGACGCAAGTTCGAATCCCAGCGGGGCCTGTACCAATGAGTTTTACAAAAAAACTTATGTACAGTGACTTCACACCACGTGCTTTACGGTGAAGGAAAACATCGTGAGGAAACCTGCATATTTCAGAGAAGTAAATCAATGACGTATGTAAAGTGTCTGAGACGGCGATGGACTCACCATCTGTCACGTTGGCACTTAACCATCTTTGGTGAAAAGTGGGTGTTGTAATTACAACACCTCTGCCTACCCCTTCGGGGAATACAGGCGTGAGCATATGTATAAAAAAATATCGAGTCGAATTTATAACCTCCTCCTTTTTTGAAGTCGCTTAAAAATCACTTTACGTCAGATCTTTTCAAGGAAACTGATAAAAACTTGCTTGTACTTCGCTAGCTATATTCGCAGTGGTTGGGACCAAGTAACCGGTAACTTGCTCATCATATCTTCATCAGTTGTTCGTGTCGGCCATGCTCCCTCCGGGCGGAGGTTCGAACCTGATATCGTCGCGTCTCACGCGGCACATGGTGCTGGTGGCGCTGGACTCCTTCGAGGACAACACGCTCAACAAGATCTTCGTCACCATCATGGACTGGCACTTCGCCAAGGGATTCAGTGAAACGCTCGCCAGGCAGTCTAAGGTAATTTACACATTAAGACGTTATAGGTAAAGTAGGAAGTTACTTTGAAACAAGAATTTCAAATTGAGTTTGAAATAAGTATTGTAAAATAAGCCTAGAATCAGACATTAAATCTATATGTAGTAATATTTTTCGTTCGAATTCTGAGCTACCTGAGTCAGAAAGAACTATGAGTCCCACCAAGGGTCTCCCACTTCTCCCGAAGGAGCACCGATGACCTTAGGTATACAACATTACTCTAAGGTAGCATTTTTGGCTACGATCCTAAATCAGAAAATGTAATCGCTTTGGTGGGACTCTTCAGTCTCTTACAATATTTTGCAAATTCAACTCTTACTTCATACAGGAATTACGCGAGGACTCTTGATGTTGGTTCCATTCACAGACTGCAGTAACCGTTTACCATCAACTGCATAGGTCCCGTCACGTTTATGAGTCTGTTTCTGTCTCTATGTATGGCGCGAGGCGAATAAAAACATGATCAGCATCTTTTATATCAGTATATCTTTCGTGCCCGCCCTTGAATCGTTACGGAACCTGTACGCTTTGTCACTTTTGTGGTGCTTTAAAATATCTATTACTATCGGACGTCACGTGGTATCACCCGCGTAGTTCCCGTTCCCGTGGGAGTACGGGGATAAAATAGCCTTTGTTACTAGCTGATGATGTAGCTATCCATTGCTGAAAGAATTTGCAAGATCGGTCTAGTAGTGTCGGAGCTATTTAATACAAAAAACCACACAAATCTTTCCTGTTTATAATATAAGTATTGATTATCATCTTCACTTCTTTCCTCTCCTTCACCCCTTTGTGAAGCATTAGAGACCTTACTGACTCTTAAGACTGAAGCTATTTTTATCGGCAAAAGTATTGACATACATATGCTCACGCCTGTATTCCCCGAAGGGGTAGGCAGAGGTGTTGTAATCACAACACTCAATTTTCACCGAAGATGATTAAGTGCCAACGTGACAGATGGTGAGGCCATCGCCGTCTCAGTCGTCATACTTCATTGAATTGCTTCTCAGAAATATGCAGGTTTCCTCACGATGTTTTCCTTCACCGTAAAGCACGTGGTGTGAAGTCACTGTACATAAGTTTTTTTGTAAAACTCATTGGTACAGGCCCCACAAGGATTTGAACTTGCCAAGCTTGCGTAGCAGGCGACTGCTCAAACCTCAAGGCCACCATGGCTCTGCAAAAGTATTGAGTTTTCAATTTTTTTGTCGTAACACCAGGCAGTGGTAGCAGCCACAATGGAAGTGTACAAGACGGTAACCCTGTCGTTCCTACCCACCCCCTCCAAGTGCCACTACCTGTTCAATCTGCGCGACTTTGCTCGCATCATCAAGGGCATCCTGCTGGTGCCCGCCACACACATGAAGGATATGAACAAATTAGTTATACTATGGGTGCACGAGACGTATAGAGTGTTCTACGATCGACTTGTCGATGATAGTGACAGGTGGGTAAAGCATATAATACTAGTATTGAGCGCTCAGTAAAGCGCAATACTCGTAACTGTAATAGGTCTTTAGCATCATGATTAAACAAATAATTTTCAGTGATGTGGGTCATAGCTTGACTGGGAACAGTTTGCATCTCCAGGTCATAGAAAATTCTCAAATAATTCTATCACAAAATTGTGTGTAGGACCAAGGACATCATCTTCCATGGAATGGAGTTATTGAAACGAATGAAAGGATAAAATCTGGGAGAAATTACCTAACTGCCTATGAACGGAACCACTCTCAGGCACTATACATACAACTTTGAATTACTCTTCAGATATATGCAGGTTTCCTCACGATTTAGTCCTCCACCGTAAAGCTCTTTGTCTGAAATCTTGTACTAAAACTCAAACTCAGAAATATCTTTATTCGATTAGACTTTTTACAATAGTACTTTCAAATTGTCAGAATGACATAATCACACGTGATTATACGTGTTACCGCCAGGTTCGGAAGGTTGCTTTTACTGAGAAGAACCTGGAAAGAAACTAAATGCATGTATAATCTTATGTAATCCAGTCGTTCTGACGATTTGAAAGTATGGTTGAGGAGGGCGATGGTTGGCATTCTCGTCATACATGTGAACAGGTGCTGCTATTGGGGGCTGGTCATCTCAAGCTACACAATTATACGAAGTACTTATTTTTAGTTTTAAATTTTTTTATATCGTTTTTTGTGCACTGGAACTGTGTCCATGGGCTTATATATTTTTCATGATTTATGTTGTATTACTTAAAGCTGTAATTTTTTTTTTTAAAAGAGTAATTACTGAGTATCTTGCAAGGTTCTTCTCTGTAAAAGCAACCTTCCGAACCTGGCGGTATCATGTATAATCCTATGTAATCGTGTCTTTCTGACGGTATGAAAGTACTTTATAAAAAGTCTAATCGAATAAAGATATTTTTAATGTTGACTATGTTAGGTTGAAGCTGTTCGACCTGGTGTACAAGGCAGTGTACGGCAACTACCGCGTGCACATGGACCAAGTGATGACCGAGCTCGGGTACGTCCCCGACGGGGAGAAGCTCAGCAACAAACACGCAGCCAACATATTCTTCGGCAACTACATGGAGCCCGACGCTGATCCCAAGATATATGATCAGGTAAACGTCCTACAATGTGGACTAAATACTTATGCTGCTTGTGGGGGCCTGTCGTCTCAATCTACGCATTTAGTTATAAGTAGATGTACTCGATTTTTAGTTATTTTAATTTTTATCGACATTTGTGCATTGGAACATTGTCCATGAGCTCACGTTTCTTAAATTATTTATTTTGTATTCTTTAAATTGTATAATATTTTTGAAAAGAGTAATTATTGAGTTTCTTGCCAGGTTCTTCTCAGTAAAAGCAACCTTCCGAACCTGGCGGTATCATGTATAATCCTGTATAATTATGTCATTCTGACGATTTGAAAGTGCTTTGTAAAAAGTCTGATCGAATGAAGATACTTTTGACTTTTGACTTTATGTTGGTTCTCTTGCATGGTTGGAGTGAGATTTTATTATATTACTAGCTGTGCCCTGCGGTTCACCCGCGTAGACTTAGTTTCATACTTTAACTTGCGGAACCCTTTTTTTAAATACAATTACCCTAAATTACTCCTTGAAACATCAGCTATCTGCCAGTGACAGTCCAGTTAAAATCGGTCCAACTGTTTCAGAGATTACAGGCCAGAACAAACAGACAGAAAGACAGAGAAAAAATTCTGTGCGTTGATAGATCACTATGTCAGTCAGTCAGTCAGTCACCTTTGAGTTATATATACATACTTTCATATGCATTTAGTGAAAAGCTGTTATTTTGGAATTACAAACAGACACTACAATTTTATTTATCTGTATACATTTATTCGTCGTTTATTTCATTTCATGTATTTGGCCTAGTTTTTGAAATTAGATTTACATCAAAAATATGCATTGTATTTAATGAACATGGATTTTATTTTGCGCTAATAACTACACTTTACCGCAACAAAAGGATTTTTTATATAATTTTAAATAGATATTCGCAAAATTTATATGTTGTCTCTGGTTGATTTACAACTAACATCAATCAACGTAGTTGTAGAGGAGCTCGTGGCACAGTTACTATTGCGCATATCATTCGATCAGCTAAGTTAAGCAACCTTACCTCTAACCAGTAATTGGATGGGTGACCGCCCGAGTTCCTTCCGTGCCTCGGAGAGCACGCTAAGCCGTCGGTCCCGGTTGCCAATTTATCATCTTTGGCAGTCGTTACAGGTCAGTCGGAGGCCAAAATAGTCTGACAACTGGTTGCAAAGGTCAGATGGCAGCCGCTTCGTATAAAAATCAGGTGATCAGCCACATCGGGTTGAATCATGTGCCGACCCCAACAATGTATGGGATAAGGCCAGGGACGATGATGATATGGTACACGAAGTACCAGGCGCACATAACGGACAAGGAGTTAATAAGTTGATTGCGACTAACATGGAGCCACATCGGGTTGAATCATGTGCCGACCCCAACAGTGTATGGGATAAGGCCAGGGACGATGATGTATAGTAAAGGTGAATGTTGATGTTTAGGTGCAAGATCTGGACGACATGGCGGTGAAGATGTCGTACTATCTGGAGGAGTACAACGTGGTGTCGTCGTCTCCGATGGCGCTGGTCATGTTCCGCTACGCGCTCGATCACATCTCACGCTGCACTAGAGTATTACTGCAGGACAATGGTATTTATACTATTTTGTTTGAACGTAATCGCACAATGCCGTTAAAATTCAAAATCCTGTCAATATTGCGAAAGGTTGTAAGAATGTATGTGTATTACTCTTTCACGCAAAAACACATCGGATAATTTATAAAGATATTAATGTGAATGGTTCTAAATGTAAAAGTGGGTCCTGCGCAGATGGAGACGCGAGCACCAACTAGTTCTTAATATTATAAAGCCGAAGAGTCTGTTTGTTTGAACGCGCTGATGTTAAGAACTACTGATTTGGATTGATACTATAATTTTTTTGCATAGTTCATTAATCGGCTTTATAACATCACGCTGCGACCAATAGGTGCGAAGCATCAATGAAAAATGTTACAAAAACCCTCCACCTTTTTTTGTAGTAGGGTAAAAATGTGTACTCCATAAATCATGTTTAACACCTAGGTAGACAATTATGAACGTCAAAAAAATTTCACAGTTTAGGAAACTTGCCGTCAAAGCCTAGAAGAAATTCAGCTAGATACAGTCCAATACTTGGTAAATGTATTGTTCGTGTAAAGGTAACCTTCTTTTGGTCGGAGTGGGCGGCAGCGGCAGAAGTAGTGCTGTCAAATTAGCTGCCAGCATACTGGAAATGAACGTTATACAGGTACGTACTCTATTGAGGCCAAAACACGCGTGAAAAAGCACTCGCAATTCCTGCAAATAAATATAAATGATTATAAATGATTTTCGCTACAACATTAACCATTGAGGCAAGGTCTAAATTGAGACAACTTCGAAATTCCGTACACAAGAACGGAAAAATGACGGGTTTGCCACCGTTTTCGTAATCTATACTCGCTAGCGTCACTCGCAATATTAGTATGAGATATTTTAGTTCTTCACGTCACCGCTGGGAGTCGCTGCACAATTTATCTTCTATTTTTGCTGGTCACCTGGTATTAAATGTGTTTGCTCTGTAGATTGAGATCTCGCGAGTGTACGGCCAGAACGAGTGGAGGGACGATATCCGTAAGATGCTGATGAAGGCTGGCATCATTGGGAAACCGCTGGTGTTCCTCTTTGCCGATAATCAGGTATGGTGATTAAGTCATGATGCCTGGCTGAGTTTCTTGCCGGTTCCTCTCAGAAGGCTAGTTTCCGAACCGGTGGAAATTTTCAACATTGATAAGTGCCTTACCAGGGCTCAAACAATTTTTTTTTAATTTTCAAGTCAATCACATGACTTATTCAGTTGATGAAAATAGGTTGACTTGGGAAAGTTATGCCCCCACTTAATCCTTTAGGGAACTGAGTTGGCGCATTTTTTTTGGGAAGTGTTGGAAAGCTCAAGTGCTCATGAAAAAGTACTGGTCCTATGAATTATAAATGTATACAGATAATGTACGAGGGCATGGTGGAGGACATCAACATGTTGCTGAATACAGGGGACATCCCCAATCTGTACGGGATGGACGAGAAGGTCGAAATACTGGATAAGATGCAGACGGCTGTACGGGAGGCGGTAAGACAATTCTCGATCATTAGCTTTGGCTGTTTCAATTTTATTTTTGGAAGGAATTTTTTATTGCAGTTAATTATTTTCGTATTGCAGAAGTAGTTTAGTTATATAAGCTACTAGCGGACGGTTTCACCCGCGTTGTTCTCGTTCCCGTGGGAGTACGGGGATAAAATAAAGCCTATGTTACTCGCTGATGATGTAGCTATCCTGTGGTGAAAGAATATTTGAAATCGGTCCAGTAGTTTTTGAGCCTATTCATTACAACCAAACAAATAAAGTTTTCCTCTTTATAATATTAGTGTAGACTAGCGGACGTCACGCGGTTTCACCCGCGTAGTTCTCGTTCCCGTGGGAGTACGGGGATAAAATAAAGACTATGTTACTTGCTGATGAAAGAATTTTTGTAATCGACACTGTGGTTTTTGAGTGTATTCATTACAAACATACACACAAAAATATAAATCTCTATAATAGTAGTGTAGATTAGTCAGAATCTGTGCTGCCATTTTTGAGATAACAGTTGAAACACAAGCATAGAGAGATGGATCAGATTTTTGTTATTACTGCGTACTTATGTTTTCAAATGCATTTTGTAAGACTCTTATTTGGATATTTTACAAACAGACACTTCAAATTTATCTGTAGAGAGATCATCATTATTATTACACGCATGTTACATTATTGTATATATATTTTTTTAATAGTTGTGTATAACGCTGAATAATAGATATCTCTGATGTGCTATGTACACAGGGTAAAAAAATTGAGGCGATGTTCGGTTACAAACACACACTTCAAATTTATCTGTAGAGAGATAGTACCTGAAGAAAGCTCTCTGTAACTAACTTTCATAACTTACACGCAATTATATTGTTAATAAAGTGCATAATAAAAATTCAGAATATCTTTATTTGATTAGAATTTTTACAAAGTACTTTCGAATCGTCAGAATGACATAATTACATAGGATTATATATACTACCGCCAGGTTCGGAAGGTTGCTTTAACTGAGAAGAACCTGGCAAGAAACTCAGTAATTACTCCTTGCTCTTTGATTAGTGACAACAATATTGTGGTATTTTTCGTATTGTGATTATTGACACCACATGAACAACAATATTGTGTCTGTGCGGCGATTAGAGATTTTGTATTATTACACGCATGTTACATTATTGTATATATATATTTTAAATAGTTGTGTAAAACGCTGAATAATAGATATCTCTGATGTACTATGTACGCAGGGTAAAAAAATTGAGACGACCCCCCTGGCGATGTTCGGTTTCTACGTGGAGCGCGTGAAGGCCAACCTCCGCATCGTGATGGCCATGTCCCCCATTGGGGACTCGTTCCGCAACCGCCTGCGCATGTTCCCTTCGCTCATCAACTGCTGTACCATCGACTGGTACCTACCATACATATAATCACGACTGTATTCCACGAATGGGTAGGCACAGCCATTTTTCACCGAAGATTTAGTTCTAACGTGACAGAGGGTGAGTTCAGTTCATAGACCTCTCAGGCACACACATACGCCTTTGAATTACTTCTCAGACATATGCAGGTTTCCTCACAATGTTTTCCTTTATTGCAAAACACGCGGTGTAAAATCACTGCACTGCAGTTTTTAACAAAAATTCATTGGTGCAGGCCCCGCTGGGATCGGAACTTTCGTCGCTTGCGTAGCAGACAACTGCTCAAACATCAAGGCCAACACGGCTTGTCACAACGGTCCATTATCTCAATGTTGACAAGAATGTTCATAGGTTCACAGCATGGCCGCCAGAGGCGCTGGAGCGAGTGGCACAGATGTTCATCTCTAAAATGCCGAACGTTGACGAGGATCTGTGCAATGTCTGCGTCGACATGTGCCAGCTATTCCACATGAGCGTTGTCCAGCTGAGTGACAGGTATTTATCGCTCTTCAACTGATGATAAGCGGTTATTGTAGCGTTTGATTTACAATAAAACTGTGTTAGGTTTTTGTGATACTAATACCTACTATGGAGACTTCGCTCACAGTCATCAATATTCAAAACAAAAGGATTTTTTCAATTCATACCATTAGATCCTGAGATGAACTCGTTCAACCAAACAAACACTTTAGCTTTATGAATGAATTAAATGTATTTCAGACAAATTAGTTGAATTAGTATGATTAAAATTATACTTAAAATTGCGCTACTGCATAAACCCGCTATAAATAGCGCAACAGTGGGTGATATGTGATATATGAACAGTCCAGTGACTAGGGATCTCGTTCAGGAGAGTGTTGGAACTGGCTCGCACCCGGCGCAACAGGGACGCGTATCTTTTCCGCATTATGGCATAAAAGCAGTTTACTCGAGCCGCTGCGAACATCCCCGAGGCGCTATATAAGCGAGGCAGCCCCAGCAGCACCTTGAATGCATTATTGTATTGGACGCGGAAGGCACTATATGGTATATTTATAACTTAAAATAGATATGCTCACGCCTGTATCCCTGGGGGGTAGGCAGAGACCGCCGTTTGTCAAATGCCACGATACTTCTTTCTTTTCGGCCATATTAATGCATCTCTTTATGCTTTTGTACTTCCACAGGAATATCTTTTACGGGATAATGTATCCATAATTTTATTTTTCAAATTTATATTAGTATATAGGATCTGACTTCCACATTTCATCCAAGTCTGTCTGTCTGTAAAAAAGCTGTTTGTCAGTCCATTGTGTAGGTACAATTTGAATAAGTACATGTATTTATAATAATTTCAGATTCTACGCCGACCAGAGACGGAAGGTGTACGTGACCCCAACCAGCTACCTGGAGCTGATCAAAGCGTTCCAGAACCTGTACAAGATGAAGGTGGACCAGATCACGAACGCCAGGATTCGGTGAGTTTTGAATTGATTATATTACGCACACTCATATTGCGCGGGATTCCATGGGAATTTTACCATTTCTTATATCGTCAGACTTCCATTTGAAGTTAAGTAAGATAAGTTAGTTTCATGTTGGATTTCATCAACTGACTTTAGTAATAAGAAAGTTTTTAAAGTGCGACTAAGAGCCATGGTGACCTCGGGATTACGGTACTTTACGGTGAAGGAAAACATCGTGAGGAAACCTGCATATGTCTGAGAAGTAATTCAATGACGTTTGTAAAGTGCCTGAGACGGCGATGGACTCAGCATCTGTCACGTTGGTACTTAATCATACACGGTGAAATGTGGGTGTTGTTGTTACAACACCTCTGCTTACCCCTTCGGGGATCCTTCTACGATGACGTGAGCATATTTATTTATTTATTTTTATTTTTATTCAAGGTAAAAAATGGTTGCACCATTTTACAAATAACTACTAAGCCAACGCTAATGTCATAGCTATTATCATCGTGAAAATTACCTTAAGCTTTGGTAACTTAACAACTATTAGGGTGCAGCCATTCCTTAAAATATGTACCTAAATCTATAATTAAGAACATCTTGGTTTAACACGATTGGTGTGTTAGGTACGAGACAGGACTGGAGCAGCTGGACTTCGCGGCGGGCCAGGTGGCTGTGATGCAGCAGAACCTCATCGACCTGCAGCCGCTGCTCGTCGACACCTCGGACAAGACGGAGAAACTCATGATCAAGATCGAACAGGACACCGTCGTCGTTGAGAAACAGAAAGAGGTACATACCATGTATTTCTTACAATTAGCGCACTAGAACTGAATCTAAGGATGGACTTAGCCTTGCTGTTTGTGCTCGAATTCCATGACGTATCCTGCCTCGGATTCTCAGGTTGCGGAATGAATCTCAAGTTCTTCTAAGTAAAAGTAGCCTTCCGAACCTGGTGGTAGCATGTATAATCCTGTATAATTATGTCATTCTGACGATTTGAAAGTGCTTTGTAAAAAGTCTAATAGAATAAAGATATTTTTGACTTTTGACTTTGACTTTGAATATACAAGTAGTATTCGTATTATTTTGTTTAGAAACATACTCATATACTTATTAAAAATAAAGTGTCCAGTCTGTTGTCAGATGAGCTACAGATTTATAAGTCAACAACTCAACATTAGATATGTTCATGACCGAGCCCCTGAGGTGATTTTTCTGATATAGCTTCTACCCTAGGCAAAGGAAATCCATATATACATACATACATATGCTCACGCTAGTATTCCCCGAGGGGATAGGTAGAGGTACCGTAATCACAACACCCAATTTCCAATGAAGATGATTAAGTGCCAACGTGACAGAGGGTCAGTCCATCCCCGCCTCAAGTACTATACTCCTGAAACATATGCAGGTTTCCAGAGGATGTTTTCTTTTCCATATATATTTAAGAACAGCAGTTTTTTTCCGTAACTAAGAATAAATAAGGCTCGTTTTCTTCATCAAAAATGACTATAACCTCTTCTTCAGATCGTGGGCGCGGATGAAGCCTTGGCAAACGAGGCAGCGGCCGCAGCGCAGGCCATCAAGGACGACTGCGAGTCGGACTTAGCTGAAGCTGTTCCGGCGCTCGAAGCGGCATTGAGCGCCCTGAACACACTCAAGCCAGCTGATATCACCCTCGTCAAGTCCATGAAGAACCCACCAGCTGGCGTCAAACTGGTTATGGAGGCCGTCTGCGTCATGAAGGGAATTAAGGGCGACCGCAAGATGGATGCCAATGGTTAGCGTGACTATGAGATCTAATTGAAAAAAAAACTATTCTTTATGCTACTGGGATCCCTGAAAGGTTAGGAGAATAAAAGACACTTTTTTTTTTTTGGTGCTGTAATTTATTGTATTTCTTTTAAGAAAAACATGAATATGCTATAAAATTAATTAATGTCGAAATTATCCAACTATAGTGATTCGATTCATTCTTTACTTATCATTACGGGTGATCTTACCCACGTTGTGAACACATACACTCTAAGTTATTTGGGTGCAATCGTCTGTAACGTGGAGGAGCTGTCCTTCACATATTCAAACAAGAGATCCCCCTATATTCTATCTCTCTTAAGTTTTAATTCTTAAGATTCACTAACACCCATTTCAAATCTGCTTCATCATCCTCCTGCCCTTATCCCATGTTATTTGTGGTCGGCGCAATGTGTTCTTCTCTTCCATTTCTCTCTATCAGCCGTCATATCTATATTCACTCCTATTTTAGCCATATCATCTTTCACACAATCCATCTATCGTTTCTTAGGTCTTCGTTTCCCGTTGTAACCATCCACATTCATAAACAAAACTTTTTGGCAGCATTATCCTCATCGCTCCCTCATTTCAAATCTGCTTCATAGTAGAATATATTTACCAACATGTTGTGTAGGTAAACCGTTCGAAGATTTCTGGGGTCCATCTCAGAAAATGCTGGGAGACCTGAAGTTCCTGGAGGGATTGAAGAACTACGACAAGGATAACATACCGCCCACTGTCATGAAGAAGATAAGAGACAAGTACTAAACATATATTTACCCTTGTGGTTTTTACACTTATTTCATGGGTGGGCATAACCCTAATGTGTTTTTTTTAGATAAAGTCTTATGTTACTCCTTGTACCGTAGCCAGTAAATGTCCCGTTAAAATTCGTCCAGCCGTTTTGGAGATTAACTGGAACAAACGAAATTGTTTCTAAATTATAATTTTTTTCAGTACCCTAAGTAACCGCAATTACTTTCATACGCAATTAATGAACTATAAATGAACGTCCTTATAAGAGCTATTAAATAATATATTACTGCTTCAAACATTATAAAGATTTGAACTTTTATAAAATATACTAGCTGCGCCCGGCAAACGTTGTATTGCCATATATTATTTGGGGTGGTCACCATTATCATTTAGGGGTATGAAAACCTACCCGATCTGCACACAAAATTTCATATAAATCGGTCCAGCCGAGGAGTACGATAACTAACATTGTGACATGGATTTTTTTAATATTAGATTTGAGTATTCTGACGATGTTTTTCTTCACCGTACAAAACATCAAAGCTATCTTTGACGAGTAGCCCCATCATACATAAGTATGTTTGGAAAGTGTATGAACGTTGTGTTTATCGTAATATTACAGGTTTATAACTGATCGCGAGTTCGACCCGGCGGTGATCGCTAAAGTGTCGTCGGCTTGCGAGGGACTGTGCAAGTGGGTCCGCGCTATGGACGTCTATGACAGAGTCATTCGGGTAATTGCTCTCAATCTCCTTTGAATAAAATGTGCCTTCGATTAATACTGAAAAAAGATTCCTCGATAATTTGGCAAGTACACCCTTTTGACATCAAATCCGAATGCATTTATTTTTGCTGCATATGTTCGATTCGGGATTAAATGAAAGAGTCACAAGTTGAATTATATATTTGTTAAAATAATATATACTAGTTTCACCCGCGTAGGCTTTTCATGAGTGGCCCGCGGAACCCTAAGATTTTTTTAAATTGTTTTTATTATGTCAGCCGTGTATACTTACATATGGATTTGGGAAAAAGCTGGAATTACAAACAGACACTTCAATTTTATTATTAATTATATACAGAATTACAAAATTCATACTGATTTCGTTTCATTTTGCTATAAACTCAAACTCAAACTCAAAATATCTTTATTTGATTAGACTTCTTACAAAGTACTTTCAAATCGTCAGAAGGACACAAAATACATTATACATGATTATAAATGTTACCACCGGGTTCGGAAGGTAGCTTTTGTTGAGAAGAACCCGGCAAGAAACTCAACAATTACTCTTTTAAAAAAATATATATTATACAATGTTTTTGGTTACAGTATTTATATCTCATGAATATAAGCCCATGGGACACAGCACAAATGCTCAATTGTCAAATATAATAACTAAAATATTACAAATATTTGTGAGCATGGCAAATTCCAGCCAGTCAAAGCAAAGATCAAACTAAGATTAATTAATTGTAGCAAAAGTACAGTGCCAATGGGATTATTTACAATAATTTTTCGACAAAGATACATCCCAGGGTTCCTTATCACAAATATAATCACTTACAGTATAATATCCTTTTTTGAGCAAAACTGCTTTGATGGTCTCTTTAAATTTATTGAAGGGCAAGTTTACAATTTCTGTTGGTAATTTATTATAGAAGCGTGTGCACTGTCCTAAAAATGAGCCATGTACTTTCTGTAAGCGATGCGCAGGCACTACAATTTTGTTTTTGTGCCTTGTGTTTATGTTATGCACATCACATTTTTTTTGAAACGATCCAATGTTTTGATGCACAAATAATAAGTTAGCTAAAATATACTGTGAGGCCACTGTCAAAATTCCAATTGATTTAAATTTTTCCCTTAACGAATCTCGGGGTCCCAAATTATAAATTGATCGTATAGCCCTTTTCTGTAATGTGAATATATTCTCTATATCAGCAGCTTTGCCCCAAATTAAAATAGCATAGGACATAACACTATGAAAATAACAAAAATATACGAGTCGAGCTGTTTCTATGTCTGTATACTGTCTAACTTTACGAATTGCATAAGCCGCGGAGCTGAGTTTTCCTGATAACTTGGATATATGTGGGCTCCACTGAAGTTTGTTATCAAGGGTTATACCTAGAAATACTACTGACTCTACGATATCCAAAGTTTCACCATTTACCATGACCTTTGTATCAACAGGTTTGACGTTTGGTAAAGTGAATTTAATACATTTAGTTTTTTGTGCATTTAAGACTAAGTTATTTACATTAAACCATTTCAATACCTGATCAAGTGCACTGTTTACATCTGCATAATTCGTTTTGGCTCTGTCGACTTCAAACAAAAGAGATGTGTCATCAGCGAACAGTACAATGTCACACGTATTCTTGACTAAATTTGGTAAATCATTAATATACACTAAGAACAGAAATGGTCCTAGGATTGAACCCTGTGGGACGCCCATTAGTACTGGAGAACCGGAAGATTTGACGCCATTTACTTCGACCGTTTGAATCCGCTGACAAAGATACGATTTGATTAGGTCGAGTGCCCTACCTTTGACACCGTAATAATTTAATTTAACTAATAAGGTTTCGTGTTGGACACAATCGAAAGCCTTGGATAGGTCGCAGAATACACCTATGATGTCATGAGCGTTCTCCCACGCTCTATAAATATGTCTAAGAAGTGCAACACCAGCATCAGTAGTTGAACGACCTTTTGTGAAGCCATATTGCTCGCCATGTAGAATATTATTAAGATTAAAGAAGGCGACTATTTGATTCAAAATAATTTTTTCAAAAATTTTGCTGAGGGCTGGCAGGATAGAGATCGGTCTGAAGTTGGTAGGATCACTATTATCACCACCTTTAAATAATGGAATAACTTTACTATATTTCATGAGGTCCGGGAATACACCGCTCATAATACAACTGTTAAAAATTTCAGCTAAACAGGGGGCAATTATGTCAATAATATCGTGAAGTACTTTCACTGATATATCCCACAAATCACCAGTCTTTTTGGAATTCAAACTTTTAAATGTCTTTATTATTTCAAAAGGCGTGATAGTACAAAAACTAAAGCTAGTGCCACACTCAGAAACATTTGATTTCAATAATAATTCGGCGTCTGTGGGAGATGAATTTAGGGAACTAGTAGTTGCTAAAGGAATATTTACAAAGAAGTTGTTGAAAGTTTCAGCTATTTTGTTATCATCTTCGATTACTTTGTTATCAATATTTAAAGTAATACGACAGTCGCGACTCTTTGCCTTTCCCGTCTCGGCATTAATAACGTTCCAGGTAGTCTTTATCTTATTATCAGAGTATTTGATTTTCTGGGCAAGATGCAAGGCTTTAGCTTTTATACAAACTTTCTTAAAACATTTAGAGTATCTAGTTACGAATGCTGAGAACTCAGGACTATGATCATATCGTTTCATACCATAAAGATCATACAACTTCTTTCTACTTATATGTATACCTACAGTTGCCCATTCATTGAATTTTACTTTACTTTGCTTCTGAACAGTTTTTAATTTAAAAGTACTATTGAATTCCGTTTGTATAACGTTAAAAAGGCTATTGTAAAGAGCATCAGGATCTTCTTGTGGCCCTTGTAGGTTGGTTATTTTGCTTGCCAAGTTAGACCTGAAATTTGCTACAAGTTTCTTAGTAATAGGTCTATAAGTGGTTTTTTTTACTACATTATTTGTTTTATTTAATATTGTGATTTTTTGACCACAATGGTCTGACGTAAGATCACTGATAATAGATTTTTCCAGGGCCTCACAGTCGCAGAACACATTATCTAGACATGTGGCAGAAGTGGCAGTTATTCTAGTGGGTTCTAGGAATAAGTGCTTTAAATTAAAAGAATTAAACAGACTAATTAAACGCACCGAAAGGGAATTATTTTCTAGCAAGTTAACATTAAAATCGCCACACACTACAATGCTTTTATTATGGCCCGCAACACGTCTAATGGCATCTTCAAGGATAGATTCAAATGAACAGAAATTGCCAGATGGGGGGCGATATACGCATATTATTACATGTCTTTCTAGTTCAATACACGATAGTTCGGCAGTACGCTCGATAGACAGGTTTACTATATCACTACGCTCTTTACATTTAACATTATTAGATACCAAGATTAAAGAGCCACCATGAATTGCTGATTTTCTGACGAATGCACTACAAAGTCTATAATTATTATTGTTGAGCAATAGCTCATGATTTTTAAGCCAATGTTCAGTTAAACAAAGCACATGAACATTATGGCTTTCTAAAAATAAATCAATTTCTAATTTTTACTGTACTTTACTGTAACCACTGCGTGCATCATTCTGCAATTCCATCATAGATGTTCAAAGTACTTGTATAGTATAACTAGCTGTGCCCCGCGGTTTCACCCGCGTAGATTTAGTTTTATATAATATATCGGTTTAAAATTGACAATGTTTCATACAAACTTTCATCCCCTTTTTTATCCCCTTGGAGGTAGAATTAATCAAAATTCTTAACGGATGCCTACGTTATAACATCTACCTGCATGCCAAATTTCAGCCCGATCCGTCCAGTAGTTTGGGCTGTGCGTACCTTTGAGTTATATATGTTGATATTTGTACTACAATGAACGTTATACGAGTTGACACCAGTCTCCTAACACAGGTGGTAGCGCCGAAAAAAGCTGCTCTCTTCGAAGCGGAGTCGGAGCTGCAGATGCAGATGAACACATTGAACGCGAAGAGAGCCCAGCTGCAGGGAGTCCTGGACAAGTTGCAGGTCATTGTTATTCTTGTAGGGTCGCAAAAGGGGTAGGCGTAGGTGGTTAGTATAGTTATTGTTTTACTCTACATCGAGGACATTGCGATAATAGGTCATTTTGCTATCAGGTCATTTTGATCATGTATCTTTTTATAATTTAGGAAATGTAGCTTTTAGGTCCTTGTGAAAAGTAAGGGTTTGACCGAAGACACTTTTTGCCGAAGATAAGCCTTAAATAGTCATACAACTGGTTTATCCCGGATCACTGACTTTCGTCATTATAGGGACATTCGCTTTATGTAAAAATCAGGTGATCAGCCACATCGGGTTGAATCAACCGACCCCAACAGTGTATAGGCTAAGTCAACAGCGATGATGACCACATTCGTGCTTTAAACCCATTTATACAGTCTTATACGTCCAAACGCAGGCCTTAAACGACGAGTTTGCCGAAATGACACGCAAGAAGAAAGGTTTGGAGGATGAAATAGATTTGTGCTCCACGAAGTTGTCCCGAGCCACCCAGCTCATCGGTGGTCTGGGAGGGGAGAAGACACGTTGGACCGAACTGGCGCGACAACTGCAAGAACTTCTCTCTAATATTATAGGTAACTAGCGTGGACTTGTCTCAGCCCGATCGGTTTAAAATTGACAAAGTTTTATACAAAACTTCCATCCCCTATTTTATCCCCTTGGGGGTAGAATTAATCAAAATCCTTTCTTAGCGGATGCCTACGTCATAAAATCTACCTGCATACCAAATTGCAGCCCGATCCATCCATGTCAGTCAGTCACCTGTGTTATATGTATTTAGATGATATTTGGTTTACCTTACGAGTTTCTTGCCGATTCTTTTCAGTACCCCTATCACGAGTTCGCCACCGTTTTCGTAATCTACACTCGCTAGCGTCACTCGCAATATTTATATGGGATATTTTAGTTCTTCACGTCACCGCTGGGAGTCGCTGCACAATTTCTCATATTCGGCGGAGACGCTAGCGAGTATAGATTACTAAAACGGTGACAAACCCGTGATAGGGGTACTGAAGGCTAATTTCCGAAACGGTGGTCAATTGTTTGATTTTCCAGGCGACGTGCTCCTGTCGGCCGGGTTCATAGCGTACCTCGGACCGTACACGGTGAACTACAGACGCGAGCTGATACAGATGTGGAACAAACGCACATGGGATTTGAGTGAGTTACCTTAGCACAATGTGATGATTTTTTTCTCCAATACCACATTTTCAACTTCTCCATTTCTCCTAGATTCCAACAAACGCACGAACAAGTTTTATTTTTGTGGCTTTGTTGATTATTATATTTCCCCATATTTTTCTTTAGCTTGTTGTCATAGCAGAGCGAGGTAACGCCATATACTAATGATATAAATATATTCATTTTTGTGAGCCGTGGTGGCCTCGGGGTTTGAGCAGTCGCCTGCTACGCAAGCGACGCAAGTTCGAATCCCAGCGGGGCCTGTACCAATGAGTTTTTCTAAAAAAAAACTTATGTACAGTGATTTCACACCACGAGCTTTACGGTGAAGGAAAACATCGTGAGGAAACCTGCATATTTTTGAGAAATATTTCAAAGACGTATGTATAGTGCCTGAGACGGCGATAGACTCACCATCTGTCATGTTGGCACTTAATCAAATTCGGTGAAAAGTGGGTGTTGTGTTAACAACACCTCTGCCTACCACTTCGGGGAATACAGGCTTGAGCATATGTTTCATTTTTGTGTGTAGAGATCCCGTGTTCAGAAGTATTCTCGCTGATCACGACGCTGGGCGAGCCCGTGGTGATCCGCGCGTGGAACATCGCCGGCCTGCCGGTCGACGCCTTCTCCATCGAGAACGGCATCATTGTCGAGAAGTCCCGCCGGTGGCCGCTTATGATCGACCCACAGGGTAAACACAAACAAACCTACAATACTACTACCTATACATATATTTTGAAGTGGAAAGAAAGAAAGTTTATTTTATCCAGCAAGCGACGCAAGTTCGAATCCCAGCGGGGCCTATACCAATGAGTTTTTCTAAAAACTTATGTGCAGTGATTTCACACCACGTGCTTTACGGTGACGGCGATAGACTCTTCATCCGTCACAATGGCACTTAATTATCTTTCGTGAAGTGGGTGTTGTTATAACACCTCTGATTACCCCTTCGGGGAATACGGGCGTCAGCATATAATATTCGGAATTTTTCTATTTGTATTTCTGTGGTCTCCACACACGCTGCCACTTGTGGACACCAAAAGTGTATGTATGTTTGAATGTGAGGCAATATTTGAAACCATTCGATACTTGTATTATGATGCAAAGAACTGTCTTCATTTGTATAGAGCAAGCCAACAAATGGGTGAAGAATATGGAGCGTGATAACCAGTTGAAAGTGATAAAGCTGACGGACGGCAATTACGTGCGCGTGCTTGAGAACGCCATACAGATGGGCCTGCCCGTCATACTCGAGAACATACGGGAACAACTCGACGCTGTGCTCGAGCCTGTCCTGCTCAGGAACATCTTCAGGCATGACTTGTGCTTATTCTTGAGCTAGCGAAAGTAGCGAAGATATTTAGGATACCTACATTTAGATTTTTTACGTTATTTGAATAAGTAATTTATAGTTTAATATACACGCTCGTAAAATGCCTTACCAGCCGCGTTATACACGTTGGTTTCTATCATAGGAAATTGATACGTAATACATAAATGATAAGATTCAATTTTGTTTCTATAAAATCGACAGTCAACGACGAGTGCGACGCTGAGAAACCTTAGTATGTAACGCATGCCTGGGCCTAAGCTGATGATGAGCTTTTTGCCCAGCAGTGGGACAGAATGGGTTATATTAGATTAGATTATATATAGAAATAGATCACTTACGATATTAGTACGAACCGGTTATGAAACTTACCGGTATTTTACGTGTCTTGTAACCGGTAATGTAGTATCGATACCGTTGCTGAATTGAAGCGAATGGGGCCTATAGGTCTGGTGGCGTGGACTGTCTGAAACTGGGCGATAGCATATTGGAATACAACTGCAATTTCCGCTTCTACATCACAACGAGGCTGAGCAACCCTCACTATCTTCCCGAGGTCGCCGTTAAGGTGAGATATACCATCACTCTTAGTGTGTGAGTATAGAGATATTTTAGTTGAATTGATAAAAGAGGAATTGCTGAGTGAGAGGAACAGCAAAAGAAACTTTCCGAACCCTGTGGTAATATTTAAAAAAAATGGTACCCAGCAATTTCGAAGTCTAAGCAAATAAAATACAGTCAAATTGTTTTGAGTTTAAGCCCCACTTACTTCTTTTCCAACATCTTTTCATCAAAATTAAAAATATCGTTATCAGAAAGACATCGATATTAAAATATCGACGGGAGCTATCGGTTCTCGTATTGTGGGATTCCAAAAGAGCCTGTTCCCAGGACGATATGGTTGTAGAACGAACTGCCCGACAGAGAGAAAAAAAAAGTTTTTTATAGTCAGTAACGCGTATACTTTCATATGCATTTAGTGAAATGTTGTTATTTTGGAATTGCAAACAGACACTTCAATTTAATTTATCTGTATAGATATAGATTCGTCCTTAGGATACAATGACCATTTACCGCTTATAATGTACAGGTGACAATGCTGAATTTCATGATCACGCCGCAAGGGCTGCAGGATCAGTTGTTAGGGATCGTGGTGGCTCAGGACCGGCCTGAGTTGGAGCTCAAGAAGAACCAGCTCATCGTCGAGGGAGCCAACAACAAGCGCACGCTTAAGGAAATTGAGGATCAGATCCTGGAGGTATTCCCTTGGACTATTTGATAACTTTATTGAATTTTGAAATAAAAACCCGTGTGTATGGGCCAGGAATGAGGTGTAACCTACATACATATGCTCACGCCTGTATTCCCCGAAGGGGTAGGCAGGTGTTGTAATAACAACACCCATTTTTCACCGAAGATGGTTAAGTGCCAACCTGACAGATGACACCGTCTCAGGCTTTATACATATTTCTCAGACATATGTAGGTTCCCTCTCGATGTTTTCCTTCACCATAAAGCGCGTGGCGTGAAATCACTGCACATAACTTTTCAGAAAATCTCATTGGTACAGGCCCCGCAGAGATTCGAACTTGCGTCGTTTGCGTAGCTGGCGACTGTTCAAACCTCACGGCCACCACAGCTCTTGTCCATAAAGGCGTGGAAAACGGTGATGTCTATCTAACGCTGTTGATATCGCTCACGCTTTTATTCCTCGAAAAAGTAGGCAGAGATGTACGTATAGTACACCCACTTTTCGCCAGTTATGTTGTAGTCCCATAGGCTATATCCATTATATCCTATCCTATATCCACCGGCCACAAATCCAGACTTTCGGCTGCTACTAGGGAATTACAGATACCCAGCACAGGACCTCGTGATCCGCAGTAGCTCTTGCAATCTTCTCGATCAATCTTGCATAATAGCTTTAATCATCCCTAGGTGCTATCATCAGCCGGCAACATCCTAGAGGATGAGTCAGCGAACCGCATCCTGTCTTCGTCCAAGGTCCTCTCGATAGAGATACAAGCCAAGCAAGCGGCGGCAGCGGTCACCGAGGTGGAGATAGACGAGGCGAGGTTACTCTACGTGCCTGTCTCCAAACACAGCTCTGTCCTGTTCTTCTGTATCTCAGACCTTTCTAATATTGACCCTATGTACCAGTACTCCCTTAATTGGTAAGTTTCATACCTAGCGGTGTTGTCCTCGTAGAAAAAAAGGTTGTCATTTCTTTTTCCAAATGTGAATGGTTACAAGGGGAAAGGAAGACCTAAGAAACGATGGATGGATTGTGTGAAAGATGATATGGCTAGAATAGGAGTGAATACAGAATATAAAGGCTGATAGAGAGAAATGGAAGAGAAGAACACATTGCGCCGACCACAAATAACATGGGATAAGGGCAAGAGGATGATGACGATGATGAATTAAGCGTTAAGTAAGAGGGTGATGTTTTGATATTACAAACAAGACACACCAGTTTTATTCATTTATATGTATTTGAAGGGAGTTAATACTGAGGTGTCTGTCACGTGCATCATCATCTCCCTGGCCTTATCCCATACATTGTTGGGGTTGGCACTTGATTCAACCCGATGTGGCTGATGACCTGATTTTTATACGAAGCGAGGCTATCTGACCTTCGCAACCCCTTTAACGAGGAAAATGTGTGATCTGGGGTAAACTGTGAGTTGTCAGACTATTTAGGCCTCCGACCGACCTGCAACGACTGCCAAAGATGATAAATTGGCAACCGGGACCGACGGCTTAACGTGCTCTCCGAGGCACGGAGGGAACTGGAGCGGTCACCTATCCAATTACTGGCTAAGGAATGATATGCGCAATAGCAACTGTGCCAAGAGTTCCTCTGTGTGTGATGTGTCAGTCACGTTCATATGAAGGAGAATTTATTTACATGAAATATGGTTACAAAAGATGTTGATTAAAATCAGAGGTACATAGCACATTGCACCTACCTATGTAAATATGTATTAAAAATAGATATTTTTGTGAATGTGTAAAACCGCCTGCCTAGTATTAACAAATATGAACTATCTAGGTTCATAAATTTATACAACCAAGCGATAATAAACTCGCCGAAAAGCGATGACTTGGATGAGAGGCTGGCGGGACTGAACGCGTACTTCACCAAGAGCATTTACGAGAACGTCTGCAGGAGCCTGTTCGAGAAGGACAAGCTTATCTTCTCGCTCGTTCTAACGCTCGGCATCTTGAGGCCACGGGTATGTTGATATGAGATGCACTGGTCATCTCAAGCTACGCATTTAGTTATAAAAAGAACTACTAGATTTTTGATTATGTTAATTTTATCGACATTTGTGCATTGAAACTGTGTCCATGAGCTTATGTTTCTCAAGCGATTTATTTTGTACTCTTAAAGTTGTATAATATTTATTTTTAAAAGAGTAATTACTAAGTTTCTTGCCAGGTTCTTCTCAGTAAAAGCAACCTTCCGAATCTGGCGGTAGCATGTATAATTCAGTGATTGTTAACGGGCAACGCCTCTATCAGCGATCAGAGAAGAGCTGCTCCGCTACAATAAATATGTGTGTTGTCAGGGTGATATAGACGATGAATTGGTGGCGTTCCTACTGACTGGAGGTGTCGCGTTGGACAACCCCTACGAGAACCCCGCCAGCTCCTGGCTCTCGGACAAGGCCTGGTCGGAGATTGTGCGGTGCAGCAATTTGAATGGGCAAGTTCTTTTATTACTAACCTTTATACGTAAAGGCTTTGTTACTATTGTTAATATTTGTATCTATCTGTTCTTATCTAATATGGCTTGTATTGCCCCACTGTTGGGCAAAAATATCTCTCACCATTTTCTAGTTCTAGTATAATTTGTATTGATTTGATGAAAATGTACGAAATACCATGCCGAGTTTCCCGCTGGTTCTTCTCAGAAGTGTAGTTTCTGAACCGGTGTTCGGAATCGCTCGTTCCTACTTATAATTTTTTTTAATGCAAAATAGATATTGATGTGGTATAAAATCTTGCAGATTGCGCGGCTTCAAGGAGCACTTTGAGCAGAATGTGTCAGCTTGGAAGGAGTTCTACGACTTGTCGGCGCCGCACGAGCATTCCTTCCCTGCACCCTTTGAAAACATCAAGGGCATTCCCAAACTCATCATGCTCAGGTATTCATAACCTTACTCTTTTCCATACATACATATGCTCACGCCTGTATTAGTAGGCAGAGGTATTGTACTAAAAGTGGGTGCTGACTTTTCACCGAAGATGAAGTGCCAACGTGACAGATGGTGAGTCTATCGCCGTCTCATACATACGTTTATGAATTTCTTCTCAGATATATGCAGGATCCCTCATGATGTTTTCCTTCACTGCAGAACACGTGGTATGAAATCACTGCACATAAGTTTTTAGAAAAACTCATTGGTACAGGCCCCGCTGGAACTTGCGTAGCAGGCGACTGCTCAAACCCCGAGGCCACTACGGTTAACCTTTCAATATAAAAATTATATTGTCACAACAATTGCTTACTTCATGGAAATCAGATAAATGATAGGGTGGTGAAAAATAGTATTTTTCAGATAGGTCAAATTCGGAGCACTCGTAACCGAAGAAAGTGTATGAAGAGATGCATGAATGTGGATGAACCGAAAGAAGTATGTAAGGATCGTAGCATGTGGCAAACGGTGGTCTCTGCCTACCCCCATGGGATACAGGCGTGAGCATATGTATATATCTGTGTGCAAATTTAAATGGGCCACAATAACTACTTACCATCAAATGGACTTTACGCTTATTTACCACCTGTTGATACAGATGCATCCGTCCAGACAAGTTGATCCCCCTGGTACAGCAATACGTAGTCTCCGAGATGGGCAGGACGTACATAGAGCCTCCGCCCTTCGACCTGGAGAAGTCGTATAACGACAGCAACTGCTGCTCACCCCTCATCTTCATACTGTCCGCCGGCTCCGACCCCATGTCGGGGCTGGTCAAGTTCTCCACGGAGAAGAAGGTCGTCAGCTTTGAGACCATCTCGCTTGGACAGGGACAAGTAAGCAGCTATTAATAGCACCCCTTTATCCCTTTTAGAGTTCCTATTCAGAAATATCAGTTGACTTTGCCTATAGTTTAGTATTGTACTATATTTTAGCCATGACTGACCGATTTCTTTTGTTGTGTATAGTTTTACAGTGGGGCCAACTATGATCTTATAAGCAGCAAGTATTAAGGTCTTCTTATCTTTGACGTTTAATTTAACGATACCAGAATGAAACGCTCAAAGCTCAGAAGTTCCTAATAGGTACGCTCTGCTTTTAAACCAATGATGGAAGGTCCCCTGGACCTTCTCACGATGGTAAGAATGAACTGGTTATGATCGTATCCGTCGGTCGATATATTGTTTATTTTAGGTTTTGTATGAAACGTTTTAAGAATTTAATAGATTTTGGAGTCGCCATTTCCATATAAAATTATTTTGCCTATATGAATGCGGTTCGTATAAGCTACGTTTCGGATCGTTTTTACCGTTTTTACAAACATTATATGTAATATATGTATAGGTAGTAAAGAAAAGTCAAATGTTAAAAGGTCGGGTCAGGTGTAGGTCTAGTGTAGGATATAATAAAGATGTTAAATGAAATCAAAACGTTTATCCATTATAATGATATGGGAGAGAATAAGACATGTGTCTTAATACATTTTTCATTAGATATAGGTCCCGACATGAGTTAAGAACGAGTCTGTCTCTTTCTATACAATATAGACGGATAAAACCATGCGCAGTATCCCCATTATTTTTCGCTGGGTGCCTGTAGGTACTCGTGGTATCTATACATCGATCGATTCGAACCGTTGTGTAGTGAATTCATAAATGTATCGTATGCCAGGGCCCGATTGCAGCGAGCATGATAAACTCGGCGATAGCGACGGGTGGGTGGGTGGTGCTGCAGAACTGCCACGTGATGGACTCGTGGATGGGCGAGCTGGAGAGGATCTGCGCCGAGGTGATCATCCCGCAAGTGACGCACCCCAGCTTCCGTTGCTGGCTCACCTCCTACCCCAGCCGGGCCTTCCCCGTCACTGTGCTGCAGAATGGTGAATACCTTATCATCTTGACCTTTAATGATCAACTTATTAGAATCTTTAGAGTAACAGGTTATAATAGTAATCCCTACTAATATTATAAATGCGAAAGTAACTCTGTCTGTCTGTTACGCTTTCCCGCTTAAACCTGTCAACCGATTTTGATGAAATTTGGCACAGACAATCTTTAGACCCTGAGAAAGGACATAGGCTACCTTTTATTGCGAAAAAAGTATTATATAAAACTAAATCTACGCGGGTGAAACCGCGGAGCACAGCTAGTATTATATAAAGCGGCAAGATTTTTATGTAAGTATGGTTGTAACGAATTGGCCCCAAAAGTACTGAACCGATTTTAAAAATTCTTTCAGCTATAGATACCTACATCATCATCGAGTAATATAGGCTATATTTGATCCCCGTGCTCCCACAGGCACAGGAACTACGCGGGTGAAACCGCGTGACGTCCGCTAGTTGTGCAATAATTGGAACACAACATTGTTCCAGGTGTCAAAATGACGAACGAAGCCCCTAAAGGTCTCAAGAACAACATCAATCGGTCGTACATATCCGACCCTATTTGCGACCCTGAGTTTTATATCTCCTGTCCTCGGACCGAGGACTGGCGGCGGCTGCTGTTCGCCCTGTGTTTCTTCCATGCCATCGTGCAGGAGAGACGCGCGTTCGGACCGCTCGGATGGAACATTCAGTATGAGTTCAACGAGAGCGATTTGAAGATCTGCATCATGCAGTTACAGGTGCGTCAAAGTCAAAGTCAAAGTCAAAAATATCTTTATTCGATTAGACTTTTTACAAATCACTTTCAAATCGTCAGAAAGACATAATTTACAAGATTATACATGCTACCGTCAGGTTCGGAAGGTTGCTTTTACTGAGAAGAACCTGGCAAGGAACTCAGTAATTACTCTTTTCAAAAAAATATTATACAATTTTAAGAGTACAAAAGAAATCGCTTAAGAAACATAAGCTCAAGGACACAGTTCCAATGCACAAATGTCGATAAAATTAATTATGTAATTACATAGTACTTTAAATCATTCTTCAATCTTAGAATGCCAGCGGAGATACTATGTAAAAAAAATATGGATAGATTTTTATTCAAATTTAGGTATATTGGGCCAATTTCGAGGCACGTTTGTGACGTTTCATTTTAATAAGCTAGGGACTTCTTAAAACGCACTGCTTCAACGATCGTAGCTGGCCCCCAGGACCTAATGAAATATATTGATTGTTGAAGAGCCGTGGTGGCCTTGAGGTTTGAGCAGTCGCCTGCTACGCAAGCAAGTTCGAATCCCAGCGGGGCCTGTACCAATAAGTTTTTCTAAAAAACTTATGTACAGTTATTTCACACCACGTGCTTTACGGTGAAGGAAAACATCGTGAGGAAACCTGCATATTTCTGAGAAGTCATTCAATGACGTATGTAAAGTGTCACCATCTGTCACGTTGGCACTTAATCATCTTGTGTGAAAAGTGGGTGTTGTGATTACAACACCTCTGCCTACCCCTTCGGGGAATACAGGCGTGAGTATATGTATGTATGTATTGATTGTTGCTTTCGCAGATGTTCCTGACAGAATATGCAGAGACGCCATTCGACGCCCTTAACTACCTCGCGGGGGAGTGCAACTACGGCGGCCGAGTCACCGACGACAAGGATCGAAGGCTCATACTCTCTCTGCTCTCCATCTTCTACAACCCTGAGGTCACCACTGATCCCAAGTAAGTATTTTACTAGCGGACGTCACGCGTTTTCACTCGCATAGTTCCCATGCGAATACGGGGATAAAAAATTGCCTATGTTCACCGGGGATAGTGTAGCTTCCAGTGAAAGAATTTTTGAAATCATCAAATAGTTTCGGAGCCTATTCAATGGAAACAAACAATAAAATCTTTCCTCTTTATAATATTAGTTAGATTAAGTCTGATGCCTTACCAGAAAGGGTACGCAGAGGTGTTATATCACCCACTTTTTATTATTATTAGGTGTCAATGTACAAAGCAGATGGTTAGCCCATCGCTTTCTCAGACCTTCACACTTAGTTTCTTCTCGAAGTTTTCCTTGTGTGGTAAAACTTGTGGTGCAACAGCACAGACTTTTTCTTTTAAACCCTCGTTGGTTCATACCGGTGGCACAATAGAAAAATAAGCAGTATGTACATACCCACACAAACGCGCGTATATACGAGATTATAAGCGACCCCGGAGTAATGTCAGTAACGGGTGTTGCGTCGTTGCCATGAGCGCACACGTCATTAAATGTTTTGCAGACATTTTTTATGACACAGAGAGCTTTACCAGAAGAGACCTTAAAAGTTAAAGTGATAGACCTCCTAATTTTCATTGATAATTTATTTCCCAGTTATTCATTTTCACCAAGTGGCAACTACAAGATACCTCCAAGTATGGATTACAACTCGGTGCTGGAGCACATCAGAGCCCTGCCCATGATCGCCAAGCCAGAGGTGTTTGGTCTTCATGAGAACGCTGACATTACTAAGGATAACAAGGAGGCTGCTGCGGTAAAATCATAGAAAGTTTACAGCTAGCCGCGTTTTTCTATCTTTTGAAGAAATAAATCGTTGTCGTGCTAACATAAAAAAACAAATATTTCTAATCCATTTTGTAAAGCATTGAGAATGAAAATTATTTATTCAGTTTAGGCCCTGATAAGGCACTTATGAACGTCGAGAAATTGACCACCGTTTCAGAAACTAGCCTTCTATGAAGAACCGGCAGGAAACCCAACCGGCATCATGCACATTCCATTACATGGCAAATAATTGTTAATTACAATAAAATTCATATAAATAAATTTACAAAAGTGATCGTAACAAAAAATTTCTATAACATATATGCATACCGTGTCATTGTCAGGAGCTACTTGGAACGAAGGAATAATGGCGTGTCCATTTCTCTCTATTGATTCGCTCCCTAATTCGAGGGTTATAGTCTCCTCTTTAGCTGGAGGTAGGTTATACGGTTATGTGACAGTGTGTATATGTTGCAGCTGCTGTTCGGATGCCTGCTGACGCAGATGTCGGTGGTGGCGGGCGGCGGCGGCGCGGAGGGCGGCGAGCGCGGCGTGGTGGAGCTCACCCGCGACATGCTGCAGCGCCTGCCCGCGCTCTACGACGTGCTCAGTGTCGCCGACAAGTACCCCGTGCAGTACTACAACAGCATGAACACCGTGCTCAAACAGGTACAACACCGTGCACTACTACACCGCGAACACCGTGCATACATACATACAACAAGTATACCATGCACAGACATTACACGATGATCAAACAGGTACTCCGCTTACAGACAGATACGCTTGGTTATAGGACTACATGATTCAGTGCTACAGCACGAACTTTGATTTCAAATAAGTGACCGTGCAGCGCTACTACATGAACACCGTGCCCAAACAGGTCATTTAAAAACACACATATATTTAGGCTAAAGAATGAGCTCAAGTTTTCCCAAGTGTGTGTAGCTTGTAGTTTTGGCCTATAACGATAATCTCTAGCTTATCCTTTTAAAATTTGTCGAGCCATTTCGGAGATTAGTCGGAACACGCAGACAGACAGAGAAATGATTTTTTTTATGTGAGTACCGTATATATGCATTTAGTGAACAGCTGTTAATTTGAGATAACAAACAGATGCTTCAATTTTATTTACCTATATAGATTATGCCACCTTTTATATAGAAACTTAGGGACATTCGCAGCAAACAAGTGCAAAATGTAAATCCCATCAGGAGCTGATCCGCTACAACCGTCTGTTGGCGGTGGTCCGCCGTACCCTCCACGGCGTCCACATGGCAGCCCAGGGCCTGGCCATCATGAGCGCGGAGCTGGAGCAGTGCAACAACGCCTTCGCCAAGGGCATCGTGCCGGGAGTCTGGATGTCCAAGTCTTACCCCAGTATGAAGCCGCTTGGGTCTTACGTCGCTGACTTGTTATCCAGGTAAATTCTACTAGGTATTTAAGCTGGTGCCTGTGTTCCCCGAAGAGACAGGCAGTGGTTAAGTACCACTGCCTGCCTTAGTTATTACTTAGGATTTTCGCCAGGACTAAGTACCCTTTTGACTCATCCGGGCATTAATCCAGACTCCGGGCTGTTGAAAGGGAGGGATCGAACCTTTTTTGTTTTCGATCCGTTATGTATACACCAACCGCCGTGGGGACGGTGGAAGGGATAGGATGGACTCGCACCCACTAAATTCCACGGTGTTCCTCTTGGTTGGGTGGTGCACGGGATATGTCTTCACATGCTTCACCGTTCACCCCCCAACGACTGGCCTGTCAGGCCCCTCCTTACGATACCAGGCTGAACCCGACTTTTACACAATAACACGAACTCGTGCTAGGGGCAGTCTGATGTCACGTGACGTCAAACAATACATAAAATATGTATTGGAAATAAAACAAAACATTAACAAACAATGTTAGTTTACTACCACAACACACGTGTGGACTACGTTACAATGTGTATATCTAATAATAAATTTGTCGGTACGTCCGTGCGTACCTAGGTTTGTACTCAGTCTGATATTGCGTTACAATTTCGATATACAGGATAGTTTTAACCTAAACATTATCACATTAAACAAGAACACTTTAATTTACGTATAAACATGATCAATCAAATACTGTTCCTTTACCATAGTTGCCTCTGCGCAGATTACATAGGGCTTAGTGCGAGTTCTAAGGTGCAACCTGATGTAAGCCGCACGACGCTCGTTTCCAGCGACAAATGTGGTCACGTGATATGTAGGGACACTTATTTATTATTAATTTATTAAAACTTCATATACACAAAGTATATAGGCGGACTTAATGCCATGGGCATTGTCTCCCAGTCTACCTTAGAGTGGTGCAGATATAATAAGTAGGTGCCATTGTATAGAAACAAGAAACGAAAAAAATAATACATAAATACTAAATATACATCTCATAAATCTACACTTGATTGGAGTTTTTGAGTCGCGGGAAATTTAAAATGGGGTCACGTGACCACATTTGTCGCTGGAAACGATCGTCGCGCGGCTGCATGTGGTTGCAGCTTTACGCTGCAGCCGTCACAAGTCACCGCGTCGACGTAAACGCAGATTTGTGTAGAATCGAAACAGCGCCCTCTGTCGGAACCATTGTGATCCCATACAAAGCTCCGTTTACGTCAACGCGATGACTTGTGACGGCGATTATAAGGAAACTCGCACTAAACACTAATGACGTTATCCATAAGGTAATAAGGGCGACTTTACACACAGCGATTTACTGAACGCTTTTGTAATCTATCCTCCATGCTTCACCGGAAAATATTTGAATATATAATACATTTTATTTCGATACGAAACTCATAAGCCGATACAAATCTCTTAATAATTATATAAACATTTCATCCAGTGAGGTCTGTTTAACACGAATTAAGCAGTTAAGCTCTCATAAATCCTTATAGGAAGTGATGAATACAATCTAAACGAAGCCAATTACAAAATTCACGTCTACATTATATATATTACATCAAATTGGTTCATAAATTAACAGTGACGATCAAGTGGAAAAATATGTATATTTACTTATTTAAAACTATTGCATTTGTTTTTATGAAATTTCAATTGAAACCTGGGTATATTTTAATGTACACAGATAAATAATATTGAAGTGTCTGTTTGTAATTCCAAAATAACAGCTTTTCACTAAATGCAAACGAAAGTATATACAGTACAAAATAAAAAATAAATAATTAAATTTTTATTTATAATTTTCTCTCTGTCTGTCTGTTTGTTCCGGGTAATCTCTGAAAAGGCTGGGCCGATTTTAACGGGATTTTTAGCTAATGTTACAAGGAGTTACTTAAGCTACTTTTATTTAAAAAAACACCTAGGGGTCACAGCTAGTTAATTTATATTATTTGACAACTTTTGAGATATAACAATAAAAGTAGGAATTTTATGGAAATACATTTTACATGACAAATATTCATATTTATGCACTTGACTGTACTTAGACATTATCATAAACATACCCATAAATCTACATACAATACATTTATTATAATATAAACATACATTTAGCATTAATTTAGTTTGTAAACAATCAAAATAATAATATAGGATTTGAACTCTGTCTCAAATGTATAAATGCCTTAACATTATTATTATTATTATAGCACTGATGAATACTGACAGATCTAATTTGACACTTATCTACGCGCCATAAAGTAGACTCTTCGTTGAGCATAAAAAGCGAAAAAAATTATTGAAAACCGATTTATTTTTTCATTCATGAGCGACCTATTAGCAAACGTCAGGCGGTTTCACCCGCGTAGTTCCCGTTTCCGTGGGAGTACGGGGATATAGTATAGCCTATGTTACTCGCTGATGATGTAGCTATCCATTGCTGAAAGAATTTTTCAAATCGGTCAAGTAGTTTCGGACTATTCAATGCAAACAATCAAATCATTCCTCTTTATAATATTAGCGTCGATAATGATATTCAGTAGATAATACACATTACAATGATATTCAGATACAAAACAAGCTATACATGTATTATTAATATTTTTATAGTCGCTCTGACAATTTGAAAGTCCAATCAAATAAAGACTGAATTTTAATATGAAAGATTTGTCAACATTGTTTATTTTACATCATTTACAAGCAAAGTAATTCTGACCATTTTAATGAATTTAGAATGTAAACATGAGTTTGAATATAGGCCAAGATCCAATATAAAAATCTAAATACATATAACTCAAAGGTGATCTATCAACGCCCAAACCACTGGACAGATCGGGCTGACATTTGGCATGCTGGAAGATGTTATAACGTAGGCATCCGCTAAGAAAGGATTTTGATTAATTCTAACCCCAATTCTAACCCATAGGGGATAAAATAGGGGATGAAAGTTTGTATGAAACTTTTGTCACTTTTAAACCGATATATAATATAAAACTAAATCTTTGCGGGTGAAATCGCGGAGCACAGCTAGTCTACATTATTTTGACAGTAATAAAAAAAAACATTGACATCCCAAACGCTTAAAAAAATATGCCTAATTCCATACTACTTGTAAAGCATATATTTATACTGTGACTCAACGAAGGCTCAAAGCACGCACACGACTCTAACTAGAATTCTTAGCCAGATCCAAGAGTCTATTCATAAGCTCACCACCGAACGACTCCCTGTATTTTTGACTGATGTTATTGAGCAGTGCATACGGCGTTTCGTAGTTCATATTCTCGATGGTTGATAGGCTGGTGTCGTCGTAGTGTCTGCCGACGACCCTGAAGCCTGCTGCAGACATTTCGATGCAGAACTCGCTGTTCTCCAAGGTGGTGAGGTTGATGTAAACGCGTTGGTTGGTGTTCTTGAGTAGGAGGGATACGGAGGCAGCTTTGACGTGCCTCTTTATGTCGTTGATGGCTGCCTCCGCCTCTTGGGGCCACGTATCCTCGTTCAGGACGTGTTCTGACATCTGAAAGTAGCGATTATTTTTCAATAGAAAAACATTATTAAGAATTATCATCTCCCTGGCCTTATACCATACACTGTTGGGGTCGGCACTTGATTCAACCCGATGTGGCTGATCACTTAATTTTTATACGAAGCGACTGCCATCTGACCTTCGCAACCCCTTTAACGAGGAAAATCTATGATCTGGATTAAACCCAACTGGTTTAGACTATTTTATGCCTCCGACTGACTTGCCAAAGATGTTAAATTGGCAACCGGGACCGACGGCGACGGAACTCTGGCGGTCACCCGTCCAATTACTGGCTAGAGTTAAGGTTGCTTAACTTCGCTGTGCTTAACAACTGTGCCACGAGCTCCTTAAAAAAATATTAAGAATCTCCATATAAAAATGCATATATTAGTGTCTGACAAAAAAGAAGACTGATTACCGCCTGGGTGTAATGGTCGCAAACGCTACTACGGAACATGAGATCCTCAGTTCGATGCTCGGGTTGGGCAAAGTGTAAAGTATGCAAATTCTCAGTAGCCGTCCGGAGCCTGGATTAGTACCCGTCCCCTATTATTATTTATTTTTTATTAGCGGACATGCCCTATTAAATAAGGCTTAAATATAGCTGGCGAAGTGAGTGTACTATAAGTACACCTCTGCCTACCCTTTCGGGGAGAACAAGCGCCATGTCCCTTACCGAGAGTATATGAAATAGTACGGGAAAGTGGGATTCGAGGCATTTTTAGCTAGTACGTTTCATATGAAATCATTAGATAATTCCCCTTTTCAGACTTAAATTCCTACAAGACTGGATAGACGAAGGTCCCCCGGTGGTGTTCTGGATATCCGGGTTCTACTTCACGCAGTCATTCCTTACGGGCGTGCTGCAGAACTACTCGCGCCACAACCGGATACCCATCGACCAGGTCATGTTCAAGTTCTTCATCACGAGCATGGAGTCTGAATGTGAGGTCAACCCGGATTTTGGGGTCTATTGCAAGGTGAGACCTTTGAACCAGTTATATAGGTAAGCGGAAAACAGTTCGGCTTAGGGTGTCACTGGTGCAATGCGCCTGCGTGGCAGTAAAATTTAACATACTTTGAACCCCCATTTAACCCCCTTAAGGTTGGAATTTCGGTAAGCCCTTTCTTAGTGTATACCAGTGTCTCACCAAAAATACACCTTCCAAATTTTATGTCTCTAAGACCAGCAGTTTGGACTGTGAGGGCTTTGGATTTTACATTTACACTTCGAAAGGGCATACGCACGGATCTTACTTAAAAAAAATTGTAGTCTGCTTTGAAAACATGCAAGTCACATTGATAGTTTTACATTAATACCTACTAGGAGGGGTCGTATTGGCCGTGAGGTTTGAGCAGTCGCCTGCTCCGAAACGCAAGTTCGAATCGGCGGGGCCTTTACCAATGATTTTTTCTAAAAACTTATGTGCAGTGATTTCACACCACCTGCTTTGCGGTGAAGGAAAACATCGTAAGGAAACCAAAGTCAAAGACGCATGTATAGTGCCTGAAACGGCATAACCATCGTCGGTGAAAAGTGGGGAATACAGGCGTGAGCATATGTAGCTACTTAAGCTCACAATTTGCAAGAAGTTTTGCTGTGACCCACGTCACCCCAATGTATTAATACGTTTCTGTGTTCGCGTACCCCTTTATAGCATAGATAAGATAAGATTTATGTAAATCTTCGATGACCTCAATTGTTCGCCGATCGACGGCTGTTTGTTCAAAGTATTGAATTTGAATATATATGTGCTCGTGGTATTTTGTAACTACTATATATCTTATACCTTTAAACGAGCAATTCTTGTATATAGGTTTCATCTTCAGAAAATATCGTTTTAACCATGTTTTCAGGCAATGAAAAATTGCTACAATATCATTACAATACGAAGGTAAATTTCGCACATTGACATCTGTCAAGTCATGATAAGCTCAGACGGGAGGCTTCCAGCCTATCGGGTGATAACGAAATTAGGCTATAATATGCTTCGAGTCCAAATGACACCGGTCCGATATTTATCTGTTTATTTTGTCAACCAGGTTGGAAATGAAAATGAATAATATTTACTCAGTTTAGGCCCTGGTAAAGCACTTATGAATTTCGAAAATTCACCACTGATTCGGAAACTAGCCTTCTGAGAAGAACCAGCAAGAAATTTACTCAGGGATTTTTATTCAGCAAGGCATCTACAATTTTAGTGCACATTTTGTTCAAAAGTTCAGACTTTAATCCTTGGATTTGTAGTCTGATAGGATTGTTTTAAACTTTATTGAGGAAAACATAATGGTAGGCCATACTACTATGGAATAGGCCATAATATACCATGGAATAGGCTCTAGACGCAGTTTCCCCAAACGAGTACAGCATGGGGTTCTTGAAGAAGGGTGTGAAGATATATTTTCAGGGTCGGCAACGAGTGATACCCCTGGCTGCGTGGTTACACTTACCGTCAGATGAGTCCTATGCTCAATTCAATGATTCATAAATGTGTTACGTCACAGATTTTCCATAAAACTATTAAGCAATTATATTATCTTTGAAGTGCAAAATATATTTGTGTATAATGCGTCGAATGTAATATCGATTCTGTTTGCACTGAGCTATTCTGGTCGTGCATATTGTATTGTATTGTATTGTGTTATTGCAAGCAGCAAACGAGTCCAGTGGACTCACAAGGCCAGGAACATAGTGTGTTCATATGGGTGAGTTTTGCGAGAGTCGGGTGCTTGTATGATATTTAGGTACTAAAGTATTTTCTCATAATAAATGCATGGTATGAGAAAAGTTTCTCACAGTATGAGAAAACCGGTGCGAGTTGAATGTACGCAGGAAGGGTTCCGTACCGTCTTACTAATATTATAAATGTGAATGTAAGTGTGTTTGCTACGCTTTCCTGCGAAAACTACTTAACCGATCATTATGAAACTTTGTACACATATTCTTGGAGGTATTAGAAGTAGAAGTAATAAATTATTAAAGAAAATTTTCTTCAATGCCAGCGAAGCCGCGGGTAAAAGCTAGTTGAGTTATTCTGTTTTTAAGTATTTGTTGTTATAACGGCAACAGAAATACATAATCTGTGAAAATGTCTAACTATCACGATTCATGAGAAACAGCTTAGGGACAGACGGACAGACGATGTCTTGGTAATAGTGCCCTTTGGAGCCCTTAAAATTGGTAAATTTCATTAGATACACCGACAACAGATTATTAATGGAAATGCATGAACGCTTATAATTTAAATGAATGGGAGATATGGTAGTGTTTGAAAATGTATTGCATGAACAGACATTGGAATAACCACTTGTTTTTAATATAATCTAAAAATGTACAAAAAAAGGTCTTCACATACAAAAAATTTTAAAAAATTCACTCGAATTCCGCGCCAGTACTAATTATACCCACTTACGATATTTTTTTAATGATCTATGCTATGACCAGCACTTTCCATAGAACACAATATTTGTTTTTTTTTTATTCTTACACACACTTATATTAGCAGTATTACTCGCACACTAACTGCATGTTTTTTTTTTATATTATATCCATTCCCCCAGGGTATCTTCCTAGAAGGAGCCAGATGGAACCGCGAGACGATGCAGTTGGATGAATCCTATCCTAAGATCCTGTTCGACACGATCCCAATCATTTGGTTCCAACCGACCTTGATCGCCGACTTCAAACCCCCACCGTGCTACTTCTGCCCTATCTACAAAACCAGTGAGAGGAAGGGTGTGTTGGCTACCACGGGACACTCCAGCAACTTCGTCATGTATATCACTTTAGCCTCTGATATACCGCAGAAGCATTGGATTAATCGCGGGGTAGCCAGTTTGACACAACTCGATGATTAGACGTATCGAAGAACCCTTATCACGAGTATTGCACTATACAAGCAAACACCTACAATATTTTTATGAGATAGAGTGGCCAGTAACAAAAAAAAGCGCGCCTGGCCATTCATAACGGGGTGCTAGTACCTACTTTGATGTATGGAAGTGAATGTTGGGTTTGGCAGAAGAAACATGAAAGTACAGTGAATGCAGTGAAAATGCGTTCGTTACGAAGTATGTGTGGGGTCACCATTGTAGATCGAATGAACAATAGTGTGATAAGAGACAGTTGCAAGTTGAAGAATGATGTGGTGACCAGAATTGAAAAAAGTATGTTGAGATGGTTTGGACATATCGAAATCGGATGAGTGAAAGGCGATTAACGAAAGAAATTTATAGAGCGAATGTGACCGGAAGTGTCGGTAGAGGGCGTCCAAGGAAGAACTACTATGACCAAATTAATAGTATTTTTCAGAAAGGTCAAATTCGGAGCAATCGTAACCGAAGAAAGTGTATGAAGAGATGCATGAATGGATAAAGCGAAAGAAATATGTAAGGATCGTAGCAAACGGTGGTCTCTGCCTACCCCCGTGGGATACAGGCGTGAGCATATGTATGTATGTATTATTAGTTACTTACGTCACCACAAGGAGGGTCTGTACAATTTCTCATACAAATATTCGGTGGAGACAAAAGTATTTGTATAAGCTCACGACTTCCCAGAAGAGTGGCAAGCAGGGCTGATCCAAAGGCTACTTTTTACCAAACATTATTTGTTTCCATGATAGATGGTGAGACGATTGACATCTCAGGCACTATATATAATGCCTTGCAGTATTAAGTTATGTACTTGGGTAAATAAATGATACATGGTTCAACTTCTTAGACATTGACAATGGACATGCATTCATCAGTCAAGTGATCATAATAGAGAGTGTTATTTTACAATTGAAATATAATTTCTCTGTGCGAATTACAGATGCGAGTTATGTTCAGAGCGTTTTTAAGTAATGAGGTTGATTGTTAGCCCGCACTTGACTGATGATAAATTATTAATTTAATTCACTTTGTATTTATTTAGAATGTAACTGTGATATGTAATCTAGTCTTAATCACTTTATCAGTAAATAAAGTTTGAAAATTTTCATTTCCTTTTAATTTCCAAACGATGTTTTATTATTATAAAATAAATAAATAAATATGCTCACACCATCCCAGAAGGGTCCCCGAAGAGGTAAGCAGAGGTTTTGAAAGAACACCCACATTTCACCAAATATGATCAAGTCCCAACGTGACAGAGGGTGAGTCCATCGCCGTCTCAGGCACTATACATACATCTTTGAACGCATCACGAGCATCAAATATAATATAGGTACTTTCACATATTTCCTTTTCATTAGAAAGTTCATTTAGGAAGTCAAATCTATACAGATAAATGAATATAATTGAAATGTTTGTTTGTAATTCCAAACTAATGACTTTTCACTAAATTCATACATATACTCACGCCTGTATTCCCCGAAGGGGAAGGCAGAGGTGTTGTAATCACAACACCCACTTTTCACCGAATTTGATTAAGTGCCAACGTGGCAGATGGTGAGTCTATCGCCGTCTCAGGCACTATACATACGTCTTTGAATAACTTCTCAGAAATATGCAGGTTTCCTCACGATGTTTTCCTTCGCCGTAAAGCACGGTATGAAATGACTGTACATAAGTTTTTTAGAAAAACTCATTGGTACAGGCCCCGCTGGGATTCGAACTTGCGTCGCTTGCGTAGCAGGCGACTGCTCTAACCCCGAGGCCACCACGGCTCGCTTCACTAAATTCATATGAAAGTATATGTGGTACTTAAATAAAAAAATCTATTTAAAAAAGACTCTTGTCTGTCTGTTCCAGGTAACTTCAGAAAACCGATTTTAACAGGACTTCCCTGGCAGAGCTGATGTTACAAGGAGTAACTAAGTTGTTTAAATTAAGGGTCAGCAAAAATAAAATGTACGGGATTGAAACTGCGCAACACAGCTATAATAATGCTCTCCTACCAAATTTCGGTTATGGTGGCTAATCTCAACGAAGATTTGCCATGTATACAGGAGATATTATAGTGCACAAGTGTGTGCGCAAACACAGGTGCACTCTTTATTCCATCACTCTCATAGTCCGATGGGAGGCAATCAGACACGACCGGAGAGAGATCAGGTGTAGGACCAACGGCTCAACGTGCTTTCCGAGGCACGGGGGTGGAAACACCGCCAACTTCCAAACTCTGGGCATTGTTTTGTGAATTTCTTGACAGAAAAACCCAATACAAATTTTTCCCGATTCGAGAATCTAACCTGGGACCTCGTGATCGGCAGGCGAACGTACTAACCACTAGGCCAACGAGGCAGTTGAACACAGCTAGTGAAGCTAAGAACAGAGGTCTTACCATGACATCTTATTGGCATGATTGTTTTACTCTTATTATGAGATAGATGTATATAACGCGTATACATACGTCACTGTCACACAACTATAATAACATTGCAATAAGAGGTCATGGTTGAGCCCCAGATTTTTATTTCTCTTTTTTTTTTATATTTAATTATTATAGATGGAAGAAAGATATATGGAGCTAAAGGGGATTGAACAACACAATCTTCACTAACTTACCTGAGTGACGATTTACTTTGGAGACCTGTTAATATCAATCATAACATGTTTATGGTTAAGAGGTTTCAAAACATTCACATCTACAATCAAATTGGAAAGAATAAATTCTCTTTTCATAACAATTGTGTCTATTCCACGGTGCGGATTGTTGAGTCCAATGTTTATGGTGATTTCTATCATAATAACAAAAGTAGCAGCTTGGCAAATAATTATATCGCGATACCGAAACAACAATATTTGAATTTCGCGCCTTATTAAAAATAATTAACACTCACCTTTAGTCGCTCAACGGCCAAAAAATAACAGCTTTATTTGTTTGTTCTTACTTATTGCTAGTTGAATGTTTCAGATTGAGTTAGTAAATATTTTAATACACATTTGAACACAAATTTCACATAGTTTTACAAACACCGAACCGAAATTAAAGTGACAGGTACCGACTAAAATGACGTGAACATGACATTCATAAGATTTGTTTGACATTTGACATGACTGACAGACAGAGAAAGGTCAGTGTTACCATCTCCGCTTCTAATTTAGCCAAGATTAAGTAAGTAAGTTGGGCCCAAAAAGTGATAATGCATCAAAGAAATATTATACTGAATTAAATATATTCTTCTTTTAAGTTGTAAAAATGTATCGGCCGTTTGTGACACACTTATCACACATATTTTTTTATAAAATTTAGGGTAACAAGCGCAATGCCCAAATGCTACGATATCAACTTTCTACTTCCTTAATATGATTTAATATAGAAAAATTTTAGCTCTTTTAAATGTTTTAGAAATATTGCAGAAGTAAATGTTTTAAACCTGTTCAATAATGGAGTTCCCGATTGTATTTATTCTAATTAAGTACCAGCAAGTTTCACAGAATTGTTGTATTTAGCAATGTCTAGATTAATTTTTATACCATTGTGTTTACCATTAATAAAAACAAATTCTACTTTTTTGTTTGTGCATGATTCAAATTAGCTAGAAAGATCGGTAAACAATTGTTATATTTTTGGATTCGTTCAAGTCTTAAAATAGGCCAAATACGGCTTAATTTAGGCCTAAGTGGCAACATAGCGACCATAAAGTCTTGCATGCATGACGTCACTTGTTTGATAATAGGGGTGCATGGTGCTTATAATACATTGCTCAAAGACAATTAAATCGAGTAATTTGGTTGTGTGAAAAATATTGAATGATTACTATTTCCAATCATTGCAAACTGTTATTTACTACAGTCACGTAAACAGATTGATTTTCTGTTGCCAGATGGACTTCGATTAATTTATACTTTTTAAATAAATATAATATTTACCTAATTAAATAGGGATTGTTTTACCTAGTATTACACAGACAAAGACATAAATTTTAGGGATTAGGCTTTGGGAAGTTTAAGCAATATTGAGGTTATTGGTTATGAACTTCCAAGAACTGACTGAGCCTGAGCTGCTGAAACTGAAGTTGATTTTGAATAAAAGAAACACGTATTTAAATATATTTCTTAAATTATAAAAACAATAATTGAAATTGATGCAATTTTAATATTATTTACGTACATCTCTAATTGTTCGTTTCGTTTTATGCTAGTCAATCATTTATTCGTTTTATTAACTGAATACAATTAATAAAACCTTATCAAAAAAATAATTATAATTATAAGTCTTTTTTTTATGAAAATATTTCAATTTGACTAGCCCCAGACGATTTTACTGCTAACAATTTTATTAAATAACCAAATTCCGAATAAGATTGTTTTGATTTCCTTACGTTGTCTGCGTGGAACGGAACACAATGCTTCTATTTGTAAAAAATGGTGTACAGATGGCGCGGCGAACTTGTAAACTGCGTATGCCGAACTGACGTTTTTGGTTATTTTTGTTCTCGCCTCGTGTTTACTTTAGTGTCTAATTTCGATCCAATTGCGAAAATTTAGTTGTGCAACAACCGAAAGTGTAATACTTCGTTGATATACACAATATCCGTATTTTATAGTATCGATCCGCTATTCAGGACTAGGTATACATAATATACAGTTTATCACGTGGTGGTGTGGTGGTTTATATAATTCTTGTTTACCGCACAAGTCGAAACTTTGCGCATGTGCGTCCCGTCAGTAACCTCAAATTGTAAAGGCACGGGTTCGGCAGGTTCCGGATATCCGGGTCGCGTCGCGGCGACGGTGGTCGCGTCAGGTTTGTGATGTGCCCTCGTGCAAGGCGTCCGCGGGCCGCGTGTAGACAGCGTTGGTGATATCGGCGCGCGCGTGCCTGACATGGCTCAGGCCCAGTTCACGCGGAGCTCGGAGAGCGATGCTTGGGCGCTCTTGTCGCTCAAGTCGGCACCCTCGTCGCCGTCGAAGGTGCAGTGGGCGCAGGAGCCGGCGCCCACCGCGATCGCTCGCCTCGACGGGCGCGACTTCGAGTACCTAATCCGGCAGAAGCGCGTTGTGATCGGGCGCAACTCGAGTCGCGGCCAGGTGGACGTTAACATGGGCCACTCGAGCTTCATCTCACGCCGCCACCTCGAGCTGTTCTACGACCACCCGGAGTTCTTCCTCACGTGCAACAGCAAGAATGGTGTGCTCGTCGACGGCGTGTTCCAGCGGAAGGGCTCCGCCGCGTTGCTGCTCCCCAAAAGGTATGTTCACACCATTGCCCCCCAGTAGCTTGTTTGTAAACAAAACCCATTTGTTTATATTCTACCCACCTGTTGGATTTGTTTATAAAAACTACCATTTATAATCATTGTTGACACATGTGGTTCACAAATTACTAGACATGTGTAGTGTCTCACAGTTGCAAATACAATTACCTTATTCAATTATTTGGTGAGGTGTAAGATGCATTAATATTGTTGTTATCTTGGTGGTGTAAACAAACATTGAAGGTTACTATAAATGTGATCATGCTTGTCAGAATGGTGATAGGATTGAAATGTAGTGCTACAGACAGCAACAGTCTAATAACCCAACAATGGTTACAAATGATAACAATGGCCAAAACAAATGGATGATGCAATGCTCGGGGATGTGTGGGTGTCCATATATTTAGAGATTGAGTGTCAATGCACATACACATTCTTTATCATTTGTTTTTATTAAACATAAATTATTATTCATGTTTATTTAAAAAAAAATTATCAACACTGAACTTATATTGATAAACTGCTGTTTAGTTTACATTTACATAATCATACAGTATTTTTTTTTAAATGCGTCATTGGATAAACAAATAAATTTTTAATTAACATCTTACTTAAGTATTAAGGGAAATAATTAAGGTCAGTTTAAATAATTTAATGAAGGGGAAAATGTTATATTAATAAATGAGACGTACCTAAATGATGGGGAAGGAAGTCCCCATTCTGATAATAATAATGAGAATCAAGACTAAATATTAAATATTGCAAACTAGATGGAAACAATAAAAAAAACTAAATCCTACTTAATATTTAAATGTGAATGATAGTTTGTTTGTAACTCTTTCATGGGAAACTACTTAACCAATCATCATGAAATTTTGTACACATATTCTTGAAGGTATTAGAAGTAAATAGGACATTTTTATTAAAAAAAATATTTCTAATGCGAGTGAAGATGTGTGTAAAAGCTAGTAGTCTGTAAATTGATTAAGTTCCATGTATGGTGTGTTCATAAAGTGTTTTAAACAATGAAGTAATTCAAAGACGTAGGTATAGTGCCTGAGACTTAATCATATATGGTGATAAGTGTTACAACACCTCTGCTTACTCCTTAGGGGACCCTTTTTTATTTTTTATGACATATATGACACAACTTAAGGAAAAGATGCCTGACATGATATACAAGGAGGTCAAAGAGATTGTGTTGGGTAGAGACAAATTGAAGAAATGGGCTCTTAAATTTATGATGGTAAATCATAGTTTTTATTGTTAAAACTATGTGGGTAAAACCGCAAGGCACAGTTATGCCTGAATAATTGTCATTGCCCTTGTATTATGACTCATAGCCCTATGATATCATGGTTTAGTATTAACAATCTCAGGCCATACAAGCAAAAAATTTTGTAGGGTTGTCACTTTTGAAAATTATTTAAAGATTTATTTATTTGATATCTATTTATATAAAAGTAACCTAAGCAGTTACTCTTCATAATAGAAATGGTTCAGCTGTTTCAGAGATTAGCCGGAACAAACAAATAGACAGACAGATATTTATTTTTTAAACTATTATTTTAATTAATGTTCATTATATATCATTCTTTATTTTTTAGTTTATATATATAATTAGTAGTAGAGTCTATCTTTATATTAGAATAATTACCTGGCCGTTGACGTAACAACCGGGCTTGCAATACTTTTCTGCAAATCCAACTTGCATGTTGGATGAAAAAAGTACTTGTCCATACTATTATTATAAAGAGGAAAGGTTTGTATGTATGTTTGGCTCAAAAAATTTGGCTATATTTTATCACCGTACGTATCCCACGGGAACGGGAACTATGCGGGTGAAACCGCGTGACGTCTGCTATTATACTATAATACTAGCTGTGCCCTGCGCTTTCACCTGCGCAGATTTAATTTAACTCCCGCGGAACCCTACATGTTTTTTTTTTAATAAAAGTAAAGAGCCTAAATTACTCCTTGTAACATTAGCTATCTGTCAGTGTAAGTCCCGTTAAAATCGGTCCAACCGTTTCAGAGATTACCCGGGACAAACAGGCAGAGATTTTTTTTTATTTCGGTACCGTATATGCTTTCATATGCATTAGTGAAAACCAGTTATTTTGGAATTACAAACAGACATCGCAATTTTATTTATATGTACAGATTAAAGTACAATTAAAGTTCTACAAGTTGACACCAGCAATGAAAACTATCATGGAAATTTCTACTAAGAAAACGCTCTCATTAGATGCCTCAGGTACCAAAAGTACATTGGCTAGCGCATGTGTGTGTGTGTAGTGGTAATGCCGCAAGGCCGGCCCGGCGCTCACATGCCATTTGACACAAATACTTCTACTAACGTTGCTGTTGGTACAATGTTTATTTGTGAATCTAAAGATAACGCTTTTTTCTACATACATACATATGCTCACGGCTGTATTCCCCGAAGGTGTATGCAAAGGTGTTGTAATCAAAGCACCCAATTTTCACCGAAGATGAATAAGTAACAACATGACAGATGGCGAGTCTATCGCTGTCTCTGGCACTATACTTCTCAGAAATACGCAGGTTTCCTTACGATGTTTTCCTTCACCGTAAAGCACGTGGTGTGAAATTTTAAGTACATAAGTTTTTTAGGAAAACAAATTGGTACAGGCCCCGCTGGGATTCGAACTGGCGTAGCTTGCGTAGCAGGCGACTGTTCAAACCTCATATTATAAAACCTGTACCCCTATCACGAGTTAGCCAATATATGTAAGACTTATTTTAGTTCTGCACTAATATTCGGCGGAGACGCTAGCGAGTATAGATTACGGAAACGGTTGCAAAACCGTGATAGGGATACTGGTCTAAGAATATCCTTTTCCTGTTACGGATACAATAAGAGATGGACAGTTATATTACTGATAGCTTTGCCTCGCGGTTTCACCCGTGCAGACGTAATTACATGGGTGGCCCGCGGAACTCTAATGTTCCAATGACCCTTCACGTAATTTCCACACCTACAAATATCAATTTAGATACAATAAATGTGACAATTATTTCAAAGCCAAAGTCAAAAATATATTTTTTCGTTTTTTACAATGTACTTTCAGATCGTCAGAATGACATAATTACTTAACTTAATACTTGCTACCGACAGGTTCGGAAGGTTGCTTTTCCTGAGAAGAACCTGGCAAGAAACTCAATAATTACTCTTTTCAAAAATATTATACAATTTTAAGAATACAAAATAAATCACTTAAGAAACCCATGGACACAGTTCCAATGCGCAAATGTCGATAAAAGTTTTCATAAATAAAAGTCTAGTAGTTCTACTTATAACTTAATGCGTAACTTGAGATGACCAGCCCCCACAAGCAGCACCTGTTCACAAGTATGACCATATAGACAATATTTAATCTTCTTACTGCCTAGTCATCTGTGATGTTTTTATCAATAATCATGATGATTCAGCGGAAAGGTGTGGCAGGAAGCCATATAAAGGCGCTAGGCAAATTTCACAGATCAATAAAGGTACTGAGTAACCTCTAGGAGAGGCTTTAAAGCATATCCCTCGGGGTTAAAACACACTGTACCGATGAGTTTTTCTTTTCAACGAGCTTTACGGTGGAAGAAAAACATCGTGAAGAAACCTGCATATGACTAGGAAGTAATTCAAAAGACGTATGTACAGTGACTGAGACGGCGATGGACTCACCATCTGTCACATTGGCACTTAATCATGTTCGTCCCATTTTTTGTTCAATTGATGATTTAGCTATGTCTACAATAATTGTAGATGTTAGTCCCTAACTTACTTTTTATGATGCTATTTGTCACAAAAGCAATTCATATTTTGTGGACCATTTTAGGAATTTTCATAGGAAAGTGTGACACAGGTGAATTGCGAAATATTCATCATTCGTGAATCATAATATGTATTGCACCTAAGTGACTGTTTTGTTATTTCGATGATAAATCATATTCGGATCACAGTATGATTCTCCCAAAGTGGCCTTTTTAGACCTACTGGTCACGTGTGACACATCAAACGTTTCTCGAAAGCTTTTCATCATGGCTAAAACTCATGTCATGAGACATCAATGCACTTACGCTTATAGGAAAAATCATCGGGGTTCGAACTCACGTCGCTTGCTTAGCAGGCGACTGCTCCTACCACTCTGCCACCTAGCTTCTATTCTTGTCTCTGTTTCGTCAGTCAATACGCAGGTCACACATAAAATTAGCCGACATACAAATCCAATAATAATAGCGCAAAGTTTACACATAACACGTGTTTACATCGCAGTGTGACCAATCGTTTGTTTGTGCGTCTGTTACGTAACGCGTTAACACACGGGGTAGTATTGTGTACGCGCCCGTTGGTCGTATTAGAATTAGAATAAAATAGGTGCAGTCACGTGCTATGAGCGCCCAGCGAAAATAATGGAAAAACTACGCATATATTTTATTCACGTTGCGCCATACAGACAGACAGATACAGGCTCATGTACTGCGCTTTCAATGTTCACGTTATTTTTGAGGTTAATTATAAAGGAATGTCAGTCATCACATTTAAATTGTATAAATTGAAGTCGCCATTTCCATTCAAATGTATTCAATCTGTTTGTTCGCTTCGATGCCGACTGAGTTTCTTGCCGGTTTTTCTCAGAAGGCTAGTTTCCGAACCGGTGGTCAGTTCTTTGACGTTCATAAGTGCCTTAGGGCCTAAACTGAATAAATCCTTTTCATATCCAGTAGAACAAAGTCAGCGTTTTGTAAAGGTTTTAGAGAATCGTTACCCGAAGCGAAGCGGGGCCTGGTCGCAGTTAGGACTGCGACCAGGGCCTGGTCGCAGTTAGGACTGCTTCTAATTTGGTCAATAAATGAAGCTAATACTAGGGTATTAGCTTCATTTATTGACCAAATTAGAATGGGATACACAAATGCTGTCAATTGGCGGTCTGAATATATATTTTTATTCGTACGTATATTTTTCCACTGTGTGCAAGTCGACTCCACAACCAACAATCCGCGGTGCGCAATGTCACTATTGATAAATCTGTAGTGTTTGACGCATTGTCTTAAGACACACAAAAATGTGTCTTCATGTAGCCTAGATAGAATAGATAGCTAAGAGTGGTGAGAGGTGTCCAATGGGGCTTGAGCAGTCGCCTGCTAAGCAAGCGACGCAAGCTCGAAATTCAGCGGTCTGAACCAATGCGTTTTTCTAAAAAATTAAGCGGATTAATTCCACCCCACGTGCTTGGTGAAGGAAACCTGCATATGTCTGAGAAGTAATTCATAGACGTATGTATAGTGCTTGAGACAGCGATGGACTCACCCTCATCCATTGTCGCGTTGGCATTTAATCATATTCGGTGAAATGTGGGTGTTGTTCTTACAACACCTCTGCTTATCCATTCGGGGACCCTTCTGGGATGGCGTGAGCTTAACTTTAATATGTTAACTATAGTGGTCCTAGTGTTGGTCCTTGAGAAATTTTTTTACTGATTCTCAATTTAAACATGTTTTGAGACTTCTTTATGTAGCTGTTGTGAATTGAAAATAAATCACGTTATTGAATCACAACATAACGATTTTTCTACCTACGTTGTCATAAATAAATCCAATATTAGATTCATTTAGATACGCCTTTGTAGTAAATTTTGTTTTGACGCCACGTCTACTAGTTTTGTCGCCTAATAGTGATTGAAGGTTACCAATTGCTTGTCAAGCAGTCTTGACCTATAACGTATGTAGTGCAGCTGTTATAGAGCTCAGTTTTCCTTGGCAGTAATACATAATGTTACTCGTTAAAATACAGGTTTGGCGACCTACTGAACGTCAATATGATAATGGTTTATGATTGTCTAGGTGTCTGTCGCATTGTGGTGTCGCTTTCATTATTCCTAATGGCTTTTAGGAAACTATTTTGGCTAATTAACTTTCAAAATCACTTCTTGCGTGCTCACATTTTCATCTGTATAGTCATTGCATTACAAATTAAGATGACATTAACTGACTGTGGTTGAAGTGAGATGTAGTATGATATTAACAAGATCGGTTTACGGTTATGTAACAGTGTAGTGTTTATATTCTACTCTACTACTTTTCTCATGTTTTTTTAAATCTAAATCGCTAGTCTGGATGACGTTTTAATGAATTAGTATGAATAGTAGTGCAGCGACACCTGTCGGTGACGTGAAGAACTAAAATATCTCGTACAAATATTGCGAGTGACACTAGCGAGTATAGTTTACGAAAACGGTGGCAAACTCGTGATAGGGCTACTGTTGGTATTGGTATTGAAGCTGGCATAGAAACAGTCTATGTCGCAGTGAATTCTGCTAAGGATTCTGGTTTCTGGATCCCTATTTTAGAAGCACAGTGGCGTCCAAAGGAATGGAGTCTTCACTTTCGGATTTCACTAGAACTACAGTCTATAAATACTTGTGTTTTATACACAAGTAGTTATAGAGTTCTATTGAAGCCGGTTCTAGTGAGTTTATTGTCGCCAACTAGGCACAAGCCACACCCTGTCTGGTTTTGTCTGTATATTTACAAGGTCTGAGGTTCCTTAAGTTATAACCTAGTTTTAGAAGTATAATGGTGCCTTTTAACCTTCTAAATATTCAAAAAGGGATTTTGTATATCCCTATAATTTCTCCTAAACTAATTTTGGCGTGGGTTGTGCTAATGCAGATTGATTGGAGAATTGAGGCTTCGAGCGATTTCGATAGCATGTCGAACTCTAACGGAGCTAAATTACCGTTCAACAGGACATTAGAACAATATTGCAGACGCACCAAAACAAACCAAAGTCCAAGATCACGCGATCGACGTGTGTAAATAAACAAACGCTCCGCCGGGCCGGTGGAATGCTTGGCCGAGTTAGCATAGGCCTTCTCCCTCGCACGCACACCTTGCCTTATCATTATGATTGATAGTAAACGTTGTCGTTCACTACTGATACTGATAGCCGACGCATATTGACGTCATGTGTAAGTTCGGTACTTGCATTCAAACGTGAAATCAGTTCGAAAGCACCTTCGATTAGTGCTTTTGGATTTAGGGTGTATTCATTAAGAGGTCGTCGGGGTAATTCGGAACCTGATTTTGCAACGCTTAGCTGTCTTAAAGTTACCTTAGAAGAATAAATGAAATTTATACATATGCTCACGCCTGTATTTCATGGGGGTAGGCTCATCTAGGTTTACCACGTGTCGCGATCCTTACATACTTCTTTCGCTTCGTCCACGTTCATGCGTTTCCTACATTTCCTTCCGTTATAATATTGGTAACGTGCCTGTTTTAATAAGTTTAGACTGATGATAGTTAGACTGATGTCATAGGCTATGAGCGCTGACGTTGAATGCGCATTAGTAATTTTACGAGTCTGTCGTCGATTATTTTCATCAAGCGCGCCTAGCTCGTGACGACACGTGTAAATCAATTCGATTACAAGGTTCTCTCGATACTAATGCATGTTATTAAAGAGGTTCTCGTCCACCAGTCGGCTGATGAAATGTCACTGTTGTGTTATCGCTGCAGTGTACGTTGATGACACTATTGTTGTATACAATCGTGTGACTTTACGATAATGGACAACACACTATATTATTTTTCGTACTCTATTCATTTTGCATTTCTTAGAATGCAAAATGAATAATAAATATTTCTGACGATCCCTCGGGTATGATAATGAATTTATTATTAAATTTGGACTTCGGTATCTGTATACATATATGTATAGATAAACAGTAACGACTAACACAGGTCGCTTTTGTGATTAATTTATATAATTCAGCAGCTGAACTTGCAGCGAGAGGTCAACCACCTTTAAGGGTGCACGCAGCATTTTTGAATAAAACATGGGTGGCGGTACAAGAGCCCTACGTTATTACGTAGAATTCCACCCTTTACAAACACCCTGACGATTCAAAATAACACATAATAGTCGCAGTTGGCGTGTATTCGTGTCGGTTATCTCGGCCCAGATCTAACCGACCTAATATACCTGATAACTTCATTGTTTGACTTTCCTTATTGATAACGGTTGCTCTCAACACGGGGAGATTTGTTGGAACTGGTTGGGAAGTCTTCACGCTCTTCTTCAGTATCCTTGTGGTCTAATAATCTATACAGTTAAATAAAATTTACGTGCCTGTTTGTAATTCCAAAATAACATGTCTTTACTAAATTCATATGAAATTATGAATAACTGACTAAAAAGACAAATTAAATTTTTTTTCTCTACCTGTCTGTCTGTTTGTTCCGAATAATCTCTGAAACGGCTGGATCGATTTCAACGAAACTTTCACTGGCACATAGCTAGTGTTACAAGTGCTAACATAGGCTAGTTTTATTAAATCTACGCGGGTGAAATCGCAGAGCACAGCTAGTTATGTGATAATTTTGAGTATCACATCTCGAGGGTGCAGTGTTGGCAAGTGCTGAAGCGGGTGTCATTGGTTTTTGCCATTTGGGAAATTACTCATGGAAAATCGTCAAAGCTTTCCATATAATAAATATCAGGAATAGAGAGTAGACTTAAGACATGGTGTTAATATTAAAATATAAAATAGACTAATATGAAATAGACTAGACGGACATTTAATAACAAAAAACTGGCCACGTAATTATAGAAAGGAAAGCAATAAATAATACGTTTGTTGTTTGGGAGTCCCTTTCTATATTTATTGTTCTCAGTTATTAAGTATTTGTTGTTTTAGTGACCACAGAAATACACCAACTGTGAAAATGTCAACTGTCTAACTATCACGGTTCATGAGATACAGCCTGGTGACAGACAGACAACGGAGTCTTAGTTATAGGGTCCCGTTTTTTACCCTTTGGGTATGGAACCCTAAAAAAAATAAGAATACATATGTTCGCGCCTGTATTCCCCGAAGAGGTATGCAGAGGTGTTGTTATAACAACATCCACTTTTCACCGAAGATGATTAAGTGCCAACGTGACTCTCAGACTCTATACATACTTAGATATGCAGGTTGCCTCACGATGTTTTCCTTCACTGTAAAGCACGTGGTGTGAAATCACTGCATATAAGTTTATAGAAAAACTCATTGGTATAGGGCCCGCTGGGATTCCAACTTGCGTCGGCTCTTCACGGCTCGGCTCAATTTTCATATTAGAACTGGGACTACTTAACGAAGCTACTGAAAATTAAACCGCTCGTAAAACATAGCAATAATGAAGAATAAATAACCGTACAAATGAGAAAGGAAATTATACCGCGACCGATATATCGAACAATGAAACGGTACATTCCAAATACACGCTACGTTTTGACAGTCAGAGAATAGAAAGGAGCGTAGAATAGCCAATTAATATGGTAGGGTTGTCGCTTACTAACTATACAGATAATTTAAATTTCTGTTTGTAATTCTAAATTAATAGCTTATATTTTAATGTATATGAAGGTTTATACGATACTTACATTAAAAAACAATATTGTTATTTTTCTCCTTCTCTCTGTCCGTGATTTTAACGAGAATTTTATTGGCAGGTAGCTCATATTTCAAGGAGTTACTTAAAAAAGTTTCCAGAAACACCGTTCAGCTAAATGGAGTCAATCATAGTCAATTACAAAGTCATAATTTAAGTGACGAAGAATAAACCTACTTTGCTAGATCGTGTCCTGAAATGATGAGGGTATATTGAATTAACATTAGTCGTGGACACAATGTAACGCTCACAGACGTAAAGATCTAGATTGATAGCGAAGTCGTCGACCTGCCAGTCCTGCTTCCCGCTGTGTTTATAACGTTTAGACTGATACCGAATCATTTCTAATGTCGTACATGTCTACCACAATGATATTGTAACACGATACCATCGGAAAAAATAGTATTTCGATTTGGTCACTATAAAGTTCTGTTCGCAAGTCTATAGATTTTTTTTCAATTGATTCTCAATAACCTTATTTTCACTAGGCTGAAGTATCAAATTTCTAGTAATGAAATCAAGTAATGAAAAAATCTAGTAATGAATTACAAATTATGATTACTACAGACTATTTTATCCCGCAATATATGTTTTAACATGTTTCAAAGTCGAAGAATTTCCTTGCCTATTTTTCTTCGTTGTAGTAATATCATGACTGAGGGACGTGATCATGGCGCAACGACTGCGCCAACATTGCTTTCCATGCCTCTATTTAGTGTCATCTGGATGGTAGCTTGTAGTCCTCGTTGCTGTTTGGGTCGCGTCCGTCCATCATATCGGCAAACGACCCCTGCTCCTCTTGCCCTGGACCCGTCCCTTATCTCGTCTTTGCTTATTAGCGTGGTTAAAAAAATATGTCAATATTTCGGAAGCGAGCTGTGATTAAATTCCAAAGATGGCGGATCAACGCAGTTGGGTCTTCGACGTTTTGACATGTCAAAACCTTCGGGTACTGTTGTAGTAGTGACCGTGACATATGGACGGGGGACAAATATGAGGGGAGACACTTGCGCACCCTTCTTTTTATATAATTATTCGTAGTAGAGACATTTGAATGGTTTTTATTATACTGAGAACACGTGTTATTCACAACGGTAACAGTCAGTCCTTACTTTTTGAAATATTTATCGTCTGTTGTCCGCCTAATCTTTGACGAAAGGATCGCCTTATTGATTGCATGTACGATAATGCATAAAGTGTTGTCGTGCACTGTGTGCGTTCGTACACAAATTACTTCTGGCATTATTGGGTACCCGATAATCGCACTCATTAATGCAAGACACATGTATACAAAACTTAATTTTAGGGGAAGGGTAGTGTATTGAGAAGTATATTTTTGCAAACAGGCGACTGTTTATTGTGTATGCGGTGAAAAACGAAAAAGATAGGATTAAACTTGACGTTAAGTGCCCAAGCGTATAATTTGGCAATTGTGGGGATCCTTTCTTTTGATGAACTGTCCATTAATTCTCTAAATACCCTCAAATCATCAAGCAATTGTTGAAATCAATCGCAGTCCAAAAATACTATTAGTAATCATTCGCAGTCGTCGTGTTGCACCCATTTCGCATAATTGGCACCCGTCTGTCGTCCGCAATGTGATACAATGTTTTTATGCGTCAATCACCGAAGCACAATTACTATAGATTGTTTATTTTCTGACTTGCTTTACCCCGCTGTTTCACTCGAATAGACTCATTTTGCGGTTCTCTACTCAAAAGTCCAACACTTTTAGAGATTGGATAAACTAAAAATTTCCTTATTTTAATGATATTATTACAGTGTATGTCTTTATTTGATTAGATCGAAGCGAAGGAGTCATTTTGTAAAGTTATTTTGAGTGTTTTTGAAGAACCCTGTATATTAGTTTACATTGTGTTTTGATAATCACACACAGCTGTTGCTGTTGTCTATTATATATTTTGTGGCAAGTCAAGCAATTCAAGAAGCAGCGGTGAGTCAACGGACCAAATTTGTTCCGACTTTTAGTCTCGACGGCAGAACCTGTCGAATTGTTTCAATCTTTAAAGGATGCCAAGTGGCACTTGACAGACAAGATATTCTTTCAGCATGTATAGTTGCGCCGCTGGCAACGGTGCATTGCCAAAAATATAGCTCTACCAGTCACCGTGTGTCGTTTGCGATGCGCCGATCGACCTATTTCTGTCCGCGGGCGTCCCGTGATTTGTTTACAAAGGGTTCGGCTCGCATGCAAAGGAATGTCTACTCTGAAGTTTGAATATGTATTATTCTTTTTGTCAATTGTTCGCATTTTTTTGTTGCCTTCATATCCCAGCGGTCTGTATAAAATTTTCTAAAAACTTAAGTGTCGTGATCTCACCACGAGCTTTACGGTTAAGGAAGACATCTTGAAGAAACCTGCATATGTTTGTGATACCACTTGATGATCCATCAGCTTTCTCTTTCGAGGACTTTTCTGGGGGTGGTGTGAGCTCGATATTTATGGTAATTCACAGTAATTTATTGTGCTTGGTAGATGTCAGAGAAGTCGAATTTAGATCTTGTCAAGTCAAGTTATGTATGCAATTGAATCTTGAGATGGATGATGTCCATCCGACCATATGGTTCTGATGTCGACATTTCTAGTTGTAGATTTGTGTCATACTTCATGTATTGGCTCTCGACGCACTTAATTATGGTTTTAAACCAGACTCGGATACTATATTTTTTCCTATCGTTCATTAGGGATTGTGAGTACCCTAAACCCCAAGCCTTATTATCAACGCAAGCAGTACGTTTATTTGCCCATGAATAATATAATATAGCTATAATATAGCTAGCTGTGCCTTGCGATTATACCCGCATAAAATTAACTATTTTCAAGATATTTGAAAGAAAAAATTTATCCTTAGCCTGTTTTTTCATATGTCTGTAGTAAATATCTATCTGTGTATAGAAAAAGTATTTGTATACAAACAGCATGTGAATCTACTCTGCTATTGAAATGATTAGTTATTTCTTTGTAAAAATAACATGCTATTATAGGCCATTTGATAGTGCGTCCATCCGGAACATAGCCATTTGGAATCTAGTCCGGTCTAGTACATGCATCCTTGTTCTACCATAGCGTTCGCACTGGAGGTCAGTGATCCCTCGAGACTATGTGACGCCACGCGGTGTCTTTATTGCCATGGGTTATGTTCGCACGCGGCCTTACTGTGGGTTTTTACAATTATTTTTATTCTATGACGTTGTACCTATAGGTGCAGACGAGTAGGGTTGGCGGTTTTTATTCAAATATTTAGGAGCTGTAGTATCTATACAGATAAATAAAAGGAGCCGTGGTCGCGTCGGGGTTTGATTTTGAATCCTAGCGAGGCCTGCACCAATGAGTTTTTCTAAAAAAAAAACTTATGTGTGTGTGTGTGTGTTTCCACACTACGTGCTTTACGGTGAACGAAAACATCGTGAGGATACCTACATATGTCTGAGAAGTAATTCAAAGACGTATGTATAGTGCTTCAGACGGCGATGGACTCACCCTCTGTCACGTTGGCACTTGGACATTTTCGCGGAAATGTGAGTGTTGTGATTACAACACCTCTGCCTACCCCTTCGGGGAATACAGGTGTGAGCATATGTATGAGGTACACACGTAAGAAAACCATTTTTTTTATTGTTTTTGAAAATCTGTCAGTCTGTTTGTTCCGGGTAATCTCTAATATGACTGGACCGATTTTCACGGGACTTTCACTGACAATGTTACAAGGAGTAACTTAAGCATTTTTTTTTAAATTAGGGTTCCTTCCTAGAAAGAACCACCCATGAAATGTAGGTCTACGCGGTTGTAACCGCGTGTCACGGCTAAGTAGTTATTTCATATGTCTGTATGTACAAATAATAGGCTCGCATAAGTTTGAATGAGTTGCTTTATTAAGGGACTCTATATATATATTTTTTCTAAACAGCATTTCACTACCACATGTAAGGTCGTACTGACTTAACCACCCAGTGTCATGTCGATATTGAGCGATACGTTATGCCTATCGTTATTTCACTATCGATAACCTAACCTGAATAAATTAATTCACGTACTTTCGTGTTGATACACGATATTGATACAATATTATTAATATAATATCAACCCTTGAACATAGCAGCCTGTTTGAGTTGTTTTCAGATGGTCGTGTCCGATAACCCTCTTGTGTTTTATTCTGCTAGATTATTCTAGCGTGTATGTGATACTAGCTGTGCCCCGTGGTTTCATCTGCGTAGACTTAACTTTGTGGGTGGCCCGCGGAACTCTAATGTCTTAGTTACTCCTTGTAACATCAGATATCTGCCAGTGAAAAGTCCAGCTAAAATCGGTCCAGTCGTTTCTTAGATAATCCGGAACAGACTGAGATTTTTTAAATGAATTAAAATACCGTATTTGATTTCTATGCATTTAGTGAAAAGCTGTTAGTTTCAATTTACAAACAGACACATCAATTTTATTTATCTGTATAGATGAATAGATTGTGCTAAAACTGAGGTGACATGAAAATGTAAAAAAATATATATATTTAGTAGGATGCCGGCGTTCGTCTGTGCACTTCGCACTTCTATATAAATAATTTTCGAAATATTTGTCGGTAGAAAATATGCTACAATGGTTATCGTGCAGAGTAACTTCACATAATGTCACAAATGACTTTCCAAATATGTAATTTGATTTGTTAAGTAAATACAAAGACACGAGCGCGTCGCCATCTACACTTTTACATTCTTCAATGTTTGTCAAACTGTACTTTTATGAGTATTAGTTATTTGAAGAAGTGAAATCTATTGAGGTACCCTCCACCCACAGTAGAACTACCTACCTGCATGCATGCATATGCTCACGCCTGTATTCCCCGAAAGGGTAGGCAGAGGTGTTGTTATCACAACACACTTTTCACCGAAGATGATTAAGTGCCAACGTAACAGATGGTGAGTTCATCGCCGTCTCAGACACTTTACATACGTCAATGAATTACTTCTCAGAAATATGCAGGTTTCCTCACGATGTTTTCCTTCACCGTAAAGCACGTGGTGTGAAATCACTGTGCATAAGTTATTTAGAAAAACTCATTGGTACAGGCCCCGCTGGGATTCGAACAGCAGGCGACTGTTCAAACCTCAAGGCCACCACGGCTAGTTACCTATCTTTCTATATTGTAAAAATAAAACCGTCTTCAAAAAGGGAGAAATACAATTATGTGAAATAAATAACTTACTTTTTAAGTTTGTGTTCGACGCCGAATGTGATGCTATATTTGGCAAGAAACTTTATACTTTTTTTATAAAAAAAATCTTTTCACCCCTTTCAGTGCCCATGTCCCCATGGTCCCATTTAGGTGTTAAGTTCTCATCAATACGAATCAATCAAGTCCAAACACTAGGTACTTGCTGTAAATCGTTGAGGAGTTCCTTCGACTGTCTTTCGGCTCCATCATCAGATCGACTCCACAGCTTCATTAAAATGTAGTGCTTCAAATACTCAACGCAAATGATTAACAAACACTCTAGTCGCCAGTAAGATTTTCGATAGTTCCTCTTGATTTCTCAAGGATTCCACCATGAGAACTGAACCAAATTAAAATGAGACCACTTATCACCTTACATATTAAAAAAGAATCATCGCAATTGGTTCAACCAGTCAAAAGTTCTGAAGTAATAAACATCCTTTTTTTAAGTCGGTTAAAATCTTACCTTATTAATCGAATTCCTACTATGTATTGTATTTGGATGTGCTGTGTGTGTTCATTTTGCAGTAAGTTAACTAAGTTACTCCATTTAACATAAGCTATTTGCTTGGAGAGTCCCGTTAAATAAGTCAGTACCGTATTCAAGTACTTTCGTATGAAATAAGTGAAAAAGCTGTTATTTTTGAATTACAAACAGACACTTAAATTGTATTTATCTGTTTAGATATAGAGAAGAGCTTTCTGGTGCAAACTTACAGGGAGACTAGACCCCAATTGGGCAGTCGTTTGGACAAAGAAAGAGAGTATACTAATTATATATATATATATATACGGCCATAATGTGTGATAAACATTTCGTGCCATACTATTTGTTACTCTGCCGAAACGTCTGATCTTTAACTGTGTTTTTTTGGGCTTTATTCACGTTATTCGATAAAATCTTATTCGAATGCGTATCACTCGAACGTTTAATTAAACATAATATTTGTTATGAATCCCGCTGGTTGTCGCAGTGTTGACGTTCAATCAATCCGTGTGCTAAATTGGGGCACCACATCAACCTTATTACATGCGCATTAAAATCGCTTTTTCCTCAACACCTATAACGAAACAGCATCACACGCATGACTTCAAAGCGTTTCCGATCTACTAGCTCTTACGTTTAAAGTTGATTTTAGATTGCGCGTTGTTGGGCTAGCAACAGATCCTATTATCAATCTTGGTCTGTCTGGAAGCACATGACCGTCGGGGTTCTCTCAATGTTTAGCCGACACGACGTGTGTTTGTTGCTTTACTGTACTTTTTTTTGCTGTTAATACGGCCGGTTGACGACTGTATAAAGTCACAGTATAAATATATCGCACCCTCAAAACGATAGGGGCTCGATTCAAAAATCAACCCGTTGAAATCAGCACAGCCGCTTTTGACATTAGCCGTAACACACAGAGACCCGTTTAGAGCGCTTTCATATGCATATGAAAAGCTGTTATTTTGGAAATACATACAGACAGTTCAATTTTATTTATCTGCACGAATATCTAAATACTAGCTGTGCCCGGCAAACGTTGTATTGTCATATATTTTTTTGGGGTGGTCACCCTTATTACTTAGGATATGAAAATTTATAGTAGCCGATTCTCAGACCTACTAAAATCGGTAAAGCCGTTTCGGAGGAGTACGGTAACTAACATTGTGACATGGAAATTGTATATATTAGAAGATATATAACTGTAAGGTTACTGACTGACATAGTGATCTATCAACGCACAGCACAAACCACTTGTCGGATTGGGCTGAAATTTGGCATGCAGGTAGATGTTATGACGTAGTCATCTGCTAAGAAAAGATTTTGATTAATTCTTTGGGATAAAATAGGGGATGAAAGTTTGTATGCAACATTGTCAATTTTAAACCGATATACTACGTAGTATGGTCCAAAAGTTTTCGGCCTATAGTATAAAATGAAGGATTAATCTCAAACAACTTTTACTATTTTTCAATACAGTCTCCCTTTATTTAAATACAGTTTTTGCACCGCTTTATTAACAATTCAATTCCTTTAAAAAAATAATCTGAAGTTTTGTCTTCAAAATGTGCCAAAACCGCGGACTTCACCTCTTCATCCTTGCTGAACTTTTTCCTCGCAAGTCACATTTCAATTTGGAAAATAAAAAATAGTCACTTGGGGCTATGTCTGGACTATAGGGTGGATGGTCGAGCTCAGTTTACACACATTCTTGAATAGCAGCCTTGGAAACACCCGATGTGTGGACCGGCGCATTGTCATGCAGCAGCAACACTCGTCGCGACAGTTTCCCTCCACGTTTTTCTTTAATAGCGTCTCGTAATTGATGCAATAAGGACGCGTAGTTTTCACTCGTTACAATTGTGTTGCGTTCTTTAAAATCCACCAGTAAAATTCCTTTGGTATCCCAAAATATTGTGGCCATAATTTTTTTTCCTGACTGAGACACCTTGGCTTTTTTGGGCCTCGGTGAACTGGGTCGACGCCACTCCATCGATTCCTTTTTAGACAAAGGATCATGATAAAGGACCATAGTTTCATCTCCAGTTACAATTGAGTCCAAAATTTCTTTTTGTCGGCTTTCACATAGGGACAAAAATTGAGCACAGCACTTCACACGCTCTTGCTTCTGAACAGCGGAAAGAAGTTTCGGGACCCAACTTGCACTGACCTTATTCATATCCAAATGATCATGTAAGATTCTAAGCACTGTTGTTTTCGAGAGTCCCGTCATAGCTGCTAATTCTTTTGTCTTCAATCGCCTATCCTTCAGTACTGTCTCTTCAACAAATTTAATGTTTTCTTCAGTTATGGCCTCAGAGGGACGTCCTGGACGGGGTTCATCTTCTATTGACTTCCTTCCTAAACGAAATTGTTTCGCCCATTCTTTTACGGTGGAATATGATGGGGAGGAATGCCCGTATACAGCATCCAAACATTGTTTGATTTCAGCCAGCATCTTTCCCTCTTTTGTCAAAAATGTTATTACGGCTCGGTACTCAATCTTATCCATTTCAATTTTCTGTTGACTTGCTGACTTTAAAAGGTTATAACTTTGTTTATATATGGAATACACAAATATTTCTAACTATAGGTAGATCAGTAAAAGTCTAATTATACAGTGATAAGCTAATTTAATATCTCTGATTCATCGAATGTGTGTAGGCCGGAAACTTTTGGACCTTACTACGTATATGAAACTAAATCTACGCGGGTGAAAACGCGGGGCGCAGCTAGTAGATATATAGATTTGTATGGATTTGGTCAGCAGTGAGGCGGCGTCAAAGTTGACTGTAACTTTCAAAGTCTTATGTCTTCTAAGTTTAACTCCGCGGCCTGACCACAAACAATGCCATCAATATTATTATTTATTTCACTATATCTATCTATTATGACTACAATGATTTATTGCAATATCCTTGGAAGCCGTCCGAACACATACTAAAAATACACAAAATATATATTGAATTTGACAGCGATATCTCCATGCTGATCAGAATAAATTCCTCTGCCAACCTTTCTCCAAAGTGCAGGCTCTTGGTCAATGGTTGACTCAAGTGACGTCATTTGTTGCGCCCACGCAACGTAACCACGTGTCAACCACAGTTCCGGCAACAGCATTTGTATTTACATAATATTATGTAAATACTAATGCTGTGTAGTATGAAGTCTATGATATGAAGGCTGTATAGTTTCAAGTATACGCGGATCAGTATGCTGGGCCACAAAGGTGATGGATGAAGGAAAGCTGCATGCGGATGTTGAGATGGATGTGAGACGTAACGAGATTGGAAAAGGTAAGGAATGAGTATATAAGGGGAAGTCTGAAAGTAGCACCACTGACTGACAAGTTGAAGAATAAACATTTGTCGTGGTATGGACATGTTATGGAGGGATGAGGATAATGTTGCCAAAAAAGTTTTGTTTATGAATGCAGGTGGTTACAAGGGGAAAGGAAGACCTAAGAAACGATGAATGGATGGATTGTGTGAAAGATGACATGGCTAGAATGGGAGTGAATACAGATATGACGGCTGATAGAGAGAAATGGAATAAAAGAACACATTGCGCCGACAACAAGTAACATGGGATAAGGGCAGGAGGAGCTCGGCACAGTTGCTACTGCGCATTTCATTCGATCAGCGAAGTTAAGCAACCCTAGCCCTAGCCAGTAATTAGATGGGTGACCGCCCGAGTGCCTTCCGTGCCTCGGTCTCGCTCGAGCACGTTAAGCCGTCGGTCCCGGTTGGCAATTTATCATCTTTGACAATCGTCACAGGTCAGTCAGAGGCTTTAAATAGTCTGACAACTGGTTTAACCCAGATCACAGATTTTCCTCGTAAAAGGGATTGTGAAGGTCAGATGGCAGTCGCTTCGTATAAAAGTCAGGTGATTAGCCACATCGGGTTGAAAATAGTGCCGACCCCAACAATGGAAGACCAGGGCGATGAAGGGCAGGAGGATGATGATGACAGCTAGTGTTATGTATAATAAGTAGGATACTGTATGGTGACCAACACCGCAGGTACGTGTAGGTATAGGCACGTCTAATAATATTATTTTGGACATCTTTCCGTTTCCTTCCATTCATGAGTGGTCGACGGCCATATTGTGTGCTAATATCTATCGTTCTGACTACATTAGGCGAAATGAAGGTCCGATATATTTATTTATTCGTTTGCAAGGCTAGATTATGTCTAACTATGCACATCGTATTGAAGATGTTTATTTAAGTTGAAGGATTCCATGCGATATTTACTTGAAAAACATTCAAGATTCATATTTTGGTTTACATTGTAGTTATATAAGTATTTAAACTATCGTCACTGAATAAATATAAAGCTTACTATAAGCAGTAAGAAATCAATAAGTAACATATTATATATGTCAGTACCGTGTATACTTTCATATGCATTTAGTGAAAAGCTAATTTGGAATTACAAACAGACACTTCAATATATATTTGTATATAGTTTATAGATACATTTTCACGTTCGTCTTTCATAGTGTCTACAAATACATTGTCTTCTCAAATGTGGGTCGGTCATTGTTACATGATCGATTTTGCTTGAGCTGCAGATCTTTGGAACGTAGCTTAGGGACAGACACACCTACATACATACATGCTCATGTATTCCCCGAAGGGGTAGGCAGAGTTGTGCTTATTTCGCCAGTTATGTTTCAGTCCCATGGGGGCCAATAGGGGGCGAGCCTATTGTTATAAACCAGGCACTGATCCGGAGTCCCGGGTGCTATTAATAAATTACATATACATACATTCTCACGCCTGTATTCCCCGAAGCGGTAGGCAGAGGTGTTGTAATAACAATACCCACTTTTCACCAGAAATGATTAAGTGCCAACGTGACAGATGGTGAGTCTATCGTCGTCACAGGCACTATACATACGTCTATGAATTACTACTCAAAGATATGCAGGTTTTCTCATGATGTTTTCATTCACCGTAAAGCACGTGGTGTGAAATCTTTGCACAAAAGTTTTTAGAAAAAGTCATTGGTACAGGCCCCGCTGGGATTCCAACTTGAGTCGCTGGTGTAGAGTTGCGAATTGAGAAATGACAGATAGAAAAACTCAATAACATTACTCGTATTGTGTAGTTAGCATTTGCAATCACTCGACCAACGAGGCATACGGATTTTATTGTGTACTGTATTAGATATAACTAAACGAAGTGTATTATAAGTCCTAATCGATACGGTACACGAATCCTCGTTCGAAAGGAATATTTGATTGAAACCCCTGAATATTCCATTCGCCGATTGAATTTAGATTAATGTTATTTTCATTTGTAGGTACATTTACTTCTTGGCGCAGTATAAATAACGTTACGTATGTTTCATAAACCTTTCAGCGATATTATCCGAGAATTTCATGATGTTATTGGAGAACGGGATTGCGAATTTAATAAATGTTTGATACATGATCCTAGATGGTTCGACATAATTACATATATCTCAAGCTACGCATTTAGTTATCAGTAGAACTACTAGATTTGTAATAATGTTAATTTTTATCGACATTTGTGCATTGGAACTGTGTCCATGAGCTTAAATGATTTATTTTGTATTCTTAAAATTGTTTAATATTTTTGAAAATAGTAAGTACTTTGAAATCGTCAGAATGACACCATTACACAGGATTATACATTGGATGGTTGTTTTTACTGAGAAGAACTCAGATTTGTATCTGTTTTCATAGTTTATTATTTTCTAGTACATGTTGATGAACTCTGAATCTGTTATGTTCTTTTGCCAACTTTACAATTCCAAGATTCATGTGCTTCTGTTTTTATAATTATTCTTGTGTAATTAACAAACGAGCATACGACCAATGTAATGATTATTAGCGTACCGCGATTGCGAGATGTGTCAACAATTCGAACACTCGGATTCGGTGAAATTTTCTATCGATCAAGGGTTTTATCGATTGTTTTCGCCGAATAATATCCGAATGGAACCGAACGTTGCCCAATAAGATGCATCGGGCCGTGTTCGATGAGTGACGCGGCGACTACAAGCGAGTCGGAATCGCTACCATCCAATCCGATTGAGAACAATCGAGATGTTTCAATCGCGATTAGTCTTTCGCCATCGCGTATGGCTAACGATTATCCCTAGTATAAGATTATATCTAACAATAACAACTTAGCCCTTAGCGATGGGACAGTGGAGTCAGTGGAGTTGGAATTGTAAATAGCTATACTTGTTTGCTGCTTATCTGCTTTGTACATTGTTGGTAAATCGTTATCATTGCAGATAACGATTTTAAAGATTATATTCGTCATTTTGCTCACAATCTTTAATACTCATTACTATAACATCATCGGGATAGACTTCTTTTTTAAGTTTGAAGGTAATCATCGAACAAGTTTTTTTGTGTGAAGGCATATCATAGTTTAACTAACTATATTAATGATAGCGAATCATGACAATGAGTTGCTCATTCTTCTATTACGTTGTACTAAAATTATGTATAAAAAATAATTCATGTAAAAAAATACCAGGAGTTTGTTTTGACGTTTCTTCTCCTGACAGGTTTAAATCTTAATATATATAAATCTCGTGTCACAATGTTTGTCCTCAATGGACTCCTAAACCACTTAACCGATTATAATAAAATTCGCACACCATGTGCAGGTCGATCCAACTTGAGAGATAGGATAGTTTAAATCTCAAATTATAGTCGCAATTTTAATTTATTGCTAATTATTTGTCTGTTATTATTTGACAGTCGCAATTATCTGTTAACTCCAAATGATTCTAACAGATGTCGATACCTTTCGACTGGGTTGAGTAAGTAATCAATAGATGGCGCTGCTCTTAGATTGTTTACTATAATGAAATATAACAAAAACTTTAGCCACAGAAACACGTGGCTGGGTCAGCTAGTTTGTTTTATATATATATTTATTGTATACAAGCTGTGCCCTGCGATTTCGCCCGCGTAGACTTTATTTATTTCCCGCGAAATCCTTGATGCTTTATTTAATAAAAGTAGTTTAAGTCACTCCTTGTAACATCAGCTGTCAGTTAAAGTCCCGTTAAAATGGGTCCAGCCGTTTCGGAGATTAGCCGGAACAAACAGACAGACATACAGACATAGTATAATTTAAAGAAATGTTTTTTTTTCATTTCCATACCGTATACTTTCATATGCATTTGGTTAAAAGCTGTTATTTTGGCATTACAAACATACACTTCAATTTTATTTATCTAGTATAGATTAAGGCAGGTAAATTTTTTTTCGTTCGTATTTTGATTGCATTACGTATTTATACTTTTAATATCATTGATTCGCGTTACTTTTTCACGTCGACGAATTTTTCGGACATAGCCCTTCTCTATCGCTTATTCTACCACACAATTTCACTCCATGCAAATATTAATTAGCGCAACAGTGTACTATCTCTGAATCACTTCAACAAGCCGGCGCGAATGACGTGGGTGCGGGCCAGTGACGTCATCACACACACGCATTCTATACGACAATTCTGGAAGGCGTGACGTGTCACATACACGTCGTATACTGTATGCAAAATGTAGATTTTTGAGACATTTCCAAAGTGAGCTCGATATCCATACATACATACATCGATCTGTACATATGAATAAAATTGAAGTCATCGTCGGCACTTGATTCAACCCGATGTGGCTGATCATCTGATTTTTATACGAAGCCATTTGACCTACGCAACCCCGTTAACGAGGAAAATCTGTGATCTGGGTTAAACCAGTTGTAAGATTATTTTAACCCTCCGACTGACCTGTAACGATTGCCAAAGATGATAAATTGGCAACCAGGACCAACGGCTTAACGTGCTCACCGAGGCACAGAGGGAACTCGGGTCGTCACCCATCCAATTACTGGCTAGGGGTAATTGCTTAGCTTCACTGATCGAATGATATGCGCAATAGCAACTGTGCCACGAGCTCCTATATATAAAATGTAAGTGTCTGTTTGTAATTCTAAAATAAAAGCTTTTCACTCAATGCACATGAAAAAATATAGGTACGGTACTGTCAATAAAAAAAACAAATTTCAAAAAAATTCTCTGTCTGTTTGTTCCGGGTAATCTCTGAAACGGCTGGAGCCATTTTAACGGGACTTTCACTGGCGGATAGATGATGTTTAAAAAAAAAAGGTTATATTTCCGCGGGCTACCCATGAAATTAAGTCAACGCGGGTGAAACCGTTAGGCACAGCTAAGCAACATATAAGTATTTTTTAGAAAAACTCTGGTACAGGACCCGTTGGGATTCGAACTTGCGTCGCTTGCGTAGCAGGTGATTTCTCAAGCCACCACGGCTCTTATAATATAATTATTTGCCATAAAACAATGTTTTTCACGTAACTGCAAAATATTTTTGATCTCAGCAGTATAACAATTCTGTACTTTAGGAGGGACAATAAAGTTTCCTGCGACGTGTTTTCATGAATAAAACATGGTCTCCCTTCAGGGTTGCGACCTTCGTCCTGGATGACGCTTCCCTTGCGAATATTACTTGTATTATTCAATCTATATACATCCGAACAGATAAATAAAAGTGATTTGTCTGTCTGATATACCAAATTAACAGCTGTTTTTTTATGCGAGAACCGTATATTTTCATATGAATTTTGTGAAAAGCTGAATTACAAACAGGCACATAAATATTATGTATCTGTATAGAAATCAGGCATTAGCTAAAAACTTTGGGCATCTTGACGTTTAAATTATTTAATTATTATTCATTTACATCGCGCTCTGTTATGTCTCCTCATCATGTAATTAATTTTGGTAATTTATATTGGTCTTCTACTAAATATAAGCGAACGCATTTCTCGTAGAAAATGCGTGCTTTAGGCAGCTTTATAGCTTGATATATAAGCTACTATAAGTGCGGTGTGAAATATGTTTGTTTCTACAACAGAATTACCAAGCCCAAATCGCAGGCAAGCATATAGAATTCACAGAGGCGTTGTATAAAAACTGAATAAAATTTCCACACTAAACTGTCGCGAACGAACAGTCGGTCTGTCGGTCGGACCCCTCCCGTACCCTACCACCCCCAACCCCTGTTCAAACGTGTTACGTAACCGTGTAAACAGACGAATGTGTAAACAGGTCTGTTTAGCTTGGCACTAGACATTGGGGTTGGGGGTAGCACTTAGTTGCTCTGAGTGCCTGGCGCATCGGGTAATGTAATAAGTACGAGCTATGTACGCTTCTTGAATACGCAGTTATAAGTCTGTCTCTGTCCGTCCGTATGATGCGACGAGAATAAATGCAAAGTACTGCCAATTTATTTTCGCTAAGCGCTCATAACTTCTGGTGACACCCGTATCTACTGTTTTTTGTATGTGGCATTACGTGTCCCTTATAGAATAGCTCTCAGTAAGATTCGCTCACATGCGCTGCCATCAAAATATGTTAATTGAAAGTGATTTATTGAGGGCCTAAGCCCCGGTAAGGCACTTATGAATTTCGAAGAATTGACCAATGGACCGACAAGAAACTAATTTTTGTAAATTACTTACTTAGTGTAGGAAGATTAACGTCTCCATACATATATCTTGTTTTATATATAAGCGCTTTGGCATAGCTGTTAGTTTATATATTAAAACTAGCTGTGCCCGGCATACGTTGTATTGCCATTTTTTTTTTGGGGTGGACTACCCCTAACATTTAGGGGGATGAAAAATAGATGTTGGACGATTCTCATAGATACCGGATAAGCACAAAAAAAATCATCAAAATCGGTCAAGCCGTTTCGGAGGAGTATGGCAACGAAAACTATGACACGAGAATTTTATATATTAGATTATAAATAAGAACAAAAAAGTTCGAAACGTCTGTCTGTAGTGAATACACATAAAGGGTTTTTCAACCAAATTGTAAGTCCTTTACAGGTAAATAAAGTATTCTTATTCACCTCTAAAGGATTCCCGGCTCCTTTTGATGCGACAGCGCTGGAATAGCGTCATTTGTTGTCATAAATTGTTGGAGTTACTGAAGGTTCGCTTCCGATGTATAGTATTTATGATGCGTCGTAAATTTGGTGTCCTCTTAGTACTTTTTAACCGACTGCAAAAAAAAAGGTTATAATTTTTTTTTATTAAGCTTGGCGCTTCAGTACTTTTGACTGGGTGAACCGATTTCGATGATTCTTCTTTTATTCTTTTATTTGAGTAAACCGCCTTCATAAAGAGAGAAATATAGCATCTCACTCGGTGCCAAACACCAACTTCAAAAGTAAGTAATTTATTTCACATAATTCTATTTCACCCTTTTGGATTCAGGTACTTTTTTCGTAAAAATTTTGCGATAAGCAATTTCAGTTCAAAAAAGACAAAATTGACCATCAGGAGAAGAAGACAGTTCAAGTATACGTTTTTGGGTTGGATTCCGTACCCAAATGGTATAAACGGGACCCCAGCCTATTTCTAAACCGTCATAGTTAGACATTTTCAGAGATGTATTCCTGTTGCCGCTATAGCAACAAATACTAAAAACAGAATAAAATTAATATTTAAATGACTCGTATTCAAATAACTAATTTTTTTGCCGTTTTTATAGATTGTACGTAACCCTTCGGTTTTTTTAAATATGACCCATGAAATATCTTTACTACTGTGGATTTTATTTCCGAAGTTATGACAAGGAATAAAAGCTCGATTCTCCCTCCATATAGACACGAGACCAAATTAGATTTTGCGTGTCGGATGCCTATAAGGCCGTCTAAGGAAGCAGCTTCTAAGGGCCACGACGACCTTGGCAGGGCGTCGACCGGGGTGACGTCACAGGGAAGAGGCACACCCCCTTCCTGTTGCTAACCCCCTCTGCCGCCATCCCATGCACTTACACGAGGTACATACAATCAGATATGGGAAGACACGTTCGCAACGCACGCGTTTGAATAAAGACGTTATGTGCGTGAAAAGGAAAGGTATAGCTATTTGAATCATGTTTTAAAAGGTTGACTTTTGTTTCAGGTAATCTATGGACTTTCATTATTCGCGAGGTGAGGGTATGTAAAAATCTTTTTTTTTTGAATTCAATTCAAAATATCTTTATTCGATTAGACTTTTTACAAAGTACTTTCAAATCGTCAGAAAGACGCGATTACATAGGATTATACATGCTACCGCTAGGTTCGGAAGGTTGATTTAACTGAGAAGAACCTGGCAAGAAACTCAGTAATTACTCTTTTAAAAAAAAATTACAGCTTTGAGTAATACAATATAAATCATAAAAAATATATATAAGCCCATGGATACAGTTCCAGTGCACAAAAGTCGATATAAAAAAAAAAAAACTAAAAATAAGTACTACGAATAATTGTGTAGTTGAGATGACCAGCCCCCACTAGCAGCACCTGTTCACAAGTATGACGAGAATGCCAGCCATCGCCAGGGAAGTGAGCGACCCGTCATCCTGACGCCGCCGCAAGCAAAGGCATTTTTGTGAGCATGACAACTCAAGCCCGTCAGGAACAAAATTGAAAAATAAAAGTAATTAAGTGTCGCAGAAGTACAGTGTCGATGGGATTACTTACAACCATTATCAGACAAAACATAGTGCCAAGCTTCTTTATCGCATATATAATCGCTTACAGTATAATAGCCCTTTTTAATCAGAACAGATTTAACAGTCTCTTTAAATTTATTTAAGGGTAAGTTACTAACACATGATGGTATCTTATTGTAAAAACGTGTACATTGTCCCAAAAATTTGCCCTGGACTTTTTGTAATCGATGTGTAGGCACAACAATTTTATTTTTATGCCTCGTGTTAACATTACGCACATCACTCTTTTGAAATAGCCCAATGTTTTTATTTACAAATAACAAGTTCGCGAAGATATACTGCGAGGCCACTGTCAAAATGCCTAATTCTTTAAATTTTTCCTTTAGCGACACTCTTGAACCTAGGTAATAAATGGCCCTTTCAGCCCTTTTCTGAAGTGTAAATATGGAATCTATATCGGCAGCTTTGCCCCAAAGTAAGACAGCATATGACGTTACGCTGTGAAAGTAACTAAAATATACAAGACGGGCTGTGTCTATATCAGTTTATTCAATAATAATTATCTATTTAGTTAAATAAAAACAATTGTCGAAAGTAAACATATAATTATGTTCGCGCATCATCACATCTCAAGCGCGAGAGAATGTTATTTTGTCTAGGCCTATAATATAATGACATAAATCAGTGACGTGACATATGTCATTCTTATATTATTTACTTTAATGACGTATGTCACGTGACTGATTTATATAATTTCCATACATTTTGTATCGTTTCTATGAGCGTAAGCGCGAGAGAATGTTACTTTGTCCAGGTCTGCTAGAAGTCTATCAAAAACCATAAATGTTCAATAGACAAACTTAAAACATTTATAGTATTGAAATCCTAACAAGCTTGTATCGACTGCCATAGAAATCCAATCCAATCAATATTTAATGTGATTCTCATTTTCATAAGGCGTGAAATGTTAGCAGTTCCCGAAGTATGGGGAGTTGAATAAAATATCGCGTTTGTATTGCGCTTTTGTGACGTTCTTGCTTCTTATTCCGATAATAGAACTTTATCAATGCGTACTGAACCCCAAGTATTTCATATAAAGAGCGTATAAAGAACTTCTGAGCTTTAACGTTTCATTTTGGTACCGTAAAATTAAACGTGACCTGAGAAAACCCTGAATCGCAAGGGCTGGAAAGAGGGAAAGGAGGCCTTTGGCCAGCAGTGGCACACATCAGTTCATGATAATATTAAATTAAACGTCAAAGCTAAAAACTTCTTAATGCGCGCTTAAACGATCATAGATGTACCCTACTCTAGTTTGTGCTTAAATTATTTTTACTCGCTAAGCTGTTAGTAGATTTATAGTATTCCTAAGCAGGGTTGACAGACCTACAGCTAGAAGATGAAACATTGAGTGTTCTAAACTACCCGGGTACCAGGCATTTCATATAAGCAGATTAGCAGTCCTTATCATTTGTGATGATTGAATACATTCGTGTCGTGTGTGTGTCTATACCAAAACTTATGTAAGCCGCGCCACTTTGGTATGTACTTCATCTGCCTACCTACCCTACTTATTTTGTATGCTTACCCCTCCGAAAAACCAATGCACGCCCCTGCCGTGTACTCGATACCTCAAATTTCCAAAACGTAATTTTAATAAAATCATGTAATATTTGGCTGAAATTTAAATTATTTATTCAGTTCACTACCGGTTAAAAAACTAGCCTTCTGAGATTTTGTTTGGCAATTGGCATGGCTCCTATAAGGGAACAAAAAATAATTATAAAATTCATATTATGGTATCATTTAGGTCTTGTGAGACCACGGTTTCAATCCGATACAATCCCGTTTGACCCCTTCAGAGAGCACTCAATTATATAATCCATTACATGCCGGTGAACTGTTCCAAATATATTTCAGTAGCTTTGATATTTTGGGTCAACCTTACCTAGATTCCAGTTTAGTTTTGGACGAGTTCGCCATGTGACCTTACGACCTGTTACGAGGTTATTTCCGCCTCTTTCTATTTTATCAAAGATGACATTTGACTAGTTCAACTCCTCAGGGTTGTCATGTGGGAGGAGCTCGTGGCAAAGTTGCTATTGCGCATGTCATTCGATCAGCAACCCTAGCCCTAGCCAGTAATTGGATGGGTGACCGCCCGAGTTCCCTCCGTGCCTCGGAGAGCACGTTAAGCCGTCGGAATGGTTGCCAAATTATCATCTTTGGCAATCGTTACAAAAGGCGGGAGGCCTTAAATAGTCTGACAACTGGCTTAACCCAGATCACAGATTTTCCTCGTAAAAGGGGTTGCGAAGGTCAGATGGCAGTCGCTTCGTATAAAAATCAGGTGATCAGCCACATCGGGTTGAATCAAGTGCCGACCCCAACAATGTATGGGATAAGGCCAGGGACGATGATGAAGGTTGTCATGTGGTTTGAGAATCACCTGCTACGTAAAAGAAGCAAGTTCCTATGTCACCGTCACATTTCTATAGCAAAGAGGTTTTGTTAAACTTGCTTTGCGTTGGTGAGGTGACGTCACACCACAATTACATACACACGTTTTGACGGTGAAGGAACACATCTTGTTGAAACCAACAATTCAAAGTCATATGCCTGAGACGGTTAACCTATAACCTAACTCCAACTGCCAACCCTTACGGGATCCTGGTAATGCGTGGGGACATGATTACATTGTTGGGGTTAGAACTATATCTATGAGATTGGATCCTCACGTACACGACGTGTCACGTCACATCGTGTCCGTGTTTCCATCATTCCCTACCTATTAATCTGCATCAGTAAAAAAAGTTATTTTTCAATTCTTGAAGATTGGCAACTCCCACGCTCTATGGATCAAACGTTCTTATTTCAAAAAATATGCTTGCATTTCTTACAAACTTACTAAAGCTATATTTATACTGTGGTTTTGGTCACGAGAAACGTCTCTATAGATGGGCCCATAGCCCTTCTATATCTAGACAGATAATGTTGTTTTAAACTTGGCAAAAAAGCATCTGTCCAATAAGTTTGAAGTCCACGATGCTTGGTAAGAATTGTAATCCTTCCTGTGACCGCATCCCGCAGACCACAATAGAGCTATTTATAATTTCCGGATGTTTCCTGGTCATGAAGCCACGGGCACTATGAGCACCTGTGGCTTAACAAAATAGGGTTTACCATAAAAACTATTTTTCAAAGCGATTTTTTTCTAAAAATAAAATTAGCCTATGTCCCGTTAAAACCGTTCCCAGCTGTTTCAAGGATTTGCCGGAACCAACGCAGAGATACAGGAAAAAAAATTGTATTTTTTTTTAAACAAAGTCACCGCGAGTGAAACCGCAGGCCATAGCTAGTTGAGAAATGAATGTGTCTGGCAAACAAACAGAAAAGTACTCAACTCGTCTGATGATAAGCGATTGCTATTTATGAAAATTTTTACGCTAAGTTGCCTAATACAAGACATGAATATAGTTTATTTGTGTCGGGTCTGGAATCCTAAAGGAAAACCAAAACAACGAAATATATCCGACCTTGCGATAATAATCTAATACAAACTAATTAAATAGTTACAACGTCAAAGTACACTTCGTATTACAAGACTGTTTCGTAATTTCGTCGGTTTACTTCCAAAAGGGCATGGGGTGAAGGACGCGCCGCGTCGGGAAATTGACGATCGATACACGAGACGTGACTGTTTCTTGTGCGAATATAGACTTTAAGTGTTTACATGATAGAGCTTTGTTTTGTGTATGCTAAGATCTGTTGACCTGTCGGTTTCGGCTGAAGGCTTCAGTCAAAATTCAATGTAAGTATATTTGGAAGAGTTTCTCTTGATGACAATGAATACTACGGAGTTTGGAAATATCTTCTATAAGGGAGTTATTTTTTCAGTGAATGAATGAAAGTTTCTTGTTTTTATGTGATAATTTTTATAGATAATTTCTATGTGTGTTTGTTGACATAATAATGTTTTTAAAGGGTATATTATTGTATCCAATAAAATTTAAGTGTCTGTAGTCCCAAATAAACAGCTTTTCACTAAATACATAATATGAAAATATGTGCGATACATAGGAGTAAAGACAATTCTTAAATGTTTTCCCGTCTGTTCGTTCCGGCTAATTTCTGAAACGGCTCGTCCGATTCATTGCAATAAAATACTTACGTATTCATGAAAGTCTTTTTGGAGATCAAAGAAACAATAAATTGCATCTTTATATTATTACTAGTGGACCTCACTCGGTTTCACCCGCGTAGTTCCCGTTCCCGTGGGAGTACGGAGATAAAATAAGCCTATGTTACTCGCTGATGATGTAGCTATCCAATGGTGAAAGAATTTTTGAAATCGGTCCAGTAGTTTTTGAGCCTATTCATTACAACCAAACAAACAAAGTTTTCCTCTTTATAATATTAGTGTAGATAAGCACAGTATAGCAAACCTTCACAATTTGATCCGCGTCGTTAATAAGGCACCTAATTAGATTTGGTTGGGTCAAGGACATTGGTAACTTCAACTTCTTATTTATATCAACCATAGTACAAAGTGACTCAGTCAGTAGTGTTAGCTGCCTAAAAGTGCCTAAGTTCAATTCCCGATAGTTAGTACCAGTGAGTTTAAATTTCTATTCAATGACATCTTGAGAAAATCAGACCTATTCTGAGAAAGCATAATGTATGGTGTTTGGGGCGGCGATAGATTCACCATTGCACCCTCAGAACTTGGTTTTGGGACTTTTTGGATGGATGGAGTTGAGCCACTATCGTTCGTTATGTCCGGTGATAAGTAGGAGTTGTAACGACTCTGCCTAACTCTTCGGGGATCTGTCTGGGCGTGAACGTTCTAACTATTGAGTTCATGTGGAAAATTAGTTACCTTTGAATGCACTGTCATTTCAATTTGAGCCTTACAACTAACAACTATATCTGGTCTTTCACATAGTATTCCCCAAAGGTAATAAAGTTTCCATTTGTACAAACGATATATCTTCCAATAACCTAACAATTCCATCTTCATCGTCCAAGTCTTGATATGAAATTAAAACGTCAAGCGATTCTCGATCTTATAACGTTTAGTTAAAGTTGTAAGCCACTATTTCCCCAGAGACGTGCAGCGTAGAAATGACTAGAAGCGTAAACAAGTGTCTGTTATTGATCTGTTGTGACCTAAACGTTGTTTTTGACTGCTTTATTGTCTTTAGTTCCTTCACCGAGCAAGAAATGCAGTAGAATACTTGCTTTTATCTTCATCCGCTTAAGATGATAATTGATGATTTTAGTAGATACCCTATGATCGTCTGCCTCGTTAGTCTAATCTAGTCGTCGCGTGCTATTGTGAATCATAAAGTCACAGGTTCAATATAATTGTATGTACCGTTATATATTTTCATATGCATACAGTGAGAAGCTGTTAATTTAGAATTACTAATAGACACTTCAATTTAATTTATGTGTATGTAGTTAACAGCTTTTCACTAAATGCATATGAAAGTATATAAGGTACATACATACATCAATAAACTATTTTTAACTGTTTGTTCTGGATAATATGAAAGGCTGGACGTAAATCCGTGATATAAAAGCCACCTATGTGGGTGAAATCGCGGGGCAATACTTCTACGATTAGTAAGTAAATAAATCCACCAGAGACCAAGCTTCATACATGCGGTGCGCTGCAAATGCACTTACACACATGCGTAACCGTCGCTCCACGTACTCCCCCGCCACATATTGTACTCAGTAAAAGCGTGTGTGAACGCTTCGCTTAGAGCCTATGTGTGAGTGTATAATTTATATTACGTACAAAATCTTATTAATAAAACGGTGATTGAAAGACATGATAAACCTTAATAATACCAATGCCTTCTTGTGCATGTTTGGGTTATAAAATTGCCGATGAATGAAAACAATCATTGTTTACAGGAATACGTAATCGATGTCAAGCTGGGGGCAAGCTTGTAAGATAGTGTCCTACTCGGAGTACACAAATTTAAATTATTACAATTTATATCCGGGAGTTGGACTTGTAACTTATCTGTACCTAGGGCCATATTAACCCTGGCTTGGACCCTAGGAAATGCAATTCTCTGGGCCCCTATTCTTACTTTTTATAATAGAATAAATGTGTGGGAATGAAGAGAGGCATGCATGTAGATGGAACGAAAGAAGTATGTAAGGTTTTTAGCATGTGGCAAACGGCGATCTCTGCACTCTCTGCCTACTCCCATGAGATACATTTTTCATTCGACTTATCTATTTGATCATCTAGATTAAACGAGCTTAAGCTGGCCTGGGGGCCAGACACATTTGTGAGAAGATATCACGTGATCAATGGACGGCCCCTGTGTCTGAATATATTTATCTGTGATTCTACGCGAATCTATTCAACTCATAGTATCGATATAATTTCCTATTTCACGATACAAACGTTTATCTAACAGGAAAATAGATTGTGTTCCGTTCCATTCATCACTACGATCCGTGGCTAGCGTTATGTTGTGATTAGTTTGTTCAAAGTTCAATGGTTTTTATACACGTTGGTTTGTTGGTAACTATTATTGTTGTTAGCTTGTTTACCTCTGTAATAATACAGAGAGAGTCAGGTGTTTCTCTAAATAGTATTGCACTATATAGGTTTCTTGTTGACTAGGACACGATTAGATTGCTTAAATGATAAAGTTTATTAGTAGCACAGTACCTATCACGGGTTTGCCACCGTTTTCGTAATGTAAACTCGCTAGCGTTACTCGCAATATTTGTATCAGATATTTTAGTTCTCGGCTTTCTTGTTAGCTTTACGCGAATTGAAGTTGTAGCGTTACACCTCTCTACATAGATGGCGCTACACGTTAACAGTTGCAGAGATTGAGTTCAAATATACTAGAACCTAAATCGCGCTATAAGAGTATACAAGTTTCCAACTAACTTTGTAGCGGCTACTTGTCGAACCACTGCACTTTCATGTCAATGTGTGTCAATAGGGTGGCGGTAAGGGTTGTCAAATATACCGACCGATGTCACTGAATACCTTTAATGCACTGAAATATAATTACTATACTAACTTAGAATGTAGGTCGCGCATGTAAGCGCTTGCAATGTTGAAATGTTGTGGGTGCAGTTTTATAATACAATACAAAATGTACGACTTTGCCTGTACAAACTTGTATATTTACTACAATGCGCTCGGTTCCCCAGCCATGACACCCGCCTGGGTGGAAGATCTTCCCTTTGTTGGACTTGCTTCATATACCCATATCTGCCGTCTTAAGTTTTGAGCGAATAGTGGGGATAACTGCGCATGTATTTGTTCGCAAGCCAAACAAACCAGAAAAATAACTACTTACTGCGCATTCAAGGCCAGCGCTCAAAATTCGTGACGCCGGGCACCTACCTATTATACCTCGATAAAGACACCTTTTGGGAAGGGAGTAACTAAGGAACCTTGAAAAAACCAGCTGTTCCATAAATTTTTTAGAACAGTGATGACTTCGTAGAAAAACAAATTTCGCGGCGCCATCGACAGCTGTCATTTTTCAAAAGCTACGTTCACAATTTACTTTGTTATTAACCCTCCATTTTTCTTGGAAATAGGCCTGCTAATGTAAACGATTTATTTATTTACGGCGCTGGTTCTAGGGATTCTAGGTAATTCCAACGTATTTGTCATATTGTTTTCTTTGTTAGTGCCTATTACTGGGGTTTCCAATCAGCTCTTTATCGATATATATGCTTACGTCGATTAACGCAGAAAAACAGAAAACATTAGCGTTTATATGATGGTGGAATTGGTGGAGCAGCGTTTCTGCACTCTCTACATAGATGGCACTACTCAAAAACATTTGCAAAGTTTGAGTACAAGTACACGAGAACCTAAATCGCGCAATAGGAGCTTTCGAGAGCATTTCAGTATATGTACAAGTTTCCAACTAGAACAGTGAGAGCCGCGGTTAGCGAGACATAATATTAGCCTGGCTGGAAGATCTTGTCTCTGCTCGGGAGTAATTAATTCAAAAGCGTATGTATAGTGCCTGAGATATACTCACCATCTGTCAATCTGAAATCACTGTACATAAGTTTTTTAGAAAAACTCATTCGTACAGGCCCCGATGGGATTCGAACTAGCGTCGCTTGCGTAGCAGGCGACTGCTTAAACCTCAAGGCCACCACGGCTCTTCCTTCCTCATTATAATGTAGTAATTAGTAAATAAGTTAGATACAGATATAGATTACCGTATTAATTAACCAAACAATTCATAGTAGTCTTTAGTTAGTTACAGTAATAGTTGCCAAGTTGCAAACTGGTCTGTCCATGAAATAGTTTTCAATTTCAATTAACCGACTACTTATCAGCTGATGGAACTTGGATAGGAACAGTGCCGTGCGACAATATACCGTCATTTACTTGATACAGACTTTAATGGATTCTGGAGGCGATATTGCGTCATATCAATATCATTGCATTCATGTTACAGCGTCTTTTGATAAACTAAGAGGTTTCGTAACTCCATTATCTTTTGGCGTACATATATGCTCCTTGCAGTCTGACAATATTCGTTCATCGATATGTAATTTGATTTTTTTTTGTTTGTATGTGTGACTTTTTCAGCATGGTTTTAGGAGGATTTAGACAACTTTAGTGCGTCGAGTGTGTGTCTTGAATTAAAGTTTTCCAATCTTTCTGTATTTCTATGCTAACTGTTGGGGTAAAAATAACGAACAATAGAATAAAATATTTTCATGCCATCCCAAAAGGGCCCCCGAAGGGGTCAGCAGAGCTGTTGTAACAACAACACCCACATTTCACCGAATTTGATTAAGTGCAAATGTGACAGAGGGTGAGTCCATCGCCGTTCCAGGCACTATACGTCTTTGAATTACTTCTCAGATATATGCAGGTTTTCTCACGATGTTTTCCTTCAACGTAAAGCACGTGGTGTGAAATTACTGCACATAGTTTTTTTCGAAACTCATTGGTACAGGCCCCGCTCGGATTTGAACTCGCGTCGCTTGCGTAGCAGGCGACTGCTCAATCCCCGAGGCCACCACGGCTCTTAGAATAAGACTGGGAAATATTTCATTTTAAGAGATATAACGCTGTCGCGTTGCGCGTACCCCACAGGGATCGAATATTATTCACCAATAAATACTAAAATAATCTTCCAATTACTTTGGACATTGTCACTCAATGCCATCTAGTCATAGACTAAACGTATATACTTAATGTACATATTGTTTGCATTAGGAAGACAAATACAAATGTTTTGCAGACATCGAACTAAGAAGATCACTAGCGTAGCTGCATTTTGTCGTACTCCATGCAAATTATTGAATGATGTATTTATTGATGATGAGGGGATAATGGAACACAGTGCAATAATAAACTTTCAAATGTATTATTTCTGTACAAACGAGTTATCCTTATCCTCATGTACTTATTTATAGGCAGACAAATTTCAAAATGGCCGCCACTACCCACTCGCTTCGACATCCCATCCCATTCCAGTGGCTGCATTCATCGTCGCCACGGCAACCGCTCATTACGAGAGATCCGCCAGGCGGGTCTAGGTTCCCTTTATTGAATTCAATACACCATACCTACCTACACACCGGTTAATTGTATACGAAGACAATATTAATAATAAATCTATTTATACTTCTACTACTCCTCAGACAAACTTTCGACCCCCTTTGACCCCCCTTAGGGATGGGATTTCGAAATACTTACACCTTGCCAAAAACAAACCCTCCAAATTTCATGCCTCTATGACAGGCGTTTGACGGTGAGGTCAGTTAGGGACTTTGCATTATATACAGAATTTTATAAAAATAAATAAATATGCTTACGCCATCCCAGAAGGGTCCCGAAAGGAGTAAGCTGAGGTGTTTTAACAACAATACCCACATTTCACCGAAAATTATTAAGTGTCAACGTGACAGAGAGTGGGTCCATCGCCGTCTCAGGTACTATACATACGTCTTTGAATTACTTCACAGACATATGGTGGTCACCGCAAAGCACGTGGTGTGAAATCACTGCACATAAGTTTTTAGAAAAACTAACAGGCTCCACTGGGATTCGAACTTACGTCGCTTGCGTAGCAGGCGACTGCTCAAACTTCAAGGCCGCACTTCTTGTATACGGACAAATATTATAAATGGAAAAGCTAAAACGCTAAACCAATTAACCGCTAAGACCCTCAGGACGGACGAAGTCACGGGCTAGTCACTCGTTAATTGTAAGTTTAATTTATTTTTAGTTACGTCAGTATCTTCTCCTATAAATAACTACCACCCAGTAAGTACTCGGTCAACGTACATGCGATGTGACTGGATTTTACCTATATTTTGTATTCCAAAGTAGCGTTCTGTCTTTATTTTTGTATCCTCTTTCTCTGTCTGTCTAACGTTTGAAGCAAAAAGAGGGGTGATATGATAAGTGTGACGTCGATGTACGTGGCATCGATTTTGATGCGGTTTTTTTATCCGATTAAGAGCTTCACGCGTGTCAGTATAATCGTCAAATCACAATTAATTCATGACTTCGATTGATGCTGTAACCAGATTTTTTTTACTTTTCCTTAAACTAGAAATATTTTATACGTAGGGGTTTTTTCTTTGTGAAATGCCAGTAATAAAGCTAGTTGTATATATAAGAATGTACTTACATAGTGCCAAAGGGTGCGCTTTACATATCCACAGATCAATAAATATTTGGCATTTAATAGCAGTTAAATGGAACGGGTCGTGGAAATGCCAATTTTATGACGGCAATAAACCATAAACCATCTCGATAACCGCTATAAATTATGTTAAAAACTGCGTGTAATTAATAAAAAGTTAAGAATGATTATATTCGCCCTAATCCGAGGTTTATACTATATCATTATAATGGCGATGTTTCTAAAAATTATTTTTAAATATATAGAAAACCTCATTAGCTCGGTTAAGCTTCTTCTCAAATAACCAATTTGTTATTACTGTCTAATATATACAATTCTCGCAGTGCTCGTTACTAAACTCCTTCGAAATGGCTTGATTGATTTGTATGACAGTTTGTATGTAGATCGGGGAGGTGTGACAATCGATCAGTTTTTCATATCCCTAAAGAATAATGGAGATCCACCCAAAAAAAATACATCGTTGAATGAACTGAATGGTCTTCCTAGAACGTCGATAATTAAAGAGCATAGTGTATCAATTTCTTTAACGTCGCATACCCACTTAATAGGGTAGACCTACGTGTGCCATGACGATACAAGCCACATAAAATATCCTTAATAATGTTTATACTGATTCAGCATGTTTACAGCCAGTCGATAAATGCGTTGTAGCATGAACAGGACATGACAATACCCCATGGTGCCAATAAACGCGAACCCCACGTTGGGCGCCAAAGTTGATTACATTTTAATGGAACAGACGATTTCATTACGACTGAATACTTTTATACGCAGTGTATAAACTTGCTATGGCTTTAATTTAATTCCTGAACTCGGCTTTGATGTTGTTAGCGGCAAAAAGTAATGATGAACTTGTGGCTTTAAATAAACTTGCAGCTTTATATATCGATGTGGGTGTAGCTCGACTCTATACCTTCTATACCAGGTAAATGACCTGGTATTATATTTTTCGCCAAGACCTATTGTTTTAGCCAATATATAATTATACCAGTTTTACTTTGCAACATAATTGGATTCGATTGTGTACGCTTCAAAGGCATTATTTTTCAAAAGATCAAGTTTTGTTCAAAGAACTAATCGTCGTTTGAAGCTTATATAAGCCAAATACAATATAGTAACAACCCAGTACACAAAGCTATGTACTGTATCATGTTTGTGTAGATACTGGATATCGTTTTCCGTTAACCACCTGTCAACAAACTTGAGCCCCATGTTGGGCGCCGAGTTTGCTTACCTTTCTTATTATTGGTTGTTGACTGCTTGCGGTCGTTCCAATCTGCCCGGTCCTCATTCTGTGGATTATATTTACTTTTATAACATCAAGGGATAACAGCGTATACGCATTTCACATTAACTGTTAGAAGTAATAATAAATAACCTTATAATATTGATGAAAGTTACACTCAAAGTGCGTTTTTCGAAATAATAGGTAATTTATGACACGCCCAAAGATTTGTCGTTACCACGGTAATGCCCATTGTGATGTAACATAGAAGTAACAGATAACAATACTCGCACGAACGTCTTAAATACTGTCACTTTGACACTTCTAAATATATATAACTCAAAGGTGACTGACTGACTGACTGACATAGTGATCTAGCAACGCACAGCCCACTAGCACATCACTGGACGGATCGGACTGAAATTTGGCATGCAGGTAGATGTTATGACGTAGGCATTCGCTAAGAAAGGATTTTGATTAATTCTACCCCCAAGGGGATGAAAGTTTGTATGAAACTTTGTAAATATTAAATCTTCGATAAGCTCAGTATAAATATTAGCTTTTAGAAACGGTATGGAATCTAGCCTTATTTTTTGAAATAATAACGTTTGCCCTGCGTGGCCTGTACAAATGACTTTTTCTAATAAAAAACTTATACGCAGTGGTTTCACACCACGTGTTTTACGGTGAAGGAAACCATCGTGAGGAAACCTGCATATGTCTGAGAAGTAATTCAAAGACCTATTTATAGTGCCTGAGACGGCGATGGACTCACCCTCTGTCACGTTGGCACTTAATCAAATTCAGTGTGGGTGTTGTTACAACACCTCTGCTTACCCCTTCGGGCGCGTTTGCTCTATTCAGCGTGAGGGGTGTTCTTAGAGACTTTTAAATATACTCTTTTATTTACTAAATAAAAATATCTAAATAATGGACATTTGTCGTTTTGAAGATATAAAAAATGTCAGTAGAACACGCGAATGACGCGATCGACCATGACGTGACACCTCTAACTGTCATTACGCCTATTCCAATTATATTTTTTCGTTGATGCGTGTCATTTCGAACGATTTGTTCCTAGCTTCTTCTGCTTGTAAAGCTTATATTTAAACTGTGCTCAAAGGCTTTTAGATTAATCCCTACCGTGGTGCTATTCTTAGATTCATAGCTATTTATATTCGAGTCGGCTAGTGGGCGTTAATCAATAATTAAGTTCATTGAAGAATGCTTTATATCGACGGATGGTCTACTTACAACTTACGCTTTGAAGCCAGCTTTTACGAAAAAAACTATTTTGGACATTCCATTCTCAAGAGTAATCAATACAAATATAAATAAAATTGAAATTTCTGTTTGTATTTCCAAATTATATACATTTTTAAAATTTCTTATTGATTCGTTGTTTGTTTGTTCAGGCTGCTTTGCATCTCTGAAAGGGCTGCACTCATTTTAACGGTATTTTCATTAGCTGATAGCTGTTATAAGGAGCCTTTTTTTTTAACGTGGTGAATCCGTTATGGATACACCAACCGCTGCGGGGGCAGCGGAAGGGTTATGTCGGACTCGCACCGACTAAACTCCACGGTGTTCCTCCAAGTCGCTAAGTGGGGAGGTGCACGTGATACGTCTTCACATGCTTCACCGTGACCCCCCCAGTTATAAGGAGCCTAGGCTATTTATAATAAATAGTTCTGGATTGTTAACCAATGTTAAGTAATCAAATTGTTCTTTCTAGAAAGAAATTGTCATAAAACTTCTAAGACATTCAGTTTTAACAATATTTACTAATCCATAATGTTGTGTGCCTTCCAGATGCACCCTCCGGTTCCCTTCCACGAACATTCGCCTGGAGTTCCAGTCGTTGGTGGAGGAGAGCGGCGGCGGCGCGGGCGCCAGCTCCGGGGCCGCCATGCCGCCGCTCCGCATCTCCATACCCTCGGACAGTGATGGACGCAGTCCCGCGCCATCGCCAACTGGTAAAAAAAACCGTTACCTTACCATACAATATCAATTACCTGACACTGTCAGACCCGCCGACACCGCCTCACTCAGTGCATGCAGCCGCAATTATCGCAGTCACAAATGAGTGTTACTGGCATACGACAGCCGTAGGGCTATATTAGGAAAATGTTATCATGAATAATAAAGCTCGTAAGTAACGGTGTTTTGAAATCGGTCCATCACTTTTTAAGTTTATTCTTTACACAGGAAAATATTTTTTTTTTTCTGACTGGAATATTAGTCTCAAATCCCATCTGTCTCAAATGAGATTTATATATATAGTAATAAATTAAGTATAGTTATTTAACACCACAACTTTTACGCTACAGCAAAATACTGTGAGGAAACCTGAGCGTGTTTCAGAAGAAATTCATGGACATGTGTTTAGTGTCTGAGACGGACATGGACTTACTAGGTTTATTTAATTCTTACCGTGTGCATCCTGCATTCGTATCTTTCATTGTAAACTTTTTTTTTTTTATCCACCAGGCATTACATCCAATTAATAGTATATATATATCAATACCATATATGCCAATCAATAGTAAATCCACGGCATAATGTATTTGCAGGTACAATAAGCGCAGCGAACAGTTGTCCGACGTCTCCGCGCGGCGCGGGCTCGTCAGGGCGGCGCTACGCCGACCTCGGCCTAGTCGCGCACTACGCCTCGCTCGCCGACAACCGGCCCAGCTCCAATGGCACTGCGGTAACACCCTTACTATGTTTTCAAGAGTCGTGGTGGCGTTGAGGTTTGAGCAGTCGCCTGCTACGCAAGTTGGAATCCCAGCGGGGCCTGTACCAATGAATTTATCTAAAAAACTTATGTATAGTGATTTCACACCACGTGCTTTACGGTGAAGGAAAACAACGTGAGGAAACCTGCATATTTCTGAGAAGTAATTCAATTACGTCTGTAAAGTGTCTGAGACGGCGATAGAGTCACCATCTGTCTCGTTGGCACTTAATCATCTTCGGTGAAAAGAGGGTGTTGTGATTACAACACCTCTGCGTACCTCTTCGGGGAATACAGGCATAAGCATATGTATGTGTGTGTGTATGTATGTTTTCAACTTGTCCATGGGCTGTTTTCGTACAAAGGCGGCAAACAAGAGTACCATGTCCGTCTCAAAGGCTGAAATGTCTCGATTCCAGCTTCATGTCGTCTTTCTCAGAGGGCTACTTATAACCTTTGACCAGGAACATATAAATAGGCAAAGTCCAAATAGGCCCATGTGTTATTTTGCTTATATTATAACCTGCACATATCTGAGAAGGAATACAAAGACTGCATAGTGCATGAGTCGGCGATGGACTCACCATCCATTTTGGTTAAATGTGGGTGTTGTTGTTACAACACCTCTGCTTACCCCTTCGGGGTTCAGACTCTTCCGGGATGGCGTGAGCATATTCATTATTTGTAAAACTTAGTCACTAACTAAACCAGCCTTACACGCCTTTCCAGCAGGCCGCAGCGTCAGGATCCGAAGGGTACAGTAACGCCCGCGAGGGGCGCGAGGGGCGCGAGGGGCGCGAGGGGCGTGAAGGGCGCGAGGGTCGCGAGGGTCGCGAGGCGCGCGACGACGCCAAGCCCCCGTACAGCTACGCGCAGCTCATCGTGCAGGCCGTGGCGTCCGCGCCCGACAAGCAGCTCACGCTGAGCGGCATCTACAGCTATATCACCAAGAACTACCCCTACTACCGCACCGCGGACAAGGGCTGGCAGAACTCCATACGGCATAACTTGTCGCTCAACAGGTAAAACATTTGAACCAGCATCCATTTATTTACGAAGCTCAGCCCTGTATTTGCGGTTCAGTTGTGTCCTATCTGATTGCTTTCTTGAGTAATGCAATTGCGAAGGTATCCTATTCTTTCCAAGGCCCATGGATATGCTGGATTAAAGTCTTCACAAAGGACTTTTAAGTACTAACATATTTTAGTAACCATTGTCGCACTATGAGCTCTACAGACAAGTAAACATCGTGAGGAAATCTGTATACCATTAACGAAAATTCGTCAAACTTCGTTCTTTTCTCTGCACGTATGTGAAAGGAATGCATAGACAAAGTAACATTCTCTTGCACTTGTGCTACTGAAAGAGATACAAAATGTATGGAAATTACATAAAACAGCTGTAATTTCCATACATTTTGTATTGTTTCTTTTTCTCGCGTATCTGTTCTACAGGCCCCGTTCTAACATGACTGGACGATGTGTGTATTTAGCACGGAATTTATACTAAAACAAAAAGAATTCAGTATTCAATTTAAATGTGTTTAATATGAAACGTGTGTGTAGGTATTTCATCAAGGTGCCACGCAGCCAAGAGGAGCCGGGCAAGGGCAGTTTCTGGCGCATCGACCCTCAGAGCGAGGGCAAGCTCATCGAGCTGGCCTTCCGTCCGCGTCGACCTCGGGGAGTGCAGTTTAGAGCACCCTTCGGACTATCCTCCAGGTATGGACAGTGAGCTGTAAGATATTGTAAGAAGAATGTTGAGAGCATATTTTATTACTTATTACTCTCGCTGGATGAAAATGATCTTGTTCTCAGAATCGGCATGCAAGTAAACGAATATGAGGTCCATTAACCCCATAATGCCTGTATTCAGCAAATACAGGCATCATGGGGTTTAGCCTCTACAATCCCTGTGTCATTAAGTATATTTTTCCAACCGTTAAGTCCGAGGCTAAAGAATATGGACAATTCACATATTATGCTCACGCTTACATTCTCCATTGGGGTAGGGCGAAGTTTTATTTACGACTTGTGTCCAGAGCCCGGACTGCTACTGAGAAATCACAGAAGGAAAATGCGAATATCACTTTGGCGGACCTTGGGAACGAATCCAGGACCTCGTGTTTCGCAGTAGCGTTTGCAACTACTGCTCCAATGAGGCAGTAGGGCAAAAACGAAGACTTGAAGCTAGCTACCCATTAGGCCATAGCGTCATGGCTAGCGCGTCCTGTTGTCTAGTGTAATTAGATGTATGTGGTTGTGTTCCAGGAGTGCGCCGACGTCGCCGTCCCAGGTGGGGGTGTCGGGGCTCGTGACGCCCGAGGAGCTCTCCCGGGAGCCCACGCCCGACCTCTTCACGGCCGAGGACCACGACCAACAGGTACACACCCATGCGAGAGGCTGTACCAACGTGATGCATTCGACTAAGGAACACATAGGTGTTGAGTCCCTTTTAGGATAGTTAATGCTTTCCTAACGCACTCTTTAAAGGCCCATAACAGCGTTTCTCCACTCGCTACATAGATGGCGCTACTCGCTAACAATCGCAAAGTTTGAGTACAAATACACGAGAACCTAAATCGCGCAATTAGGGTTTTCGAGCGCATTGCAGTATATATACAAGTTTGTAACAAGAGGAGCTCGTGGCACAGTTGCTATTGCGCATATCATTCGATCAGCGAAGTTAAGCAACCCTAAGCCTAGCCAGTAATTGGTGGGGTGAGAGTTCGCCAGAGTTTTCTCCGTGCCTCGGAGAGCTCGCTAAGCCGTCGGTCTCGGTTGCCAATTTATCATCTTTGGCAATCGTTACAGGTCAGTCGGAGGCCTAAAATACTCTGACAACTGGTTTAACCCAGATCACAGATTTTCTTCGTTAAAGGGGTTGCGAAGGTCAGGTGGCAGTCGCTTCGTATAAAAATCAGGTGATCAGCCACATCGGGTTGAATCAAGTGCCAACCCCAACAATGTATGGGATAAGGCCAGAGAGATGATGATGTAACAAGAACAGTTGGAGTCAGTGTTCCCCAGACATGACACCCGCCCGGCTGGAAGATCTTCCCTTTGCTGGGGCAAATTATTAGTAATTCGAAAACCTGTATAATTATTGTACGCAAATATGAATAAATTGCATACAATTCTTTAATTATCGGTTTTTTTATGGGTTAAGGGTATAAATTAATTAAAAATAATTTCGGTATTACATCATATGACTTATTTTTTGTTAATAATTTATTTGTATGTCTACAGGCGAGCCAGCAGCGGCTGAGCAATTCCAGTCAGTCGACTCAATACCTGTTCCCACGTAGCGCCGGCGTCAGCCAGTCGGCCCCCGGCTCGCCCGGTGAGTGCCCCATGTATTATAGTGAGGTCAACCAGTGCCCCATGTATTATAGTGAGGTCAACCAGTGCCCCATGTATTATAGTGAGGTCAACCAGTGCCCCATGTATTATAGTGAGGTCAACCAGTGCCCCATGTATTATAGTGAGGTCAACCAGTGCCCCATGTATTATAGTGAGGTCGACCAATGCCCCATGTATTATAGTGAGGTCGACCAGTGCCCCATGTATTATAGTGAGGTCAACCAGTGCCCCATGTATTATAGTGAGGTCGACCAGTGCCCCATGTATTATAGTGAGGTCGACCAGTGCCCCATGTATTATAGTGAGGTAAACCAGTGCCCCATGTATTATAGTGAGGTCGACCAGTGCCCCATGTATTATAGTGAGGTCGACCAGTGCCCCATGTATTATAGTGAGGTCGACCAGTGCCCCGTGTATTATAGTGAGGTCGACCAGTGCCCCATGTATTATAGAGAGGTCGACCAGTGGCCCATGTAGCATAGTGAGGTCGACCAGTGCCCCATGTAGCATAGTGAGTTCGACCAGTGCCCCATGTAGCATAGTGAGGTCGACCAGTGCCCCATGTATTATAGTGAGGTCGACCAGTGCCCCATGTATTATAGAGAGGTCGACCAGTGGCCCATGTAGCATAGTGAGGTCGACCAGTGCCCCATGTAGCATAGTGAGTTCGACCAGTGCCCCATGTATTATAGTGAGGTCGACCAGTGCCCCATGTATTATAGTGAGGTCAACCAGTGCCCCATGTATTATAGTGAGGTCGACCAGTGCCCCATGTATTATAGTGAGGTCGACCAGTGCCCCATGTATTATAGTGAGGTCGACCAGTGCCCCGTGTATTATAGTGAGGTCGACCAGTGCCCCATGTATTATAGAGAGGTCGACCAGTGCCCCATGTAGCATAGTGAGGTCGACCAGTGCCCCATGTATTATAGTGAGGTCGACCAGTGCCCCATGTAGCATAGTGAGGTCGACCAGTGGCCCATGTAGTATAGTGAGGTCACCCAGGGGCCATGTAGTAAAGTACGTGTGTAGTAGTGTAGTGATGTAATGTATGTGTCAGGTCACGGACTGGGCTACGGCTCGGGCGGCGCGCTGGTGATGGCTGGTCACCAGATCACGGTGGTCACCAACGGCGCGGGCGGCGAGAGGGAAGGTAAACATCGCTAATTGCGATTTTGCTATATTATTATAACTGTAAGAGGAGCTCGTGGCACAGTTGTTGGATGGGTGACCGCTCGAGTTCCCTCCCTGCCTCGAATAGCAAGTTAAGCCGTCGGTCCCGGTTGCCAATTTAAATTCTTTGCCAATCGTGACAGGTCAGTCGGATGCCTAAGAAAGTCTGACTACTGATTTAACCCAGATTATTGATTTTCCTTGTATATGGGGTTGCGAAGGTCAGATGGCAGTCGCTTGGTATAAGAATCAGGTGATCAGCCGCATCGGGTTGAATCAAGTGCCGACCCCAACAATGTATGGGATAAGGCCAGGGAGATGATTGTTATGTATTGTTAAATGCTATGGTAAAGTGACCTTTATAACGATGAGGATGTGGTGTATTGCAGAGAAGTACGTGGTGGGCACGACGAGCGGCGGCAACCTGGTGTCCATCCAGGAGGAGGAGGTGCCTTCCAACGTCGTGCTGCATCACTCGCCGTACTACGCGTTAGTAGCACTTATTTGTATCACAACTAGCATTGAGAGCCGTGGTGGCCTCGGGGTCTGAACAGTCGCCTGATACGTAAGCGACGCAAGATCGAAACCCAGCTGGATCTGAACCAAAGAGTTTTTCTAAAAAAAACTTATGTGCAGTTAATTTACACCGCGTGCTTTACGGTAAAGGATAACATCGTGAGGGAACCTGCATATGTCTGAGAAGAAATTCAAAGGCGTATGTGTATAGTGACTGAGACGGCGATGGACTCACCCTCTGTCACGTTGGCACTTAATCATGTTTGGTGAAATGTGGGTGTGGGTGGGTGTTGTTACAAAACCTCTGCTTAACCCTTCGGGGACCCTTCTGAGATGGCGTCAGCATATTTATTTATTTTATTTTACAACTAGCATTCCCTAAGGAGTAAACTAGCCTATTACTACAGAGAGACATACTCATAAAATGACCAATTCAGATTCAGCGCTCAAAGTTCGTGACGGCACCAGTAATATAATGATGTTTGTGTTTAGAGGCGGGTACGGGTCCGCAGAGGAGATGGCCGACCCTCCCGGCGAGCCGCCGCACAAGCGGGGTCGGATGCAGAACGTATGTATTATTGAAATAATATTATGGTCAACATGTATGTAACTCACTTATAAACTCATCACAGAGTACCTAGTGCGAGTTTTCTTAAAATCGCCGTCACAAGTCATCGTATTGACGTAAACGCAGATTTGTATGGGCTTACAATAGTGTCATCTTTAGGCCGACACACGGCGTTGTTTCGATCCTACTAACTACTTTTCCCACCACGCAAGGAAACGCCGTGAGGAAACCTGCATACTATTATCGACATTTGTGCATTGGAACTGTGACCATGGGCTTATATTTCTTAAGTGATTTATTTTGAAATCGTATAATATTTTTGAAAAGAGTAATTATTGAGTTTCTTGCCAGGTTTTCAGTAAAAGCAACCTTCCAAACCTGGCGGTAGCATGTATAATCTAAATATATATAAATCTAAGGTGACTGACTAGACATAGTGATCTATCAACTCACAGCCCAGGCCACTGGACGGATCGGGCTGAAATTTGGCATGCAGGTACATGTTATGACGTAGGCATCCGCTAAGAAAGGATTTTGATTAATTCAACACCCCAAGGGGATAAAATTGGGGATGAAAGTTTGTATGAAACCTTTTCAGTTTTAAACCGATATCTAATATATAAAATTCTCGTGTCACAGTTTTCGTTGCCATACTCCTCCGAAACGGCTGGACCGATTTGTATGAAATTTTGTGTGCAGATCGGGTAGGTCTGAGAATCGGCCAACATCTATTTTCATCCCCCTAAATGTTAGGGGTAGTCCACCCCAAAAAAAAAATGGCAATACAACGTATGCCGGGCACAGCTAGTATTATATAAAACTAAATATACGCGCGTGAGACCGTGGGGCACAGCTAGTCCTGTAATAATTATGTCATTCTGACGATTTGATAGTACTTTGTTAAAAGAATAAGTAATCCACTAAAGATATTTTTGACTTTGACGCAGCTGAATTAGCCAACTAGACATCTTAGTTTGGTGCAAAGCAGTTTGTTGTCAAACCCAATTTCAATTTAAAATTTGTCATCGACATATTTGTGTACATCTTCAGCAACTGTTATCGTGCAACCTGCCCTTAAAATTACAATACGAATATATTTTTCCAGATGTCGGAGCTCGAAGAACGTCGTGCGTATTGACGATAGGCGCGAGCGCCGAGCGTCACTGTCAACCTCACGGCTTGACAGCTGACAGCTGACGTCTCACATCATTATAGTCGAGCTTGACGGTGGCGCGGTCGACAGTCAGATGCGAGCTTATAGCACAGCACTAGTGATTTAAAGGATTGTGAAAAGTATGTATGAAATGCTTGAATATCATATGATTCTCAATTGACTTTGTGAAGTTCATGTTTGATTGAAAAATAGAATGTGATTTTCGTTCTGCAAATTTCTGATTAATATTCAAAAATGTTTGTTTTTAATATCAATGATACATTAATAATGAATTGTAGAGACAACGTTCCTCAGAAAATTAACTGTTTATAATAATTTGAATTAACTAATTGTTGTACCTCGTATCTGATTGTTAGCCGCGCAGGAGTAGCAATAACTATACATAGTGATACGGACTGGTCGCGTTGGGCAGTGTTCGACGACTATAGACCTTAACGTCATAAGTATAAAGTGTTGTTTTGAGTGGTAACCTTAAGTTTTCTACCCCTAAGTTGCGTAGCGTACATTTTTTTTATGAGCTTTAAGGTTTGTGTGACGTTTTGTGACGTCCTTTTTGTAAATGACTGGTAGCTACGAAAATATTTAGATTAACGGTAGGAATCTCAATTGCTTTTTGTTATTCAAAATACTACCTTAAAGTACAGTTGAAAGAGATTAAATCACATAACATATGAGTGTTGAATAGATTAAAAAATAACTTATTGGTCATTGGCACTATGTAAAACTACCAATGTACTCGATGTATTATTCATCATCATTCCCCTATCGTTATACAGACATAAGGTGCATTTCTGCTAAACAACTGTCAAGAATCGTATTCATATACATATTCATATATTTATTGCATGTATGTTAGTTACATGAAAGATACAAAATAAACTTAATTATAACGGTATCCTAAGATAAAATAACATAAAATCCTGTAACGGCACAGCAACGTGATAGGCAAATTCCATCCGAATCTTAAGCCTTAAATCAAGCCATTATAAATCTTAATAAATAATAAATCATAAAACAATGAAAGGCAGCACATTTGCTATTACGATCTTTCGATAAACGAAGTTAAGCAACTGAAAATCAATAGGTAGATGGGGACCGCCTGTGTTTAATTTATAGAGCACGTTAAGCCGTCGGTCCCGGTTGCCAATTTTACATCTTTGGCAATCGTTACAGGTCAGTCGGAGGGCTATGAGTCTGACAAATGATTAGCTCAGATTACCGATTTTCTTAAAATTGTTGCAAAAGACAGATGTCAGTCGATTTGTGTAAAAATCAGGTGATCAGCCACATGATATGTACCAAGGGCCGACCCAAACAATGTCCCATACATAATATGGCCAGGGACGATGATGATAAAATGTATAAAATTTTTAAATATCACTTATAAATATAATATCACTTATAAGTGCTTTCAAATCGTTAGAATGATAAAAAATTACATTAGACAGTATTAAAAATATTAATAACTTATGTACAGTGATTTCACACCACGTGCTTTACGGTGAAGGAAAACATCGTGAGGAAACCTGCATATTTCTGAGAAGTAATTCAATGACGTATGTAAAGTGTCTGAGACGGCGATGGACTCACCATCTGTCACGTTGGCACTTAATCATCATCGGTGAAAAGTGGGTGTTGTGATTACAACACCTCTGCCTACCCCTTCGGAGAATACAGGCGTGAGCATATGTATGTAATCATGTAATTCTGACGATTTAAATATATTTTAGAGTATTTCTCCTGTTTTCATCCATGATTGAATGGATATAAATATTTTCGCAGCTACCGCATTGAAGTACTATGTGCAATGAGTAATGTTCCATAGTTAAGTTATATCGATATGCACGTGACGATTGCACGCACCGCCGTAGGATTATATACAAGAACAATATGAAAACATAGTACATTACATTGCGTATATTAATCCAGTCGCTTTCTCTCGCTAATTGCCGTTTTGTACGCGAGTCAGTTGGTTGTTAACTCTATCATTTGGAAAGCATCATTTTGAAAATCCCGACATACGGATTGTCGTCATGAGCTATGAGTGCTCTGTGAAAATTGTGGGGGTTACTGCGCATGCGTTTTATTCTAAAGTCGGACAGACTTATACGACTACTGCGTACTAAGTCAGAGCTCCTAACTCGTGACGGCCCATGTGAAACTGTTCAAATAGATAAACGCTCCTAGAATATATATACCTCTTTCTCTTCAGAATTGCTCGAGAAACCCGATTTGAATACTTTAGACATGAAAGCTTATAACTGTAAAGTGAAAATACACTGAAAAATGGTCCGGTAGTGTTTTCAGACACAAATAATTCGATAACGGTTAAACATACCGTACATAAATAAACTACAATTAGTAGAAATCCTTAATAATAACTATTATTTATAATTATATTCTTCCAATATGTATTCTCAGGCACTGAAGGTCTACAAATATTTATTTTAGCTATACCGATAAACAAAGTATGTTTTATATTGACTGATGCCGAAATTAAAAAGAACAGGTGCTGATTATAACGCAGTAATTATAAGCCCTCTATACAATCACTAAAACTGTGATTGTATCTTTATATATATAATTTTCGCTTTTCGCTTACAGCTCTTAAACTACTCGACGAATTTTAATGCAGTTTTGATAATAGATATAGTGAAGAGGAAGGTTTATAAAACATTTACATGAAGTGAACCGAGGGCGGTGTAGCTAGCAACTCAATTTTTTTTTTGCAATCGGCTCACTCGCGTACTTATAATGCTTCCACTGTTGTTGAAAAGTAGGTGCGCTGCCGGAGAAAAAAGCGAATTATCTATACGTATATTATAAAGAGGATTTGTTTGTTTGCAGCGAACTCTGAAACTGTTGGACCGATTTAAAACGTCTCGGATATATATAGTGTTACATTATCGCCGAGTAACATAGGCTATATTGTTAATCGAGTTAATAAAACGCGGGCGACACCGCGGACGGAAGCTAGTAAAATATACAGAGCAATTCCACGGTAATTATAAATAGGCTGTTTCCGATAGGTCACGGTGCACTCTAGTCACTTTGTAAAGGATATATAACCGATATTATAGGAAAATTTACATATTATACAAAGTGTATGACTTTTGGAATTACTAATTAAAAAGGCGATGATCACAAATGGTACTAGTTTTGTGCGAATCTAAAAACTAAAATATAACAAAATTTTTAATGAGACATCCGACATTTTGATTTCAGAAAATATAATATACAATATTGTTCTTTTCCCGGCCATTTTCCGAAAAGAGGGCAGTTCGACTTTCGAGGCACATCTAGTATAATATATATATAAATAATTATATATCGTTACTATTTTCTGATACTGAGGAGCTCGTGGCACAGTTGCTGCAACCCTAACCCTAGCCAGTTATTGGATGGGTGACCGCCCGAGTTCCCTCCGTGCCTCGGAGAGCACAACTGGTTTAACCCAGATCACAGATTTTCCTCGTTAAAGGGGTTGCGATGGTCAGATGGCAGTCGCTTCGTATAAAAATCAGGTGATCAGCTACATCGGGTTGAATCAAGTGCCGACCCCAACAATGTATGGGATAAGGCCAGGGACGATGATTATTTTCTGATACTGTGCAATATCAAGGTCCTATACTTTTCACAATAGAACATATGTCAATATAATCACCAGTTCTGGACATATGTATGTAGATAGTGAAAATTCACGATAAGCATATTATTCGCTATTTACTATTATTCGATAATATTTTCATGTTCACAAAATTTGCCACGACTCGAATACAATTAATGAATAGTATTCTGATATATATTTATTGAAATTTCCATTCTTAAAATATGTGTTGCAGAAATCGAACCTTCGAATATTTAATATATTCATGTATCATTTCATGTATTTTAGCTATGACCAGTTTATTTTAAATAATATAAGCTCTTTTCATATTAATTCAGATTTCCTTATGTCCTGTTATGAGAAATGTATTGAAATATAGAGCTGCAATAAAAAAATATACCAAGGCACCAACACATTAATATGAGAAGGCGACGCGTGAGTGACAACCCTTGCGTCCATAGATCATAATACCACAGTAAATATTGCACGGAGGCCAAGCCACATACAAGTGGCACGTTGCAAGCGCACTCGCACATATGCAACATCCCGCGGTGTACTCGACCGCCATTGTTTGTACTCTGTCGGAGCGTGTGTGAACACGTCGCTTATGTGTGAAAGCATGGTCTCTGACTATTCACGGATGTGGTAACACGTGTGTCAAGAGAAGCAAAAATAACTGGTCTTTTTATTCTTTGTTCAACAATATATTATAATTCTTATTATGTTTTTAAATAAATGTTATATTTAAGTATACATTTGCATTGTAGGGTTTTCCCAGCAGTTGACCATATGTATGTATCTTTGTACTGTTAGTAATCTCAAACGAGCTTAGGTTTTAACTTTGTGTTGCCCTCAAACAAATAGAATATTATAAATTAATTATAATTATTGAAACTCGGTCGCGCCTGGCAACAATCGAGTGTATCACTTCTACAGTGATTCAGTTGCTTGGCGCGTCTGAAATGTACAATGTTATATTCCACTAGTGAAAACGATGTATCGATGAAAGAAGTATCGACATATCGATACATCGACTATTTATATCGCGACGCAGCGTCAACTGTTAATAACCGAATTATTAATGGTGTGCTGGATCGATATTATTATTTTTAACTATAGATAATGTAAATATCGATTTCGTATCGAGTTGTCGTGAGTGATTAATTGATTAGTGACGCGATGTGACCTCTATCAAAGACATTTGTTTGGTATAACGGCGAAAGTACCTACTTTAATAAACCTTGTGATTTAGTATAGAACAAACCATTTATGTTTTGTCACTTAAAGTATAATTTTCTCCCTCGGTTTTAGGTGTATAAACATTATATTATTATAAAACTAAAAATACAATAATAATTAAATATGTAAACTAATAATTACGCGTAGCAAGTAATATTGTAATAGTATGGACACCTTTAAAAACAACACATTTAGATTGTAATTTAGCATTTAAAAGTTATAATTGTGAATTAGCGAGAGGCTTACTTATGGAAAACAATGTGTTTGTATGCGCTTCACTGTGATGCTCCGTTTGTGTTGCGTTCCCTTTGTTCATCGATAAAGTATCAATATGGAATGGCACATCACTAGTATCTGTACCCTTATAACGTACAAAAGACACAACGTTTTCGTGATCTATACTCGCTAGCGTCACCCGCAACACTTGTATGAGATATTTTAGTTCTGCACGTCACAACGTGCACAATTTCTCGTACAAATATTCGACGGAGACGCTAGCGAGATTACGAAAACGGTGGCAAGCAAGGGTGTAATAAAGTTTAAGCGTTTGAATGGAATATTTTCTAAAGCCGATTTATTTTCGATTGGAATCCTTTTTCTTTATTTGTCAGATACAAGGGAACGCTTTCGGTACAGATTATTATCGACAGTTTTCTGACAATGTCGTTGTAGACAATTGCCAGATTGGAATAGAATATAATAAATATGTTGTAGAAATTTATTTATTTTGCCATTTAACCTAATATTTATTGTATTTACACACACATTAAAACTACAACTTGATATTAAAATAAATAATTTTTAGCAAAAAAAAAAATTTACAGATAAATGCCCTTTTTTTACAAGCATTTAGAGCAGTCCTGTTTGAGTATCAAGGCAGCATGTGAATGTCGGAATAACCACCGGTTCGGAAACTAGCCTTCTGAACCTTCTATTCTAATCCCCTTTTCCATGCCTACTAATAATTGAAACAAATAAATTTCTCCAACATTAAATTTAAGATTTAACAATGTCATAATCTGGATCGAAATAATGAGACGGGGCTCTGTATAATAATGTATAGAATCTTCAGGGCACTATATTGAGCTGGTCCTATTCTTGGGACTGAAATATTCGATTTTACATTATCAATACACGCTTAATAAATTATTTTAATCAATCCTGCTTGGAGCATAAAAAAAATAACAAAAAAAAAGTCGATTTTTTTAAAGCTTTGCCCGAGAATAACCCACTCAACGCCTGCTTGGAATATGAATGAGTTTAATATTAGTTTAAACAAAATATATAAAATGAATATATAATGTCCGGGTGACGATTAATTTTTAATGTCTAGCTATGTAATTGAAGCATTTAAAATGCTTCCTAGGTACTTCGTGTTAAAGTAATGTATGTAGTTCGCTATATATATTATTTTGTTGTATATTGCATACTGTATCTATATATCTATAGGGCCGGGGAGTGTACCATGAGAGATATTGGTTGTATGTCACAATCCGCGGCTGACTTTATTATTGACAAATTTTAAGAAATAAACGTATTTTATCTCCTTAGTCGCAGTTTGTTTTATTTCAAACCTCTATGCAAGTAATTAACGCAAATTCAGTAAGTCAAAGTCAAAGACAAAATTATCTTTATTTGATTAGACTTTTTATAAAGTACCTTCAAATCGTCAGAACGACACGATTACACAGGATTATACATGATGCCGCCAGGTTCGGAAGGTTGCTTTTACTGAGAAGAACCTGGCAAGAAAGTCGGTGATTACTCTTCAAGTATTCAATAATACACATGGAATACTGAAAATTTTTAGTAAGAGTATCCGAATTCTTTCTTTCCTCCAAATTAATGCCTGACACGGGAATAAATTGGCTTTTTATTCAAACAGTCGCTTTCGCCAGCGGTCTCGTCGACGTCCTGTAAATAAAGCCTGAAGGTTATCATACAATTTTGGTGAAAATATTTTTTACATCGGATTATGATTTACCGAGATTACCCCCTACAAACATTACTCTTTTACGACACGGTGGTCTAGTAGTTAGGGTAGTAATGCCTGACTTCTGTTCTAAGTTTCGCAGGTTAACTTAGAAGAGTATTATAAGTATTTATCTATATATTTAAAAATGAATCGCTGTTCGTTAGTCTCGCTAAAGCTTGAGAATGGCTGAACAGATTTGGGTCATTTTGATATTGATATATTTGTTGAAGTTCAGGGAAGGTTCAAACGGCGAAAATCATAAATAAATAAATAAGTAAATGAAAAGGTGATATGAAGTTCACCTGGTCAACTAGTTTACAATAAAAAAACTATTTGAGTATCATATCCGTTGCCTGATGAAACATAATACAGACTGCTCAGTTAGAGCCTAGATGGCGTTGTGTGATAATGTCCCAACATTATCTATTTATTTACAATATTTTATCTACAATGCTTTCACAAAGAGTATGAATAAGCAATTGGAAAAATAATGTTATCTTTTATTTCTCTGAACTTTGCTTCGCAGTTATTTAGATACTATCCTAGTTCATAGTACGGTAACTAACGCTCACAAGGCTCAAACGCTAAAATTATAGGGAGAGTCCGAGAGACTTTATTAATGCATGGTCCCAATACATCTATGAACGATACCTGAATGTGAAGTCTTGAGCATGGTGGCTTTCGCAGATAAGAATTACCAAAGAAAATCCTGAAACTCAGATGGAAAATTCTGAAACTAGCCGGTTATTGGGCCATTGGAAATAACAAAATAGCAGCGATACATAGTTCAACAAGTGTCAACTAGATACCTAAAACTTGTTATCTCGAATTACTGTGTAAGTTTACAAATAAATATTTTTTCATAATTTTCATTTCACTTAACTTATTTATTTAGAGAGCGAGGTAGTGCAGTCATTTAAGTATACCTACGATATGAACAATCACAAAAACTAAGTAAACAAATTCACTGAAAGAAACGATTGCTAAATATGTAATATTTAGTAGGCTGGTTAAAAACTTTATATAAAGAGTCAATGATATCACGATTCAGGAGCGCAGGCGCATCAATAGCCCACAGATAGTCCAAGTGGTTGAACTGAGGGTCCGGGACCATGTACGAGTCCACGGCTCCCGGCAGTCGGCTCCGGAGCAGGCCGATGTCCTCCTCACTCGACAGGAGGTCGTTTCGGGACCAATACAACTTTATCGGTAACGTGACCTGACGCAAGTCATACTCTGGAGGGCTGTCCGAACCGTACACTCTCCGGTTGTCGTTGGTCCCGTAATCAAACTTCTGGAAATTTTCTGAAACAATTTCTTGGGCAAAATGCACTGCAGTTTTCCACGATGTTCCAGTTCCCAGATGAGCAAGGAACACGGGCAGAAGGTTCTCGTTGAACTGCCTCTCATTGGATCCGCAGATGTAGAAAACCACATTCTTACATACAGATGCGTCAACGTTATCAACGCTGCAACTTCCAGAAATCCTTCCCAAGGCTGAATTCTTTGGAATAAACTCGTGTGAACCGTACATCATCTCCATATACGCTACATTACTCGCGATCGGTGCTAAAGTTTTTATCGGCGACTTTACATTCGTGAAGAAAACTATAGGTGCGAGTGCAAATCCAGCTGTCAGCACCTGATTGTATTCTGGCCGCAGAGTCAGCATTGAGAACAGGATAGTGGTCCCCATCGAATGGCCCACGTAAGCTATCTTAGTGCCTGCTCCCTTGAGCCCGATGATGTAGTCGATGATCGCAGGGACGTCGTGCAAAGCCACGTCGTGCCAAGAGAAGTTCCAGAACGCCTTCGAATCTATATTCAATGTCAGATGCTCTCTTGAATACCGATTGCCTCTAATGTTCGCCATCCATACATCGTACCCAGCATCGGCCAGGACATACGCTAAAGACTTCTCTGGACCGTTCAATATCCAGTCGGCAGAGCTGCCAAATAGTCCGTGTTGAAACAAAATTGTCTTGGACGATGTAAATCCTCCTTTTCTGGATCTTGGAATCCTGTGTACGTTAAGGATGTAACCTTGAGATATGATTGTGTGGGTCTCACACTGGTATCCGTGGCGAGTGATAATTGCCGGTACAGTCAAGCGTATGTCTGGATTATCCACTGTCGCCACTGAATTATCTCCGGGTAAATACGAGAACGTGTCAGCGACTTTTCTTCCAGTTTCCTTGACATTGTCGATGAAACTGTTCATCGAATTCTTCATATCCAATGACGAGTTGACAATATTGTCGACATTTGACTTCTGGGCTTCGAAGAAGGATTTCACTCCGTCAGTTTGGTTCTGTATGAAGTCTTGGAAGGAGCTGGATAGCCAGTTATCCTGTAATGCTGCGGGTGCGACGAACGCGAGGAACAATAACAGTACGTAACTATAGGTGGTCATTGCGCTGATGTCAAATCTCAGACTGCCGACAATCATATTCGCGCTGTAATTATATTAATAGTGACCCGGAGTCTGGGGTGATCACGTCACATTGATAATATTTATCCTCATGTGAATGAAACATTTAAAATTAATAAGCCGAGTGTTTTATGATAATACTACGTATCTTATAAACCATTTATATTTATTTTAGTACTTACATGTGCCGTCACGAGTTATGAGCGCTCAACGAAGATAGTGGGGGTAAATGCGAATGTATATTATTTGCGTCACATCATGCAGGGACACTTAAAAATTATTACTGGTTATTCAAGTTCAGCGCCTCGTGACGGCATCTATTATTGAAATTAGTTGGGACAATTTATACCATCATCAAGCCGAATATTTCATGGATTTTGTTAGTAATTCTCTTTTTGACCTCTTATTTCTCACTAGCTTGCACTCGTAGCTTTGCCTGTGTAGCAATTAATTTACTCAAACAAACATACATCCCCCACTTAATCCTTTAGTTATGGAATTTCGCATAACCCTTTCATAATGCATAGCACCTTGTCAAGAACACACCTTCCAAATAAATCTAGGGCCGCAGCTCTGAAAAATTTGTCTATCAATCAATGAGGACTTTGAACTTTCTGTACATGAATACCTAGATAAATTGACATCGCCTTCAAAGATATTTGCTTACCACGAAGTGAGTCCTATGTTTATTTGCCATCTTAGAGTTAATAGCTAAGGTAGTTAAGGTAGTTATTTTAATTGACATAGCGGACGTCACGCGGTTTCACCCGCGTAGTTCCCGTTTCCGTGGAAGTACGGGGTTAAAATAAAGCCTATGTTACTCGCTGATGATGTAGCTTTCCAATGGTGAAAGAATTTTAGAAATCAGCACAGCAGTTTTTGAGTTTATTCATTACAAACATACACACAAAAATACAAATGTTTCCTCTTTATAATAGTAGTGTAGACTATTATAATAGTCGTGGAATAGTAGACTTATCGACTAAATCGAAAATAATAGGTACAATTTTAATAATTACTCGAAATACCGATGTTTTTATGAAATCCTATTGTTCCTCTTATCTAACAAAACAAGTGTTATCATATGTCATGGGTCTTTCTTAGCATTAAATTAAGTAGATATCGCAATATTTCCTAGAATGTATTCCGCTGATAAAGAGATCAATTACATCTCGGACACGCGTGTTATTAAATAACTCTTACATGCTTATTATGATTCAAGTTAAACGATCGCTTTTAGAAATTGATAAATGTGTAAATTGATTATAATTCATTCGGTTTATAAACAAATCATTAGGTTTATCTACGTTGTAGGCTAGGTTTTGCTTAGCAAGTATCTTAATTCTACTCTTTCCATTCAACATGAAATTGATTTATTTAGGCTTATTCCAAGACATCAGCCATTCCAAGAGACAGCTCATAGATTTTGTAAAATAAACTTTCATACATTAATTATCGCGAACTCCAAGTTTTATGTATATAGCAAACTTATCGTTTACTAAGGTAAAAATGTGTGAACATTTATATCTGCATGCAGTCATCGTCTATAATTATGATGGCATTTGACATTTGATCTTAGAAATAAGATGTGATTTACATTGTGTTAACATATACAAATATAAATACTTGTATAAAACTATTGTTTGTAGTTTTAATTAAAGTTTATTGCACATTAGGTACACATGAGAAATAAATACAAAATGAACAGAATGGAGCAGAATAATTGTAACCGTTTTGTGAGATCAAAAGTTCGTGTCTTCGCTCCTGTGACGTAGATCAACCTCTCTCTAATGAATTGACATAAGTGACGTTTAGCGAATCAAGGTCGCGGGCACGCGACCAATCAGAGACCGCGAGCGTGGAAGAGTCTATGACAGATGACTGACTATGATAATGTTCGGAAACAACCATCGCGTACATTCTCGTTACAACCTCCCCCTCTAATCCGAACCATGCGACCCCGCGTTCGGGTTAGCAACAATCTTACGCGGTCTACCCCGTTTGCGCTTCTCCTGTATCGGAGTTTGGATGCGGCCAACGAAAGGAGTGAGTTGGGAAACGTGATACTTACCTAGTACCTCTCTGTCTGTTAGTCGCTCCAGCAAGTAGGTAGTGGGACTTACCGTTTCTTTAACTCGGTATGGCCCGTCTCGTCTAGGGATGAATTTGGGGGTTTGACCTCGGCCGGTGTCGTTAGCCCCTTGGGTCTTCAAAAGAACCAGGTCGCCTACCTTATAATCAGGTGCCGGCCGGCGCCCTTCATCTGCAGCCTTCTTTTGGGCAGCTTGAGCTTTCTCGTGCACATCTCTTGCTTCTACAAGAGTGGTTGAAAGCCTTTTTAGGTAAGGAGTAAAAGCAGGTATGAAATTATCATCTTCGAGGATGCGTCGCATGTCAACGGCAGCGTCAGCGGGTGCTCGGAGTTCTCTACCGAAGGTGAGATAAGCAGGAGTAAAACCTGTGCTCGCTGTGATTGCGGAATTCATAGCAAACCTTATAGCTGGTAAGTGCTAGTCCCAGGTATCGTGGTCGCGACCAACAAGAATGGCCAGTTGAGGCTTCAGATCGCGGTTTTTCCTTTCCACCGGGTTAGCTTCTGGGTGATAAAACGGGGTTAGCGACTGGCTGATGCCCATACAATGGCAGGCTTGTTGGAGCACAGCGCTAATAAATTGAACTCCGTTATCACTCAGGACGCGGCGAGGAACGCCGAACCTCAAGAAGACTTCGTTTATCAGAGTCTTGGCGCATTCTGGGCTTGTTGCGTTCTTGAGCGCAAACAACTCTACCCAGCGCGTACTGACGTCTTCTACTATCAAAATCCATTTATTCTCAGCAGCTGTCTCAGGTAAGGGACCAAACAGATCTACTGCTATAACTTCGAACCTTCTCGCAGTCGCGGGGGTTTGCAGTAATCCTGACGGTTTCCTAGTATCTACCTTATACCTCTGACAAGCTGAACATTCCTTAATGTAATTGGCCACAAAGGTCCTCATCCCAGGCCAATAATATCGCGAGCAGATGCGCGCGAGTGTACGCTCGACACCGAAGTGTCCGGCTGTCGGAGCGTCGTGAAAGTCTTCTAGCACTTTCGAACGCTCGTGTTGAGGGACGACGAGACACGGCTTCTCTTCGTCGTCATCTCCTTCGGGTCTGTACCTGTACAGTATGCCGTCGGATAGCACGTAGCCGCGATCGGCCCACGGTCTCCCCCTAAAGGGTTCGTCGGACTCCATGTCTTCGACAATTTTGCTTACCTCGGGATCCTTCAGTTGGTTGTCTCTGATGTCCCTGGGAGATCTCGTAGGCAAGTCCACGGTGGTGAGTCCCAGGATACATTCATCGACGCCGTTCGGTCGTGACAACGTGTCAGCAACAACATTCGCCTTACCTGGCGTGTATTCGATCCGTAGGTTATATTCTTGCAGAACGAGGGCCCACCTAGCAAGGCGGCCGCTCGGCGATTTCAGACTCATGAGCCATCGAAGGGGTTGATGGTCTGATTTAACGATCACTTCCCCACCGTCGATATAGCCCCGGAACTTGGAGATGGCCCAAACGACAGCTAGTGCCTCTCGTTCGGTGGTATTATAATTCTTCTCAGCGCTACACAGAAGGCGGCTGGCATACTCGATCGGGCGTTCATCGGCACCCTCCCCCTGAAGCAGAACTGCTCCGAGAGCATAGCCGCTGCTGTCAGTGCGCAGAATGAATGGCTTTGACTCGTCGGCTTGTCTGAGTATTGGGGCAGTTATCAGAACACCTTTGATCTTCTCAAATGCCTCTTGCTGGGGAGACTCCCATCGCCAGGTACTTACCTTCTTCAACAGATCGGTTAATGGTCGTCCGATGGTAGCGTAGTTGGGTATAAACCGTCGGAACCAGCTTGCTGTCTGCAGGAAACTTTTCAGCTGCTTGACGTTTTGTGGTGGAGCCATGTCGCTTATTGCAGCGACCTTACCGGGGTCCACGTGGATTCCGCCGGGTACGATAACATGGCCTAAGAATTTCACTGAGTCTCGGGCGAAATGACTCTTCTCGCGGTTGACACGGAGGCCGAACAGCTGTAGCCTATCGAAAACCGCCTCCAGGTCTTCCAGATGGCTGTCAAACGACCCTGAGAGGACGATCAAATCGTCCAAATAAGTGAGGATCGTGGTATGCTCTGGTAGATTAGACTTGAAGCGATCCATCAGGCGTTGAAAGGTCGCGCCTGAGTTCCTCAGACCCATAGGCATCCGTTTAAAACGGAATGTACCGAGGGGTGTGATGAAAGCCGTTTTGTCACGGTCATCCGGATGGACACTCACCTGAAAATATCCTGCTCGAAGATCGAGGGTTGTCATGAAATTGGTAGTCTTTGCTGCGTGAAGGACGTCTTCGATGCGCGGGAGCGGATAACGGTCGGCCTCGGTGACGGCATTAAGCTTGCGGTAGTCAATGCATAATCTCGTACCTCCGTCCTTTTTACCTACGAGGACCACGTTAGCTGCCCATGGCGATTCACACTCCTCAATCACGTCGGCGTCGAGCAGCTTCTCCAACTCCTTCCTAAGAGCCTCCTTCTTACTTGGAGACATCCTGTATAGCGGGGATGCAATTGGCTCTTGGTTATCACTCACCTTAATACGGTGGGTAGCAAAGTCAGTCGCGGGACCATCCGCCGCGAACAAACCTGACCTGCTAATAATAAGCGTGTTGAGTGCTTCCTTCTGCTCTGGAGTAATTTTGGACCCCTCATCGTCCCTCAGGCCGATGCTAGTAGTCGCTACATTCATGAGGACTGAGCTGTCCGGAGGCAAGCTATACTCACGTATAAAGTCATATTGTTCATCAGGAATATCGGCAAAGTACCAAGTACCTTGTGGTACATTCAAGGTCACCGATGCGCTGATTATGAAATCACGGCCCAATAATGTCTTCGTGCTGGCGCCGGGGAGAACTAGAAACTGAGTAGGTACTACACGTTCCTGCAATGTAACATCAACATACGCGGAGAGTACTTTACGTATTTGGCTTGAGCCATCGGCTAGACTGAAGGTACGTTCCATCTCCGAAAATTCGATTCCGAGATCGAGAAGTATGTTGTAAAGCGCAGGGCTCGCAATACAGTGCGTTGCCCCGGTATCTAAAATTGCTACCCCTACTCTATCACATATAGCAATTTCAACCAATGGTAATTCAGTACAATTTGACATAACCGCACTATTAAAATCGACATGTTTCGAAGACGCGGGAGCGGCATCGTGCTTAGATCGACACGTTTCACATTTAGAACGCACTACCCCTGGTTGGCCACATCCATAACACCGTATACCAGGACTACCAGAATTATTTAAATTTGAGGTAGGTAAAATATTCGAATTATTCGAAATACTCGACTTACGACGCTCTACTTTTGGATGGTAATCGTCGCTACGTCGTTTTTCAAGGTTATTACTATCGTCCCCAAAATTACGATTTTCGCACTTGCGACAGTCTTCTACCGTGTGACCGAATATTTTACAATATGAACAACGCGGTCTAACACGTTTAGATTGAGATTTGTCGTCTAAATAAGTCGCATCGTTCGAATAAGTAGGTAAAGGGTTTCGACTTACCGATGTGGGCTGCTTACGGTCAATGAACTCTGAGCGAGACTCCTCCACGTTCCTAGCCAATTCTATGAAAACATCGAGATCGGAAATGGAATCACGCGGCACATATTTACGTAATTTTCTATCTAAGAGTCCGTATATAATGTCAATCTTCATAGCTTCTGGTACCACGTAGGGTAATTTACACAATAGCGCGCGCAGTCTACACACGTAGGTATCGGCGCGTTCGCGGCCTTGCTCACTCGCGAAGACATCACGCAGGATTCTGTACGCTGGTCGGGCCGCGCCGAACCTGCCTCGAAGTCTTTGTAGCGCGCCTTCCCACGAAGTTACTGTGGAGCGCACGCCCTTCCACCACACGGCGGCTTCGCCGGTCAATAGCATCGGCAAACCTCGTAATGCGTGCTCATCGCTGACATTGGTACATTCCTTAAAAATCTCCACTGCGTCTATGAACACCTCGAGCGCTTCGTCGCTGCGGGGCGTGCCGCCGGCACCGCCGCCGCTGGCGCCGTCGAAGCGCGCGGTACACTTCGCGAAGTTGCCGGTGTACGGTCGCGACGTGTCGCCGGGCGCCGGCGAGGGTGTAGTCTCGGCGCTGGTCGGTGACAGTCGTGTATGGGATAATAAACTCTCGAGCATTTGCCGGTTGGTTTCTGCCTGGCTCCTGGAGACCGCCGCGATAATCGATGTAAGTTGGGCATCGGTCATTGACACGGTTTTGGTTCCGGTAGTACTCTCGTTATTTTCCTCCATATTTTCGAGGTCGTCGTTGGGATCGTCACTGTCGTTATTTCCTCTTCTTCTGCTCGTCGTTCTCGGCATTATTAGTAGTAGTAACCGGCGACGGGAAAGGTATAACTAACAGGTTCGAACTTGCACAAAACACAAAGTACCTATTCTGTTCGTATTCACTGTTTTTGGTCGTAATATCGAGCCACTAGTTGGGACGCCACTATAAAACTATTGTTTGTAGTTTTAATTAAAGTTTATTGCACATTAGGTACACATGAGAAATAAATACAAAATGAACAGAATGGAGCAGAATAATTGTAACCGTTTTGTGAGATCAAAAGTTCGTGTCTTCGCTCCTGTGACGTAGATCAACCTCTCTCTAATGAATTGACATAAGTGACGTTTAGCGAATCAAGGTCGCGGGCACGCGACCAATCAGAGACCGCGAGCGTGGAAGAGTCTATGACAGATGACTGACTATGATAATGTTCGGAAACAACCATCGCGTACATTCTCGTTACACTTGTTATTTTACAGAAATCAAAATATACAATTCGTGTGTGTGTATCATTACCTAGCCCTACGCTACCATCACTTGAGTAATTTTTCATAAGAGGTAAGCTACATACAAACAGCGTTCTACACTCACACATAGGCTCTCACCGACACGTTCACGCACGCTCCGACTGAGTACAAACTACGGCGCGTGAGTAAGCGGGGACATGCAGCGCGTATGTGTGAGTGCACTTGTAGCGCACCGGTCTCATGCACTACAATGCTTGGGATTAGATTATTCTGCTATATTTAGAACAGCCGGTGAGTACCACATTCTTATTTAGGTATATTTAAACGTAAAGTGTGTATATGTATCAATTAACTAAGTGTGCAGTGCCATCAATCATCGTACAATTTAATTAAAGTAGGTATTACAAAACACGCAAGGGAGCAAATACTTTGTCTTCCAAATACCCTAACCAAACAAGAAAATGAAATACAGCCCTTATTGCGTCCTGATGTAATTGATTAATCTCATTTTAAGGGACAACGGCCATTTTTTATTTCTCATCTAATTTGAATAATTCAATCTTAGAAATGAAGCGACTTTAGGGAAATAAAAACAAAATCATTTAATTGTTGGAAATTAAAATCCTTGTATAATTCTTTAGTGATTTTTCTGGAATATCTGGAAATTCTGGATACTCCCCTTGCCCTTTAAGTTCAGAAGATGTTTGATGAGCATATTTTCTTAGAATTATGTCCTTACCACAAATTGTTTGGGGAATTACCAGTAATTAAATTTATATTAAAGATATCGTGATACACGATTACATACCTCATTTGCGAATATTTAATTACATATATACATATGCTCACGCCTGTATCCCATGGGGGTAGGCAGAGACCACCGTTTGCCACATGCTACGATCCTTAAATACTTCTTTCGCTTCATCCACGTTCATGCATCTCTCTATACACTAACTTTATATAAAACCAACATGCTTATTTAAATTGAGTCGTATTGTAATTTTTCGGATGGAAATTGATGGTTATAATATTTAAAAACGCAAGAAGTAGCTATGCGAATCATCAAGAAAATATTATACTCATAATGATATTATTTATGTCAGTACTGTATATACTTTCACATGCATTTAGTGAAAAGCTGTTATTTTGGAATTACAAACAGACACTTCAACTTTATTTATCTGTATTAAAGATTAGAAAATATTATAATATCATCATCATCATCATATCAGCCATAGGACGTCCACTGCTGAACATAGGCCTCTCCCAATGATTTCCACCCCACCCGGTTGGCAGCGGCCTGCATCCAGCGGGTCCCCGCGGCCTTGACCAGATCGTCCGTCCATCTCGCGGGGGGGCGCCCTGCGCTGCGCTTGCCGGTACGTGGTCTCCACTCGAGAACTCTACTGCCCCAGCGGCCATCAGTCCTTCGAGCAATGTGGCCTGCCCATTGCCACTTAAGCCTGCTAACCCGATTGGCTATGTCGGTCACCTTAGTACGTCTACGGATCTCCTCATTTCTGATTCGATCTCGTAGCGAGACACCAAGCATAGCTCTTTCTTCTTTAATATATGATTTTTTCTTTTATAATATATTGTACCTACAGAGTATTGTAATTGGTCCGTGTGTTGTTATTTTTTTTAAAGATTGTGTACTTAACCTACATATCTCGATGTTTATAAGAACACGGAAAAACATTACTAAAATGACGTCTTGACACTATCTTAATTTATTTTTAAGTAGTGTTATTAGTTAGGTGAAGGAAACCGTTAATGAGGAAACCTGGCTACTTCCTATGACAAGTCACTATTGCTGTGGAGCCGTGGTGGCCTCAGGGTTAGAGCAGTCGCCTGCTACGCAAGCGACGCAAGTTCGAATCCCAGCGGGGCCTGTACCAATGAGTTTTTCTAAAAAACTTATGTACAGTGATTTCACACCACGTGCTTTACGGTGAAGGAAAACATCGTGAGGAAACCTGCATATTTCTGAGAAGTAATTCAAAGACATATGTATAGTGCCTGAGACGGCGATGGACTCACCATCTGTCACGTTGGCACTTAATCAAATTCGGTGAAAAGTGGGTGTTGTGACAACAACACCTCTGCCTACCCCTTCGGGGAATACAGGCGTGAGCATATGTAAGTCACTATTAAAACTATGCGGCCATCGACCCTCGTTTTCAAATTCAAATCCAAATTATTTTTTTATTTTATTTTTTATATTTTTAACTTACTTTCAAAATTGTTACCGCCAGGTTCGGAAAATTGCTTTTACTGAGAAGAACCTGGCAAGAAACTCAGTAATTACCTACTCACTTTTGAAAAAAAAATTACAATTTTGAGTAATACATGGACACAGTTCCAGTGTAAAAAAGTGTAATTCCTTGATTGGGTATAAAGGGGTTAAACGGGGGTTGAATGGAATTTCGAAAAATCTTTACCTAGTATGTTATACTTACACCTCACCAAGTACATTCCAAATGTCATGTCTCTAGGAGCAGCGGATTAGGCTGTGCGTCGATTTCATTCAGTCAAGACTTTGAATTTTGTAATGTATAACATTCTACCCCTTTTTTAAACCCACTAGGGGATGAACTTCTATTCAATATAAAATACGTCTTCCATCAATATTGTTAAAAAAAGGTTTACGCAAATTTGAAGTAAAGTCCAAGGAATCACGCTGTCACATACAAAATTTGCGCCCTTTTCGCATCCCCTTAGGGGTTGAATTCAGTCGTACAGTACAAAGAATTTATATGTATATATAGATAATAGGAGAACAATGATAAAAGGATCGTAGAATTCCCGTGAGGCGTGGCGCTAAGCATTCATTCACGTCATTCAAGAATGGGCATTCCCTTGAAGTGTATTTCAATTGAATAGGGTATTATTCCAACACTTCAGTTCGAGTATTTACTACTGAAAATTACTTGCTTACTGAATTAGTCACTTACTAATTAGATTTTATATTATAACGTTCACATGAGCCTGTATCATGAATGAACACTATGGTCGTAATACTCAGCGTGTCATATTTGTGAACAGGTGCTGCTTGTGGAGACTTGTCTTCTCAAGCTACACATTCATACAAAAAAAAAACTATTAGTCTCTTTTTATTTGTGAATTGGAACTGTGTTAATAGGGTTATAATCTTTATGCGATCAATTCTGTATTTATCATAATAGTATTTTTCAGTTTGTATAAATCCTTAAAATTTAGAAGTGTGAGTGATTCTCCATACTACAAAGCCAGGTTTCCTAATCAACTTAATTTTTTTTCTAAATATTCTAATTATAATGTGGTTTTTGTGCGAAAATTAAACATATTGACTTTTGAAATTGACGTAATTCGATGTTATAATATAATTTGGCTTCTTTTAACATCTCATAAAGTTAATTATTACCTATAGAGACTTCAAAGAGCCTTATAAGTAGACATCGTCTCTTATTATTTTAATATATATCAGCTTAACGAAGTAATGCTCAAAGCTTTTTGGTAATAACATTTTCTTTGAGCTTTTTCCACGCTATCTTTTTAATTAGATGTTCAATCATTGTGTTACCAAGCTCTAAATGTCGTGAAGTTTCGTATACATCTGTGTTTTGAATCCTCATCTTTTCTCAGACATATACAGGGTTACTTTGAATATGTAAAGCATAATTGCAGATATAGTCCTACGGGCCTACTATCATATTATAGCAGTGACGTCTAAGTTCTTAGCCTTTTTTTGTATTACAAAACGTCAATGCTAAGGAGTTCTTAATACCCTCTGCTTAAGCCGATGATTGTAGGCCTCCTTGGACAGACACTGGGATTGGAACTTACGTAGCAGGTGTTTACTCAAACCCACGGCTTTAAATACACCTATAGCTCAAAAAAGGCGTATTTACAGTTGAAATAGTTCATCATTCTTCCATCTATCATCATTAATATAAGTGAGAGTGGCAACTTTATGATCGTATTCTACGCGAAATGATTAATTTTATATAATACCTCCTCCAAAGTTATGGATTCAGTCCAACCACTGTATTTGGTTTTCACATCATGGAATGTCAACCGTGCACGATAATTTTTTTATGATGCAACTAAAAAAATAGTATACGGCTGTGAAACACAGGCATATTAATAAGCTACATATTTATGTACATACACACATATGCTCACACCTATATCCCATGGCGGTAGGCAGAGACCACAGTCTGCCACATGCTACGATCCTTACGTACTTCTTTCGCTTAATCCACATTCATGCATCTCTTCATACACTTTCTTCGGTTACGAGTGCTCCGAATTTGATCTTACTGAGAAATATATTTATGTCTCATAATAAAAGTCCTCATGGATTCTGTCAATTTAAGATTACTTCCAGGCTAAATCTAAATTTCCTGGGCTAAAGTAAGACTCCAAGTATTTAAATAACTCCACGAATCTAAGCATATTTTGTTCTATAGAACCCAAAAAGAATTAAACGACTACTAAATGTTTTGCTTGCTCATATAATTACTAGATTTTCTGTATTTAATTTACTTATACACATAATATTCCAATCTGGGCGAAAGCTCATGAATATCTACACACTGCCGTAACCTGCCAACTATCGCTCTCGGCAAGAGGCAGCCAAAATAAAAATTCTAATTTAACATACAGGGATAAATGTTATCACCGTGACGTGTTCACCTACAACTCCGGGTCACTTTATCGATATAATACCGCGCGAATAGTATTGTCGACAGTCTGGGATCCGACATCAGCGCAATGACCACCTATAGTTACGTAGCGTTATTGTTCCTCGCGTTCGTCGCACCCGCAGCATTACAGGATAACTGGCTAACCAGCTCCTTCCAAGACTTCATACAAAAACGAAACGAAGAAACGGCGCTGTTCTTTGAAACACAGATGTTAGAAATGGAGAATTCAATGAATAATATACAAGAAAAGTTCGAGGAAACTGGAAGGACATTGGCAGACACATTCTCATACCTGCCTGAAGAAAATTTGGAGCGTTCAGCGGATAACCCGGACGTTTACTTGACCGTACCAGCCATCATCACCCGGCACGGATATCATTGTGAGACACACACTGTCGAGTCTCAAGGCTACCTCTTAAGCCTCCACAGGATTCCTTTCGCTCGAAATAGAAGTCTTACACCATCCAGAACTATATTACTCCAACACGGTGTATTTGGTAGTTCTGATGATTGGATACTTAACGGTCCTGAGAAGGGTCTAGCGTATGTCCTGGCCGATGCAGGGTACGATGTATGGATGGCGAATATTAGAGGCAACCGGTACTCACGGGACCACGAGGAGCAGTTGAGTACTTATTCGAAGGCGTTCTGGAACTTCTCTTGGCACGACGTGGCTTTGCACGACGTCCCGGCGGTCATCGACTACATCATCGGGTTCAAGGGAGCAGGCACCAAGATAGCTTACGTGGGACATTCGATGGGGACCACTATCCTGTTCTCGATGCTGACTCTGCGGCCGGAGTACAATCAGGTGCTGACAGCTGGATTTGCACTCGCACCTGTTGTTTTTTTAACGCATTTAAAGTCACCGATAAAAACTTTAGCACCAATAGCAAGTACTGTAGCGTATATGGAGATGGCGTTCGGTTCACATGAGTTTCTTCCGAAGAATTCTTTATTGGGTAAGTTATACGGCACTTGCAGTGTGGACAACAACGATATATCTATTTGCAAGCAGGTTTTATTCGACATATGTGGGGCCAATGAGAAGCAGCTTAACGAGACAGTTCTGCGTTCATACCTCGCACACCTGGGAACTGGTACATCATGGAAAACTATTGTACATTTTGCGCAAGAAATTATTTCCGGGAAATTCCAGCAGTTTGATTACGGGATCAACGACAACCGGAGAGTGTACGGTTCGGACAGCCCTCCAGAGTATGACTTGCGTCAGGTCACGTTACCGATAAAGTTGTATTGGTCCCGAAACGACCTCCTGTCGAGTGAGGAGGACATCGGCCTGCTCCGGAGCCGACTGCCGGGAGCCGTGGACTCGTACATGGTCCCGGACCCTCAGTTCAACCACTTGGACTATCTGTGGGCTATTGACGCGCCTGCGCTCCTGAATCGTGATATCATTGACTCTTTAGATAAAGTTTTTAACCAAGATGCTGAATACTCAGACGTAGAGACCGCTAAACATAGTACTCGATCGAATCGATTATTTAAGTCTAATAAGTTTTAATCTTTATTAACATTGTAATTTATATTCGAATATATTTTTTTTTGTTTTATTTTAGATAATTTATAAATTGTATTCGAAGATTCAAATGACTTCTGATTAATGTGATTAACTTTTTTCCGTGTGCCGTGGATTTTGTGACTGAGTTTGATATCACAATTGTAATTGACGCATTTAAATCTATTGTGTATTTTCTACATTTTCTGTTATAATAAAATGTATTAAATATTAGATATATTGGTAGCATGGCACCTTTCGGTGTAAAAGATGGAATTAAGAATACTCTGTATACGCATTTATCTTGATTGTTAGACATATTATTGTATAAGTAACTCGTTTAAAAGTGCCGCCAAGTGTTTGAGTGCTCAGTAGTAATAGAAGCGTATATTAACATGTATTTGTTTGCGCTATCTTCATACAAGACCCTAGTAGTCTGGGGTGTAGACCCATTCAGGTCAGCGCTCAAAATCACATATAGGTTAGTTGAACGTCCCTTGATATTATAACTAGTTACCTCAAAGCCAAAGATAAGATATTAAGTTTTAATTTATTTACAACTACTTAATAAATATCTAACAATTTAAATATTATTTATTTTTTCTTTGTCATAATTTATGTCTGTTTTATTTTATAAGCCTTGTATATTTACAGTAAAATTTTATTAAAATATAAGTAAATGACTTTCAATTTAGGCCTTGGTGAAGGACCCATGAACGCCGAGATATTTACAACCAATTTTGAACGTTTCGTAATGGTACCTTGGCATATTGGCAAAGTAAATATCACCAAATTCGTTTCATGCTAGGGTTAGCAAATTAAATTCCTCTATTAAAACGATTATACATTTGATGAGACACTTAAGAACGTGGTAAAAATAATCATTTGTACAGAAAATTGGTAAATATAAAAATAAAATTTGCTAACGCCATCCTAGAAGGGTCCCCGAACGGGTAAGCAGAGTGTGTTGTAACAACAACACCCACATTTCACCGAATATGATCAAGTGCCAACGTGACAGAGGGTGAGTCCATCGCCGTCTCAAGCACAATAAATACATCTTTGAATTATTTCTCAGACATATGGTTTCCTCACAGCGTTTTCCTTCATCGTAAAGCACGTGGTGCGAAATCACTATACTAAAGTTTTTAGAAAAACTGGCTCCGCTATTATATATGTATTATGATTGTTTAATCCGTGCACGATTTTGTTCAAGTTCAAATTAACGGATTATATTTTACTAACGGACATCACGCGGTTTCACCCGCGTAGTTCCCGTTCCCGCGGGAGTGCGGGGATAAAGTATAGCCTATATTAATCAGTGATAATGTACCATTGAAATGGTGAATTAATTTTTAAAATCGGCCCAGTACTTTTGAAGCCAATTCGTAACAAACATACATACAAAGCTCTCCTCTTTATAATATTAGCATTGAAATGTATCAAAATGTGTGTATATAACCATATATGGATATATAACCATATATGAGAGTAACATTCAAACCTATGGAATTCACTGGCTTGTGCTACATGTGGTTATTTATAGCATCATCGAACAAATTTTCCCAAAGGAATTATTTACTTTATACCTAACTTTTACCCGTTACGCATTCTTGGCGAGAATGCTAACTGTAATTGGATGGGTGACCGCCCGAGTTCCCTCCGTGCCTCGGAGAGCACGTTAAGCCGTCGGTCCCGGTTGCCAATTTATCATCTATGGCAATCGTTACAGGTCAGTCGGAGGCCTAAAATAGTCTGACAACTGGTTTAACCTAGATCACAGATTTTCCTCGTTAAAGGGGTTGCGAAGGTCAGATGGCAGTCGTTTCGTATAAAAATTAGGTGATCAGCCACATCGGGCTGTATCAAATGCCGACCCCACTTAATAAGCACTTAATAAGGCCAGGGAGATGATATGAAAGACGAACAACTTACTGAATTATGAATATTAATTATTTTATTCAGTTTTGGCCCTGATATAAAGACACATATGACCGACGAAGAACTGGCCACTGAATCTGGAAATGCTTGAACCTATTATGTACTAATTACTAATCAAATCCAAGACATCAAAATGGAGATTTTTTTAAGAAATAATTCATAATTAGTATCTAATTTTCATTATGTATTAAAAATTAGTTTAACGTGACTTGGAATAACGGTAAGGATGCATTTAATATTTTTAATATTAAATGCATCCTTACCATTTAACAATACCGTTTATAAATATTTTTACATAAGTATATTATGCTGTTAAACTTACCTGATATAAGCAAAGTTAGATAACCTTTTTTACCCCAGAAATTGCTTCAACTAGAAGAGCTGTAACTTACCGAATATCATATATCACTAGATTGGATCTATCTCAATGCTTCGGTTTAAGCTACACTAAAAGCGACAATGTAATAATGTAAACGGACAGGGAGGTATATTTAAACTGTAAGGACGTAAAATATTTTTCTCCATCTGTCTGTTAGTTCCTAGCGAAACTCCGTGGCTGAACCGATTTTTGACAAGTATTTTCAGCAAGAGAAGAGAGAGCGAAGAGCTGACAAGAAAGCCAGCCAGGCATTATAACATTGAACATTGTACAAACCATAATGATTTGATTCAGAGAAAAAAAGTATCTTAAAGTATTTATAAATCGTGGTGGCCTTGAGGTTTGAGCAGTCGCCCGCTACGCAAGCGACGCAAGTTCGAATCCCAGCGGGGCCTGTACCAATGAGTTTTTCTAAAACTTATGTACAGTGATTTCACACCACGTGCTTTACGGCGAAGGAAAACATCGTGAGGAAACCTGCATATTTCTGAGAAGTAATTCAATGACGTATGTAAAGTGTCTGAGACGGCGATGGACTCACCATCTGTCACGTTGGCACTTAATCGTCTTCGGTGAAAAGTGGGTGTTGTGATTACAACACCTCTGCCTACCCCTTCGGGGAATACAGGCGTGAGCATATGTATGTATGTTATAAATCGTCGGAATTTCATGCATCATTCATACATGAATATAAATGTTACCACCAGGTTCGGAAGGTTGCTTTTGCTGAGAAGAAGCTGGCAAGAAACTCAGTTGAACTTATGTGCATTGATTTCACAACACATGCCTTACGGTGAAGGAAAACATCGTGAGGAAACCTGTATTTGTCTGAAGTTATTCAAAGACGTATTGTGTCTGTCAGCGATAGACTCACTATCTGTCACGTTGGCACTTAATCATCTTCAGAGAAATGTGAGTGTTGTTATGAAAACATCTCTGCTCACGCTTATATTCCCTGAAGGGGTAGCCTTTAGGGAATATAGGCGTGAGCATATGTATGTATTTTACGTAAAAGATTGTGTTATCTGCAATGCAACATCACCTGATACACACATATGCTCACGCCTGTATTCCCCGAAGGGGTAGGCAGAGGTTGTTATCACAACACCCACTTTTCACCGAATTTGGTTAAGTGCGAACGTGACAGATGGTAAGTCTATCGCCGTCTCAGGCATTATACATCTTTGAATTACTTCTCATAAATATGCAGGTTTCTTTACGATGTTTTCCTTCACCGTAAAGCGCGTGGTGTGAACATTAGCACTGTACATTAGTTTTTTTAAGAAAAACTCATTGGTACAGGCCCCGCTGGGATTCGAACTTGCGTCGCTTGCGTAGCAGGCGACTGCTCAAACCCCGAGGCCACTTCGACTCTTCATCACCTGAATATATTATAGCATTATCGCAATCTCTGTGAGCACACCTTTATGAACTAGTTTCCTTCAGGCATTCGAAAAGTTTTAAATATATTCTTCATGACTTGAGACAATTCGATACGTAGAGATTTTTAGGTTATATTTCTATGTGTTGAAGTATTATTTGAATGTGATCTAAGTTGGTGTTAAGATTGAATAAATTGACTTGGGAGTATAAAGTATTTTATTTTGTACTAAGTTTTGGCTTACGCTAATTAAGAGAAATTTCTGGTGTATGAAAGTGAGTGTTGTGTTTGGCAGAAGAAACGTGAGAGTAGAGTGAATGCAGTGGAAATGCGTTCTTTACGAAGTATGTGTGGGGTCACCATTGTAGAGAGCGAATGAACAATAGTGTGATAAGAGACAGTTGCAAGTTGAAGAATGATGTGGTGACCAGAATTGAAAAAAGTATGTTGAGATGGTTTGGACATATCGAAAGGATGAGCGAAAGGCGATTAACGAAACAAATTTATAGAGCGAATGTGACCGGAAGTGTCGGTAGAGGGTGTCCAAGGAACAACTACTATGACCAAATTAATAGTATTTTTCAAAAAGGTCAGGTAATCCGGAGCTCTCGTAACCGAAGAAAGTCTATGAAGATATGCATGAATGTGGATGAAGTGAAAGAAGTATGTAAGGATCGTAGCACGTGGCAAACGGTGGTCTGCTTACCCACATGGGATACATGCGTGAGCATATGTATGTAAAGCTTATGTAAAAAAAAATCGTTTTCGAAAAAAATATTTTATAATCTCTCTATCTATACGGTAGTATTTTTATATTCAGACAACCGCGTTAAATTGCATCAAATGAAATACACAATGACCTCCCTATTACAAACCTCAAAATCTATGTTCGACTCTTTTTAAATCCATATTTTAGAAAGAGGTAGAACTACTTTCAATCGGAGCATTTTTCACTACATAACTATGTTACATAACACGTTGGTAGTTACATAACATATGATACTTGCACAGATACATGTTATATCATGATAGTAATCTCCGTACGATGACATTGTTGACACCCAGATGATAATAATCTAGTTCAGCCGTATGATTTCAAGATTTCCTGGATATATTGGGCAGAACATTCGTTTCTTGCTCACTACAAAGGTAACAATTTATTTAAATTCAGGATTACTGATTTTTTTTATTATAAGCATAGAAAGGGTAAGCATAGGTGTTGTAACAACCCACCCAATAGCCAGGGTCTAAGAATATGGTTATGGTATCCCCTGCCTGTCGTAAGAGGCGACTAAAAGGGGGCCGGAGGGTCTGCTGGCGGTGGTCGGGGTGGGAGCTTTGACCACCGGCGCGGGCCCGGGAAGGTGGCAGCGCGATGTGGCTCGGGCTGCCATGCACAGCGAGGTCTCCAGGGGCGGCGTCACAGCTGCCCCGGGGATGTGCCCCGGCAAAGTGTGGGGTGACACCGGTGCGTTCTATCAGAGTACCCGGAGTCCCCCCTGAGCACTGAGGATGGCCACCGGGCGGTTGAAGGTTTCCCCCTCGTCAACAAAAAAAAAAAAAGGTGTTGTAACAACAACATCCACATTTCACCAAATATGATCAAGTGCCAACGTGACAGAGGGTGAGTCCATCGCCGTCTCACGCACTATACATACATCTTTGAATTACTTCTCAGACATATGCAGGTTTCCTCACGATGTTCCTCACCGTAAACTCATTGCTACATGGCACACTGGTATTCGAACATGCGGCGCTTGCGAAGAAGGCAACTGCTCAAAACCCAAGGTCACCACGGCTCTTATAAATAAAAAAAACCTGTAATCACGAAATCATACAAGTTTTTTCTAACCATCACAAAAACGATGCAACTAATAATATTAATTTATAGAACAATGCACCATCATCCTTGAAACGTATTTTTGCTCAAGTCAAATTAGTGTTGATGATGATGAGTGAACAATTACCAAGGCATTTTATCTACTAATGATTTGTATTACATGTCCATACTTGGACGTATGCGATTCCAACTGCTGACCATAGTACTCGTGCAATAGACAGACAGGAATAACTAATTATATACTTTAATTATTCCTATACCTAATAATGATCTCATACCGAATTTCGGTTACGGCGGCTAATCTCAACGAGTATCAGCCATGTGCGCAGGAGATATTATAGTGCACAAGTGTATGCGCAAACACAGGTGCACTCTTTATTCCCTCACTCTCATAGTCCGATGGGAGGCAATCCGACACGACCGGAGAGAGATCAGGCGTAGGACCAACGGCTTAACGTGCTTTCCGAGGCACGGGGGTGGAAACACCGTCAACTTCCAAACTTCGGGCATTTTATTGTGAATTTCTTGACAGAAAAACCCAATATAAATTGTTTGACCCGACCCGGGAATCGAACCCTCGGAAATCGGGACCTCGTGATCGGCAGATGAACGTACTAACTAGACCAACGAGGCAGTTCTCTCCTATACCTAAAAGCGTCTACAAAGGGGTAGGCATTGGTGTAGCCTATATCCACTTTTCATCATCATCTCCTTGACCACGTATTGTGGATTTGCTTTCGTGTTCTCATGGGCCTTTATATTTAGCTGTAGATCAAGTTAAAACTGAGTTTATATTAGAATTAAACTTACTTACTTCTATTATTTTTGATTGTTACTATTACGTTTAAGTATCTGTGATGATAAAATGAATTTTATATGAAGCGACTGGCACCTGACCTTCGCAACTCCTTTTACGAAATCCACACTCACTTTTCAGCGAAGATTATTATTAGTGTATTTGAATTTTTCTATAATCATATTCTGGTTTCCTAAAAATGGTTAAAGATTGTGGGGCGACAGTTCTGATGAGATTAGAAGTTGCATTGTTTGCGTAACACGTCAAATCTCAAGTCACCACAAATTTTGTGTTTCAATATCAGAATATATTTACACTAAAAATTTACACTAAAATGCAAACCGTGCGTGACTGAACGTAAACAAGCAAGTCGCCGGAACAAAACTAGTAAGATAATCAAATACGCAATTAAAATTACAATAAGTTTACAAAATACGTTCTCTGGGTTTTCTGACGCCAATCAAGTACTAAACAAAACACTCCAAAAGATAATCTTATCTCTACAACACGAGTGTATATAAGCAAGACCCCACCAAACGAAGCATATCAATCAAAATGGCATCGATACATACAATTTTCCTCTTCCTGTGCATCACTGCATGGGCACATACCAAAACTGTTCGACAGACGAACAATGACATTCAAGAAGTTGAAGATTACATCGCTGCGAAGAGACCAGACATCAACACGAGATATAGACTACGGTATCACGTGACTCCTCCTGTTGGCTGGATGAACGACCCCAACGGATTCTCCTACTACAAAGGGGAGTACCATCTGTTCTACCAGTTCTACCCATATGCCAGCGTGTGGGGTCCCATGCATTGGGGCCATGTATCGAGTACCAATTTGGTCGACTGGCAACAGCTCCCGACTGCTTTGGTACCAGGGAAGGAACAGTGCTTTTCTGGTAGTGCTGTCATTGATGGTGAAACTATGGTCCTAATGTATACTGGTCATGAAGTCACGGATCAAGATCCTTACTACAATGAAACTCAGTACATAGCCTTCAGCGAAGATGGCGTGACCTTTGACAAGTATGAGGGTAACCCTGTATTGCCGTCTGCTCCTAATGGATCCCCTGATTTTAGAGACCCTAAGGCGTGGAAATATGGTGACTATTGGTACGTCATCTTAGGCAGCAAGACTACTGACGCAAGAGGTAGAGTGCTGCTCTACAGATCATTGGACTTGATCAACTGGGAGTTCTTACGAGTACTTGCTGAATCTGAAGGACCTATGGGATACATGTGGGAATGTCCAGACTTCTTCGAACTGAACGGGAAGTATATCCTCCTAATGTCACCGCAAGGAATGGAGGCCCAAGGAGAAAGATACAAGAACCTTTACCAAACTGGTTATATTATTGGGAGCTTTAATTATGACACCTTTGAATTCATACCTGAAGTTGACTTCCAGGAAATTGATTATGGACACGACTTTTATGCTAGCCAGACCGCTGAAGTTGACGGGAAGAGATACTTGGTTGCTTGGTTCAACATGTGGGAAGTACCTCATCCGGAAGATGTTGATGGGTGGGCAGGAGCGATGACCTTGATCAGAGAGATACAACTCGTAGGCGACAGGATTCTGATGAAACCTGTTGGTGAGGTAGTGGACCTTAGAGTAAGCACAGTCTTTTCTGGAGAATTTGCGTCTGATGAAGTTCTTGATTTGACCAAGACCGGTGAGCTTATCATCAATGCTGATTTGGGGGAGAAAATAGAGCTTTTAGTCGAAGGTAGCGACGGTGGTGATAAGGTTATTCTAAGCTGGGACCCGGAAGTTCGCAAAGTTGTTGTTAACAGATCAGATGACGTGAGACAGGTGGAATGGAGTCCAATTGGATCTCAATCTTGGAGGCTGTTCATTGACGCTAGTTCTTTGGAGCTGTTCTGCGGAGAAGGTGAAGTGGTCTTCAGTACGAGAGCTTACCCTGATGGTAACTGGAGGGTTACCAACAAGAGTCCTCAAACACTCACAGTGGAGGCCTATGAGCTGAGGCAAAGCGTACCTCTATAAAATAGTACAAAATTCTCATGAAATTCATATTGTTATCATTTTAAAAGCTTATGTATTAATGAACAAGTATTTTTAGGTTCGGCAAGTTTAATTTAATTTATATAAAATATAACGATACAATTTATTTGTGGTTTTCCTTCGAATATTTTCTTTTCAGGACACTGGTTACAGGCGTATTTATATGTCTAGCTTAATTAAATGATAAGGATAAATACAGTTTGAGGCTTTCGAACATCAACATGATTTTATATTTAATTAAACGTCGGTAGAAATATATGTTGTTTTTTCCTTGAAAAGCAGGTAAGTATAAATACCAAAAATAAAAATAGCTGAGAGTTCTGATTACATAATAATAGGAGTACCTAAGTAAGATGTCATAAGCAATTCTTTGAAAATCATCAACAAAAGTTTTGATTATATTAACATCATTGACACCATCATCATCATGAGGAGGTTGTCGACTGTTAAACATAGCTTTCCTCGTTTTTTAAGGGTACCGTACCCAAAGAGTAAAACAGCATCCTACTGTAATCATGTTCACCAGACTGTACCTCATTAACCGAGATAGTTAGACGGTTGAAATGTTCATCACCATCACCCTGGCCTTATCCCATACATTGTTGGGGTCAGCACTTGATTCAACCCGATGTGGCTGATCACCTGATCTTTATACGAAGCGACTGCCATCTGACCTTCGCAACCCCTTTAACGAGGAAAATCTTTGATCTGGGTTAAGCCAGTTGTCAGACTACTATAGGCTTCCGACCGACCTGTAACGATTGCCAAAGATGATAAATTGGCAACCGGGACCAACGGCTTAACGTGCTCTCCGAGGCACTCATGGAACTCGGGCGGTCACCCGTCCAACTACTGGCTGGGTTAGGGTTGCTTAACTTCGCTGATCGAATGATAGGCGCAATAGCAACTGTGCCACGAGCTCTTCTATATATAGTTAAATACGTAATAGCAAAAAATAAGACAAATATTTTGAAACCTTGGCCGACTTAGATACGGAAAACAATTGTTGGTAATTAAAATGGCCTCTATTCCTGTGTGTTAAGAGTCAATTTAGTTCACACTAATTGCATTGTGAGTGATAAAATATTTGAAACAATCGTTGGGGTCAAGTTCATTGACGTTCATTTAACTAAACTACGTATAACAAAGAAAAAACACTTACAAATCATTAAATAATACAGATAAATAAAATCGCAGTGTCTGTTTTTAATTCCGAAGTAACAGCTTTTCATGAAATGCATTTGAAAGTATATACTTACTGTACTTAGATAAAAAAAGTTCTTCCTGTGTTCCAGCTAATCTGTGAAACGGCTGGATTGATTTTGACGGGTCTTTTATTAACTTAGGGAAATGTGATGCGGATATTGGTAAAGTGATCGCAATCTGCCAATACAACCCCAAGGTAAATTTCTCAAACAATTAAAATTTACCAATCAAACTTATAAATCAGCAATTACCAACTGACCCTAAATCATTAATCATTGGCCGGGAATCATTAATTAGGCCCGCGGATACAAATGAGAAGCAATCATGTATTCATTAAAGTGATAAGTGCCATTAATTTACAGCCGGTGGACGAATTTAGTTAATTACTGCTGTGTTTATTGACTACCAAGGTGGCAAATAAGCATACAGTCCGTCTGATGGTAAGCGGTTCCCGCATTACAGCTACCTCATCTATAAATCTATACAGAAAAATAATAAATATGCTCACGCCGGGTTCCCAAAGGTTTAGCAGAAGTGTTGTAGCAACAACACACACATGATTGTGATTTTTCATTTCTCGAGATAAAATCATACAACAGTAAAAAGCAGTAGGTATTATTATTCTGTGTCTGAATAAGATATTCCGTCATATCCACACAGTATATGCTAGTTATTTATTTTCATGCTTGCATCGGGGTTTCCACGAAATTTCCTTTGTCAACTATATGACTTTTTGGAGAGCAAACTGGAGTACTTTTACGTGTATTTATTATTAGAGTAAAAATGTTCATCATCATCATCTCCCTGTCCTTAATCCCATACATTCTTGGGGTCGGCACTTGATTCAACCCGATGTGGCTGATCACTTGATTTTTATACGAAGCGACTGCCATCTGATCTTCGTGACCCCTTTAACGAGGAAAATCTGTGATCTGGGTTAAGCCAGTTGTCAGACTATTTTAGGCCTCCAACTGACCTGTAACGATTGCCAAAGATGACAAATTGGCAACTGAGACTGACGGCTTAACGTGCTCTCCGAGGCACTCAGGGAACTCGGGCGGTCACCCATCCAATTACTGGCTAGGGCTAGGGTTGCTTAACTTCGCTGATCGAATGATATGCGCAATAGCAACTGAGCCACGAGCTCCTCAGAGTAAAAATGCTCATGACTTTTTAATCTAAAAAAAAATATAACTGTAGGTCTAGAAAGGCAACTTTGGGAGAATCATAATGTGATCCGAATATGATTCTATCATCGAAATGACAAAATGGTCACTTAGGTGCAATTCATATTATGATTCACGAATAATTAATATTTCGCAATTCATCTGTTTTACACTTTCCTATGACGATTCCTAAAATGGTCCTGTGTGTTAAGAGTCAATATGAATTGTATTTGTGACAAATAGCATCATAAAAAGTTAGTTAGGGACTAACATCTACAATTATTGTAATCATTCGAGAATCATAATATGAATGCACCTATGTAACCATTTTGTAATTTCAATGATGAATCATATTCGGATCACATTATGATTCTCCTAAAGTGGCCTTTTCAGACCTACTGTATAGTATAGACTACAATACTTGTCTGTTTGTAATTACAAAATAACAACTTCTCACTTTTCACAAATAACCAATTAAAAAAAAATATGTGTCTATCTCTCTGCTTGTTCCTGGTAATCTTCGAAACGGCTGGAGCGAGCATATCTATGTACATTTTTGTAAAGGACAAGTGTGCTTTAAACAAGTTATTGACAAGGTAAATTTGAAGTTCTGTTTAAATAAATGTATTGTGGCCGCTCTACAGTCACGTTGCATTTTGTGTTCGAAATATTGTGCAATGTTAGTTATGTAGTTTGTCAAACATTATACAAAGTTATCAGTGTCTAACGTTTAACACTTAATTTAAATAGCAATTATTAATGACTAGCTGTGCCCCGCGGTTTCACCCGCATTGACATAATTTTTACTCTAAGTTACTCCTTGTAATATTAGCTATACGCCAGTGAAACTCCCGTTGAAATCGGTCAAACCGTTTTGGAGATTAGCCGGAACAAACAGACAGACAGACGGACAGAGTTTTTCTATGTCAGTACTGTGCACTTTCCTATGCATTTAGTGAAAAGCTGTCGTTTTGGAATTACAAACAAACACTACAATTTTATTTATCTGTATATAGATGTATAGATAGGCAGCCATTGCATAGATAGCCTACGATATTATACCTATGACTTATAGGAGCTCGTGGCACAGTTGCTATTGCGCATATCATTCGATCAGTGAAGTTAAGCAACCCTAGCCCTAGTCAGTAATTCGATGGGTGACCGCCCGAGTTTCCTCCGTGCCTCGGAGAGCACGTTAAGCCGTCGGTACCGGTTGCCACTTTATTATCTTTCCAGGTCAGTCGAGGGCCTAAAATAGTCTCACAACTAGTTTAACCCAGATCACAGATTTTCCTCGTAAAAAGTGGTTGCGAAGGTCAGATGGCAGTCGCTTCGAATAAAAATCAGGTGATCAGCCACATCGGGTTGAATCAAGTGTCGACCCCAACAATGTATGGGATAAGGCCAGGGAGATGACTATACCTATGACTTATCGGCCATTAGTAATCATCGCACACATATAAATAACATCCGCCTATTTTTCAAGAAGTGCAGGTTTGGTTGATTGCAAGGAGCATCTCCGAGGTAGTTTGCTTGCTGCGTGTATTGTAGACTATGGCACGCCGTAGCTCACCGATATAAATGCTAATCTTGTTATTGCACCGTTGCTGACTTGATATATTGCTAGATTTATTAGTTTTTGTTCATCACGTCTCTCCCGAGACTAACTTTTCTAGTTTCGAAGTCACTGAGACAGACGCGATATCAACATTTTTTTTTTATCAAGATATTATTTTGTCAGAGCCGTGGTGGCCTCGGGGTTTGAGCAGTCGCTATCCCAGCGAGGCCTACCAAAGAGTTTTTCTAAAAAAACAGTGATTTCACACCACGTGCTTTACGGTGAAGGAAATCATCGTGAGGAAACCTGCATATTTCTGAGATATTTGATTTTTATACGAAGCGACTGCCATCTGACCTTCGCAAACCCTAAGAATAAGAAAATCTGTGATCTGGGTTAAACCAGTTGTTAGACTAGTTTAAGCCTCCGTCTGACCTGTAACGATTGCCAATTGCCAAAGATGATAAATTGGCTTACCGTGCTTTCCGAGGCACGGAGGGAACTCGGAATATATCATTCAAAACAACAGCCTGTATTGTGCGATGACGTAGGGTATCAATTACGAAATCATTATACTGACAACAATGATTATAAACAGACATAAACAGAGAATAAGACCAAACAAAATAAAATACATTACATACATACATTACATATTATGCTCACGCCTGTATTCCCCGAAGGGGTAGGCAGAGGTTTTGTTATCACAACACCCACTTTTCACCAAAGATGATTAAGTGCCAACGTGACAGATCCATCGGCGTCTCAGGCACTATACATACGTGTTTGAATTTCTTCTCAGACATGAGTATTCACACACGATATTTCCCTCCATCTATTCTCTGCCAACAAAGACAGACAGTAAATAATTAGTCTCAGAACGTGTGAATATATCAGAGCTGTCAAATCTCAGCTCTTTGTTCAAGAAACAGTAATATAGATGACATGCGGTGTGAGCCACTAAGCCCTTTATACAAACTTATCAGGATTAATTTCGGCTCCACCGCCGTTTACCAACGACAGTTGATCACCCCGAGGCGTCGTGAAGCCTCATTTACAGCGAACAGTTCGGCGTGACCAATATTTTATGCTTAGGAATTTGTATACTGCTTAGATTGAAAGGGTCTGCGGGAAACAGTGTAAATGGTGCCCTGCAGTAGCCAGTCAGTAACAAAAAAAGCGCACCTGGTCATTTATAACGGAGTGACCTACTCTGATGTATGAAATATGAAAGTACAGTGAATGCTGCGTTCGCTACCAAGTATGTTTGGGGGTCACCATAGTAGATCGAATGAAAAATATGTGATAAGAGGCGGAATTGCAAGTTGAATGATGTGGTGACCAGAATTGAAAAAAAATGAGATGGTTTGTACATATCGAAAGGATGAGTGAAATGATCTCTCCTACCGAATTTCGGTTACGGCGGCTAATCTCAACGAGGTTCAGCCATGTGCGTAGGAGATATTATAGTGCACAAGTGTGTGCGCAAACACAGGTGCACTCTTTATTCCCTCACTCTCATAGTGGGATGGGAGGCAATCCGACACGACCGGAGAGAGATCAGGCGGAGAACCAACGGTGCAACGTGCTTTCCGAGGCACGGGGGTTATAAACACCGCCAACTTCCAAACTCCGGGCATTTTATTGTGAATTTCTTGACAGAAAAACTCAATATACATTTTTGACCCGTCCCGGTAATTGAACCCGGGACCTCGTGAACCGCAGGCTAACGTACTAACCACTAGACCAACGAGGCAGTTTACATGAGTTAGCATGAGTGAAAAGCGATTAACGAAATACATTTATAGAGCGAATGTGGGCGGAAGTGTCGGTAGAGGACGTCCAAGGAACAACTGCTATGACTGATGACTCAAACTCCATGTGTTCATATTTAATGCAGAAGCTAAGCAGATAAACAAGCGTTATTTTTACAGGTAATATAAAATTGCTTCTTTTTGCAAAGGTGCTATTGTAATACTCCTTAGCTATCTTCAATTGAAAATACGGGCTGACTTGAAAACTTCCTCCTATTCCAGACAGAATTGAAAAATATTTTGTTTTAAAATTTGTCATGATGATAATACTAACAGTAAATTTGTATTTGTTTGAATAGTTCTATATCACTCTATTTTCATATCTCCATCTCTTATCGTAAGCCTTAAGTAAATTTCCATAAACGCTTTCACTCAGTCCCAACATCGCCTGAATAAATACGTTGAGAACACAGAACATACTGTAGTTGGCTGGAAGGGTACATTGTTGACTGAACGTATCATTATAGCCTTTATTATCTTCCAATACGGACTATATTACATCCAATACTCTTGTAAAATATGCAATTTCATTGATGTTAAATTCAATGTGTGATAGTTGTACGAGAAACAATTTGTGGGGCGAAGCCATAAAAACATGCATACAGACGAATTGAGAGCCTACTATTTTTGTAAAGTAGGTTAAATAAACAGAATACTTTGGAGAGCAATCCAAAATCGAAGGGGAAAGATGATTGGGCACCTTGTGCGACATGACACCTTCTTTAAAAACATAATAGAAGGAAAGGTAGAAGGGAAGAGAGGGAGAGGAAGACCACGGCTAACATATACGAGACAAGTTAAGGAAAAGGTGTCTGTCATGACGTATAGGGAGGTCAAAGAGATGGCACTGGACAGAGACAAGTGGAAAGAAATGCATCGGTTACACCGACAATAGTTATTACTCTTAAATTCATGATGAGGTTAAATAAGAGTCGGACTAGGCTAGACTAGGCTATATCATCACGCTTACTCCAATCGCGGGTACAAAAGTGTTAGCCCAAAGTAACTATTCCACGAGGACGAGGTCGCGGGTCGAAGTTAGTAAGTAAACGTAAACAGGGATATTTTTTCCTTTAAGAAACATAGATACAAAACATAAACACAAAGTCAAAGTCAAAAGTATCTTTATTCGATTAGACTTTTTACAAAGTACTTTCAAATCGTCAGAATGATATAATTATACAGGATTATACATGCTACCGCCAGGTTCGGAAGGTTGCTTTTACTGAGAAGAACCTGGCAAGAAACTCTGTAATTACTCTTTTCAAATTATTATACAATTTAAAGAATACAAAATAAATAATTTAAGAAACGTAAGCTCATGGACAATGTTCCAATGAACAAATGTCGATAAAAATTAACATAACTAAAAATCTAGTACATCTACTTATAACTAAATGCGTAGCTTGAGATGACCAGCCCCCACAAGCAGCACCTGATCACAAGTATGACGTGAATGCCAGCCATAGACCTCTTCAACCATCATAGAGGGAAGTGGACAACCCGTCATCCAGACGCCGCCGCAAGCAAAGGCATTTTAGTGAGCATGACATTCCATTACATACATACATGCTCACTCACAGTATTGCCCGAAAGGGTAGGCTGAGGTGTAAATAAAAACACCCACTTTACACCGAAGATGATTACGAGCCAACGCGACAGATCTTGAATCTATCGCCGTCTCAGTCATTATACATACGTCTTTGAATTACTTCTCAGACATATACAGATTTCCTCACGATGTTTTCCTTCATCGTAAAGCACGTGGTGTGAAATCACTGTACTTAATTAAAAAAAAAAAACTACAAGCCCCACTGCGATTCAAACTTGTATAGCTTGCGTAGCAAAGTCAAACGTTGAGGCCATCACGGCATTTACTTTGTAATATGAAGCCCTTGTTCACCACGCGCCATAACATAAGAGACGTAGTAAGGGCCCTCCAGTGTCCTTTCTGAGCGATACTATTTACACAAGCCCTTGAGTATGTTATCTGTTGTTACTGAGATGACGTTGAGAAGGTAGAAGTATTTTATTATGCTACTAAAATGGCTTATACGCGTACTGGGGGCCAACTACTGCATAATAAAGCCTTGACGTTTAATTTTATTCTGTCATACAGGTTTCTTTTTTAAAAAGGATCGTTAACCGCACTTAACGTAACTCTAATCATAACTCGACCCCATATTTCGTATATAAGTGAACGCCTTTTCAGCCGCGTTATTCTGTAAGGGTTTTCAGCGTCGAACTCGACGTCGAACGTCGGTTTTAATCATGGCAAACTGATACATAACACATCGACGATAAAGTTCAATTTCATATTTATAAAACCGACATTGGACTAGTATTTAGGCAGTAAGTCACTGGTGCCGTGGAGATTGGGTCGGCCGCTGGTGTGGGATGCCACGTGTGTCGATACGTTGGCTCCGTCCCATCTCCCCGGCACTGCTGTGGCGGCCGGTGCTGCTGCTGCTCAGCAGGAGTGCCTCGAGCGCCGGAAATATGCTTGCATTGGTCAAGGATACATATTTTCTGCGTTTGCGGTTGAAACTCTGGGACCTTGGGGTCCAGATGCTCATCAACTTTTTTAAGAGGTTGCACGTCGTCTGGTAGAAGCTTCTAGTGACAAGCGGGCTGGGGCTTTTCTCGCTCAGAGAATCAGCATTGCTATTCAACGTGGCAATGCTGCCAGCCTTCTTGGCACGATCTCGAGGGACACCGATTTGGGCCAAGTTTTCTACTTGTAATTAGTTTTTAGTTACTAATTTATTATTTGTTATTAGAATATAAAACAAATTAAAATTATTAAAAAAAAGTGATGGATACCCCCGGCAGTAATTAAATTACCAGTTTTGAATACAATTTATTTTTTATTATTAAAGTATAGTTTAGGTCGTGCATTGATAAAATGAGTTAAAAACATTTAATTTTTTATACTTTTTAAAAAGTACGTGTAGAGGTACATTTTGAGGTCTTATGACCTCTCTATGACATAATTATATTCGCAAATTGTTGAGTTGAGTCCCTATCGTTCTGAGGGTGCGATATACATCCTTCCATTTCTTCACTGAGATATATTTTTCATGATGATTCCTTCACAATAAATCTCTAGGTGTAACATCACCTAGTTGGACACCAACTAAGATACCAAAATACCGATAATTTACTACCTGTGTAACATAACCGCTCAGTGTTGAAACTGTTAATGTTATAAGTTACGACGTTACGGTCTTAAACTAACGAGGATGTTGTTACTTGCTTATAAGTTATCTAAACTTGAGGTGAACTACTTTGAGATATTGCTTACAGTATTAAATACAATATAATACAATACGGAGAAGGAAAACATCGTGCGGAAACCTGAGAAGTAATTCAAAAACGTATGTATAGTGCCTGAGACGGCGATGGACTCACTATCTGTCACGTTGGCACTTAATCATATTCGGTGAAATGTGGGCGTTGTTGTTACAAACACCTCTGCTCACACCTCCGAGGACCCTTCTGGGATGGCGTAAGCATATATATATACATATTTATTTTATTATTTGTAAAATACACAAATGTAAGTGAATATATCTTTCAGCATTTCCCTATTGGTTATAATTGAGGAAATGAACTTAGTTGAGAAGTTATAAGTAAGTTTTGCAGTCAAGCACTTGATAAGGCAGTTATAAACTTTAAGCAACACCTGTTCCTAAAATAGCCTTCTAAGAAACTCCAAGTAAATCTGTTGGCATCTCGCAGATTTCATCAAAACATATAATTTATAGAATTTAGATTTCTCGTCGCTTAAAAGGCTTACTTAGCTTTGCTTAAGTGGGTAACATCATGTATAAATAAGGTACTCGTTTACACACTGTCGATATTGGATTGCATATTTGATGTGTCTCGAAATGAGTCGATCCGCCGACTTTGTAATTCAACCAGCCGCTTTATTCACTAAGGTTCCTTAGCGTCGCACTCGTCGTTGAGTATCGGGTTTAAAGATACGAAATTGAACCTTAAACTATGTATTATGTTTAATGATTGAAACTAACGGTGAAACCTTAGTGAATAATGCGGCAGAACTCGCCTCTGACAAAGTATTAGGTAACGCATTTAAGTCACGCTTAAATGCAAGATTGGTCGTGTCAAAACTCATACAGTAAGTAAATATGGTGTCTCTGGTCAAAGTTCTATCTCATTGTCTCTGGTCAACGTTCTAAGGATTTGCATCACTGTATGCAATAGATACAACTGGTATCTCATTCCCAGTTCGCATGCATGCATTAATGAACGGCTCAATTACATTCCGTTCCTTTGTTTGGCATCTCAAGTCCCGTTCCGAGACTTGCAATTCGATTTATGGTTCACTGAGTATATTTGAGTTGGGCATACAATTTGCATGTTGATTCAAAGTTATGCATTTCAGAGATTCAAAATCGAATAAAGATGTTTTTGACTTTGACTATTTATTCGATTAGACTTTTAACAAAGTACTTTCAATTCGTCAGGATCAGGATTATACATGCGACTGCCAGGTTCGGAAGGTTGCTTTTACTGAGAAGAACCTGGCAAGAAACTCAGTAGTAACTCTATTCAAAAATATAATTATTTTTTATAAACAAAATAAAATAAATCAATTAAAAATGCAAGCCCATGGACACAGTTCCAATGCATAAAATATATCAATAAAAATTAATATAAAGTAAGAGTTCTACTTATATCTAAATATGTAGCTTGAGATGACCAGCCCCCGCAAGCAGCACCTGTTCACAAGTATGACGTAAATGCCAGCCATTATATTTATTTTATTGTATACTAGCTGCCGCTCGCTGTTTTTTACCCCCTTAGGAGTGAAACTTCGGAAAACCCACACAAAGATTTAGTTTCTATGAGCAGCGAGTTAGGCGCTAATGTATTGGTCAGTCAGTCAATAAGGACTTTAAATTGTATATAGGTACTGCTAGCTTTCGCTCGTAGCTTCGATTGCGTGGCAGTAGGATTTCACATACATTTCCCTCCGTTTCACCCCCTTAAAGTATAATTTGGAAATACCCTATCCAGTAGGAGTATATCTACATCACACCAAGAATACACCCTTCAAATTGCAGGTGTCTAGGACCAACGGTATAGGCTGTGTATTGATTTCAGTGAGTCAAGTGAGACATACATTTTCTACTTTATTTTTACAGGTTTTTTTTAATTTAACATGCAACGTTTTGCGACGTAACATGATGTATCGTGAATTTTGAATCATCTTTAAACGATTAAGCTGATAGATTGAAAAGAGTAATTACTGAGTTTCTTGCCAGGTTCTTCTCAGTAAAAGCAACCTTCCGAACCTGGCGGTATCATATAATCCTGTATAATTATGTCATTCTGGAGCTTTGAAAGTACTTTGTAAGTCTAATCGAATAAATATATTTTTGACTTTCAAATTCCAGTATGGCGGATAATCCAAGATGGCCGACTAGTTATTTTTCTGCACTACAATAGCATGGGTATCTAATGAAATCGCTGGCTGCGTAGAACACGAAAACTAATTCAACTTCATATAAAACCATAATATAGGGGACCGAAGCTTATAGCCACTACTAACAGGCGGGCTGTATGCTTAACGCGTTCACTGCTAACGACGCGTAAGTGCGTTCAACTGTTAGAGAATTTACGAAGAAGTTGAAATATTAGCAGTGAATGTGTTAATAGCTGTTATCTCTAAGTTTCCCTTTGGAATAAAAATATGAGTCCTGGAACAGACCTACTCAGAATTATATTCACGCATGTCTCATTTACATCGCGAATTGCTAGAGAATGGGAGAGGGTAAGTGTGTATATATCATCGTGGGCTTAACTTAATAGCAGCCAGCCGCAATGACACCCATTTTCTCGTAATTGTACACGTATATCATAAAATAAATGATAGTACCATATACTGCAGACAAACTTTTTTCCGTACAACTAGAAATAAATGCTGGTGAAATTGTTGACCGCAGACACATTATACCACTATACAGGTGTCGTCACGAGTTATGAGCGCTCAGCGATAATAGTGGGGGTAACTCCAATTAAACTATTTCCATAAAATATAAATTAAAAACAAGCTGTTATGAAAATGTATATGTACGTAGGAATTAAAAAAAACATGCTCAGCAATCCCTTTCATTTGATCCATACTGTGGTAGTGGAGAAAAGTAACTACACCGCCATCTTGGATGATCCGCCATATTGGATGATCCGCCATATTGGAAATTAAAATGAAGTCACAAAGCATGCGTTGTCATCCAAACTAAGCGTGCATACCATTTCTGTTAAAACGGTTACAAAGAATATAAAATTTATTTGCAAGACTCCACCCAGACCAAAATAAATTGCAAGTTAATAAAAGGTTCGTAATTATTAACATCATTTCACTAATCTATACAGATAAAGAATATGTACGTTTCTGTTTTTTTCAAAAATAACAGCTTTACTGTACTGACATAAAAAAACTTTTCTCTGTCTGTCCGTTTGTTCGGCTAATCTCCGAAACGGCTGGATCGACTTCAACTGGACTTTCACTGGAAGATAGCTAATTTTACAAGGAGTAACATATGCTAATTTTATTTATACCGCATGATAAAGCGACACGGGTGAAACCACAGGACGCAGATAGTTTCTAATATTAGTATGCATTTATACATAGCACTCAAATGCATTGGCAAAAGACAAAAGGACTGACTTCTCAGCTGATACGTTTTACATAGAAATTGGTAACAAACTCAATTTCAAATGCTTTCAGCAAGTTAGTATTTGGAATGAGTTTAGTGTTTACATGACTGCATGCGAAAGGAACTCGTCGGGTGGTAAATGTGTGTCTAGAGCTAAATACTTCAATGACAGTGTCCATCATCATCATCGTCCCAGGCCTTATCCCATACATTGTTGGGGTCGGCACTTGATTCAACCCGATGTGGCTTGATTTTTATACGAAGCGACTGCCATCTGACCTTCGCAACCCCTTTTATGAGGAAAATCTGTGATCTGGGTTAAACCAGTTGTCAGACTATTTTAGGCCTCCGACTGACCTGTAACGATTGCCAAAGATGATAAATTGGCAACCGGGACCGACGGCTTAACGTGCTCTCCGAGGCACGGAGGGAACTCGGGCGGTCACCCATCAAAATTCCTGGCTATGGTTAGGGTTGCCCCCCCCGGGGGTTCCCACCTTGCCGTGGTGGGGGGGCTCTAGTAGTCGTGGTGGCACCCCACGATGAAGCTAAGAGGAACCCGGCGGCCCCGACACCTTAGTGCGGGCTGCCCCAAGAGGGTCGCTCCTGTAAGTGGTGCCTGCTTTGAGTCATCGGCAGGCCCCCTTTGAGCGACGACGTCGTAGTCTGGGAAGTGGCGGGCGACGTGCAGGCGGCTCGGGCACTTTGGTGCAAGTTGGCTTGTGGGGGTCGCCCCTAGCGAGATCTGCAGCCCGGCAGGTTCACCTAGGGTGCGACGGCGGCGTCGTCTGGAAAGTGGCGGCGTCGTGCAGGGCGGTCTGGGCCACTGGTGCAGGCCGGCCCTGGTGGAGGGTCGCGCAAGCGACAGCGTCGCCGACCGACCGGAAGGGTCGGTGACGCGCGGGCGGGGCTGCGAGGGGTAGTGGTCGGGTGGAGTGCAGGAACACCGAACTTGCTCTCCCTACCCACCGCAGCCGAGGGTCGCGGCGGGAGAGGCGTGCTGGTATGGCGATGCGCCACTCTCCCTATCCGCCGCGACCCGGCGGGGCCACACCGCTGTTGTGGTAAAGGCGAGGCTACAGGGCGAAGGGAGTGGGGGCAGTTGCCCCTCCCGTCCCGCGTAGCTTGGATATGGGGACGCGGCGGAAGTGGCGTGGTGGTATTTTACCACTCTCCCGATCCTCCGCGTGCCCGGCCGCTCAGATAGTGCGGTAAAGGAGGGGCTGCGGGCTGGGGGAGTGGGGGCGTTTGTCCCTTCCCTATCCTGCGGCCAAAGGTGGTCACCAGACTGCCGTAAGGGGGTCTCCAGGCAGCCGGCTCGGGGGAGTTGGCTGCCATTGCACTCATGGAGGTCGTGTGTCAAGTCTCGCCTTATGTGTTTCGGCGAGCCTTGCACGGAGATGGCCTATAGGCCAAAGGGGGAGCAAATCTCTCCCCTTTAGAAGGGGCTGCCTTTGGGCGGCTGGTCGCAGGGGGGGTTCACGGCAAAGCATGTGAAAACGTATCACGTGTCCCCCCCAAAAAGCGAGTTGGAGAAACACCATGGGGTTTAGCCGGTGAGAGTCCGGCATAACCATTCCCTGCCCCCGCAGGGAGTGTGTATCCGAAATGGATTCCTACGGAATATTCGTATTTTATTAAATATATAGCAGTGGCGACGAGGATAAAGTAATATTTATTTCCGCAAGACGCGAAATGTCGTGGATTGGAAGTATATCAGTTTTTGACCACAAAATAAGTGAATGGTCTATATTTAAGAATCGACTGGATCAGTTCGTGACGCTTAATAACATTTCTGATGCTGATAAGAAAAGGGCGGTGCTTATAACACATCTCTCAGATGAGTCCTATCGGCTGCTTCGTGATTTGGCGTATCCTGCGGTGCTGACGGAACAATCGTTTGAGCAGCTCGTTACATTGCTTGACACTCATTTCAAACCAAAGCAATGTTCGTATGCAGACAAGGCGAAGTTTTATGAAGCCGTAAGAAGCTCTGATGAAAGCTTAGAAGAGTGGGCGGCGCGTATTCGAGGTCTTGCAAGTTTATGTGATTTCGGGGTGGCCCTGGAGAAGAATTTAACAGATAAATTTATACTTGGGCTAGCCACCGGTCCAGCTCGCGAGAGACTTTTTGAAAAGAGCCCGTCAACGATGACGTTGGAGGGAGCAATGGACATTGCTCGAAAAGCTGAATGTGCTAGAGGAGCAAATGGTGCGCAATTGTCGACTCCTTTCAAGGAAGAACCGGTTTATCGTGTTTTTCATGAGAGCGGCAGCAAGCATCGTGATGGAGGCGAGCGTGCCAGCGGTAAGATCGCGGCAGCTGGCAGCGGAAGGCCATCGACATCGACGGAGGCTGGCCAGGGAGGCGCCGGTACTCCTCGTTGCGCGGTATGCGGCAATAGGAATCACGATGAAATTAAATGCCGTTTTAAAAACTTTCGATGCGAAAAATGCGGGATTAAAGGTCATTTAAGGAGAGTATGCAACAAAAATAGGTTTTCCCGTGTAAATAACATAGGTGAAGGTGAGGATATTGACGGATTGTGCTGTGAAGAGTGCCAGAATTACAATTTGAGGTACGTGACTGATAAACCTATTGAAATTAGCTTAATTCTAGGCAAATTAAGGGTTACGAACGTGTCCGGAAAAGGTTCGTGCTATTTTAAATGCTCCTGCACCTACTAATGTTACCGAGGTGAAAAGATTTTTAGGAGTTGTAAATTATTATAGGAATTTTATTCCTAACGCATCGTCGGTGATGAACCCGTTGCATGAACTGCTTCGCGCGGGTGCCAAGTGGCAGTGGGACGACCGCCACCGGCGCGCCGTAGAGCTCGTGAAACTAGAGCTGGCCTCCGAGCGGGTGCTGGCACACTTCGAGCCGAGCGCGCAGCTCGTGCTCGCAGTGGACGCAGGCCCAGCGGGGCTCGGTGCGGTTTTGTCGCAGCGCGACTCTGATGGTAATGAACGACCGCTCGCATACGCTTCTCGGTCTCTGGCTACTAGCGAGCGAAATTATAGCCAGATTCAGAAGGAGATGGTGCAAACAAGGAATGCTGGAAAATGGGCACCATACAAAAAGTAGTAGGTCAAAGAATGTATGAAATTTTCATGTGTGATGAAAATATTACATGCATTCGTCATATCGATCAAATTTTTAAAAGTAGGATTGTTAGAAACTTTTTGTACCCTGATAGTGAGGGTGATACTAGTTCCTTTCCAACTGCATCAATCCCTGTTCGTGAACATAGTGGCGACACTGTGTCCACAAACGAAACGGTGGAGAGGGGAAGTGATGAAGGTCGGGCGAATGTTGAGTGTGAGCGAGGGGCATGTTTAGAATCTGATTGTATGGTGCCATCATCGTCAGAGCCTCGACTTGAAGGAACGGTGTCGGAGCCGCCGCCGGTTCCATCAAGTTCTCAGTCTGCAGTGGCTACTGACGTTCCACCCGGACGGCAGCTTCGTCCGCGAAATAAAAAGATTAATTATAAGTTGTGAATATGTTATGAGCACTTTAAGTTCTGAATTGTAAATACGTTATGATTAATTTAAGTTGTTTTGTGTTGTTACTAGATTTCGGATTGGGGTGGAGGATTAATATGTATCTGGCCATTGTGCGGCGCTGTCATTTTGGCTGTGTCAAGTGAGGTTTTGTCAGAGCATGAAATAAAGGAAGAGTTACGGAATATTCGTATTTTATTAAATATATAGCAGTTTCCCCATGTAAAAAAAAAAAAAAAAACAAGGGTTAGGGTTGCTTCATTTCGCTGATCGAATGATATGCGCAATAGCAACTGTGCCACGAGCTCCTCAATGACAGTGTCCAGTAGGTCTAAAAAGGCCAATGTGATCCGAATATGATTCATCATCGAAATTACAAAATGGTCACTTTATTCATAATATTATTATTCACGAACTTGATCATCTTCGGTGAAAAGTGGGTGTTGTTATTACATCACCTCTGCCTACCCCTTCGGGGAATACAGGCGTGATTAAGTGCCAACGTGACAGATGGTGAGTCTTTAAATTACTTCACAGAAATATGCAGGTTTCCGCACGATGTTTTCCTTCACCGTAAAGCACGTGGTGTGAAATCACTGTACATATATTTTTTAGAAAAACACATTGGTACCGGTCCCGCTGGGTTTCGAACATGCGTCGCTTGCGTAGCAGGCGACTGCTCAAACCTCAAGGCCACCACTGCTTCTATAATATCAAAGATTAAATTAAATATTATATATTGTATTTAATCTTTGATATTTTTCTATAAATATCCTAACTCCCGCTCTGTTCTGACCAATTTCAGTTGAAATTTATATCAGGGTCCAGTGCGAAACGGAAAGAGGAAATATTTATCGAGAACCGAATAAAATTGCGCACGTACTCGATTAAAATTCATCGACGCGAGAGCGGACGAATGCCCACTTGGGGAATCGAATCAAAAACGTTACTGGGGTGGAAAACAGGGGTTAAAATACATTTGATCCCACATTATTTCGATTTTTAAATAATGATACCTTTGACTTCTCGCAAAGTGATCTCTTAGCTCGTTTGTAGGGTACATACTAGGGCGTGAGCTGTTATAGAGATATAGCCGGCGAGTTTCAGACCTCAGTCATTTTATAAAGGCTGCAACTCTCTCAGTGTTATTAATCACAGTTTAAATATGAGCATTACAAAGAATGAGGAATCAATGCCTGTTTTTCGCATAACGTTTGCTCAATGAGCGTGGGGGCTGTCGATCTTAAAGTTTTTAAATTTACTCAAAACTTGAATGACACGTCTATTATGTATGCTCTGACTGTCACGACGTGTCACCTCTAACTGCCATTGCGCCTATTCCGATTACTTTCTAGTAGATTCGTGAGGGTGTGTCATTTCCAACAATTATATGTACATAGTACAAGTCGTGTACGTGTTTAACAGACATTTTACAAACTTCAAATTGTCATAATGACATTCAATTAAGGAGTAAATTTCAAATTTTGAATGTCAAGCGATCTTGTTTTAAAATTTGGTCCTCATTCCATACTGCTTAGTAATCTAAGCTTATATTTATATTATGGTATAGATATGCAATATTATAAAGACCACAGACAATGTTTGAATGTTTTATTTTATAAAAAAAATTACATGTTTAAAAAATGCTCTCTACATGAACCTTAAAAGACACATTTCGGATGTCATTGTCGGATGAAAATACAATTTCTAGAAAGAATTCCTTACTGCCTAGGCCATCTTTATTTTAGTTTCAACGGTATATTTAAACATCGACGCATAACAACATAAATCTAGATTACGTGCACCATTAAGTATTCAATTCAATGCGGATCCCTAAAAAAGCGAAAATCCTTTCATTATTGCGGTTGAGCCACGATTCAATGCGTATGTTTAAGTATTCACAGGGCTGTCAAGTGGTCGTTGAGAAGGGTTCTTCTCACTAGGGGTTCCATATTTTAAGAAAATGTTGTAATATAAGAGATATATACAGGTCGATCACTGTTGCTAACATGACAGGCATCATTTTGGAAATATATAAGCTTTGATTTGCACAATAAATATCATCAAGTGCAAAACTTGGATGAATTGTGGCATATGATGATACGATGACTTAAATTCACGATCAGTGAGCAAACAGACAGATAGAGCAATTTTTTTATTTTATATACATATGTATTATTTGAACACTTTTCACCGAACATGACTAAATCAACGTGACAGAGGGTGAGTCCATCGCCGTCTCAGGCACTATACACACGTCTTTGAAATACTTCTCAGACATATGCAGGTTTCCACACGATGTTTTCCTTCACGTGGTGTGAAATAACTGTTCTAGAAAAACTCTTTGGTCCAGGCCCGGCTGGGATTCGAACTTGCTTGCTTAGCAGGCGACTGTTCAAACCCCAAGGCCACCACGGCTCTGCTACTATCCAAAATAACATACATTTACATTTTTTTTACCTTACATAAGAATGCCATCAGATGGTACGGTACTCAAGGTAGTATGATTCAAATATTATTAAAAATATGATATACATTTAATAGCATCCTGTGAAGTAATATTTTGGTGCCATATAATACAAGGCCTTGTAAATAAATAGTCTAGATTCTGGACTGGCTCCGATCAATCACGAAAATATATTATTTTTGCAAAGGAGACAGCGATAAAAGCGTAATTTTGTCAGATTTATATACTAAGCGTTTTTGGCAGAATATAATTTGTGACTCTGTATTCAAAACTAGCGGACGTCACGCGGTTTCACCTGCGTAGTTATCGTCCAGGGCATTAAATAAGTTAGAAATAAAATAGTAACGTATGCGTAATTTACGACATGATATATTTAATTTTCAGTTCACACTCAAGATCATTAATCAGTGAGGATAGCATTAGAAATACAAGAAATTTTGCCTGCGCAGGTGAAACTGCGGGGCTTAGTTAGTCATTAGCTATCGGCCAGTGAAAGTCCCGTTAAAATCGGCTCAACCATTTCGGAGATTAGCCAGAACAAACAGACAGACAGAGAAAAAATGTAATTGGTGAAAAATCTATTTTGGAATCACAAACAGAAAATTCAATGCTATTTATCTGGCTGAAGCTCTGGTGGCCTTGAGGTTTGAGCAGTCGCCTGCTACGCGTCGCAAGCTCGAATCACAGCGGGGCCTGTAACAATGAGTTTTCTAAAAAAAATATGTGCAGTGATTTCACACCACGCTTTACGGTGAAGGAAAACATCGAGATGAAACCTGCATATTTCTGAGAAGTAATTCAATGACGTATGTAAAGTGTCTGAGACGGCGATGGACTCACCATCTCTCACGTGGGCACTTAATCATCTTCGGTGAAAAGTGGATGTTGTGACTACAACACCTCTGCGTACCCCTTCGGGGAATACAGGCGTGAGCTTATGTATTTGTACATGAAGCCCCATAACGAGATCAATTGACTAACGTTCTGTCGATACCATATTATTATCAAAGCAAATTAATCTATTGTTACTTATATGTTAAGCTAATTGAATTTGGGAGTTTAGCTCAATACACGTGTAAGTATTATGTTTCACTTTGGTGTTCAAATTATAGTATATTATAGTGTGCAATGTATTTTAGGGAACGTAATCAAAAGGGTTGATTAAGACCCTATTGCCAATAAGAACACACAAAAGGGCAGCTCCCATCTTCTTTATTATAACCAACTTCAAAATAGGAAGACGTTGTCAATTCGACTGTATGTTAAGGAGCTCTCGAACTTAACCCTAGCCAGTAATTGGGTGACCGTCCGAGTACACTCCGTGCTGCAGAGAGTACGTTAAGCCGTCGGTCCCGGTTGTCAATTTATCATCTTTGGCAATCGTTATAGGGTAATCAGAGTCTGACAACTGTTTTGATCACAGATTTTCCTCGTGAAAGCGGTTGCGAAGGTCAGATGGCAGTCGCTTCGTATATAAATCAGATGATCAGCCACATCGGGTTGAATCAAGTGCCGATCCCAACAATGTCCTGCATACATTAGGCCAGAGAGATGATGTATTTTTTTTTACGTTTGCTGCCAGTACTTTTACCTGGGTGAGCCGATTTGGAAGATTATTTGAAAGCTGGTGCTTACCATGTGGTCCTATTTCGAAATCATAATGGCGACCAGTAGGTCTGAAATGGTTATTTTGGGAGAATCATAATGTTATCTGAATATGATTTATCATCGAAATGATAAAATGGTCATTTAGGTGCAATTCATATTATGATTCACGAATGATTACAATAATTGTAGATGTTAGTCGCTAAATAACTTTTAATGGTGCTATTTGCCACAGAAGCAATTCATATTTTGAGGACCATTTTAGGAAACTTCATAGGAAAAAGTGAATTGGGAAATATTAATCATTATACATATATATCTCTTTCTGTCTATGTCTTTCTCCATTGTGGGCGTGTTGACTAGGAAACTTCCAAAATAAAACCACGTTCGTACAGTTCGCTATCTTATTATTCGATTTGGTAACACTATTACACAAAATAAATCACTAAACACTAAATGAAACTGGATTAAGATCCAATAGGTAAGCACGTGTCCGCCATATTCAGTAACTGTCAACCGAATGACCGCCCGCCACTGCAAATGGCGGCACCCACCATATCCTATTCGGGGTTACCCGCTCTTATTTTAATTTTACCACTATCAAAAAGTAATAATAAAACTGAGAATCTAAACATAATCATCTAAAAATATTCTACGCGCCGTCATATATATATATATATTGCATTAGGTTGTATACTTTAGTGTTAAAACAATGAACTAAGCCTCGAAATATAAAGTAATACCATCGCATCCTGTTTACTATCCCTTTCGAAGTGTCTCAGTAAATCTAAAAACCTCTCTTGCAACTTAAAATTTAATATAACCGGTGCATGTTGCTCCGGGAGAGCTTTTAGTGTCAGCTATGTTCAGTATCTTACGATACTATCCTGTAAGGAACCTTATGAATGAAGATAGATGATAATACTAAGTAAATATTTAGGTAAACGAGTTACCTCGAGCGATTTTAGAGGTAAATGGGTAACGTTATCGCAGGTTATACGAGCTGGGCGATGGACAACTCAGTAGTGTTTTGTGTTAAATAGTAACATACAGCCATCCTTACGAACTCTCACGTTTATTCTATATCTATTGGATATTAGATTTTTATGCATGACATTCTAAATTCTTAAAAATGGTCAAAAAAATACGAACATGCGGCGGAACATGCACGGTTTGCAGAGGTGGTGGGTTTGATTCCCGCCTCGTGTGCGTATTCGCCAGACCATCTTGCACCTTGAGGACCTCTGAAAACCGCAAAACAAGGGATGGAAAAATTCGACGCATGAGGTAGGATCACGAGTAGCTCAGTTGGAAGAGCAGCTGCACGGTTTGCAGAGGTGGTGGGTTTGATTTCCGCCTCGTGTGCGTATTCGCCAGACCATTTTTAAGAATTTAGAATTTAGAATGTTATGCATAAAAATCTCACGTTATCAATTTGACAAATTCAAATTCCAAATATCTTTATTTGATTAGACTTTAACCAAGTACTTTCAAATCGTCAGAACGACACGAATACACAGAGTTATGCATTATACATGCTTCGGAAGGTTACTTTTACTGATAAATACCCGGCTAAAGAAACTTAGTAATTACATTCTCCGAAGAGGTGTTGTACCCACTTTTCACCGAAGATGATTAAGTGCCAACGTATACGTAACAACAGTATTAACGTATTTCAGAGGAGCTCGAGGCACAGTTGCTATTGCGCATATCATTCGATCAGCGAAGTTAAGCTACCCTACCCCTAGCCAGTAATTGGATGGGTGACCGCCCGAGTTCCCTCCGTGCCTCGGAGAGCACGTTAAGCAGTCGGTCCCGGTTGCCAATATATCATCTTTGGCAGTCGTTACAGGTCAGTCGGAGACCTAAAATAGTCTGACAACTGGTTTAACCTAGATCATAGTTTTTCCTCGTTAAAGGGGTTGGGAAGGTCAGATGGCAATCGCTTCGTATAAAAATCAAGTGATCAGCCACATCGGGTTGAATCAAGGGACCCGTACTGCTCAATACACACGGCCAGCATGACATACAATATTAGTTAAATATTATTAGGATGTTTGGGAAAGGTCGGTAAAGTTATCGTTACAGAAAAGTAAATTAATTATTAAAAACTCCAATGTTCTTGTTATTTCAATCAATTTTCTTTTATACACTTTTAAAGTCAAACAATCGCTAAGTACCAGAGCAGAAGTGATTGCGTTAATTAGCGCCGAGATATCATATTATTTGTGTAAGTCATTAACGTTGTATTTGTCGCCCTCAATTCTTCTTTGATAGCCAATTTAAAAATACTGTAACATTATTCTTAAACAAGTTGAAGGAAAATGTACTCGGGGAGTCAAAGCTGACTCGATTAACTTAATTAATTAAATTTAGCTTTTTAATATCGTGTAGACGCAATCTGGGTGTCTTATTCACTCACTTTTTTAATGTAATTGTTACCACTAGCATATACGTGGAGGATTGTACCGCTTTTTATTTCGTTTGTACCTCCAAGGGCCCCGAGATATGACAGTGGAAAGTTTGAAACTTTCAACCCCCATATCTCGGTACCCCTTTGAGGTACAAACGAAATAAAAAGCGGTACAATCCTCCGCGTATATGCTAGTGGTAAACGGTACAATCCTCTACGTGCTGGGTACAATCGAATGGCATTTACAAACTTTCAATATTTTTTACATAGACTAAAATATTCACCCCCTATAACTTTTACCCCCTAGGGGTACAAACGATTTAAAAGGCGGTACAATCCGGTACAATCGAATACATGACGAAAAAATTTTGTTTATTCACTTCAGTTGCCAACTTCACACAGGTCTAAATATTGTATATACAGAATGTGACCTAAATAATGGATAAGCCTGTATTTTCACGTGGGAAACGTTTCAAGCTATCCGCCAATGAAAGTCCCGCTAAAATTTGTTCAGCCGTTTCGGAGATTAGCCGGAACAAACAGACAGACAGACAGACGGACAGAAAAAATTCCAAAATTTATTTTTCCATATCAATACCGTGTATACTTTCATATGCATTTAGTCAAAAGGTGTAATTTTGGAATGAAAAACAGACACAGATAATTAATAATTAACAGACACTTCAATTTTATTTATCTGTATTTGTATATAGATATATATGTAAATATAAAATTAGTTTTTTAAAAGAGTAATTACTAAGTTTCTTGCCAGGTTCTTCTCAGTAAAAGCAACCTTCCGAACCTGGCGGTAGTATGTATAATCCTGTATAATTATGTCATTCTGACTATTTGAAAGTACTTTGTCAAAACTCTAATCGAATATATTTTTGATTTGATTTGATTGAATCGTAATGTCACCCTCGGATTCCTTACACATGAGCACCTCACAATAAAATTCAAGTGATTCCCACATCACCCCATTTTCATTAATCGTTTGATGTGCAGTAGTCAGCGGTTTGGGTCGGTCTTTTCACGAGTATTAAGGTTTTTAAAGGTCCAAAAGGGATTAAACGGATTAAGGAAATAACAGGGCTTTAACCCTGTAATGGTTGGGCTGTTAATCTATTTGCTTCAAGTTATTATGTAATTTGTAAAAGGGCTTGGGGATGTGATACTTGAAATTTAAAGATAAATTATATGTTGCCCTGCCCTAATTTGTAATGATCAAATTAAATATAGAGCCTTCTTATGTTGATTACTTGGCAGTATAATTAAATAAAAACAAATTATATTAATATTGTCTGTGTTCTATTTACTTTTGTGTTGAATTTAATTCAATTCAAAATATCTTTATTTGATTAGACTTCATGATTATAAATGTTACCACCGGGTTCGGAAGGTAGCTTTTGTTGGGAAGAACCCGGCAAGAAACTCAACAATTACTCTTTTAAAAAAATATATATTTTTGGTTACAATGTTTTTGGTTACAGTATTTATATCTCATGAATAGCCCATGGACACAGTACAAATGCTCAATTGTCAAATATAATAACTAAAATATTACAAATATTTGTGAGTATGGCAAATTCCAGCCAGTCAAAGCAAAGATCAAACTAAGATTAATTAATTGTAGCAAAAGTACAGTGCCAATGGGATTATTTACAATCATTTTCCGACAAAGATACATCCCAGGGTTCCTTATCACAAATATAATCACTTACAGTATAATATCCTTTTTTGAGCAAAACTGCTTTGATGGTCTCTTTAAATTTATTGAAGGGCAAGTTTACAATTTCTGTTGGTAATTTATTATAGAAGCGTGTGCACTGTCCTGAAAATGAGCCATGTACTTTCTGTAAGCGATATTGATGTTGTTCTAAGAAAAATAAATCCCTCCCTACTCTATGACATCGCAAAGTGTGTGGTTCATTTATTTTACTCCCGTATTTAAATTAATTAAACAAACTATATATACATATGCTCACGCCTGTATTCCCCGAAGGGGTAGACGGAGCACTTTTCACCGAATTTGATTAAGTGCCAACGTGACAGATGGTGAGTCTATCGCCGTCTCAGGCACTATACATGCGTCTTTGAATTACTTCTCAGAAATATGCAGGTTTCCTCACGATGTTTTCCTTCACCGTAAAGCACGTGGTGTGAAATCACTGTACATAAGTTTTTTTAGAAAAACTTATTGGTACAGGCCCCGCTGGGATTCGAACTTGCATCGCTTGCGTAGCAGGCGACTGCTCAAACCCCGACGCCACCACGGCTAATTTTCATATTACTCTATCTATACTTATATTATAAAGAGGAAAGATTTGTATGTTTGTAACAAATTGGCTCAAAAAGTACTGGATCGATATGTAAAATTCTTTCAGCAATCGATAGCTACATTATCGGCGAGAAATATAGGCTATATTTTATTTCCCTACTCCCACGGGAACGGGAACTATGCGGGTGAAACCGCGTCTTGTTCGACTGAACAACTAAGGCACATCGAATATCATACGAATTGGGCTACAAGGGTTAATCGTTGATACGCTTAGGAGCCTACCATCAACGGTTTAAGCAGAACGTATTAAGAACTTCTGAGCACCTACTGCGAGTTTTTCACTGCCGCCATCACAAGTCACCGCGTTGACGTAAATGCAGATTTATATGATATCAAACAGCGTCATCTGTCGGCCCATAGGTGGCACTATTATGATCACAAACAAATCTGCGTGTACGTCAACGCAATGACTTGTGACGGGGATTTAAAGAAAACTCGCACTAGGCACTCTGGGATTTGAAGTTTCATTTTGATACCGTAGAATTAAACGTGAAAGCTAAGATACGATAGATATACGCGCTGCCCCCAGGTGACTAAGCAATCAGTGACTGAGGCAAGAATCATATTGTTAACACAATGTTATTATATTCGTGTCGACATAAACAAATCATTAATAGTTACGATGTCTTTATATATTGATCTGTAGAAAGGGAATGGCGAATGTAACTTTACTTGTTTCTTAACGTCCCTATAAATTTGTATTGGCGAAAAGCAATAATATGATGTTTATAGACTCATAAAAGCTATATTCCTTCTTATATCATTATCCTTGCTATGAGTAAATGGTTTCTTGTTAAGTTTTATAGATAATATTAAGTCTTTTATTAAACGTGGTATTGTAATTATATTGTTATGTTGATAAAAGCTGTTGGTCGCCCTGGTGGCGCAGGAGGAGCTTGTGGCACAGTTGCTATTGCGCATATCATTCGATCAATTAAGCAACCCTAACCCTAGCCAGTAATTGAATGGGTGACCGCCCGAGATCCCTCCGTGCCTCGGAGAGCACGTTAAGCCGTCGGTCCCGGTTGCTCATTTATCATCTATGGCAATCGTTACAAGTCGGACGGAGGCCTAAAATAGTCTGACAACTGGTTTAACCCAGATCACAGATTTTTCCTCGTTAAATGGGTTGCGAAGGTCAGATGGCAGTCGTTTCGTATAAGAATCAGGTGATCAGTCACATCGGGTTGAATCAAGTGCCGACCCCAACAATGTATGGGATAAGGCCAGGGACGATGATGGTCGCCTTGGTGGCCGTGTGGTTTGTGCAGTCGCATGGTACGCAAGGGACGCAAGTCCGAATCCCAGTGGCCTATACCAAAGTGCAATGATCACCCCACGCCAAGACACCTTTTGTAATTTCATATCTCTTGAATTAGCGGCTTAGATTGTGAGTTGATTTCAGCGAGTCAGGTCTTTGAACTGTACAGTATCTTTATAGATAAATAAAATTGTAGTGTATGTTTGTAATGACAAATTAACAGCTTTTGATAACTCTAGGGCCTTGGGGTATGCTCATCAATTTTTCAAAGAGGTTGCACGTCGTGAGAGGAGAGCCTCTAATGACAAGCGGGTTGGGGCTTTTCTCGCTCAGAGAATCAGCATTGCTATTCAGCGTCGCAATGCTGCCAGCCTTCTTGTCACGATCCCGAGAGATGCCGATTTCGAGCAAGTTTTCTACGTGTAATTAGTTTTAAGTACTGTTTCTTGTATATATAATTAAGTTTTTGCTGAATACATTAAAGTATATACGGTTAAAAATAAATTATCTGTCTACATAGGCCCCGCTGGGATTCGAACTTGCGTCGCTTGCGTAGCAGGCGACAGCTCAAACCCCGAGGCTGCCACGGCTCTTCGCTCTATCGGCTCGACTCTTCTATCTAAAATTTATAGATTCCTTTAATCTTATAACTAAAATATATTATTAAAAGGAGTCCCTGTAGGCAAGGTTCCGGAGATACTGGCACCATTCCCCCTTTGGATGGCAAGACTAATTCTTTGACCGAGGTAGCTGCCAGCTCTTCGGTCTCCTGTGATGTCGACTAACCTTTTAGTTATTTCTTTAAAAAGCCTAATAGCGCTAGGACCCCACGGACCAAGGGTCTCGACACCGACTGGGACAAAATCATATTTGGATAATAATAATGATTAATATGATTATTGCAATAAGGCGGCCTTATCACAAAAGTGATCTCTTCCAGGCAACCTTAAGGTGCAGAAGAGAGTCCGTATAATTTATCCTCTTTTAGTTACCGAAACGGCTGGACCGATTTTTATGAAATTTTGTGTGCAGATCGGGTTGGGCTGAGAATCGGCCAACATCTATTTTTCATACCCCTAAATGAAAAGGGTAAGGGGTAAGGGTACAGCTAGTATTAATATATTACTGGCGTATGTAAAATTTTGGAACAATAACAATTATTAATATTTAATGATGTAAGTTTGAAAGCACCAGTTGTTTTCAGTTTTCAGTCCACAGAGCTTTACTGAATTTTACCGAGATTAGTTGCGGTATAATTTCAGTTTCTGAACTTAAACGGAAATTATAAGCTAATAATTTGGAATACTTGTAACAAGTGCGGGGAATTGGGGCTTAGTATTCAGTTCGAAATCAATGTCTTGAATTAAACAGGCGTTAAGCAAAAACGAAGGCAAATGACCTTTGTGTAAAACCTGTTATGTATTGGGGATTTGAACCCCCTACAATAAATTAAGTTCTCACAGCTTTTTCAGGTTTTATTTTATTACATGACATAATTCCAGAAGGAAACAAAAAAACGAACTATGAAAATACAATTGAATTTATGTCTACACGCTTTATACATAACATATATGGCGCCAGGTGGCGTTACAATTAATATTTACCGTGAGGGAAAACATCGTGAGGAAAACTGCATACATCTGAGAAGAATTTTACAGACGTTTCTATAGTGACAGAGACGGCGAAAGCACGATATAAATACAACTACAAGCTCTATAAGCAGTAAGGTAGTGACATTAAACACCAGCGAAAGAGAGAGCCGTGGTGGCCTTGAAGTTTGAGCAGCCGCCTGCTACGCAAGCGACGCAAGTTCGAATCCCAGCGGGGCCTGTACCAATGAGTTTTTCTAAAAAACTTATGTACAGAGATTTCACACCACGTGCTTTACGGTGAAGGAAAACATCGTGAGGAAACCTGCATATTTCTGAGAAGTAATTCAATGACGTATGTATAGTGCCTGAGACGGCGATAGACTCACCATCTGTCACGTTGGCACTTAATCATCTGCGGTGAAAAGTGGGTGTTGTGGTTACAACACCTCTGCCTACCCCTTCGGGGAATACAGGCGTGAGCATATGTTGTATAAAACACCAATTTTTTTTCTCTGTAACAGACTGTTTGTTTGTCTGTCTGTTTGTTCCGGCTAATCTCTGAAACGGCTGGTCCGATTTTAGCTTTTTTGGCAGATAGTTGATATTTCATCAAGTAATTAAGGCTACTTTTATTTACAAAACATATTAGGGTTCCGCGAATTAAAGCATGGAACTAAATGTTCGCCGTTGGAACCTCGAGGCACTATAAAAAGGGCTAGTATAAAAATATATATTTTTATACTGTGGCGTTAGTTAACATCTCGGCGACCCCTAAATCAGCAATTGAAATTAAATTCAATTCAAAAATATCATTATTTGATTAGACTTTTAACAAAGTACTTTCAAATCGTCAGAACGATCGTATCGTTCTGACGATTTGAAAGTACTTACACGGGATTATGCATGTTACCGCCAGGTTCGGAAAGTTGTTTTTACTGAGAAGAACTTGGCAAGAAACTCAGTAATTACTCTTTTCAAAAAAAAATTATAAAATGGTGTTGTGTGAGGAAACCTGCATATGTTTGAGAAGTAATTCAAAGACGTATGTATAGTGCCTGAGACGACGATGGACTCACTCTCTGTCACGTTGACACTTGATCATATTCGGTGAAATATGGGTGTTGTTACAATACCTTTGTATACCCCTTCGGGGACCCTTCTGGGATGGAGTGAGCATTATTTTATGTAGCATTTTTAGAATGTTAACATCTGTCTTTTAAAAGTATTTGGTACTAGCGCTCACAGGCTACATCCGCTTACCAAGAGGACTTTAAGCTTATTTGCCACCTTTACGGTATTAAAAGAAGCTTATTCTATCTTCTGAGTGTCCTTTGAAATACATTTAGCAGTTACATTCGTATTTATTATTATACTAGTAGTGCCCCGCGGTTTCATCCTCGTATACTTAATTTCATGGGTGACCCGTAGAGACATTATGTTTCTTTTAAATAAAAGTAGCTTAAGTTGCTCCTTGTAACTTAGGTATCTGCCATTGACTCTTTAAAATCAGTCCAGCCGTGGATGAAAAAAAACCGACAGACGGATTAAAAATTGATTTTTTTAGTCAGTACCGTATAAAATATATTCATATGCATTAGAGAAGAGCTGTTATTTTGGAATTACAAACAGACACTTCAATTTTATCTGTATAGATGTATAGATAAGCTGTTTACAAAGAAACAATATTTCTCTTGCAAAAAAATACTTGCAAAGGGACAACAATGGACTTATAACAAAAGGGATAAGGTACAAAAAACTAATATTTGTGTATCAATAGAGCACCTTGTATTTATTAAATATACAAACGGAATAAAATGACACGAACAGTAGTGATGTACGCGCGGACAAGCAGATATCCGAATATACGAAGGTTATCCTGGATATCCGATTTACGATTCCCTTTACATCCAGTAAAAGCCGTTGAATATCTAACGGAATTTGTTAAATATAGGCAGATGTGATCTCTGGGGCTAACAATTATTGAAATGATACTTATTTTCTGAGTTACTTGGCCTCAATCTATACATAATCTATACAGATAAATAAAATAGAAGTGTCTATTTGTAATTTCAAAATAACAACTTTTCACTAAATGCATATGAAAGCAAGTAAGTAAACAGGACTTTCACTGGCAGATAGCTAATGTTAAAAGCAGTAATTTACTCTTTTAATCTGCGTTTACGTCAACGCGGTGACTTGTGAATAACTCGCATTTTCACTGCTGGGCTGGGGCCTTTATTTTCAGTATGTATAAGAATCAGCATTGTTATTCAGTATGGCAAAGAGGAATTAAAAAACATATACTTGCTCCATCCCAGTGGGTCCCCGAAGGGGTAGGCAGAGATGTAACAACAACATTTCACCGAATATGATTAAGTGCCATGTGAAAGAAAGTGCCCATGACCGTCCCGGCCATACATACGTCATTGAATTACTTCTTAGTCATATGCAGGTTTCCTCACGATGTATTCTCTTCACGACGTTTCCTCACGATGAGAAATTTTATTGAAAAATTCATTGGTGCAAGCCGGTATTCGAACTTGCTTCACTTGCGTAGCAGGCGATTGTACGACCCCACGGCCACCACGGTAAATATATATGATTCTTTCGGCTGCTTGTAACCAACTAACCAACACTATCAAAGGTTAGTCCGGAAGCGTTATGCTGAATGTATATCGTGAACATTCACCTGAAAACTATCCATTCGAACGTAATTCCATACAAAAAGCCTTTGTCCGGATATCATATTAAAAGGCTTCACATTCATACAATATCCTTTTTAACCAAAGACCTTTTTAGCCAATGGATAGCTTAAGTGATACTGAACGGGTAAGCTATATTCTAACTTAAATAAATTATATTACATTTTATTTAATTTATCAAGAACTAGCTGCGGCGTCGACTGCGATTTATTAGCAATATAGCCTATGTTGTGATATCATCAAGATATTTTAAAATAGGTCAAGTTTGGAGCCTATTTGTTGAAAACAAACAAACAATTCTTTCCTCATTATAATATTAGTATATAGTACGTACTTTCTACAGCGAGTTCGGGCTTTTAAATAAAATTAAAAACTTTTAAATATTTATGCTCGAATAAGAGTACTATAATACATCTACCCCTTATGGATATTACTCATTTATTTTTAAGCTTCATGCAGGCCAACTATGATTGCTTAAGCAGCGCGTATTAAGAACTTCTTAGCTTTGGCATTTAATTTTACGGTACAAAAGTTCTCTGCTTTAATCGATGACGGTAGGCCCCTGGTCTTAATAAATTTCATGCACAAATTGTAGTTCACTACAACTACATACTTGTGGACTTTGAGCCAAAGTATTTTTTACTAGTCAACCAATATCAATAGGTGAAGCATAGAAGCGGAATTCATCACAATACTTTAAGCGATATATTTACGAACTTGAAAGCTACGTGAACTTAGCACCCGACTTGAAATAAAAAACCAAATTGTTTTGCCATCTGGAAGGTTTTCGTATGTAGTTGTTGGGCGATATATAATTGATATGCAGCTCTGCTATTAACGATTTATATTGAAAAAGACACCAAATAATATTAATACAAAAATTATGTTGTACGTGTAATGGCGGCAAGAATAGAAGAGAGAGAGAGCGCGCTCATAGACAACAGGAAGTAGTAAAAAATTTACATAGACAAAACAAGGAAACAGTGAGGCGATTACATTCTAGTGAGCCAAATGCACAGATGTAAAATATATACTGTACAGTTGTTTGTAGTGAAAACTATTTCGTTGGTAGTTGAAAAAAAAAAGTTATGCCGCATTAAAAAATGGTCAGCACCCGACATTCGAAATTGAACATTTTAAAACGACACGTTTGTCGAGAAACCTTTGTGTTTCAGAAGAAAAAAAGTTATGGGAGAAAAAAAAAATTATGATTATGCTAAAATGTAGCTTAAAATCGTTTGAACTATACAGATAGCTTAGCTAAATTAATATATAGGCGACCATTTAACTTGCCCTAACTAATTGTGCGCACACGAAGTAACGGACGGAATGATAGTATTAGCTATACATTGTTACTCGCAGATAAAATGGCTTAAGAATAGGTTACATCCTTTTATCTGAGGAGCGGGAAATCCGTTTATAATAACACGTTTTCATATTATCCTGACGTGAGTACAGTCCCGGATCTAGGATACGAGGCGGGGCAAAAATTTTATATAAGCGTCTACAACTCTATTAGGATTAACTACAATAATTTAAAAGATTTTTAGAGACTAGTTAATATTTTTGAATCGAATGTGACTATATTATATACTCACTTTAAAAATAAATAATAGCTTACATATACAACAGTACTTAAACTTAATTAATAAAATCAAGTAGAAAACTTTGCCGAGTCTCTTGGGATCGTGCCAAGAAGCATGGCAATGCCCACGTAACTCCCAGCCCGCTTGTCACGAGAAGCTTCTACCAGACGACGTGCAACCTCTTTGGAAAGTTGATGAGCATCCGGACCTCAAGGACTCAGAAGTTCAACCGCAAACGCAGAAAATATGTATCCTTGACCAATGCAAGCATATTACCGGCACAAGAGGCACTCCTGCTGAGTAGCAGCAGCACCGGCCGCCACAGTTCCTTTGTTTGTTAATAGACCAGGGCCTTCAAAAACGGTAAAAAATAAAAAATAAAATACAGTAGGAAGAAACCCATTAGAAAAGGAGGGGAATTTGATCAAAATTAAAGGCAGAATAAATTAAGGTCGATCCGAGTTTGGGAAGTGGGAGAGGGTGAGTTTTTAAGGGTAAAAAATGGTTTTCCTTGATTTCCGGCAAAACTACAAGTCCTATTGAAAAAAGTTAAATGGCAAAGTTGTAGGTAATAAAAAGATCTTCAACTTTTGTATTTGCAATTTTTTCACATAACCTCAAAATTACCACTTCTCTATGAAATAACTTACAATGGGCTAATATTTACCGAAGGTCATAGAGAAGTGGGGACGGACCTAGAAGGGTCTGGGCCTTTTTAAATGCAATTTTCCTTTCATTTTGATTATATTCTCTTTCTTTTCTAAAAGGTCTCATGGTCACCCTGGTCTATAACCTTTTACGTCTACTTACCTTCTATAGAAAAAATATGAAAAAAGGGTTTCCATCATTACCAGTCGAACAAAACTGCATAATTACTCATGTGATGATATAACCAGATTATATCGATTGCACTACATCAATCATAGTTGTTTAAAATATCGCCCGGAGCTGTTACTAAGCTGCCTCCTAACTCCGACCCTGTGTATGGTAAGGCTCCGCCCGTGTCGTCTACCGTTTTCTATTTATTCCTTAATCCCGCTGAGATCTTGAAATGGTACTAGATTTTAGTGCTACAATACCTTTCGTCTTTTACACGTGTGTGTTTATTTTATTTGAATATTTGATTTATTTTCAGAGGCTGTGTTTGCAGTTTTATATCTTCATATATTTATTTATTATTAGGTTTTCCAACAATGCTGACATAAACAGTATACAGAAACTGAATTCTAGGGGTGCTAAGCTATATGTAGAACCTATTACAGGCAAACACCACATGTATTATATAACAGCAGTACTGTGATCTGCGTACTTATAGTGATATTAGTGGATGTGCACTGTCGATGAAGACATAAAGAAAAGGTTGTGTGCGTTACAAACTATATCATTGATTTTACTTAAATTTTAATGTTAAAACACACACGGAGATAGAATAGATAGTAACAATCAAACCAACAATACCTTTTTTTTGTTGACGAGGGGGAAACCTTCAAAAGGTCCCCGACCGCCCTGGGAGAGGCAGATCGGGGTACGTGGGATTTTTACCGCACTAAAACCCCCCCGGTGGCCATCCTCAGTGCTCAGGGGGAACTCCGGGTACTCTGATAGAACGCACCGGTGTCCCCCCACACTTTGCCGGGGCACATCCCCGGGGCAGCTGTGGGCCGCCCCTGAAGACCTCGCTGTGCAAGGCAGCGCGAGCCACATCGCGCTGCCACCTTCCCGGGCCCGCGCCGGTGGTCAAAGCTCCCACCCCGACCACCGCCAGCAGGCCCTCCGGCCCCCTTTTAGTCGCCTCTTACAACAGGCAGGGGATACCATAGCCATATTCTTAGACCCTGGCTATTGGGTGGAAACCAACATTACCTAAGCTTGACACAAAGTTTACACAGGATAATATTTAGTTACGTGGACTTGAACATCATCTCCCTGTCCGTATCCCATACATCTACCAGGCATTAATCCAGACTTCTGACTACTAATCGTGTAATTTCTCAGTAGTAGTTCGGATATCAAATAGGTTTGTTCACACATGTCAACATCATCTTCCTGGCCTTATCCCATACCTTGTTGGAGTCGGCACTTGATTCAACACGATGAGTGTGATGTATGTGAAATATGTCTACTCAAAATTCTTTAGCTAAAAAAATACTTCGAATAAACTCATTTTCTAAATTGAATATCTTCTAAGATAAATTATTACGAAGTCAAAGAGCATCTTGATAAATGTTTCCTTGTGAGAACACCTTCAGTAAACCTTTTAAGCTCATAAATATTTTAGTATATTTTGCTTAGAATACCCGCGGTGGGACAGTGGTTTGCATGTTGGCTGCTACGTTAAAGATACAAGTTGAAAACCTTTTTTTTTATCTTAATTGCAGAGTTTGAGAAGTATAGTTCCTGAGACAGCGATGAACTCACCATCTTGTACTCATGCCACGCAAGTTTTGAATTAAGCCCCTTCAATTCAAAACTATTTTTTTTAAATCGGCGTCGAATATGATTAAGTATCATCGCGACAGAGGTTGAGTCTATCGCCGTCTCGGGTACTATACATACATCTTAGAATTACAGCCCCAGCTCCAGCCCCAGATGACCAGCCCCCACAAGCAGATGCTGCTTGTGGGGGCTGGTCATCTCAAGCTACGCATTTAGTTATAAGTAGATGTACTAGATTTTTAGTTATGTTAATTTTTATCGACATTTGTGCATTGGAACATTGTACATGAGCTTACGTTTTTTAAATTATTTATTTTGTATTCTTTAAATTGTATAATATTTTTGAAAAGAGTAATTACTGAGTTTCTTGCCAGGTTCTTCTCAGTAAAAGCAACCTTCCGAACCTGGCGGTAGCATGTATAATCCCGTATAATTGTGTCATTCTGACGATTTGAAAGTGCTTTGTAAAAGTCTAATCGAATAAAGATACTTTTGACTTTGACTTTGACTTTGACTACTTCTCAGACAGAATTATGAAGGTTTCCTCACGATATTTTCCTTCACCGTAAAGCACGTGGTGCCACCGTAAAGCTCACCCAAAATTTCATGAAAATCGTTGGAGCCGTTTCCTGGACTTTTATATATATATATATATATAGAATTGCTCGTTGATAGGTATAAGATGTTAAAGACGTTCTAAAACAGTAACTGCCATTGCTGAATGCAGTGTTACGTGGAGAAACTTAGTCCGCAGAGCCATTCGTGGTGGCCACGACCCTCAGACATGAGGAAACAACGATGAAGAAGAACTGCCATTGTTTACTACTCAATAAGTACTAGCGTTATAGCAACCGATAGCGATCGTAAAACTTCAAATGGCTGGACGCGAATTAAAGTTAGGATATGTCTGTTTTTATTACTTTCTGCAAACACGTAATAAATAGTTTTCTTATTACTTTGAACTGACTGAATAATACGTGTATTCTATCTGTCTGTAGTTTTTTTTTTCTCTTTTTAATTTAAACCTAAGTATACTTTGATGTTTAGTAAAATTACCTACCATACTTTTGTTTTTGCCATATTATAAGGTTGATAGTTTTTAAAGACATTAATTTAAAGGCAACACTCCCTCAAAGCTTCCTGCGAGACAGGCTTAGCCTAGTGTAGAAAGTTTTAGTAATCAACTAGCTGTATTTCGTTAATTAAGTACTATAAGGCAACCTTTGTAATTATTTCAGTAATAAATATATTAGTATTATTATTGTCTAATTGGAAGGTTAACCTTTAACATACTGTACAATATATATTTTACATCTGTGCATTTGGCTCACTAGAATGTAATCGCCTCACTGTTTCCTTGTTTTGTCTATGTACATTTTTAACTACTTCCTGTTGTCTATGAGCGCGCTCTCTCTCTCTCTTCTACTCTTGCCGCCATTACACGTACAACATAATTTTTGTATTAATATTATTTGGTGTCCTTTTCAATATAAATCGTTATTAGCAGAGCTGCATTTCAATTATATATCGCCCATTTGGCCCTTCGACCGTTGCCTTTGTATTTGGCTGAGTCGTGTTTTGCTGTTTTAAATATGACTACGCGGCCGATCACGCCGACGCCGACGCACGAGGAAGAGGTTAAATTGATAAATGTGCGTCGATACCTTAAAGGCCGCATCACCAATATTGAGAACAGCCTCGGTGATGTTACTGGAATTACTTCGCCGTCCGAATTACTCGTAGCTGAAAATCGACTCAACGAACTTTTCTCACGGCTCGACGATTGTAACATGAAGCTGGAAGGCATTGACGACAGCCATACAGAGGAAGGACTAATAATCGAGAATAAATATACCGATTTAATGAACAAGATATATAAAAGGAGGACGCAGCTTCAACGGATGGAACGAGGCGAGACTGCGGACCCGCCCAAGCACAGCTCTGGTGATATACATCTTCCCAACGTATCCCTACCTGTCTTCTCGGGGGATTTTGGTGCCTGGATGGAGTTTAAGGACTTGTATTGCTCATTAGTACACAATAATTGTAATCTCAGTTCTGTTCAAAAATATTATTATTTAAAATCATGCCTCAAGGGGGAGGCTGCCTCATTAGTGTCAACATTAGAGTGTACAAGTGATAATTATGGTAAGGCATGGGAATTGCTGTCAAAAAGGTATGACAATAAGATTCTTATCGCTCAACATCATCTTAACAATATATTTTCACTTAACAAAATTAGCAAAGCATACAATTTGAGACAATTTATAAATGATTTCATGCAGTGCTATCACTCGTTATTGTCACTAGACATAAAGAACCTAGCTGATGTAATACTAATACACCTTTTGTCCACTAAGATTGATTATGGATCTCTCCGTGATTATGAGATGCAACGCAATGCAAATGAATTTCCATCACTCCAGGCTTTTATTGAATTCTTACAGCAGAGGTGTCAGGCGTTGGAGATGTTGGCTAGAGATGTTCCTACAGATGGCAGTAGACAGCGGTCTGTACATGTGATTTCTCATGCGACTACCAGCCCTGCAAAACACCCAAGCAAAAGTTGCTCTTACTGTAAGAAGTCTCACTACACAAGTAAGTGCTTCAAATTTCTCAAAATTAACGCAGTTGAAAGATTAGCCTTTGTTAAAAAAGAAAAGTTATGTGTCTTGTGTTTAGCAGATTCTCACAGTGTATCAAGCTGTCCCAAAAGTGATACATGTAAGAAGTGTCAAGAGCGTCACCACTCTCTGTTACATCATGACAAACAGTCCATTTGTACAAGTGGGGAGACAGCAGGTACTGTGTGCAAGGAGGGGGAGAGCTGCAACGTAGCGTTGCCATCTGTATGTAATGACTTTAATATTTCATTGCTGCCTACGATTCAAGCTGTCTTATGTGATTCTGATGGTAATCGAGTTACTTGTAGAATGCTGTTAGATGTAGGCAGTCAAAAGAATTACATATCTAAAGATTTAGCTACTAAATTTACAGGTAAAGACTTTGACTACACTGATTCTGTGGTAGCTGGTGTAGGAGGTCATAGTACCAAAATAAAAAACAAAGTTTGTTTAAGTGTTCATTCCCGTTGTTCTGAATTTAAAATTAAATCAGAATTTGGTGTGATGGATGTTCTCACAAGTGTGCTGCCTTGTGTTGCATTTTCTGTTAAGGGGCTGAAATTGCCTTCCTTTGTTGAACTTGCTGACCCTGACTTCAACCGCTCGGAGAAAGTTGATGTCATCTTGGGTGCACATATTTTTGGTGAGTCACTACGTGATGGAAAAGTTTCTTTAGGGAAAGAATATCCGTATCTGTTTAATACTGCATTCGGTTGGGTGGTCTGTGGTGATTTATCCCTTAAAAATGCTGGTATATTGGTTTCAAAACAAGTGAATACCTTTCATGCAACAGAATTGCATGATGACATCGCAAGGTTTTGGAGTTTAGAAGAAATGTCTAATAATAAACCATTGCTATCATTTCAGGAGAAGACGTGTGAAAAGCTGTTCATTGAGTCTGTGTCTCGTGATAGCACTGGTCGGTATGAGGTTGAACTTCCTATTAAGCCTGATGTTCTTCAAAAAATAGGTAACTCTTTTAATATTGCTTTTCAATGTTTCCATAAATTGGAATTAAAGTTTTTGAATAACTTACAACTTGCAAAGTCCTACAAGGAGTTTATAAATGAGTTGATTAATCTTGGTCATGCTCAATATGTGGAGAAATTTAAACCACATCAAAGTGATGAGGTAGAATTTTACCTGCCTCATCATGCTGTCATAAAAGATTCATCCACTACAACTAAGTTAAGGGTGGTGTTCAATGCCTCTGCGCTATCCTCTACAGGTGTCAGTTTGAATGATGCTTTGCTTGTGGGACCTGTGGTGCAACCTGATATGTTTTCAGTGCTTTTGCGTTTTCGCAATTATCTATATGCCTTTGTATCTGATATAAAACAAATGTACAGGCAAATTTTGGTGTCCAAGAAACATCAGCCGCTGCAAAGAATACTGTGGCGTGACGATCCAGCGCAGCCAATGCAGTGTCTTCAACTGAATCGTGTCACGTACGGCACAGCCTCAGCGAGCTTCCTGGCCACGCGAGTGTTGGTTAAGTTAGTTGAAGATGAAGGTAATTGTTTTCCTCTTGCTGCTAATGCTATTCTACAAGGTTGTTACGTCGACGATATTTTGCATGGATCTGATGATATCGACATTGCTCTTCAGACAATACGTCAGCTTGAGAGTTTTCTTAAATGTGGCCAATTTGAATTACACAAATGGCATTCTAACTCTCAACAAATTTTACAAAGCTTGCCTCCTGAGAAGCGTGAAAAATGCACCTTTGCTTTTAATAATAATGACAATACATCAATAAAAACGCTTGGTTTGAAGTGGGATCCTGCTGATGACGCTTTTCAAATTGTTGTGCCTCATGATTTAATGAATGGAAAGCATACAAAACGGAATGTCCTGTCTGATATTGCACGGGTTTTTGATCCATTGGGTCTTATAGCTCCTGTCACTGTGTATGCAAAAATTGTGATGCAATTGATATGGAAATGTAATATTGGCTGGGATGCAGAGATTCCTTCTGAAATCCTCAAGGTTTGGAAGCCCTTTTGTGACAATCTTGCTTCGCTTAATTCAGTTTCAGTGCCTCGTTGCTTGAAGGAGCGTGTTGTTGAGAGGATGGAGCTTCATGGGTTTGCAGACAGCTCTACCAAGGCGTACGGCGCTGTCGTTTATGCGCGTTGCTGCGAAGGTAGTAAATATACAGTCCACTTAATTGCTGCTAAGTCCCGTGTTGCACCGCTCAAACAAGTCACGCTCCCCAGGCTAGAGCTCTCTGCTGCGCTGATATTGGCTAGAATGATGGATAAGGTTGCAGAGGTATTGTGCATTTCTAAAAATAAGATTGTCTACTGGACTGACTCTATGATCACTTTACACTGGATAAAGGCCGACCCAGCGCGTTGGACTTTGTTTGTTGCTAACCGAGTAGCTGAGATTCAGGAGCTGTCGCTTAAGGAACGTTGGCGCCATGTCAAATCTGCTGACAATCCTGCCGATCTCATTTCACGTGGGCTAGAACCTCAAAATCTTGTTGGTTGTGAACAATGGTTTCATGGGCCAGCCTGGCTGTCTTCAGCCGAAGACCAACTTGTATGCGACGATGATATCAGTGTCGATATCACGGTTCCTGAACAGAAAACTGTAAGTCATGCTTCTCATGAAGTCATTTCTGTATGGAATAGTACCTTTGAAAAGTTTTCCTCATGGAACAAATTAAGGCGTGTATTTGCCTACGTTCTGCGCTTCGTCCGCAACTTAAAAAATCCGAATGATAAATTTGGTGGCTATCTGTCTGTGCAAGAGTTGCAACAGGCATCTGAAAAGATAATCGCAATCACACAAAAGGAACAATTCTATAAAGAGTTTCAACAATTGAATAATAAGAAACATAGTTCCGATGTTGAATTCACTTGTAAACAAATGAAATATTTGAATTTGTTTGTTGATGATAAAAATCTCATTCGCGTGGGGGGTCGTCTGAGTTACTCAAATGTTTCTCCTCTGCAAAAGCATCCGCTGTTGCTACCGTCGCATCATCATGTGACTACGCTACTCATTAAATATGAGCATGAGAGGCTGCTTCATGCTGGTAATCAAACCACGTTGTCGAGTTTGCGCAAGTCTGTCTGGCCATTGAATGGTAGGAATCGTGTAAGGCACATCATTCACAAATGTGTAAAATGTTACAGATTCAGGGGTGAAGCTGCTTCTCAGATGATGGCAGATCTTCCCAGGTACCGTGTGACCCCCAACCGACCTTTCCTCTTAGCTGGCGTCGACTTCGCAGGCCCCATTCCTCTCAAAGTAGCACGCATTCGAAAACCCATCATAACCAAGGGGTATGTTTGTATTTTTGTTTGTATGTGTACCAAAGCCATTCACATTGAACTCACCTCTGACCTCACGACGAAAGAGTTTCTCAATGCTCTCAGAAGATTCATGTCGAGGCGGGGTAGGTGCCTACAAATATTCAGCGATAATGGGACCACATTTCAAGGTGCCAATAACGAGCTGAGGGCACTGCATGATATCTTCAAACATGAGTATGAATCTATTCACGATTTCGTTAGTATGCAAGGTACTGAATGGGTGTTCATACCACCTTATTCGCCTCACTGGGGCGGATTATGGGAAAGTAGTGTTAAATTAGTAAAACATCATTTAAAGAGGATAATAGGCAATAACGTTTTAACATATGAGCATCTAAATACATTTTTAATTCAAGCAGAAGCTATAGTTAATAGTCGTCCCATTGCACCCCTTAGAGATGATGTTGATGATAAGTGTTTAACTCCTGCCCACTTCTTAATAGGAGACAGTCTCATTGCCTTTCCTGAAGGTAACCTTATGAATGTGCCTGAAAGTAAGCTTACTATATACAAACAGATATGTAAAATGCGTCAACAGTTTTGGAGGTACTGGAAAAATGATTATTTAAATTCACTACAAATAAGGTATAAGTGGAATAAATTAAATGAAAATGTATTGATAAATGCTTTAGTTCTTATAAAGGATGATAATGTTCCACCCCAAGTCTGGCCTTTGGGGAAAATTATTAAATTGTTCCATGGCAAAGACAACTATGTTAGATCTGTTATGCTAAAAACGAAAAATGGCTCGTATGTACGGCCAATTACCAAAATTATTGTATTGCCCATTGAACAGTAGTTTTGACTCGACCACGTGGTATTTAATATTTACGTGTACATACTATGTTCATGTTCAATTCTAGTTCATAAGTTTTGTAATATGTAAAAGTCATGTGATAAAACTAGATGTTTGCTTTTATGTTACTTGTACAATACTCCGTGTATGTAATCAGTAAGTTTGCTAGACTCATTAACTTCAGAAAGCTGGCATGTTTAATGAAATATATAAATATAACTAGTATATGTACTTACTATGGACCACTAAGGTCTAATGATGTCTACTCTGTGGCTGTTCTGACACTTCAGACAGGCCGAACCCAAGTTAATAGCGTAGGGCTGAGTAGGCAGTCTATCAGTTAACTTTATTGTTTTTGATTGTAAACTTAAAACTGTTAACTACTATATTAGGGTTGCTCTGCAACAGGGGGGTGTTATGTACAATATATATTTTACATCTGTGCATTTGGCTCACTAGAATGTAATCGCCTCACTGTTTCCTTGTTTTGTCTATGTACATTTTTAACTACTTCCTGTTGTCTATGAGCGCGCTCTCTCTCTCTCTTCTACTCTTGCCGCCATTACACGTACAACATAATTTTTGTATTAATATTATTTGGTGTCCTTTTCAATATAAATCGTTATTAGCAGAGCTGCATTTCAATTATATATCGCCCACATACATTAATTTGCAAAGAAGTGAAAATGAATCAACTTTATAGCCTATAGTACTGATAATGTAGCTACTCAAAGAATTTTTCAAATCGGTCTTGTAATAATCATCTGGCCTTAGCCCAGACATTGTTGGGGTCGGCACATGGTTCACCCCGATGTGGCTGATCAACGTATGCCCTTTCTCGTGGTAATTCAGTAATCTGGGATAAACTAGTTGCCAGACTCTCTTAAGCCTCCGACTGACAAATTTTATTCGTTAAATATAAAAATACAAATTTTTCCTCCTTATATTATATATAAAACATATTAGTATAGATTTTTATATCACGCAAACTCCTGACAACCCTAAGGCGATGGACTCACCATCTAACACGATGGTACTTAATGATCTTCAGTGAAAGGTGGGTGTTGTAACACACTTAGTTCTTCTATTTTTGAGTTCTATCTCTCAGTGTCGGCGCTATCCATTGGTTACTAAAAACAAATTTATTCAGTTTTTCAAAGCTCCTTGGGAGTTCTAAAATTGTATTATTGATAAAAATATGATTTAGCTTACAAAAACCGTGCTGGGAATATAAAATGTATTCAATTCGTGAAAGTGATTAACATGGACAATCAACACAAACAGTATATATTTAAATATTTTGTGTCGGTCTGCGCAGCTTGAAATCGCTGGCATTCACGTCATACTACTGAACAGGTGCTGCTTGTGGGGGCTGGTCATCTGAAGCTACACATTTAGATAAAAGTATAATTACTAGACTTTCACTTAATGTTAATTTTTATCGACATATTTTGAGCTTTTGAACTGAACGGACTTACATTTCTTAAGTGATTTATTTTAAATTGTACTAGACGCGACTACGAGTAGATTTAATTTGATTCCCGCGGAACCCTAAATAGTTTTTTTTTCCAACAATAGTAGCCTAAGTTACTCCTTGTAACATTAGTTTTCTGCCAGTGAAAGTCTGTACGTCTGTACCGTATATACTTTCATATGCTTTAAGTGAAAAGCTGTTCTTTTGGAATTACAAACAGACGATAACATTTTATATATAACAGTATGGAATTTTTTTAATTGTATAATATTTTTGAAAATTTTTCTCAGTTTCTTGCCAGGTTTTCCCAGTAAAAGCAACCTTCTGAACTTGGCGGTAGCATGTAAAATCCTGTCTTTTTCTGACTATTCGAAAGTACTTTGTTAAGTCTAATAGAATAAATATATTTTTGACTTTCCCCGACCCGGGGATCGAATCCCGGACCTCGTATGCAGTGGCGCTTGCGACCAACGAGGCAGTATTTGGATATACTAATATATATAATATACAACAGAATAGTGAAGAAATTCAAAGACCCTAAACGGCGATGAACTCACCATCTGTCACGATAGCTCCTTCATCTTTGGTAAAAAGTGGGTATTGTAGCACCTCTTGTTACCCTCTGGTAGACCCTACTGGACAAGCTTGGGCATATTCCTTTTTACCCGACTACTCCAAAGCAAGTAATTTCATCTGTTATCTCATAACTTCATAACTACTTATCATATTTGATTTCATTATATCATTATATTGACGTTATTATGTCGTAATAGAGCACTAGTTATAGGCTATATAAGATCATATAAAAGTTGATGTAGCCCCCCCTATATAAGAAAAAAGGGGTGAATAAAAACTCTATAGTATGTATTGCCGTGTTTGATTACAAAAACATATGCATTGCCGTGGTGGCCTTGGGATTTGAGCAGTCGCCTGCTACGCAAGCGACGCAAGTTCGAATCCCAGCGGGGCCTGTACCAATGAGCTTTTCTAAAAAAACTTATGTGCAGTGATTTTCACACCACGTGCTTTACTTTATGAAGGAAAACATCGTGAGGAAACCTGCATATGTCTAAGAAGTGATAGACTCACCATCTGTAACAATGGCACTTAATCATCTTTGGTGAAAAGTGGGTGTTGTGATTAAAACCGACTTGCCTACCCCTACGGGGAATACAAGCGTGAGTTTGATTGATGTATTGCTAGTATTCACGTGGCTATGCTTTCATGGAGCCGATACTATTGTAAGAGCCCCGTTTATAGTGGTGGAACGTTAGGTATTCTACTACACAGTAACAGTTGAATGCTGAATGATGGATATTGAAGCGCTAAATATAATGCGCCGATGGACTGGCACAGTTTCACTCCTTTCATTACTCTCCAGTTTCACTTGTGCATTTCAATATTTATTTATTGACTGTTTACTACCGCTACGTTTATGTTGACTGCAGACGAATTTATATAAATTCAGATTTTAGTTCGATGCATTCAATTCTAGTGTGTTGTTAACGACGCACATAATAATGATTTGCTTGCCGAATTTCGGTCACGGCGGCTTATATTAACGGCGATTAGCCATCTGCGCAGGAGGTATTATAGATACCTGGGTCAGGAAAAGCGTTATTTGGGATTTTCTCGATGTCTCGATGGGTCAGGACCCACTGGGTTCTCATATTCGTCCCTTAGAATAATAGTTGTAGATTCGGCTCATTCGTCCCCCGGAAGGAGAACAGTCATACAAAGTCAAAGTAAAAAATACCTTTGTTAGATTAGATTTTTTACAAAGCACTTTCAAATCGTCATAATGACATCTACTTATATGTAAATGCATAGCTTGAGATGACCAGCCCCCACAAGCAGCACCTGTTCACAAGTATGACGTGAATGCCAGCCATTGACCTCCTCAACCATCATAGAGGGAAGTGGACAACATTTTGTATCCATTCGTCTCCTGGTATAAATATTATGTTATGATACGGACATAGTCGATAATCACTGAAGCCCTTTAAACTTCTGAGGCCTTAGTACTTTAGATACATCAGGGGACGACACCTGAAAAGTTTACGAGGACGAGAGAAGACAGGGTGCGAATTTGGTCCTAACCCCTACGATTAGTATAGGATAGCGTAACAAGCTCTCCCCCTATTACATAAAAAAATACTGATGAGACGTGGGTGGGCCTGTTGACAAAGCAGTACATCCTCGTACTTTGCTTATAGATTCTAACGATACACAATGTCAAATATAGACTCAATAATAGACGTCAAATTTGGTTTCAATATCTTCTCGCTAGAGGGCGCTTCAAACCGATGAGAAAATTCAAACCACTTAGCCACGAGGAATCTCATTTAGGTCTGAATTGATGTTGAATTAAACGTGTATGGTATTGTTGTGAGCGTGAAGTAATAAATTGTATGTAAATGGAAAGATAAACATGTTTATTTTTACGCTCTGAGATTAAATAAATCTTCTTCAAAGCCCAAAAAGGTTCTGTAATGGAAAAATAATTTCCTCGGGACTCAATATTGTCTCTTCCATCAAATTACTTATTGCAATTGAATTTGAATAAATAGTCAAATTTGTCTACGCTTGTCTTGAGTTGAATATTTCCTTTCATCCATACACTTCAAAAAATGGAACATCGTATGTCAGTTGTCAGATTATAAAGGCCAAGAATAACAGAGCTGACTGCCTCTTTGGTTTAGTGGAACGAGATCCAGGGTTCGGTTCCCGGGTCAAATGCAGTGTTATTGGTGGTTTGCCATCCATAACACCGGGTTTTTACGCATTTCATCCAGGCACTAATCCAGAATTTGGGCTTCTGGTGTAATGGCCCAGTTGCAGCTCGGACATCAGCTCCCTGGCCTTATCCCATACATTGTTAAGGTTGGCACTTGATTAAATCCGATGTGATCACCTGATTTCTATATGAAGCGACTGCCATCTGACCTCATCATCATCATTAAGGCCACTTTATCTTGTCAGATGATTGTTGCAGTGCCGTGTACTATATCCTGCATCTTCTCTTGTGGTTTAGTAGACCAATGGCAGCACGGCATCTCTTGCCACATCTGTTGCAAGTGAACTGTGGATCTGAGGGTGAAGCAGTGCCGGTTATTAGAAGCCTTTTCTGCTTAATGCTGTCGAGCCAGGCTTCGTCATGCTTTGACATCCCTGATGATAATGCACGGCGCCATTGTGTTCTTACATCTGACCTACGTAACCCTTTATACGAGGAAAATCTCTTTAGGCCTTCGACTAACCTGTAAGATGTTAAATGAGCTCTCTCAGGAGGGATCTCGGGCGGTCATCCATCCAACTACTTGGGTTAGGGTTGCTTAATTTTGCTGAATGAATTGTTAGATTTATAAACGATGATGATGAGACGATTATATCAAAGCAATGTGTCAGTTTGACGTATCTGTCAGCATGTGTTGCTGTCTCTCTCTTGCGCTCTCTCCGTTGTTGTAAAACTGTCTCCGTGTTCTCTGTAATAAACTCTTAAATATCTACATCATCTTTAAGTTTCTCGCCCAATTTCCAAAATGAATGATGAATAGTGTGCCATGAGCTCCTCGTATGTTCACACATGTAACTATGAAGAATTGAAACGTCTATGTTAGAGCTTTTACTAACGTCACGGAAAATAACACGAAGTATTAGGTATCGTTTCTCGGTCACTTCTCGATAGCGTAAGAGGATTTCGTGACACTAATACGCCTTTTCGAAGAAAAACCAATTTTCTTATTTATACTTACTTTTCGTATTGGCTCGCATATACGGAATGTACGTAGATATAATGAAATTCGATTTTATATAGAGTGTGGTGACGCAAATTCGAATTCCAGCGGAGCCTGTACCAATGAGTTATTCTAAAAACTTATGTTCTGTGATTTCACACCCCGTGCTTTTATTTACGGTGAAGGAAAACATCGTAAGAAACCCTGCATATGTTTGAGGAGAATTGCAAAGACGTATGTATAGTGCATGGACGGCGATGGACTCACCTTCTGTCACGTTGCCACTTAATCATATTCGGTGAAATGTGGGTGTTGTTGTTTCAAAACCTCTGCTTACCCCTTCGGGGACCCTTCAGGGATTGCGTGAGCATAAAATTAAAGGGATCTAATAAAGTTACGCGGTTATAAAGAGTTAGGTTGAGGACGAAGGTAAGAAGCGATTTGAAAAGATTTATTCAGGCCCTCATTAACGTTGTAAATTTATAGCCAGTTTCGAAACTGGAGTTTGGAAAAGATCCGGTGAAATTGTTAAAAGGTAAAATTTGTTCAGAAATAACTCATTTTCCTCGTAAGAGGGGTTGCGAAGGTCAGCCGGCAGTCGCTTCGTACTTCCACATCGGATTGAATCAAGTGTCGACTCCAACAATACATGGGAATGTGAAATGAGGGGACTGGTGTCACCTTGTAGAACGTCTATTGTAGTACAATATTATAGTATACAAGTACTTTGAACACGTAAGGTGGAGTTGCACAAAGGTATTACATGCATGTTGGACGAAATCCCTCGTGTTGATTATAAAGCCATTTATTTACCCAAAGTGATTACAGAGATTTTATCTAGTTTTGTTAGAGTCTGATCAAGGTAGGACCTGCTACTCTGACGACATCGCCACTTCACCGGTGGCGGGGGCGGCCGCAGCGCCGGGTGTCTTCGGCCTACGGCCACCAGTGCATTGATTGTGATTCTATCTAAAAATAGACAATATTTTGTAAAATATAGAGTGTTCCCACAGACACTCCTACTCGATCAATTACAAAATGTAGCAAATGGCATATGTCCTTAACATACCAACACACCGAAGACCTTCTAAACCTACATATAACGTAAGCACAAACTACACACACACGCACACACATACCACGATAATAACCAATTTACTTTAAGTAAATATAAATAATTGTTGTTACTCAATACTGCAACTAAGTTCTTTTGTCATACATTTTGTAAACAACTCCGTAGGTGGACGTTGCCATCCGCGACACAGTTTCTAACTTCTGCGGATGACATCGATAATTAAACTGTGCCATAATGTATGCCAAATAAACAAATTTATTATTTATTATTATTATTATTAATTGGCATTGACACAAAGACTGGCAATGGCATATCCACTAATAAACACAAACACAGCTATTCGTTCTATTTTATATACCCTATGTAACAGGGATAAGGCCAGGTGATGATGATGAAGTGTGCAGGAATCATTTTCCGTAAAAGGATAATTTTTAGAACGTATTATGTAAAAGCAAGCCTTTTTGATCTTGTGGTCACATGCGTTACTGTCGGGCAGATTGTTTAGTTTTCCATCTGTAATTTGCCGGTAACAGCCTGGAGTCGGGATCAGTGCCCGGTTAATGTCAATACGCTTGCCCCTTACATGACATATAATATTATAATCATCTCCCTGGCGTTATCCCATACATTGTTGGGATCGGCACTTTCAACCCGATGTGGCTGATCACCTGATTATTTTATACGAAGCGACTGCCATCTGACCTTCGCAACCCCGTTTACGAGGAAAATCTGTGATCTGGGTTAAGGCAGTTGTCAGACTATTTTAGGTCTCCGACTGACCTGTAACGATTGCCAAAGATGATAAATTGGCAACCGGAATCGACGGCTTAACGTATTCTCCGAGGCACGCAGGGAACTCGGGCGGTCACCCATCCAATTACTGGCTAGGGCGCAACAGCAACTGTTCTACGAGCTCCTCTTATAGGGATACAATATTATAATATACCTGGTGAAATGTGGGTATTCTATAGAGAAAAAAGGGAAAAGAATTTCAATTAAAATTATTTCCATTCAATCATTCCAAGTTCTGACACAATATAGCGAAGAAGCCCAATGATTTGACAATTTCCCGAAGAGTGCCTATTTCCACGATTTTCCGTACCATTTGATATGGCTCGGTAGCTCGGGAAAAAACAAGAAAAGGCAGTTGAAAAGTTAAGAAGTAAATAAATTAAAATAAGTAATGTCAGGGGCTTGGTATTATCTAAGGCAGGCTCAGTGACTTTTTGAAAAGTTGCCTCTTCAATAGATACCTTGCGAACGTTAAATTTCACAGGAGACTACCCCGTTTGATTTCATGTCACGTAGATGTTGTTTTGTCATTATAGGGACACTTATTATTCACTAGCTGCGCGCCGCAGTTTCACCCGCGTATACTTATTCAAATTCAAATTCAAAAATATCTTTATTCGATTAGACTATTTACAAATACATACATACATATGCTCACGCCTGTGTTGTAATCATAACACCCACTTTTCACCGAAGATGATTAAGTGCCAACGTGACAGATGGTGAGTCCATCGCCGTCTCAGACACTTTACATACGTCATTGAATTACTTCTCAGACATATGCAGGTTTCCTTACGATGTTTTCCTTCACCGTAAAGCACGGGGTGTGAAATAACTGTACATACGTTTTTTAGATAAACTCATTGGTACAGGCCCCGCTGCGATTCGAACTTGCGTCGCTTCCGTAGCAGGCGACTGCTCAAATCTCAAGGCCACCACGGCTCTTTACAAAGTACTTTCAAATCGTCAGAAAGATACGATTACATAGGATTATACATGCTACCGCCAGGTTCGGAAGGTTGCTTTTACTGAGAAGAAATACTTAATCATGGGTGTCTTTTTTACACGGAACCCTAATATAAAAAAGTAGGCTAAGTGACAACAGCTATCTGTGAAAGTCCCGGTAAAATAAATCCAGCTGCTTCTGATATTACCCCGAACAAACTGACAGAGAAAAATGTTAAAAATAGTTTTTTCTGAATGTAGATTTTTTAAAAACTTTTAATTTGAAATAACAAACAGACACTTCAATTTATCTGTATAGATGTACGGAAGTTAAAGTTAAGTTTTGTAAGGCTTCGTTGCGATAATAGTTATTAGAGTTTAAGTGGAAGGCAAATTTGACGATAACAATAGCTACGACTTTAGCTTTGATGGCGAAATGCGTTGCCCCAAATTACGCTTTCAATTGACAATTTATTCTTTCAGTGTAATTTTTTGTAATTTTAGTAATATCTTTATCCAGAAGCACATGGGCGTTTAATGCCATGACATCGTCAGACAAATTTCAAGTAACAATTTGCTTGATAATATTATATCTTAAGACACTTGATCCAACTCAGGCTGAATGTTGAGACTCAATGGATTTGCATGCAATTTACAATACTAATATAAAAAAATATGCTCCCAGATCCCAGACGGGTTCCCAAAGGGGTAAGCAGAGGTGTAACAACATCACCTATATTTCCCCGAAGATGATTAAGTACCAACGTGACAGATGGTGAGTCCATCCCCATCTCAGCCACTATAAACACGTCTTTGAATTACTTCTGAGAAATATGCAGGTTTCCTCACTATTTTTTCTTCACCGTAAAGCACGTGGTGTGTAATCACTGGACATAAGTTATTTAACAAACTTTATTAAGTAACTAATAAGTAACTTAAAACTAATTACAAGTAGAAAACTTGGCCCAAATCGGTGTCTCTCGGGATCGTGCCAAGAAGGCTGGCAGCATTGCCACGTTGAATAGCAATGCTGATTCTCTGAGCGAGAAAAGCCCCAACAACAAAACTCATTGGGTCTGTAGCTACGCATGGATTCGAACTTGCGTCGCTTGCATAGCATCCCACTGCTCAAACCTCAAGGTCACCACGACTCGTATTCGAGTACGTTCAAAATTACTTTATGACGTAGTTATTGTATTTTATCTCAAAACAAAACAGTTAATAAATATAATTCCATCCGCACCTAATCCATCTAAGAAAACCTTGAGCTATATCGGAGCTCCATAACACACATCCATTTGATTCGCGTATGAAAACAAGACATGCACGTGTGATCGATGGGAGAATTATTCATCCAAGCTCATGCATGATTCAGACATATGCCACTTATGCCTCTAGGGGAACATTGCACATTGACATTTATTGCGAACTAAATGTGCGGTTACATTCGAGTAGAGTTTATGAGACTTGAACATAATTGGGGTGACTTTTTCACACTTAATACTTGTGTGTGGCAACAAGAAATCTAGGAGTTTATAGTTTATTATATACCAGTATCTTATCTTATCTTAGTTGTGGCAATATTGTGTCCGGTTGCCCGGAAGCACGTCGACCCTCGGGATCTTTTGTGCCGCCCTTGCCCTATTGCTCTACGTACCTGACTCCTCAAATACTCCCTCAACAAACCGGCAGATCTTGTCCATGGGGAAGAGCTTATAGTTTTCTGGTTTCGGATATGCCATTCATTCAGTCAGTCCATTCGCCATCTGACCAGTGCGTCGCAATTGCATATTAGGTGATTCATGGTTTCGGCTTGATTGACAGTACCTACACACCACATCGTTAGATAAGTTCATCTTATGAAGATGTTCTTTTGTCCCATAATGACCTGTTAGTGCTCCCGTGAGTTCCCTAAGCTGACATCTATTCAACTGTAATAGCTTTCTGCTTTGGCTCTCACCCCAAATGCCTATGAACTATACCAGTAACAATTTTAAAAAGTGTACGTCAATCTAAGATCGAGTGTGAGAGGGGTGTGCTCGCGTTCCAATGGAGTGGTTTTCTTAATCTGTAGCATATCTGTTGGTTGACTCCCAGTTTCGACGAAGTCTGAACAATTGAAGACTTGCATATACCCCCAAATTCGTCTACGCAGTGAGTTTTTTTTTGGTTTAATGATCAGTACCCTAAGTATTGGTTATAGCATGCTTTAACGTGGACGGTATCACCTGCGTGGCTCGTGGCGCAGTAACTATTGCGCTAATCATCGATCAGCGAAGTTAAGTAACCCTGACCCAAGACAGTAGTTGATGGATGACCGCCCGAGTTCCCTCCGTGCCTCGGTGAGCACGTTACGCCGTCGGTACTGGTTGCCTATTTATCATCTTTGGCAATCGTGACAGGTACCAATATTTCTCATAAGATCAGATGGCAGTCGCTTCGTACAGAAATGAGATGATCAGCCACATCGGGTTGAATCAAGTGCCCAACAATACACGAGATAAGGCCAGAGAGATAATAGTATCGCCTACGTATTTTCCTCATTGCCTATGGGAACGTCAAAGCGCTCCAAGCGGCGAATGAAGGAAGCTTTACGTCACGATATCATCAACCTACACTACATACCTATACTTAGGGTACAGACACATAAACCCAAAGGCGTGCAACAGTAGTGATGAAGCTGATACTAGACCTTGGCCCTCAGAGGTAATAGAGATAAATAGGCGGAGATTAATCTGAAACTATTTACATATCTACATTGAGTAATCTTCTCGCTGTGATTGATGTTGACTAATTGTTTGAGCCTTAGTGAATTGTTGATAGCTTCCAGCAGTGCTGAGTTTGTTTATTAAATTATTTCCTGTTGTTGTGCTTCTAGATTTAATTATATTGGAGAAATCTGATATCTCATCGGCACAGTTAAAATATAAGCTTTCAAGCAGTAAGGAATCTATGGATCAATCGCTCGAAATTACACGCACACACACGAGAAATTAAGTGGAGTAGCCGACATTTTAAAAATCAAATCAAATCAAAAAGTTTTACTCAACTTAAGGGACACTTGGAGCACACATTGGCCGTCATTTCTCTTACGATAACTTATGTTAATTTACTACCGTTTACAAATGTAAGCCTGTCAGGAGAAGAAATGGCGAAAGAAACTCCCCGGCGTTTTTTTAGATGTGTCCCATCTATATACATAGGGTTGTTTTAGTACAATTTAATGGAAGAGTAACCAACCCATTGCCATGCTTGGCTATCATCAATATACTCAGTTACACTATAATATGCTTTTTCACAAAGTTTCTGTGTGATGATTGCCTTAAAACTGTGATACTGACTCACGATGTTTTCCTTAATTGTAAAGCACGTGGTATGAATTTAATGCACGCACATACTTTTTTTGAGAAAAACTCACTTACGACGAGGTACCTTGCGACGTAGTCAAACCAAGTGGGGTTACCACCACCACGTGGCTATTATTTAATTATTTTAATGTGTTGTGATAAAAATATACTTTTCATTGTTCAGATATAAAAGATAAAGAGAGATGCGTGTCGATTTCAAGGTCGAATAATAGCATAACATGACTTAAAACAAAAATAACATGACTTAATATTTACCAATTTATGAAGTGAATAAAAGGTCCCGCACAAAATTACGAGCAAATATCCCGTAGGTTATGTTTATTGTGAAATATTGGTGGTCAAACGCAGGTATATTTCGAAATAAATGTAATAAGTCTCACCTCGGCATAATTCACAGACCATTAATATTGCACGTGTTAGGAATAAAAATGAAAAATGGGAAACGAATTGAATGCGTATGTGTTATTTATGCTTTTACGCCTTTCACGCCTGCATTCCCCGAAGGGGTAAGAGGTGTTGTAATAACAACACCCATTTTTCACCGAAGATGATTAAGTCTCAGGCACTGAACTTACATCTTTGAATTAATTCTCAGACATGCAGGTTTCCTCACGATGTTTTCTTTCGCCATAGAGAACATGGGCTGAAATACTTTACATTCGTTTTCAGAAAAACTCTAGGGTACAAGTCTCGCTGCGATTCAAGTCCTCTGTCTTGCTGGAATCCAAAGTCTTCACTTTCGGGTTGCTGGATGCTCATCAACTTTTCAAAGAGGTTGCACGTCGTCTGGTAACAAGCGTGACAAGCGGGCTGGTGCTTTTCTCGCTCAGAGAATCAGCATTGCTATTCAACGTGGCAATGCTGCCAGCCTTCTTGGCACGATCCCGAGAGACACCGATTTGGGCCAAGTTTTCTACTTGTAAATAGTTTTAAGTACTTTATTATCTAAATAAATTCATTAACCGACTGCTAGAGAATTTAAAATATACTCAAAATTGGTTCAGTAAGTTGAGAGATAATACCGTACAACCTCACAAACTCAGCAACTTTACCTCTATAGTATTACCTATAATAGGTTACTTAGTTCTAATATTCAACGCTAATGGTAAAACTGGATACACAGCTGGTCTTAGCTTTAAAAGCTTTAATGCAAATTACCTGCAATGGAACCTAAACAACTTAAACTCCATTTTAAACCACGTCTAAGATAAACTTTAAGACATGCATTTTATTCAAGGCGCCTGCACCTGGCTCTCACGGCACAAGATTCAGAAGGCCAGCTTCCTGCATATAACCCACTCCGGGATTGAGTGTGGACCACCCACACTCGATCCCGGAGTTTCTTCTATATATCTTCTATATATATAAAAATTAACCCCTATTTTCCCTGGATTTTATAATATTTTAATCCTCCGGCGGTATTGTGTACTGGTTTCAATCCATTTATTATTTTTTCATTGAAAGAATAATATTGAAACCTGATTATAATATAAAATCCGGAGAACAAGCAAGAATGAATAATATAATATAATTTCTATTAATCAGGGACTCACCATGGAATTCATCATACTTTCCTTTTTGACATTGGAAATGGATTGAAACTGATTGACATTGAAACTGACTGCTTCGATGGTCTTGTGATCGCAAATTCTACTGCGGAACACGAAGTTCTGAGTTCAACATTTTATTAAGTGGCATCTGTGATTTCCGAGCAGCTACCCGGTTAATTGTAATAGGTATAATTGGAATAGGTTATAGGTTATAAGATGTAATAGATTTTTAGTTATGTTAATTTTTATTGATATTTGTGCATTAGAATTGTGTCCGTGAGCTTATGTTTCTTAAATGATTAGTAAAGGCAACCTTCCGAACCTGGCGGTAGCATGTATAATCCTGTACAATTATGTCATTCTGACGTTTTGAAAGTACTTTGTTAAAGGTTTAATTGAATGAAGATATTTTCGACTTTGACTTAGGATCGCCACCCATTGCATGGGACTTAACCATATCTGCCGAAAAGTGGTACTATAAGTGCACCTCTGCGTACCACTTCACTACACCTTCGAGATTTTCGTATAAGTTTCGTAAGTGTGTATGAGTAAGTGCGACAATTCTTAGCTGATGTTGGAAGCCGTCCTTCTATAACCTATGTTTTGTGTACCCAGAGAAAAAGTAGCAACGTTACTACAGGTTTCATACAACTACATTTTGTATATTTTGTTTGCTGTCATATAGTCAGAGGAGCTCGTGGCACAGTTGCTATTGCGCATATCATTCGATCAGCGAAGTTAAGCAACCCTACCCCTGGCCAGTAATAGGTGAGCACGTTAAGCCGTCCGTCCCGGTTGCCAATTTATCATCTTTGGCAATCGTTACAGGTCAGTCGGAGGCCTAAAATAGTCTGACAACTGAGTTAACCAAGATCACAGATTTTCCTCGTTAAAGGGGTTGCGAAGGTCAGGTGGTAGTCGCTTCGTATAAAAATCAGGTGATCAGCCACATCGGGTTGAATCAAGTGCCGACCCCAACAGTGTATAGGATAACGCCAGGGAGATGATGATGGTTTGCTGTCATATAAGACAAAGGTGAAGCCAAGTTAAGATACATACACATGCCCACGCCTGTATTCCCCGAAGAGATAGGAGAGCCACTTTTCACGAAGATGATTAAGTGCCAACGTGACAGATGGAGTCTATCGCCGTCTCAGTCACATTTTCATTCTAGACATACGTATTTTTGATTTGAATTACTTCTGAGACGTATGCAGGTTTCCTCACGATGTTTTCCTTCACCGTAAAGAACGTGGTGTGAAATCACTGCACATAAGTTTTTAGAAAAAAATATTGGGCAGGCCCCGCTTGGATTCGAAATTACCCCGCGGTTAACGGCTTAAATCAGTTGCCTTCAGACACAGTAAGTAGTATATAAGCAGTACGGAATTGAGACCAAAGTTTTGAAATATAGGTTTACTGCGTCATGAGGGTAGTCCCTGAATTTTTTTTACATGAACTCCTTAATTTACCGTTAAAGTAATATCGATCTGAAGTTCAGAAACATGATGTACACGATCGGCCACGACACCCTTTACTGACATTGCGGGTCGCTTAGAATCTTGTAGACGGGCGCGTCTGTGTGAGTGTTATTCCGATTTATTCCTAGATTCCATACTGCTTGTAGTAAGTTGATTTTTATTGTGCTTCAGATAAACTATTACAATTTATTACAGGTTGCAATTGATCGTTCCCGGGGGCTTCAGTGCCACCTGGACTCGCATTGCATTTCTCTTCAGCTCCATCTTATTCTATTACCTGTAAGAATTATCCGGCTGGCTTTACTTTCAATTTTATCATACATACATTTGGTAGGCAGATTTTGTTGTAGTTGCTAAAGCACTTTTCACCGAAGATGCTTAAGTGCAAACGTGACAGATGATGAGTCTATCGATCGATAGTCTTTGAATTGCTTCTCAGACATATTTCTGCAGCATGCTTCTGGTTCTGGTAAAGCACGTGGTGTGAAATCACTGCACATTAGTAAAACTCATTGGTACAGGCTTTCCTTGATGAATGAACTATCTCACACAAATACATTTTCGATTCGAATTTGTGATGCTCAGATTAGGGCGTGCAACCCAACAAAAAAACCCTTCAGATTTACAATATTAGTAGAAACTAGCAGTGCCCTGCGGTTTTACCCGCGTAGATTTGACTTAATTCCCGCGGAACTTTAAATATTTTTTTTTATAAATGTAGCTAAAATTACTCCTTGTAACATTAGCTATGCCAGTGAAAGTCACGTTAAAATCGTTACAGCCTCTTCAGAGTTTACCAGGAAGAAACAGATAGACAGAAATTTTAATAAAATTTGTTTTTTAATTCAGTTCCTTATATTAATTTCATATTAGATTAACAGACACTTCAATTTTATTTATCTGTATATACATATAGATGTATAGATTTCGAATGTATGATTGGTTAGAGAGGACACATACACAGGGAAATGCCCTAATAATATTGCTGTAATATTAGCTAATTCGTTAGAATGTTGCCAGGCAACCACACATTCGGGATACGGAAGCTGGTTTATTAATAAGCGGAGAAATTCGCGTACTTGTTTAAAGCCAACCATAAATCGTCTGTACTAAAATTAAAGAGAAGAAAGATTTCTCTAACTAATAGGCTTCGTAGCTAATTTTCACCGACCGATTTCACTTATAAACATAGGGAAACTGAGTTACATCGGCTACATTGTTATGAGTTATAAATTAGTGGTCCCTAATAAAACGCAGGCGACGCCGTGGAAGAAAACTAGCATGGAATAAAATACTTGTGAAATATGCATTCATACAACCATGCTCACGCCTATATTCCCCGAAGGGGTAAGCAGATGTATTGTAACTCACCGATGGTGATTAAGTGCCAACGTTACAGGTGATGAGTCTATCGCCGTCGCAGGCGCTATACATACGTCCTTGAATTACTTCTCAGACACGTTCAGGTTTCCTCACGATGTTTTCCTTCACTGTAAAGAACATGGTGTGAAATCACTATACATACGTTTTTATCAAAAAAAAATATTGGTACAGGCTCCGTTGGGATTCGAGCTTGCGTCGCTTGCGTAGCAGTCGAGTGCTTAAACCTCAAGGTTACCACGACGTGAAAAATATGCACTGCTGTGGCGGCCGGTGCTGCTGATGAAATATGCTTACATTGGTCAAGAATACATATTTTCTGCGTTTGCGGTTTAAACTCTGGGGCTTTGGAGTCCGGATGCTCACCAAATTGTCAAAGAGGTTGTACGTCGTCTGGTCGAACCTTTCGTGACAAGCGGACTGGGGCTTTTATCGCTCAAAAAATCAGCATTGCTATTCAACGTGGCAATACTGCCAGCCTTCTTGGTACGACTCCGAGAGTCGGTTTGGGCCGAGTTTTCTAATTGTATTTATATACTTTTTAAAACATACATACCCGTGTATTCCCCGAAGGGGTAGGCAGAGGTGTAGTAATAACAACACCCACTTTTCACCTCCTACCCGCCTTTGTAATGCATCGTAACTTTTTACAAGGCAACCCTAATTTGGTTGCGTACCTAATACTTGCTCGCTTCCTTGGTCAGGTCGAAAGGTTGCAGTATCCAGTATTAGTCGGATTGCGTGTACCACCATAGTGCTATAAAAAAAACGGGTTATTGGTGTTCTAAGTGCACACCCTACTCACAATTACGACAGGCTTCAAATTATTCGCGTCGAATAACGAAGCATTGCTCGTTACCTGTAATCACGTGAGCGAATATAATGGTACGTTCCAAATAATATTTGTACATGAAGAAATTAAATTTAATGTACTCATATATACATATGCTCACGCCGGTACTCCCCGAAGGAAAGGTACAGGCGAAAAGCAGAAAGAGAATAGAATAGAATAGAATAATTTATTTGCAAATTTACTTATAGCACCCCACATTTCGCCTGTGAAGAGCGGCGGTGGCCTCGGGCTTTGAGCAGTTGCCTGCTACGCAAGCGACGCAAGTTCAAATCCCCTGTACCAATGAGTTTTTCTAAAAACTTATGTGCAGTGATGTCACGCCGCGAGTTTTACGGTGAAGGAAAACATCTTGAAGAAACCTGCATATGTCTGAGAAGTAATTCAAAGACGTATGTATAGTGCCTGTGACGGCAACCACCGGGTTCGGAAGGTTGCTTTTGTTGAGAAGAATCGTTGGTTTCGACCTCATGTTCCAGAGTAGCACTTACGAGTGCAAAAAAAATCTTTCTAAAGCAAATAAAAATGGTTTCACGTTAAAAGCAAAATGCTAATTCGGCAATGCACGATGAGTCCCATCGTCCTCACTTTTTATTCATATTTTCCCGTCGCTCAGCAGTTTAGTCCACTCACGTTAACAGACATACTGACACAGACACGATCGGAATCCATATTCATATTATAAATGGGAAAAGTGTCCTGTCATAGATTTAAGGCATTGTGTTATCTGAAGTATGGCGCCATCTTGTGGGTAAAGTAACTAAAAATAAGGCTGAGTTTGATAAGATGAGATTTTGAATAAGGTAGCATTAGCACCAAGAAGGTATAAGGGATACTTAGAAACTCAAAACGCGGATGGAATATTGGGCAGTTACAACTGTATGGGGGATAAAATTAATATTCAAACTCAAACAAGTAAAGATACTTTTGACTAATCGAATAAAGATACTTTTAACTTAGACTTTGACTTTGAAACTCAAACTCAAAAATATTTTTATTCGATTAGCCTTTTTACAAAGTACTTTCAAATCGTCAGAATGACATAATTATACAGGATTATACATGCTACCGCCAGGTTCGGAAGGTTGCTTTTACTGAGAATAACCTGGCAAGAAACACAGTAATTACTCTTTTCAAAAATATTATACAATTTAAAGAATACAAAATAAATAATTTAAGAAACGTAAGCTCATGGACAAAGTTCCAATGCACAAATGTCGATAAAAATAAACATAACTAAAAATGTAGTACATCTACTTATAACTAAATGCGTAGCTTGAGGTGACCAGCCTCCACAAGCAGCACCTGTTCACAAGTATGACGTGAATGCCAGCCATTGACCTCCTCCTCTTATTATTATGCTCATGCCTGCATTCCCCGATCATTTGCCCCATTTTACCTGTTATGCTTAAGTCTCATGTAATAGCCGTGGTGGCCTCGGGGTTTGCGCAGTCACTTGCTACGTAAGCGAAACAAGCTCGAATCCCAGTGGCCTGCACCAATGAGTTTTTCTAAAAACTTAATTGCAGAAATTTCACACCACGTGAAAGAAAACATCGTGAGGAAACCTGTATATGTCTGAGAAGTAATTCGTGGCGATGGACTCCCCTGTCCCCATATTCGGTGAAATGTGGGAGTTGTTGTTACACATCTGCTTATCCTTCGGGGACCCTCCTCGGTTGAGTATAATGGACTCCGGACCGTTTCCAGGACGCTACAGATGGAAAACCCTATTGCACTTCGCCTGACTCGGGAATCATACCCAGTAGCTCCTGTTCCGCAGTAGCTAGCCACTAGACCAACAAGGCAGACAATATAGAGAGGAACAAAATATTTAATCGAGTAACACCATTCTTATTAACATCCCGGAATACAAAAATACATCTAATATCAGGTACCTAAATTGAATATAATACTGCGTGTAGAAATGATTCCTTGTCCATTTGGGGCAATATTCTTACGTAATATTGTTGAGATATTTGAAAGCGCGCCCCGAGGCGGCTGTAAAATAAATTTACTTATTTTTTATTACTGTCTTTCTTAATAAAAAGTCGAGAAATTAAAAAAAGAGAACAAATATCTTTGAAAAAAAGGCAAAGTTTAAATTTTAATAACTGAGTTTTTTACTTTCGAAGTTGGTGACGAATATTGTACCCCAAATTTAGATATTAACATGTTTTCACGTTGACGATATCGAATGCGTTTTCTCCTCGTTTTCAATGCAAACGTAAAACCTCCTACACTTATTAGTTAGTTCTAAGTAATAATTAAGTAGGAGGAGAATAATTAAGCAATTATGTCATACATACATACATATGCTCACGTCTGTATTCCCAGAAGGGGTAGGCAGAGGTGTTGTAATCACAACACCCACTTTTCACCGAAGATGATTAAGTGCCAACGTGACAGATCCATCGGCGTCTCAGGCACTATACATACGTCTTTGAATTACTTCTTAGAAATATGCAGGTTTCCTCACGATGTTTTCCTTCACCGTAAAGCACGTGGTGTGAAATCACTGTACATATGTTTTTTAGAAAAACTCATTGGTACAGGCCCCGCTGGGGTTCGAACTTGCGTCGCTTGCGTAGCAGGCGACTGCTCAAATCTCAAAGCCACCACGGCTCGACAGTAATTATGTCATTCCTCATTAATAATTTAACAACCAATCCATCACGGCTCTAACCGCCTTATTATCAAACATAGTTCATACAAAGACAATACCAAACTCGGACTAAATACACTATATCCATCCGTATAACGGGTCAAAAATAGATATTGGGTTTATCTATCAAGATATTCACAATAAATGCCCGGAGTTTGTAAGTTGTGTGTGTTCCAACCCCCGTGCCTCGGTTCGCACGTTGCACCGTTGGTCCTCCGCCTGATCTCTCTCCGGTCGTGTCGGATTGCCTCCCATCGGACTATGAGAGTGAGGGAATAAAGAGTGCACCTGTGTTTGCGCACACACGCGTGCACTATAATATCTCCTGCGCTGATGGCTGATCATTATAATTAGTAAGGTAACGGCACCTATGTTGGACGCGGACTAGTGATGGACATTTTTTGTTTTTTATACCAAAATTAAGCAAACGCTCAGGATTTTTTTTTCAAATGTCAATAATCAGTTGTGCCACTGTTATAGATGACATAACGACTGTTTTATACTACTGACACCCATTTTGATTGCGGCCATAACGGTTGTAAGTTTTGCGGTGTCAATTGGTGTCAATCGTAATTTCTTACTAGAATCGCGATGCTAGGTACACATATCATCTTATTTTGTGTCTGGTTTATCGTTGTTGTTGAAATAAATATTTTTTATTTATTTATCAATAGAAATGCATCAATTTTATAATACAGCCCTTACTATAAATTATCATTTTTAGCTAAAACACAACACTGGAATTTTACTGTCCATTAATGGTGTCTAAGTAGGAGTGTTGTTTATTTATATTATTTTATTGTACTGAGTACTAAACTGAAATTAAACAATCAATATTGATTGAGAAAAGAGCTTTTAATTTACCTCCAAATCCCTAAGAATGCATGTCAAAAAATAAAGAAATTACGGAGCAAATATGAAAAAATTCGCTTATACTGTCCATGACTGGTGACTTTACCTTATCCTTAGTATCCGAGGAAGATACAGAAGGATATAGAAGTTACGACCTGTTGTGAAGTAAACTAGAAATCTTATTCACTGTGGAGGGATCCGCAGCCAAAACGCATACCGCGACGCTAATCCATCGCCGGAGTCAGAAAACTGTTCTGCACAATTTACTACACAATCTCTTTGTTGATTACTAACTAACCAAGAAAAAAATACACAGAAAGGCAGATCCCATAAATTAACTGTAATTCGCGCACTTCTTGCGTTTTGCTCTAAAGCCGCCCGACGCTGGTTTCCAGCGACAAATGTGGTCCCATGATATGTAGCGACAAAGCTGAAAATGTTGAGCTTCATCGCTGGGAAATATCGAGAGCGTAAGTAGTCTGTTAATTAGAATGCCTCGTCGAAAGGAGCGACGAGTGGCTGCATGAAGTAGTTCCTTTTTGAGCCGCGGGAAATTTAAAATGGGGTCACATTACCACATTTGTCGCTGGAAACCAGCGTCGAGCGGCTGCATGAGGCCGCACTTTAATGTTACTGCTAAAATTATTCAAAATCACTTACCTTACTAGGTTCATATTATACACTGGACTTGCTATTTTATACGAAATTACTTCCCTTCCGCAGCTTCACTTAGCTACTTTATTCATTCACTATATACAAATGTCACAAAAACATACGTACAATGATTTCACACCACGTGCTTTACGGTGAAGGAAAACATCGTGAGGAAACCTGCATATGTTTGAGAAGTAATTCAATGACGTATATAAAGTGCCTGAGATGGCAATAGACTCACCATTTGTCACGTTGGCACTTAATGAAATTCGGTGAAAAGTGGGTGTTGTGATAACAACACCTCTGCCTACCCCTTCGGGGAATACGGGCGTGATAATATGTATGTATATATGTACAAAAAACATGTCCTGACAAGACACAGAGAAGCTACTAATTGTGTTAAAATTGATTGAGGTGTAAATCAATGTATTTCACTTATTTAACATATTATTGTTGGTATTCATTTGTTTAATTGTGATTATTTTAATAATAAGCCCCGAGCTGGGCGTCTATCACAATCGGCTTAAGGAGAGCGTATTAAGAACTTCTGAGCTTTGACGTTTCATTTTTGTACCGTAAAATTAAACGTCAACTCCAAGAAGTTCTTAATACTCGCTGCTTGGACGATCATAGATGGCTGGATCATAGAAATCTCCCGATTACTCCCGACCAAAGTAGAAGGCCTTCCTCTTGTTATATTTCTGGTGTGACTAGTGTATATTGTTTTAATTTTAGCAGACTGCTTGCATTCTCTACTACTGTTGTGCTGGTATGATTTGCTAAATCTTTTTATTCATTTCATTTCGTATGTGTTCACCAGATGTTTACTTAACTGCTAAGCTACGGTATAGTAGTTTACACTTTGATTCAAAATCAAAATCAAAATCAAAAGTATCTTTATTCGATTAGACTTTTTACAAAGTACTATCAAATCGTCAGAAAGACACGATAACATAGGATTATACATGCTGCCGCCAGGTTCGGAAGGTTGCTTTTACTGAGAAGAACCTGGCAAGAAACTCAGTAATTAGTCTTTACAAAAAAAATAATTACAGCTTTGAGTAATACAATATAAATCATAAAAAATATATATAAGCCCATGTGATTGCCATGATTATATCATATGAAATATATAGGAAACACAAACTTCTCTAAATATTTATATTTTATCTAGGACATGAAATAAGGAGAAATAATAAATTATGAACCGAGGTGGCCCTGGGTTTTGAGCAGTCGCCTGGTACGCAAGCGTGCAAATTCAAATCCCAGCGATGAAATCAGTTTTTTTCAAAAAAACCCGCAACACAGTAATAACACCCCACTCACTTTACGGTGAAGGAAAACATCGTGAGCGAACCTGCATATGTCTGAGAAGTAATTCAAAGACATATGTAAGTATAGTGCTTGAAACGGCGATAGACTAAACATCTGTCACGTTGGCACTTAAACATATTCGGTGAAAAGGGGGCGTTCACCTCTGGTTACTCTTTCGGGGAATATATGTACGCGTCAATGCAGTGATGTCATACTACGAGATTTACTGTGAAGGAAAATATACGAAAAGAAACCAAAGACGTGTGTATAGTGCCCGAGGCGGATAAAATTACGTGTAATATCCGGCAACACGCAACACAACAGAAATAATAAGGATCTAACGATACACAAACATTAATAAATTACACCCCTTGTTTGCTAACGTCACAAATATTCAATATCCGGGTGATTTCATTGTTACAATACTTTTCACAATATCGTAGGAACTATGCGATTTATAAAAAGAAAATTATGTTAAACTAACGGTGAAGGTAAACATCGTGAGGAAACCTGCATATTTCTGCGAGGTAATTCAATGACGTATGTAAAGTGTCTGAGACGGCGATGGACTCACCATCGGTCACGTTGGCACTTAATCATCTTCGGTGAAAAGTGGGTGTTGTGATTACAACACCTCTGCCTACCCCTTCGGGGAATACAGGCGTGAGTATATGTATATATGTAATTATGTTAAACTAGCGGTAACCTGCCACGCTTCGCTGTGGACATTGTGATTGAAAATACATTTTGAAGCGAACACAAACCAACATTACATTTTTATATATATAGATAAACTACTTACTAAGGAGCGATTACGGAGGAGCTCGTGGCACAGTTGCTTTTCATTCATTCGATCAGCGAAGTTAAGCAACCCTAGCCAGTAATGGGATGGGTGGCCCCCCGAGTTCCCTCTATGCCTCGGAGAGTACGTTAAGCCGTCGGTACCCGATTTATCATCTTTGGAAATCGTTAAGGGCAGTCGGAGGCCTAAAATAGTCTGACAACTAGTTTAACTGAGATCGCAGATTTTCCTTAAGGGGTTGCGAAGTTCAGATGGCAGTCGCTTCGTATAAAAATCAGGTGATCAGCCACATCGGGTTGAACCAAGTTGAAACACTGAGTGATGGTGATGACAACTATGAGATTGGGTGCATGGGTTCATGGGTGCATGGATTCATGAAATTAAGTCTTCACAGCAATGTGATTGACTGACGACAAATTAAGGATAAAAAATGGCTTCCTAAAAGGAGATTTTTCAAAGTTCAACCCCCAATGGGTTAAAGGGGGGTTGAAAGTTAGTATGTGAATTCTTACTGCCCCACAAGCGAAGCCGCAGGCGTAAGCTAGCGGTTTCATATCCGGCAGGGGTTTGTCACTACACCGTGCGATGTGCGTTTATTTTGATACGGGCTGGATATTGTTTGGGAATATCAGTATTATTTCTGTACAAGGTTTGTTTATCGACTTTCTCTTTTCCCTTTTATATGTGTCGGGTTGATGTTATCCCTGTACGCGTCAGGAAGTCGAGAATATATTGTAGTGCAGACAACACACAGAAATAATCATTGGAATGCTGTGTTGAAAGGTAATTTACACATGTAGTAATCAAATACGGTGTTGTAATTTAATCCTATATTATTTACAACACTATATACGTAAAAATCTTTTTTCCAAGTTCTTCTGACAGCTGGTGTCAGAGCCCCATTTTGACGATATTTATAAAATAAAAAGCATTTTAGTAAAGGACGTGCGTTACCGCTACACACATGTTTTTAGTTTTTGCGCTACTACAGTGATTTCACACCACGTGCTTTACGGTGAAGGTGAAAACACGTGAGGAAACCTGCATATTTCTGAGAATTATTCAATGACCTATGTAAAGGGTCTGAGACGGCGATGGACTCACCATCTGTCACGTTGGCACTTATTCATCTTCGGTGAAAAGTAGGTGTTGTGATTACAACACCTCTGCCTACCTCTTCGGGGAATACAGGCGTGAGCATATGTATGTATGTATTTAGTGATTTTGTAATTTTGGAATTACAAACAGACACTTCAATTTTCTTTATCTGTATAGATTAGTAAAACCACGACGCAGATCTAGTACACAATATAATTTCAAGAACAGTTTCATTAAGAACCTCACTAAACGAGTATTTTATTAATTTTATTCTTAATGGTTGGTAATACCAGACAGCGATCCTTACATCTGGATGAAAAGTAATATTCTGGAAACCCCAGAGTTTTTACGATCTTAGCCCAAAATTTCAACCTGGTTTTATTTCACAAATGTTTATAGCCTGGAGGCGAGTTACATACAATCAGTTGGCACGGAGTACACCCTTTGTGTTTGACTGTGCTGGACGCAAATAAAAATATTAATCAAGAAAAAAGCTACTTCAATGTTTTTTAGGGCTCTGAGAAAGTACAGTCAATATGGGAAAATAAGTTCAATAATAAATTTAATATTCCTGGGACGATTTCGCATACATCGAATACGAATGCTTGCGGCGGCGTTTGGATGACACGCTGTCAACTTCCCTCTATGATGGTCGAGGAGTTCAATGGCTGGCATTCACGTCATACTTGTGAACAGGTGCTGCTTGTGGGGGCTGGTCATCTCAAGCTACGCATTTAGTTATAAGTAGATGTACTAGATTTTTATGTTAATTTTTATCGACATTTGTGCATTGGAACATTGTCCATGAGCTTACGTTTCTTAAATTATTTATTTTGTATTCTTTAAATTGTATAATATTTTTGAAAAGAGTAATTACTGAGTTTCTTGCCAGGTTCTTCTCAGTAAAAGCAACCTTCCGAACCTGGCGGTAGCATGTATAATCCTGTATAATTATGTCATTCTGACGATTTGAAAATACTTTGTAGAAAGTCTAATCGAATAAAGATACTTTTGACTTTGACTTTGACTTTGACTACCCAAAGCTAATGAGGGCACTGCGGTGCTATTCCGTAACACGAGAGTGATCATTACTTTGCGGAACGTACAACGATCAACTGTTAAACAGCCGTTTTGGCATCTCCTATCGTTGGTGTCCAAATAAAATGACGACACAACTTCCATAGCCACCGTTACTATTTTTAACAGAACATACTTTCGCCTTCTCAGGCCCTATAGGTACATACGTCTTTGAATTAATTCTCAGGTATATGCAGGTTCCTCACGATGTTTTCCTTCACCGTAAAGCACGTGGTGTGAAATCACTGTAGGTAAATAAGTTTTTTGAAAAAACTCATTGGTAGATAGCCCTGCTGGGATTCGAACTTTCGTCGCTTGCGTAGCAGGCGACTGCTCAAGACCCAAAGCTGTGGTAGCTTTTTAACAGGAGGTTTTGATAAACCGTTCAAATTATATTTTCTTTAAAATTAATGTCTCACATTACTGCGAAAGTTGCTTCATTAATTATTATTGGTCGCGTAATAACGACAAGATGCTTCGAAAAACACCATATTGTATAGCTGGTATATTATATACGCGATCGCCATAGTGCGGATTTTGAAGAATACAACGAGTTTGAGTGAACAACGATTATGAGTGCACAACGATTGTCAGTGAACAACGAAGATAGCGAATAGGGGTAAACGACAAAGTTGGGTATATCCTGACTCCTGTAAGATTACATCGTAAATCTAAGCTAGTCTGCAATAAGGGAATGAGCGTCACACCGCGTCACTAAACTGAACGAATGGTCGTTGAAAAAAGCCTGGATTTTCTATATTGGGTTGATGCATATTTTGTATTTTGATCTGTTCTATCTGGATACTTATTTTAGGCAGCTTAAAAAGGTAGGTGTTTATCGGATTGTACGCATGAGATTTGTAATGAAAATGTAAAGTCACATTAAAATCTGTCCAGCCGTTTCGGTATAAAACAAAAAGTATTTTACTTCTACATAAATACGCTCGATAACATAATGCTTAATTCGATAATAATTATTAAAATATTACGATACATATTTAACGTAGTTTCTTTCTTCAGACGATTTAATATTTTTTATGAACATAAAAGCGGTTATTGTGACTAAACTATGATAGTTAAAAATGAGCTCTCTTTAACTTTTTTGTAGATCTCAATAAGTACTACAGACTCGCAGTACATATTTTTGTTCTATTATCAATAGTTTTCGCAGCGCACGCATAAATAGGTTTTCGATTTTACGCCTTGGGTTACAAAATCGCCATTTTCTTACGGATTCATATTTTTTTAAAAATAAAATAATGTTTATAACCTTCCTCGATAAATTGACTATCGAACACTGAAAAATGTTTTGAAATCGGACCATTAGTTCCTGAGATTAGCGCGTTCAAACAAACAAACAAAATCTGTAGCTTATTAAAATTAAAGTATAGATAACAGTAGGCGGATTATTTTTGCTAAAAGGCTGTACCGATTCAGCTATTTTGTCACTAAGTTATTTGTAGAGCTAGGAGCTCTTATTCGTCCCATACCATTTTTTAAAAGCATTGCACGTGAATTTGATAAATTCATGCAAAAAAGATAAAAATATAAGTGTGAGAGACAGGATATTTTGAAGGATAAATAACTTTTATCTTATTTATTGTTTATTCTGTAGCCTTCAGCACAGTATTCGTGTGCTGAAGGCTACAGAATAAACAAGTTAATAAAAGATATAAAAAATCACATTCTAAAAGAAAGAATTTCTTGTTTCATGCTCTAAATACACAAAATACAGTGAACGCGTTCCAGTCAATGTACATTATTTTGTTCTAACGTAATGACTGTCATATATAAAAGTGTATCTACACGGTGTAAAATATAACACAAACAACAAAATAAATAGTTAACGAAACGTCCGCTGCACGAGTCTGAATAGCACTTAACCAGTTTTTTCTAGGCTACGTTACAGTCAAAATGAAGATTAAGTTTTTAGCTATCGTATGTCTGAGAGCCGTGGTGGCCTTGGGGTTAGAGCAGTCGCCTGCTATGCAAGCAACGCAAGCTCGAATCTCAGCGGGCCTGCACCAATGAGTTTTTCTAAAAAAATAAGTGCAGTGATTTCACACCACAAACATCGTGAGGAAGCCTGCATGTGTTTGAGAATTAATTCAATGATGTATAGTGCCTAAGACGGCGATCGTCTCACCATCTGTCACGTTGGCACTTAATCGTCATCGGTGAAAAGTGGTTGTTGTTGTTGTTACAGCACCTCTGCCAACCCCTTCGGGGAATACAGGCGTGAGCATATGTCGTCTGAGAAGTAATTCAAAGACGTATAGTATCTGAGACGGTTATAGACTCGCCCTCTGTCACGTTGGCACTTAATCATATTCGGTGAAATGTGGGTGTTGTTGTTATAACACCTCTGCTTACACCTCCGGGGACCCTTCTGGGATGGCGTGAGCATATATTATGGTATCGTAATGTAAATTACTCCGATTGTGATGGATGAGGGGACAACCGATTCGTTTTTTCGGTTTGGTCTATACTTAATACTAGCGTCTTTTCGCGGCTTCACCTATGCCAGTTTCTAAAGTCCATTCAAAATCTATACATAATAATGTCCAGAATGACTTATGTATCAATGCACAGCCTGGTAATTGGCCATAGACATGAAATTTTCTTCAGGAGGTGTAGGTTACTAAGAAAAGGTTTAAAGTCATACCGCCGATTAGGGGAGTCAAAAGGGGGAAAAATGAAAATGATTTATTCAGTTAGGCACTTATGAATGTCTTAGAATTTACCACTGTTTCGGAAACAAGCCTTCTGAGAAGAACCGGCAAGAAACTCAGCTGGCATCATGTACATATCGTGATTAAATTTTCAATGAAAATTTTATTTTCTTGAGTAAGCTTGTAATTAAACATAGTTTCAAAGATTACCATTAAAACATACAAACCTTATTATAATATCAATACATACAGATATGTAAAGGTATATGATATAAAGTGCTTATAGAATATCGCCATATTTTTCCTCCGGCCACTTTTCGTTTATTACTTTTTTACCCAAAATGACGGATGCGATTCATATCCGTCACACGCGGTAATTACTCCCTATATTCCTTTCACGGAGCACTCCAGTTCATATTCCATCAAAATGTTATAATGAAACTGTATAATTAGCGTTAATTCATTTCCTTGACCACAGATAATAATCTGCGGAAGTCATTAGCCCCGTTTCTGACTCCCCTCATTATAGAGGGACTAATTACTTACCCAACATTTGTTTTGACTACTTATGCTTGGTATATTTTTCTAAGTGCCGTGGTGGCCTTGAGGTTTGAGCAGTCGCTTGCTACGCAAGCGACGCAAGTTCGAATCCCAGCGGGGCCGGTACCAATGAGTTTTTCTAAAAAAACCTATGTACAGTGATTTCACACCACGTGTGTTACGGTGAAGGAAAACATCGTGAGGAAACCTGCCTATTTCTGAGACGTAATTCAATGACGTATGTAAAGTGTCTGGGACGGCGATGGACTCACCATCTGTCACGTTGGCACTTAATCATCTTCGGTGAAAAGTGGGTGTTGTGATTACAACACCTCTGCCTACCCCTTCGGGGAATACAGGCGTGAGCATATGTATATATGTATGTATTTTTCTAAGCTTCTAAGATTAGCATGTTATTATGTTTGTTCATCCGAAGTTTTGTAACACACTGATAGAAAAACGCATTTTAACCAATTGCACTTTACCATTACTCCGTCGAAAATACCATGCTTTCGCGATAAAATAATTGCAAAATGAAAAACCAGATTATTATGTCTATGTCTATACATACATATATACTATATACAGATAAATAAAGTTGAAGTGTCTGTTTGTAATTCAAAAATAACAGCTTTTCACTACATGCATATATAATATATAGTACTGACTTAAAAACAATTTTTCTAAAAGTTTCTGTCTGTCTGTTTATTCCGGGTAATCTCAGAAACGGCTGGGCTGACTTTAGCGGGAGTTTCACTGGTAGATAGCTAATGTACCAAGGAGTAACTTAGGCTACTCTTATAAAAAAACATTTAGGGTTCCGCGGGAATGAAATTAAATTTACACAGGTGAAACCGCAGACCACAGCTAGTCTGCAACAATTTCAGAAAAAATACATGCACCTGTCGTATATAAAAGTGACATTTTCTGACACCATTCCGTACCTATCGTATAAAAACGCCCTTTTGTCAATCACTCATTTTATAATAGCTAAAACGAAGTCAATAAAAATCACATAAATCAATACGACAAAAAATCTATTGAAATTCATCGAATTTTTACCCACTGAAAAATGTATATAAACCCTTATATTAAAGGACCCGTAAAGCTGATTTACAATGCCACATAAAATATCTAGTCAGCAAATTATCCGCTCCCAACTGGACTATGAAATATATCATGAGACCCGAAGACAATAAATTCTACCGCGGTGTAAATTATGCGCTAGAGTTTTGTGACCGACTGTACTTTCTGTCGACGTAGGGACTTCGAGTGACAAAACGATTTGGAAATAAATGCATACAATAAATCTGAATATTTGATAAATATTACTGGGCACCATTCCCGCAGACACTAATTTAAATTCCGTGTTTTATTTATAATTTTTATTTTTATTATATTTTTCTTTTTCATTGTTAGCAATAAGTTACTCAAATGTTATATTTCATGTAAATAAATATATATTTCTTTATTATTAATGTGTAAAAAATTATATAATATGCTTTAACGCGTTCACTGCTAACGACGCGTATGTGCGTCCAACTGTTCGAGAATTTATGAAGAAGTTGAAAGGTTAGCAGTGAATGTGTTAATGTGTGCAAGCAGAAATGTTGTAACAACAACACCCACACTGAAAATAAGTATGTGCCAACGTGACAGATCACTACTACTTCTCATTCATATGCAGGTTTACTCACGATGTTTTCCTTCACCGTAAAGCACGTGGAGTGAAATCACTGCACGCAAGTTTTTAGAAAAACTCATTGATACAGGCATTACTGGGATTCGAACTTGCGTCGCTTGCGTAGCAGGCGTGCTCAAACCCCGAAGCCACCCCGGCTCTTAACTGTGTAAAATAAATATTTGTTAGTTGAATGTAAGGTAATAATCAAGTTATTCAAATGATTTCAAAAATGGGTGGAACACAAAACCTATGCATAGTGAAAAAAAAGTTCAAACATCCCCATTGCGATCGAAAGCTTCTCGGAATAGGGATTTTCAATGGGGATTATTAGAACAACCCTTAGAAGGGGTCGAATCTTCTACAAAGCTGATGGCATAGTGATAAGACTCTACACAAAATTCAGCAATTATTATCAGCACGTTTTCGTAACATCAAACACGCTCAATGAAAGATTTTCCCTGTGAATTGAATTGCTTTTCATAAACACAGTACTATCTATTATACTTACAATATAACTCCTTTATACAACCTCTAGACGTCTCGCTGTGTATGCTCAGTCAAAAGCGATTACATCAATGGTGTAAGATTAATCATATTCTATGGTAAGTTACACCCATGTCTCCTTAAAGGTAAATGAAGCATTTAAATTTAATCTTAGAAATACACGGGGCTATATTCAATCGAACACTAAAATATGATAATGTTGGTACAATAAATCCTAATATAAATGTTATATTATAATGTAAAAATAATAAGTATTATGTTTAGTCAATAAATACTTTTATAAAAATTATTTGCTGATAGATATATTGATATAAATTTAAGATAGAAAAATACTTTAATAATTCTAGTAGTGCCCTAACAGAGTGTATGTTAGTTTATCTCAGGATACCATTATAATTAAGTTTATATTGTATTTTTCATGTAACTAACTTAAATTCATGTGTGAAAAATGATTTTTTTAAGAATGTATGTATGGGTGAATATTTGTTACTCTTTCAAAAACTACTGAATGGATTTTGATGAAACTTATCAATACTATAGCTTATATGTCAGAATAACAAATAGGATATAAGTGATACATTTATCGTGGCAGTAAAATTATACATGCTTTTATACGCCTCGTGCCATACATTAAGACAGAGACAGACTCTTAAACTCACTACTGCACATTCAAGGTTAGCGCTCAAAGGTCGTGTCGGGGCTCTGTAATAGATATAATTACTTCAGACTGAATCATTAATGTTGAACCTAAGCCACTAGTCATATAGAAATTCAATTTGGAGGGTGTATTTTATAGCTATAATTTTAATAAGACAGGTTTAATCCAAATTTCATTTGTAAAGAGGTTAAATAAGGATGGAAGTTTGTATGTAAAAACTTCATTATTAGATATTGATGAAAAAAAAATATTATTTAATGAAAACGTATTTGAAAATGTTTACTTAAAAGTACTTATTTATGTATTCAGGTAACATCGCATTGTATATTGCATAATGTCGTCTGATATTTTGAAATTCAATCACAATATAAAAGTATCACAATTCGGAGCACTCGTAACCGAAGAAAGTGTATGAAGAGATGCATGAATGTGGATGAAGTGAAAGAAGTATGTAAGGATCGTAGCATGTGGCAAACAGTGGTCTCTGCCTACCCCCATGGGATACAGGCGTGAGCATATGTATATATGTATGTAATATGAAAGTGAATATTATTATCTTTTAAAAAAGTCAGCCAACAAGTCACCCAACAAGCTCGCTCAAATATTACATGTGAGTTGTGCCTCACAGAAATGATTGATGTTGCCAAAATACACATTCAGTAAAGGTTTATTCAATGGGATATATACTTGGAGCTAATATGTATTCCTTTAATCCATTTACATACATTTCAAAGATCTGACTTATATATCAACTCACGCATAATCTAAACTGCTGATCATATTGGCACACACAATATTATTGTCAACAAGCTGTGCCCCGCGATTTTACCCGCTTACGGCTAATTTCATGGATAGCCCGCAGAACTCTTATTTTCATTAATAGTATTAGATCCTCTTCGTAACATTAGCTATCAGCAGTGAAAGTCCCGTTAAAATCGGCGCAACCGTTCCGAAGATTAGCCGGAACAGACAGACAGACAGAGAAAAAAAAATATATTTTTTTTCTAATGTGACTACTGTTTATTATACTTTTATATGCATTTTAATTTGCTGTTAATATAAGATTTACACAGACACATACATTTTATTTATCTAAATACATACATACATATGCTCACGCCTGTATTCCCCGAAGGGGTAGGCAGAGGTGATGTAATCGCAACCCACTTTTCACCGAAGATGATTAAGTGCCAACGTGACAGATGGTGAGTCCATCGCCGTCTCAGACACTTTACATACGTCTTTGAATTACTTCTCTGAAATATGCAAGTTTCCTCACGATGTTTTCCTTCACCGAAAAGCACGTGGTGTGAAATCTCTGTTCATAAGTTTTTTAATAAAACTCAATGGTACAGGCCCCGCTGGGATTCGAACTTGCGTCGCTTGAGTAGCAGGCGACTGCTCAAACCTCAAGGCCACCACGGCTCACGGCTTATTTATCTATATACATATACATGTATATAGATAAATAAGCCGTGAGTTGCACTATAATATTTATCAGTGCTATCTATACAGATAGCACTGATAAATATTATAGTGCAACCCACTCTTAGCATAACTATCATGTATCGGTAAACTATATATACTCGTACAATTCGAATACATATATCCGAGACTATGTTTGATACACTATATCGTAATTAATTGATCTCAATTGAGATATGTGTTAGCGAATATCTCGATTGATATTAATTATTGCGTTATTAGTCTAACATTGAGGACGGTGGGATTATTATATAAAGGTGCGTTTAGATTGATGTAACTTTTTATTATAAAATAAATAAATATGCTCACGCAATCCCAGAAGGTGAAGATCCCAAAATCCCAAAGAGGTGTCGTAACAACAACACCCACATTTCACAGAAGATGATTAAGTGTCAACGTGACAGAGGGTAAATCTATCGCCGTCTCAGGCACTATACATAGGTTGACTTATGCAGATTCTCAGACATATGACTATAGGTTTCCTCACGATGTTTTCCTTCATCGTTATTCATCTTCTTCTTCTTAAGGTGCCTCTCCGATTAACGAAGACTGGCAGTCAATTTGGAGTATTCCTCTCTATTTCATTATTTAGTTATTCATCACCCTGGCCTTATCCCATACATTGTTGGGTCGGCACTTGATTCAACCCGATGTGGCTGATCACCTGATATTTATACGAAGCGACTGCCATTTGACCTTCGCAACCCTTTTAACGAGGAAAATCTGTGATCTGGGTTAAATCAGTTGTCAGACTATTTTAGGCCTCCGACTGACCTGTAACGATTGCCAAAGATGATAAATTGGCAACCGGGACCGACGGCTTAGCGTGCTCTCCGAGGCACGGAGGGAACTCGAGCGGCCATCCAATTACTGGTTAGGGCTAGGGTTACTTAACATCGCTGATCGTATGATATGCGCAATAGCAACTGTGCCACGAGCTCTTCCTTCATCGTTATTATAAAGTCTATTAAATCCTAAAATCCATATAGATAAATATCGCTCCAGTCGTTTTAGAGATTATCCGGAACAAACAGACAGTAAGAGAAGATTTTTTTAAATTTGTTACATTTTGTTCTTACCGTATATACTTTCATATGTATTTAGTGACAAGCTATTATTTTAGAATTACAAACGGACACTTCAATTTTATTTATCTGTATAGATATACGTGTACATATGCTCACGCCTGTATTCCCCGAAGGGGTAGGCAGAGGTGTTGTAATCACAACACCCACTTTTCACCGAATTTGATTAGGTGCCAACGTGACAGATGGTGAGTCTATCGCCGTCTCAGCCACTATAAATACGTCTTTGAATTACTTCTCAGACATATGCAGGTTTCCTCACGATGTTTTCCTTCACCGTAAAGCACGTGGTGTGAAATCACTGTACATAAGTTTTTTGTAGAAAAACTCATTGGTATAGGCCCAGCAGGGATTTTAACTTGCGTCGCTTGCGTAGAAAGCGACTGCTCAAACCCCGAGGCCATCACGGCTCTCATATACGTGTATAGATAATAAATTCAAATTATTTTTATGATCTGCCTCGTTGGTTTAGCTGTCGCAAGTATTGTTACTACACAAGGTTCCAGGATCGATCCCGGATCGGGTAACGTTATATATTCATCTGTAACTTCCTAGCTTGGCATCTGGATTAGTGTTAATGGGAATAAGCTCGCCCTCTATTACATGGGACTTAAACATGCTCTCAACAATATTTATGTATACGCATAGCCTAAGTCGCTGGTCCTAGAAACATGAAATTTGGAGGGTGAGTTCTATGTAAGGTGTAGTATCCACTCCTAAGGCATGAAATGAGGGATTGAATTCCCTAAGAAACTTTTTTCAAAATTCAAAATATCTTTTTTTAATTAGACTTCTTACAAAGTACTTTCAAATCGTCAGAAGGACACAAAAATACATTGTACAAGATTATAAATGTTATCACCGGGTTCGGAAGGTTGCTTTTGTTGAGAAGAACCCGGCAAGAAACTCAGCAAATATTATTTTAATATATTTATTTTTTAATTACAATCTAAATACAACGCGAACGAAGCCACCGTTGGACGCTAGTATAGACGAAAACAAAAGGTTGCGTTGTAATGAATGGGGATTCATTAAAAAAACGTGCTTGAACAAATCCCAAATAAAACAATCAGTTATAGGGCTGTCGACCAACCATTATTATAAAGTCCATTCTCATCCAGGGCTGTCACACACAGCTATCGGACACAAAGGGGTTTTGTCTGACAGCCTTATCTAAGCTCACGTCAAGTGGACGAGGTTGGCGGTTATAAGGAATTATATTACGTAGATTGTATTATTGAAGGGCGGGTATATTGCTGTTTACAAATACTACAAAGGCTTAAATGCTAGATTTTTTGCAAGACACATGTTAGACTTGTTCAATCGTTCCCAGCGATTCGATCGTTCAAGTCCCGGATCCTTTCGGTCGTTCAAAAATTTCAATCATTCAATAATTTGACCTTATATTGATAAGAGAACCATATGATCTTAGTACCAGTTCGGTGATTCGGTCGATGATCAATTTCATTCAATCAAAATAGAAAATTCTCCAATCCGTTTAAACGAAGTACACATGTAAATGAAGTTCATGCATGATTCTTCATTTAGTTTTATATCGCGTAATTTAGTTTCTAAACTAGATTTGATATAGTTTTTGAACGCACACCTAGATGTCATTAGTGTCATTGCTGTCAATACTATAGTTTCTCTCTAAGAACACGCGGTGTCATAATTGGATGCAGATAAGCAATAATGTGTCAACCCGCATAAACTTGGTTTTGAGAAAATGGCGTCTTAAGATGATTGTATACGTGATTTAAGATTTGTTTTATGACATAAATCCATTTTTTCACGTACTTTTATGTTTCAGATGACTTGAAACACTTTTTTAGAATGTTAAATACGTGATGCATTATCAAAATATATCAAAACCTTTGAATTTGACTTTTTGTGGGTTGACACTTTATTGCTTATCAGCATCCAATTGTTTCGTTTTTAACAAAACTAATTAATAAAAGTAGGAATAGTAAATAGCTTTAAATGTTGTTTCTTTCACAGGTTTGTAAAATTTATAATAATTACTTTGATGGAACTACAGTGTCATGTAATTTATGGTTATTATAATAAAACATTTCTTTCACAGAGAAACGCAATTAAGTTTTTATTCCTATACAACCATTGGTAGTGTGTTAATACACATTATACACATACATATGGTCACGCCTGTATCCCATGGGGGTAGGCAGAGACCACCGTTTGTCACATGCTACGATCCTTACATACTTCTTTCGCTTCATCCACATTCATGCATCTCTCATCATCAATCATCATACACTTCGGAGCATTCTTCGGTTACGAGTGCTCCGAATTTGACCTTTCTGAAAAATACGATTAATTTGATCATAGTAGTTCTTCCTTGGACGCCCTCTACCGACACTTCCGGTCACATTCGCTCTATAAATTTCTTTCGATAATCACCTTTCACTCATCCTTTCGATATGTCCAAACCATCTCAACATACTTTTTTCAATTCTGGTCACCACATTATTCTTCAACTTGCAACTGTCTCTTATCACACTATTTTTGATTCGATCTACAATGGTGACCCCACAGATACTTACCTCAGTATATTAAGATGTTAATTAGATAATATATGATTTAAAAAAAATATGAATTCTAGTTTTTTATTGTATTTCTGAACATACCATATTGCATAAAAAGGTCCATGAAAAGCGACCCGGATCATTCAAAACAATTGATTGCAATTATTTTGCGAAACCCGGGTCATTTGATCGATTCCTAACACATGTTTATATTCTAAACTAGCTAGTTCCCCACGGTTTTACCCGCCCCGCCTACACTTTATATCATGGATAAAAGTAGTCTACGCTGGAACAAGGAGATAGACGGACGAGAATATTTTTTATATGAATATACCGTATATACCTACCTACTTTCTGTTCCAGAGCCGTGGTGGCCTCGGAGTTTGAGCAGTCGCCTGCTACGCAAGCGACGCAAGTTCGAATCGCAGCGGGGCCTGTTCCAATGAGTTTTTCTAAAAAACGTATGTACAGTGATTTCACACCACGTGCTTTTCGGTGATGGAAAACATACCTACCCCTTCGGGGAATACAGGCGTGAGCATATGTATGTACTTTCTGTTCATTTGGAATTACAAACAGTCACTTCAATTCTATTGTCTGTATCGATATAGATTCCGTATATTTATAGTATTGTGATAATTACATATATACATATGCTCACGTCTGTATCCCTCGGGAGTAGGTAGTGACTACTGTTTGACGCAAGATACGATCTTCACACACTTTTTACATTCATCACTCAACCAATACCTTCGGGAACGAGTGTTCCGAATTTGGCTTTTCTGATAAAGATTATAAATCTGGTCAAAGTAACATTCTCTTGCGCTTGCGTTAATAGAAACTATACAAAATGTATGGATGGATTGCTGAATAAGAAAAAGATTTTTTACCATTAATTTATCCTTTCATCCATTGCTTTTGTCATCAAACCAGCCAATTATATTTAAATATCTAAGAAACAATATAATCCTCACACAACAATCTTGTTCCATTCAATTGTAAACAAAACACACAGGTGATCCAGGGAAACGTTAGCCATCCTTTCGATGTCCTAATCCTGTTGTATAACCGGGCCTTGTAAGACGTAACACATATAATAATATAAATAATTCTAATTATAATAATGAGGAGCTCGTGGCTCAGTTGCTATTGCGCATATCATTCGATCAGCGAAGTTAAGCAACCTTAGCCCTAGCCAGTAATTGGATGCCCGCCCTAGTTCCCTCCGTGCCTCGGAGAGCACGTTAAGCCGTCGGTCCCGGTTGCTAATTTATCATCATTGGCAATCGTTACAGGTCAGTCGGAGGCCTAAAATAGTCTGACAACTGGTTTAACCCAGATCACAGATTTTCCTCGTTAAAGGGGTTACGAAGGTCAGATGGCAGTCGCTTCGTATAAAAATCAAGTGATCAGCCATATCAGGTTGAATCAAGCACCGACCCCAACAATGTATGGGATTAAGGCCAGGGAGATGATGATGAATTCTAATTAAAATAATCTTACAGTGAAAAGCTGTTAATTTGTAATTAAAAACAGACAGTTACATTTTATATATTTGTATCGGTAGGAACACAGAACCGACTCCTTGTTTTAGAAGTCAGTTAAAAAATAATTTACAAGATACCGGTTATTCCAAGGAATTCACATCAGAGAATACTAAGTCGAGAATTGATTATAGGTTCTCAGACGACAACGCTCTCATTCTCCACTCTTAAATCAACCTAGTGAAGTGGATATAAAGTTGAATATACCATGACACGGACAGCGTGTAAGCAAACTCTGTGCTGTAACGATAGGCACTAGAACTGTCGCCCACGGATATCAATCACGTTGCCGAATCACAGGCGAAACCGATAATAAATCACTGTACTTTGAGATATTTGTATTGGTAATAAATATATCAAGCCGAAAAACAATGCCGAATGCGCCAGACCTGGGGCCCAACCATGGGGCAATGTTATTACAGTTGTGTGACAGTGACAGATGTATACACGTTAAATACATCTGTCTGATAACAAGAGTAAAACTATCATGGTAATAAGAGCTCATGGTAAGGCCGCTGTTCTAGAAATTATCACTAAAAACGCAATCGATTATTTGGTAGTTTCTGATTTAACATTTGCATTTGAAAGCATAAAAACTACCAGTGTTTTATTTTTCTAGATTTATCTTTATTTGATTAGACTTCTTACAAAGCACTTTCAAATCGTTAGAAGGACATATAGACACATCATACGGGATTATAAATGTTACCACCGGGTTCGGAAGGTAGCTTTTGTTGAGACGAACCTAGCAAGAAACTCAACAATTACTCTTCTTTATAGTTTACCGAGTTTAACGGACCTACAGACAGACACTTCAATATTATTTATCTGATCAAAATGTTACTCTCACAAATTATCCTGAAAACGACTCACTGAGCAGGCGATAAAACGAATTATAATTTTAATACAATTATCGTTATGTAAATTGCTACCAGCAAATACTTAAAGACCGCTTTATTTTTGAGTGGTTTCGAGATAAGTACCGTCGCTATGATTCAATGGTAATGTTTGATCAAAGTTATGGTCATAGAATGATTCATTCAGTTAAGTGTTTTACTTAGCTTTAATGAGCTAAGTACTGTGGTGACGTAGCTCTCGATGGGGACCAATTTATTATAGTCAAAGTATTTATTGGGGATTATATGAATCATGTTTCATCATCACCCTGGCCTTATCCCATACACTGTTGGGGTCGGCACGTGATTCAACCCGATGTGGCTGATCACCTGATTTTTATACAAAGCGACTGCCATCTGACCTTCGCAACCCCTTTAACGAGGAAAATCTGTGATCTGGGTTAAACTAGTTGTCAGATTGTTTAGGCCTCCGACTGAACTGTAACGATTGCCAAAGATGATAAATTGGCAAACGGGACCGACGGCTTAACGTGCTCTCCGAGGCACGGTGGTAACCCGGGCGGTCACCTATCCCATTACTGGCTAGGGTGAGGGTTGCTTAACTTCGCTGATCGAATGATATGCGCAATAGCAACTGTGCCACGAGCTCCTCATATTTGAATCATGTTTATTTTATTTTATTAATTATGTATTTTAACAAACCCTTCGAATTCCTTTTCTGCATTATTTCTTTATTTTTAAACTATCAATTATGAAGTTTGGATTGTAACTCCTTACAGTACCATACCTTTTATAAGTGATTCCCCGATAGGTCCGTAGAAGAGCTGTGGTAGCCGTGGAGTTTGAGCAGTCTCCTGCTACACTAGCGACGCAAGTTCGAATCCCAGCGGGACCTGTACCAATGCTTATCTCTAAAAAAACTTCAAGCCATGTGCTTTACGGTAGAGGAAATCGTGAGGAACGACTCACAATAGCGAGGTGCTATTTGGTAAGATTGGGTTTTGGATCGCTCTAACTAGTCACTAACATTATGTTTGTATGATCTAGAAAATAGCTACCACCTTATTTATTTTTCATCCGCATGCTTTAGTAATGGGCCCCACCATTTTCTGTAAATGAAACGAATTGGTCCTCTTTAAGTAAATAACCTCATAAGGTGTAGTCAGTCCCAGGGGAAATTACCACCAATGTCTTGCGATAAGGTACTTAATAATGCTCATTACGTTTTAACCAACTTCCAAAGAGAAGACGGGTATATGTCTGACGCGAATGCTTTCTTTACAAGCTTTTTATTAACTTGAAATGTATATGTTTGTGTGAAGTAAGTTATCTGTAACCGATTGTGCTGAAATGTGGTTCACACGCTTATTGTGGAAGACAGTGCGAGCCGTGGTGACTGTGGGGTGTGAGCAGTCGCCTGCTACGCAAGCAACGTAAGTTCGAATCTCAGCGGGATCTCTGGGACAAATGGGTTTTTCTAAAAACTTATGTGCAGTGATTTCACACCACATGCTTTACGGTGAAGGAAAACATTGTGAAGAAACCTGCATATTTCTGAGAAGTAATTCAAAGACGTATGCAGTGTCTGAGACGGCGATGGACTCACCATCTGTTACGTTGGCACTTAATCATATTCGGTGAAATGCGGTAGTTGTTATAACAACACTTGCTTCTGGAATAGCGTGAGCATATATAATAATTTGGTAATTGTAAATGTAAAATGGCGACGATTTCACAAAGCGAACAAATTCTAAGTTGAAACAGAAAACGGAATATGTATCACTGTTTTCTTTCAGCGATTCACGAAAATATAGCAAAATATCGAGTGAGTTGTGTTTATGACAATTTCACACACAATTAGCCGGCTCCCGGAGCCAGCTCGCAGGCTACCGTTTCCCCGCGATTTGCCTTCTATCGCCGAATTATACGTAGCACAGTTCGCGGGCCACTGAATTTTACCTGTTTTTGACATTACACAGCAAGAGATACCGTATCATATTGAGCTTTCATTACAGAAATCTATTCAGATGGTTAGACGTTACAGAGATATTTATACCAAACTAAATATTTATTTCATGGACTTATTTCGCGGAAACTAATTAAACAATTTAAGTAGTCTTATTTACCGCCGTTTTACCTGCGTGGATAAGTAGCCTTAGTTACTCATTGTAATATTCTATCTGCCAATGAAAGTCCCGTTCAAATCGGTCCAGCCGCTTCGGTGATTAGTCGGAACAGACACACAGACAGACAGATGGACCGAGAAAAATATTGGTTTTTTTATGTCTCTCCCCTATTATACACGGGATATATTCATATACATTTAGTCAAAAGGTGTTATTTGGAATTACAAACAGATATATAGATATAGATTGTTATATCAGCTACTAGTGAAAGTCATGTTAAAATCGGTTCAGCCGTCTCGGTGATTAGGAGGAACAAAGAGACAGACAGATTTTTTTTTAAATAGTTTTTTTTAATGTGCGTACTGTATATACTATCATATGCATTTAGTGAACAGCTGTTATTTTGGAACTAAAAACAGATTTGAAAGTTATAACATATTTAAACCTGTTATTCTCTGGGTAAAAAGCGGGCAAAGTCGCGAGTGATAACTACTAAGAAGTTAATATTTTCAGAATCTTACATGCACTTTGCTATGGGAACTCTTTCACTTATATACATAACTGTACCCGGTAGAAAACAGAATTAATATTTGACTGCCGATAAAATAAACATATTTTTTATATAAAAAATTTGAATTAAAAATCATCAGTACATGACCTTACCAGTACCTTAGTAAACAAAGTTTCCCTTTAATGAAAAAGATCAGGTTCCATCGGGGCCCGGCGTCAAATTGGCAAATATAATCAAAGAGGAGATTTTGAAGGAAGCTTTCGTAAGCAAAGCTCCAATTTCTGTTTTATTCAACTACGAAACGCTCAAGGTTTGAGCTTCAAGTTGTCAATGTAAACTGAGACTATGTTCTGAAATGGCTGGCATTCACGTCATACTCGTGAACAGGTACTGCCTGTGGAGGCTGGTCATCTGAAGCTACGCATTTGTAAATTTTTATCGACATTTGTGCATTGGAACTGTATCCATGGGCTTATGTTTCTTACGTGGTTTATTTTGTATTCTTTAAATTGTATAATATTTTTGAAAAAAGTAATTACTGAGTTTCTTGCCAGGTTCCTCTCAGTAAAAGCAACCTTCCGAAACTGGCGGTAGCATGTATAATCCTGTATAATTATGTCATTCTAATGATTTGAAAGTACTTTGTAAAAGTCTAATCGAAAAAAGATATTTTTACTTTGACTTTTGACTTTGAAGAATCGTTTGAGATAATGCTCACAAATTCTCACCATCGACGGGGAGTTCATTTCCACTCTTCAAACCCTTGGCAAGAGAGAGAGAGCCGTGGTGGCCTTGGGGTTTGAGCAGTCGCCTGCTACGCAAGCGACGCAGGTTCGAATATCAGTGGGGTCTGCACCAATGAGTTTTTCTAAAAACTTATGTGCAATGATTTTACATCGTATCAAATCACAGAAAACATCGTCAGGAAATCTGCATATGTCTGAGAGGTAATTCAAAGACAGATGGGACGGCGATGGACTCACCCTCTGTCGCGTTGGCACTTAATCATATTCGGTAAAATGTGAGTGTTGTTGTTACAACACATCTGCTTACCCTTTCAGGGACCCTTTTGGAATGGCGTGAGCTATGTATATACTTCAAACCCAAATGGTCTCGATCTGCTCGTTTACAAAGAAGCTTCCTTCCCCGGTCGCTCAAGTCGTGGAATGAGTTCTCCACCATGGTTTACCAAAACGAATACAGCATGAGGTTCTTCGTCTCTCTATTACTCTGAGGTATGGTAATGTCGTTTCTGTAAGTCTGTTTATAATTCCAAAATAACAGCGTTTCACTAAATGCATATGAAAGTAAATACGGTACAGACCTAAAAAAACTATTTCCAAAAATGTTCTCTCTCTGTCTGTTTGCTCCGGCTAATCTCCGAAACAGCTGGACGGATTTTAACGGGACTTTCACTCGCAGATAGCTAATGTTTCAAGGAGTAACTTAGGCTACTTTATTTAACAAATAAAAAAATTTGGTTCCGCGGGAATGATATTAAATCTACGCGGGTGAAACCGCAGGGCATAGCTAGTTTAAAGTATTAGCTACAAATATACGCAAATTCGATTAAATTTTTTAATATATCAACATAACCATTTTACATCTAGCCAGTTGAAGCTTGTTTTATATAATCTTTCGCGTATAAGGCCATAATTCACGCTTGGTAAATGGAGGTGAGAAAAACGCCTGCTTGTTAAGTTGTTACTTAAATGTTCTGAGGTGGTATTAAGTTACTGGTAAGCTGGTAACTTAAGGCGACTTATAATGGGTAATCATAAATTAAGTGCAGATGACGAGCTCGTGGCACAGTTGCTATTGCGCATATCATTTGATCAGTGAAGTTAAGCAACCTTCCCGTCCGACTTCCCTCCGTGCCTCGGAGAGCACGTTATGCCTTCGATCCCGGTTGCCAATGTAACATCTTAGGCAATCATTACAAGCCTGTCGGAGGCTTGAGAAAGTCCGACAACTGGTTTAACCCACATTAACCATTTATCTCGTAAAAGGAGTTACAAAGGTCAGATTTGTATAAAAATCATCGGGTTGAATCATGTAACAACTACAACAAGCTTCTACGTTCTCCAATAATTACTGGCAACAAATATATTTTTATACCTGTCAAATAAAACGGATAACGACAGATGCGATAGACATTACATGACAGGCGCTCGATGGGGCAACTGTGGAACGGTTTACTAATATATGCTTTACAAACAGTTAGGAATCTAGGAGCATATGACACACTCACACAGATGCGCGCATCTACTCTGTAATGACAGTAAATGTCAACATTGTGGGCGATCGCGTATACGTCAAAGTGTTTTACCAACTATTTTCAAAGTTATAGATTATTTTAAGGGAGATTTTTTAAATCCTTATGATGACAACCCTAACGCTCTATGGAACAATTTAAAAAATAAGCCTAGTTTCCCTACTGCTGGCTTAAAATCTTTATTATATTTATTATGTGACTGCGAGTATTAGAATATTGTTTTCCTGGAATTTTTATGGCTAGTGAACTGTTAATGGACTGTTAGCTTCGGGCACAAGCTAAAGCTAGTCGATATATATTACAACACCATCAAATAGATAATAACACTCCCGCCGTCCCAAAAGGGTCCCCGAAGGGGTAAGCAGAGGTGTTGTAACAACAACACCCACATTTCACCGAATATGATTAAGTGCCAGTGCTCTATACATACGTCTTCGAATTACTTGCAGTGAAGGTTTCCTCACAATATTTTCCTTCACTGTAAAGCATGTCGTGTGAAATTTAGTAAAACTCATTAGTACAGGCCCCGCTGGGATTCGGATTTGCGTCGCTTGCGTAGCAGGTGACTGCTCCAACCCCAAGGCCACCACGTATTTATGAGTCTGTCTCTGTCTATATGTATGGCGCGAGTCGAATAAAAACATGCGCAGTGTACCCACTATTTCGTAACGGAACCTAGATCTCTTTTAATTGTCCATCTTACTTCCCTTTGTAGCAGCGTTTCTCCACTCGCTACATAGATGGCGCTACTCGCTAGCAATTGCAAAGTTTGAATACAAAAACACGAGAACCTAAATCGCGCAATAAGAGTATTCGGGCATTTCAGTATGTATATAAGTTTTCAACTAGAACAGACATGGTATCTGACTGGAAAACCTTCCCTTTGCTTTGATGGGTATGATCATTCGCTCCCTCCACACCTTTATACCTCTGTGGATTTTTTTTTCAGTCGTATTAAGTTTCCCTTGTCTCTTTCTTCACCGTAACGTTGAGTTAGCAAATTTCAAGTCGGTCACACTTAACGTAAGGAAATGACACGTGATTTCTCCAGGTTACGATAGAATCGGTGGCAAAACTGGCAACCAGTCACGTCTCAACCCGGAAACGATCCCCAATAAAGTCCGGGATAGGCCTGAGTCACAGGAGAGAAACAGATAGAAGGTAGGCTTCCACTAGCTGACAATAGCTAACGTACTCTTAGACGGACGTACTCTGAAAATATAGAGTGGTTTGAATAGTCGCTTGCTACGTAATGTTACACGAATAATATATGTTTTATTTATGAATATGCCCTTTGAACTCTGGATCATACTTTCAGTGGCAGATAGCTGATGTTACATGGAATAAATTATATTTAAAAATGTCACACATAAAATTAAGTTTACGCGGAACCAAGGAGCATATCTTATATGTTTATATATACGCTATACATTTAGTATAATTCAAGATCTTCTTTCACCCATGTTTAAGCGCGTGTGATCTTCGATCAATAGCAAGCGGACCTTCTGCTAAATATTTATTTAGCGGTCGGATGATGAATAATGCTAATCATTATGTTGCGTGTCTTCTCCCATAACGGAATAAGGATGCATTTCACTTATCCCGCATAATGGTGTGTAATGTAAATCATCCCGGTTGGAGAGATTCATGGCAACGTTTATTTATTCAGCCAATGTTTGTATGAGTCACTTGAATGTTTGATTAAACGTAAGCGTATCATAAGCTCCTACGATTCCAGAAGGTTTCGCAAGGTTTAACATTCCACTAAAGATTTATTCCAAATGAAAAATATTAATATATTACTTGGTTTTGAAGTTGGTGTTGGATACATCTGTCACCAACTTGCAAAGTGCACAGACACCAGAAAAATTAAAAAAACCAAACTAAAAAAGAATTTTTTTTTTCAAATTGATATTTACCACTAAGGTTTGCCAAAAACGATCGCCTATAATGTCTAGACCCTATAAACTTAATGTGATTTGGTGAAATCAATATTATACTTTTAAACGAGCAATTCGTGTGTATATATAAAAGAAATATATATAAAAGAAAGTCGTGTTAGTTACACTATTTATAACTCAAGAACGGCTGAACCGATTTGGCTGAAAATTAGTGGGGAGGTAGCTTAGAACCAGGAGAAGGACATAGGATATTATATCCCGAAAAATCTATATACACAGATAAATAAAAATGAAGTGTCAGTTTGTAATTTAAAATTAACAGCTTTTCACTTAATGCACATTAAAGTATATAAGGAACATACATCAAAAACAAATTTGTAACATTTTCTCATTCTATCTGTCTATTTGCTCCGGGTTAACTCTGAAATATCTGGACCGGTTTCCACGGGACACAAGGAGTAACTTAGGGTATTTGTTTCAGGTTAGGGTTTCGTGAAAAATTCACACATAAAATTAAGTCTACGCGGGGCATAGCTAGTTATATATACATATGCTCACGCCTGTATTCCCCGAAGGGGTAGACAGAGGTGTTGTAATCACAACACCCACTTTTCACCGAAGATGATTAAGTGCCAACGTGACAGATGGTGAGTCTATCATACGTCTTTGAATTACTTCTCAGAAATATGCAGGTTTCCTCACGAGGTTTTCCTTCACCGTAAAGCACGTGGTGTGGAATCACTGTACATAAGTTTTTTTAGAAAAACTCATTGGTACAGGCCCCGTTGGGATTCGAACTTGCGTCGCTTGCGTAGTAGGCGACTGCTCAAACCCCGAGGCCACCACGGCTCTCCAATAACAAGGAAAGTCGATTTAGTAGATTGCTCTTTAATTTGATAACCGGCCCGCGTAATTAGGTAAAGCGGGACTTTGACGAATGACACGAATTACCATAATGAACACCGGCACTTTAATTATAGTACGCACAGAATGTTTGTGGTCGTACCTACTACTTATCTAAAGCGTATAGGCTCATGAATCACTGTACCCACCGGTTTTACCCGCAAACAAAAAGCGGCTGTATGCGAGTTTACATGGTAATACACATCATATATTTTCTTAGTTTTATCATTTCATAAACCAGCACGACACAACATCAATTACGTTCATTAGACAAAACGATAGTTATAAAAAATAAAATAAATATTCTCACGCGATCCCAGAAAGGTCCCCGAAGGGGTATCAACAACACCCACATTTCACCGAATATTATCAAGTGCCAACGTGACAGAGGGTGAGTCCATCGCCGTCTCAGGCACTATACATACGTCTTTGAATTACTTTTCAGATATTTATGCAGGTTTCCTCACGATGTTTTCCTTCACCGTAAAGTAATCACCGAAATAACTGCACATAAGGTTTTAGGAAAACTCAGCTCAGCTCCGCTAGGAATCAAATTTTGCGTCGCTTGCGTAGCAGGCGACTGCTCAAATCCCGAGGCCACCAAGACACTTGTACCTTAATTGCTTTTAATACATAAGGAATAATGTATTCAAAAGTGTACCTAATTATAATTGTGAGTAAGATTGATTACAGCTTAGCTTTGTTTCCACAGCAGTTTGTCAAAGGTACATTTATCAAGCTTGTGACGTGTAATTCAGCTCATAAGGTATGCATAGGATTTCAACGAGCTAACTATTCTGACTGATATATATCGTTAATATTATTTGATTTGTCTAGACGAAGAAATAATTGTTTACTGTTGAATATTTGAATCAGATATTAAATTTTAAACACGCTTTTATACACTGTATTTATTGCATTGCATATATCATAAAAGGTAAATGATGAATATTTGAATTGCAAAGCTACAGCTTATCTATATGTATAAACGAAGTGTTAGTTACACTATTTATACGTACCGACGAACGATTTAAACGCCAGGACCGATTTTAACGGGACTTTCACTGGCAGATAGCTAACTTTACAAGGAGTAAAATAGGCGACTTTTATTTCAAAAAAACATTAGTAACACAATTAAACATACTATACGCGGGTAAAACCGCAGGTCACAGCTAGTATGAAATAGGCCAGTTAAAAAAGCCGGAAAAACCGTTACTACAATTTTATGTTGCTTGTGAGGTCTGGTCATCTCAAGCTACGCATATAGATATATGTAGAACTACTAGACTTTTAGTTAGCTTTTATCAACATTTTGTGCATTGAAACTGTGGCCATGTGCTTATATTTGGTGAGTGATTTATTTTATAATTTAAAAAAAGTATAATATTTTTGAAAAGAGTAATTACTGAGTTTCTTGCCAGGTTCTTCTCAGTAAAAGCAACCTTCCGAACCTGGCGGTAGCATGTATAATCCTGTATAATTATGTAATTCTGGCGATTTGAAAGTGCTTTGTAAAAAGTCCTTTCCTTTCCTTTCCTTTATTTATTTAATGGCAATGAGCTTAAGTAAAACTATTCCGCCAATGTCAAGTGATTGTTGAGAAAAATATCTTGTAAATTGTTAAAAATATGTGGAGGAACCCATTGGATTCCTCGCTGTCAAAATCTGTAAAAAGTCGAATATTTTTGACTTATGACTTTTAATTATTCGTATAGATATAGAAATATAGTTAATACCAAACAGTCATCCAATTACTGTCTTACTGTCAGATGACACAGAGTAGTAGACTTGCGTCATGCAAACTAAACCTTCTTAGATCACAAAAATCATCTTATTTCATCCCATTTATAATAATATCGTAATCTACTTTAAGCGTCAATAGTCCCTTTTTACGGGATGAGCGATAAACTTTGAATACGAATTCCGCCTTCCATTACCTCTCCCGCAGGCTGTGTGGTTTCGGGAGATATTTGGGCTTTTTAGTCACGTAAGGTCGCCAAATGGCGGCTATCCGAGTCGAATCTGAGTTTGATCGCTACATAATTTTGTTATCAAGATCGATCGTATTACTGAGGGCAAATAGAGCCTTGCCACACTTTGTGACTGCTTTGTAATATATATATATATTAATAGCGGACGTCACGTGGTTTCACCCGCGTAGTTCCCGTTCCCGGGGGAGTGGGGGGACAAAAAAAAGCCTATGTTACTCGCTGATGATGTTGCGAATTAGACACTTCAATTTTATTTTACGGTAAGTGTAGTGTTTATCTTAATATTTTATTTGTATGCGTCTAATTATACGTGTATGAATCTGATTATGCGTTCGTGCGTATGTGTGTGTGTGTGTGTGCTAGGGGTGTGTGTGTGTGTGTGTGTGTGAAACACAGGAAGTAGTGATATTTTTACTTTATAAATTTCATTGATTTTACGTCACGGTTTTATATACGTATAATTTTAATTTAGTCTGAAAAACAGGTACTGATTTTATTTCTTTTATTGTTTTGGGAAGTTTATTGTAAATTTTAGCTCCTTCGTATATGATTGTTTTCCAACTGAACATGGTAAAACATAATTTCAAAAGGTAAAATTATCGAATCAGCGCCCAAGGAGAGGCGATATTGTCGTGTGTATTCAATAAATTTAAGTTACTGAAAGCACCACATCTAAAAGCCCTATTTATTTGAATTTCTAAAGGTCCTAAAGAAGCAAATGAAAGCTGCCACTTAAAGTTTATTTCTATTCATAAATATAAATAAATATTCTATGAGTCGTGGTGGCTGTGGAATTTGCCGTCGCTTCCGTAGCAGTTCAAATCCCAGCGGGGCCTGTACCAATGAGTTTTTCTAAAAACTTATGTTCAGTGATTTCACACCACGTGCTTTACGGTGAAGGAAAACATCGTGAGGAAACCTGCATATGTCAGGGAAGTAATTCAAAGTATGGTGCCACAGACGGCGATGTCACGTTGGCACTTAATCATCTTCGGTGAACACCTCTGCTTACCCCTTCGAGGAATACATGCGTGAGTGAACAGCGGGCGAAAGTGAGTTTTAAACCAAACTCGAACCCATTCAAGCGTAAAGTAATTGTGTTTCTTCCGTTTGATTTGTAAAAGGAATGTCATTCAATTAATATATATTTGGAGCAGAACGCTAAGGAAGGTTCAGTATAATTAAACGAATCAGTATTTGCTTCCGCGAAACAATGTAATTACGTTTCCCATGATGAGTCACATTCTTTTATCAATAAATCTCATCATCATCTCTCTGGCCGTATCCCATACATTGTTGAGGTCGACTGCCAGCTGACCTTCGTAACCCTTTTAACGAGGAAAATCGGTAATTTGGGTTGAACTCTCTTAGGCCTCCAACATATGCAGGTTCCCTCACGATATTTTTCTTCACCGTATAGCACGTCGTGTGAAATAACTGTGCATAAGTATTTTTTAAGAAAAACCCATTGGTACTGGCCCTGTTGGGATTAGAACTCGCGTCGTTTGCGTAGCAGGCGACTGCTCAAACCCTACGAGCACCGCAGCTCTACGGTTTCATATCTATACTAATATACAAATCTGAAGAGTTTGTGAGTTTGCTTGAACGCACTTATCTCAGGAACTGCACGTCATGCATGAAAAGTCTTTCAGTGTTAGATAGCTTATTTATCGGGGAAGGCTATAGGCTACTGTTAAGTTGGGAACATGAGTGAAACGACCCGTAGTTGTGAACGCACTGGCGCCATTTTATTGAGCATGCATAGTTATAATGTCTACATTAAATACTCTTTACAAGAGACAGGCAGCGGTATCTCATAGTAAAGCCGACAGGTGGCGCTAGTGTACATACATAACATCGCTTATATGTTATCACACTAAGGCCAATCGTTACCCTAAAGCAACTATGCCACGCGCAAGAAATCGTGGGCAGAATTTAGTAATTTGGAATCCTGTATATCATTAATTCTGGTATTAATTATCTTACTTGGTGTTGAAAGTATTTAAACAAGTATACCTGTCATTCCGTAGTATCCGGACCACGGTTATAACCGGGTGTAACAGGGTGGAAAGTATTTCAAACATTAATGTCAGTACATTAAGGTTTATTTTCTACCTCCGGTTGTTACGAGGTCTGTATTTATCTCTCTCATTTCTGCATATTGTAATAATCTAATGCCTCGTTTTTCTAGTGGTCACAAACGCTTCTGTGGAATACGAGGTCCGAGGTAATTTCGTACTATTATATGGGGCTTAAACATAACTGACTGATTTATGTTAAACAAGACGACGTCAGGTGGTTTCACCCGCATTGTCCCTGATCCCGTGGGAGTACGGGGATAACATATAGCCTATATTAATCAGTGATAATGTTGCATTCAAATGGTGGAAGAATACTTAATATAATAGATAAAATATAAAAAATAATATATATACATACATATGCTCACGCCTGCATTCCCCGAAGGGGTAGGCAGAGGTGTTGTTATCACAACACCCACTTTTCACCGAATTTTTGATTAAGTGCTAACCTGACAGATAGTGAGTCTATCGCCGTCTCAGGCACTATACATACGTCTTTGAATTACTTCTCAGAAATATGCAGGTTTCCTGACGATGTTTTCCTTCACCGGAAAGCACGTGGTGTGAAATCACTGTACATAAGTTTTTTTAGAAAAACTCATTGGTACAGGCCCCGCTGGGATTCCAACTTGCGTCGCTTGCGTAGCAGGCGACTGCTCAAACCCCGAGGCCACCACGGCTAATATATATAATATACTAAAATAAACTATAATAAATGAATTTCCTTTCACCATAATATTTTTTATATACACCACGTGTCGTTATTGGTCTAGTCGTCGCAAAAAAGTTTCATTCCATTGTCATCTCTCAGAAATGTAATCTAAATATTCAAGTAGCCTTCAAACAAACAATATTCAACTTTAACACAATAACTTTAGGAGTTGTTTCTATTCGTTTTTGATGGCTCAATTGTAAAATTTCCCTTTGAACCTAATCGAAATATCTGTCCTGAAAGCCCCGGCTACTTAGTGTCGTTTCAGTGTTTCAGGAGATACGTAGTCGGCTAAATTGTGTTTAAAGATAACACCAACACTTTAATAACACCAAAAGTACTTATAAAGATTTATTTAATGGAATTACTTAAGAAAAAAAATAATTTACATACTCTATCTTCTTGGCTAAGTTTGGTTTAGAAAATAAATTTATAATAATTTAATAATTTCAATAACTTTATTAATAATAAATAAGTATCTAAAAACTAATTACAAGTAGAAAACTTGTCCAAATCGGTGTCTCTCGGGATCGTGCCAAGAAGGCTGGCAGCATTGCCACGTTGAATAGCAATGCTGATTCTCTGAGCGAGAAAAGCCCCAGCCCGCTTGTCACGAGAAGCTTCTACCAAACGACGTGCAACCTCTTTGAAAAGTTGATGAGCATCTGGACCCCAAGGTCCCAGAGTTTCAACCGCAAACGCAGAAAATATGTATCCTTGACCAATGCAAGCATATTTCCGGCGCTTGAGGCACTCCTGCAGAGCAGCAGCAGCACCGGCCGCCACAGCAGTGCCGGGGAGATGGGACGGAGCCAACGTATCGACACACGTGGCATCCCACACCAGCGGCCGACCCAATCTCCACGGCACCAGTGACATACCATACATCAATCACTTATAAAATGTTCACATTTCATTCAAATTCAAATTCGAAAATTCTTTTTACTTTTTACAAAGTACTTTCAAATCGTCAGAAAGACACGATTACATAGGATTATACATGCTACCGCCAGGTTCGGAAGGTTGCTTTTACTGAGAAGAACCTGGCAAGAAACTCAGTAATTAGTCTTTAAAAAAAAAAAATTACAGCTTTGAGTAATACAATATAAATCATAAAAAATATATATAAGCCCATGGACACAGTTACAGTGCACAAAAGTCGATATAAAAAAAAATTTAAACTAAAAATAAGAGCTACGAATAATTGTGTAGCTTGAGATGACCAGCCCCCACAAGTATGACGAGAATGCCAGCCATGTTCAAGATAAGTTATGAATGGGTGCGAATGCATGCACAATATACATGTGATTGTTGGGCTAGAGTTGAAAAGAGATTGATTCAGATTTTATTTATATTAAAGGTGGTGGTTTGAACAGTCGCACTTGTCAGGGTCAGCACTTGATTCAACCCGATGTGGCTGATCACTTGATTTTTATACGAAGCGACTGCCATCTGACCTTCGCAACCCCTTTAACGAGGAAAATCTGTGATCTGGGTTAAACAAGTTGTCAGACTATTTTAGGCCTCCGACTGACCTGTAACGATTGCCAAAGATGATAAATTGGCAACCGGGACTGACGGCTTAACGTGCTTTCCGAGGCACGGAGGGAACTCGGGCGGTCACCCATCCAATTACTGGCTAGGGTTAGGGTTGCTTAACTTCGCTGATTGAATGATATGCGCAATAGCAACTGTGCCACGAGCTCCTCCTATGTCAGTATCGTATATACTTTCAGATGTATTTAGTGAAAAGCTATGTACATGTATAATTACTTCTCAAATCTGTGATGTTAAAAATTTAAGTTAATTTCCAGCCATGTAAGTAAAAATATACATTTCCCATCTCAGTAACGGTTAATTTTAACTATCACAGAATAAGCATAGCGGAGTTGGTAACAGTAACATTAACTACAATATGCAAATGATGAGGAAACATCGCACGGATATTTCATCTGCATTACTGTGTGATATGAACCACTTTACATATCAAAATTTGGTAATTTGAAACAAATGGGACTGGGAACATCATGCCACAGTTGAATTACAAGCAGTTAGGAGTATATATATGCTCACGCCATCCCAGAAGGGTCCCCGAAGGGGTAAGCACAGGTGTTGTAACAACAAAACCCACATTTCACCGAATATAATCAAGTGCCAACGTGACAGAGGGTGAGTCCATCGCCGTCTCAGGCACTATACATACGTCTTCGAATTACTTCTCAGTCATATGCAGGTTTCCTCACGATGTTTTCCTTCACTGTAAAGCACGTGGTGTGAAATAACTGCACATAAGTTTTTAGAAAAACTCATTGGTACAGGCCCCGCTGGGATTCGAACTTACGTTGCTTGCGTAGCAGGCGACTGCTCTAACCCCAAGGCCACCACGGCTCTACACTAGCAGTTAGGAATCTAGGAGCAAATCGTCCGTAATGACACACACACACGCGAATATTTACGAGAAAATAAGCGGAAAAGGCGTAATGACAGTAAGAGGTGTCACGTCATGACCGATCACGTATACGTCATTCACGTGTTTTTGCAAACTTCAACACGACAAATCTACATAATTTTGAAGATAAATAAAAAATATTTTTTTTTAATCTTTACGGTTGACAATGCTCACTCTCACGTTTATTATAAAAAAAAAATAGGCATTCCTTACTGCTTTCAAAGTTTATATTTATACTGTGGTCATAGCGTATTACTTACACGTGACAAACATTGATATGATTTATTCTAACGTCATCCCAGAAGGGTTCCCGAAGGGGTATGCAGAGATGTTGTTACAACAACACTCACCGAAGATAAAGTGCCAACGTGACAGATGGTGAGTCCATCGCCGTCTTAGGAATTATCACCATCTTCGAATTTCTTCTCGGGCATAATATAAGTAAAACTCATTGTTGCAGACCGCTGGAATACGATCTTGCGTTACATGCGTAGCAGATGATTATTCTAACCACTTAGCCACTACGGTTCTAATTGATACCTATATAATTTAAAGAGGAAAGATTTGTATGTATGTTTGTAACGAATTGGCTTAAAAAGTACTGAACCGATCTTGAAAATTCTTTCAGTAATGGATAGCTACATTATCAGCGATAAATATAGGCTATTTTTTATTCATGTACTCTCACGGAAATGGGAACTAAGCGGGTGAAATCGCGTGACGTCCGTTAGTATGATATAAATCTATGTAGGTGGTTATCATAAAGCGATATTTTAATTTAAGCCTTAAAAAAGATTTCTTCTTCTCTCTAGCTTTTTAAGGTTGGCTATCAGTTCGGTAAACTTCTGACAATCCTTTTCGAGGCGTTCTCTTCTCGGAGAGTTCAGGAGCACTGCTGATGCCAGTCCATTCGCGGATATTGCGCAGCCATGACTTCCTCCTTCGGCCTACTGGTCTCTTCAAAGCCACTATGCCCCACTAAGTCCAACATCATAAGTTGCAGCAGTCCGTGTGTCCGTATGTGGCTTGTCTCATAATATGGCCCAGAAAACCAACCTCTCTCTGTTTGACGGCTTGTATGATTTTGCGTTTCTGAACAACTCGACAGAGAACTTCTTCATTGGCCACTCTTTGTATCCAGCTCATAGCGAACATACGCCTGTAGGTCCACATTTCAGAGGCTTCTATTCGTATTAAAAAAGATAAATGTATACAGGTTGTCGAGGAAAATAGGACAGCTGTTAAAATATGTGATAGGGTATAATTTTAGGAAGCAAATAAAATGATTATGACAAAAATATCTTCTTCCATTTTCGAGTAATTGACGTTAAAAGTTGACCATATCAAAACCTTATTTTCGCATAAAAATCAGCGGTAACGTAGAGTTAATCACGTGAAATCTAACTATGTTTTAATTTTTTTTCTCCCATTAAAAGCTCCTGAAATAATCCCATAAAACATTTTTTGGAAACCATTAACCTCCTCCTCTCCTTAATAACAAGTTTAATTACCGCGTACGCAATGTAGGTAAACGCGGCCGCGTTCATACAATCGCTTAAGGCCGCGCGCTCTTCGGCCCTTAGCAACCATAGCCTACAACTACGTAATCGTTGGAGCTAGATATTTTACGACTTCAACATAGTGATATATTAATAAAACCCAACAACTTCTAGAATACAACTGTTCCTTTTTCTCCGACACCTTGTATATGTTCAATAAATGCAGCTAAGAAATATGCGACGTAACGATATTATATTGAAGGGAGCGATGAGATTCGATAAGCTGGAAGGTAGCGCATGACGGGATATCGGCCTCATTAGTTGTTTGAGGGACGATTTTTCAATGCTCAGATAAACAATCTGTTAGCGTTTATTCGATGAATAGCAAAATAATGTGTTATTCAATCAACAGATAATCTAATACTGTAGAATGACTGAAGAATTAATTTATCAGCTCGTTCAATGGACAGTGCTGCTAGTGAGAGTTTTACACTGCCGCCGTCACAAGTCATCGCGTCGACGTAAACGAAGATTTGTATAGGATCACAATAGTGCCATCTGAGGGCCGACAGATGGCACTGTTTCGATCCTATAGAAATCTGCGTTTGAGTCGACGCAATGACTTGTGACGTCGATTTTAAAAAAGCTTACACTCTGATATTACGCCATTCGTCGGTTGATGTGACAAATTTTTGCGAGTTGCTTGGTAACCAAAACAACACCTACAGTATAAATATATGCTTCGGAAACAGTAAGGAATCTGGCCTATTTTTTCTAATAAGAACGTTTGCTCCATGTGATCGTTATGGTTTACTGTCAGAATATATTTCGCTCATTTATGAAGTTGATAGAAAATTCGTAAGTCAAATAACCGATTAACAGTCTGATAAATCATCATCATCATCATCATCATTAGTTAAATCTATTCGTCGAATAGCTATCTGACGTTTTATCTGAACATTGAAAAATCGGCCCTTAGACATCACTTGTTTACATATCGCACACTCAGAACGATAGGAGCCCAACTCCAAATTTTGTGAAAATTAAAGCGGACCAAAAATGTCTGCTCCAGCCATTTTTTTTTAAAAGTCATAAATATGAGTTTTTTTATTTATCGAAAAATTGTATTGTATTCGAAACTAGTTAAATAATTACTGTAAAAAGTATTAATTCAAAGTGGAAGATCTATGAATGCAATTTGTAACAAAAATTTATTTTTGTATTGAGCCCCTTCATTCTGAGAGTGCGATACATGTAAACAAAAAGATACGAGTTGAAAATAGATCCTTTTTCATTATATCATTGCCACGTATCACCGTACGTACGACGTCAACAACACGTCACGTCCAGCCGGCGTCATGTAATTTTGACATAATTGACAGCTGTCAATTCTTACATTTTTATGGGGCTGCCTGTGTGTAACAAATATTATTTGTGTCATATTTTTTATTACAAGCTTTTTATTAACGTGCAAAGTATGTGTTTCTCCCGGTAGAATCTTGCAATAGAATTTATATCACCTATCTTGAACAACTGATTGAGCTCTTATTTTATTAATGACAATGCATGCTTAGCTTTGTGACGTCATTTTAATTCCAATATGGCGGACTAGTTGCAGTACCATAGTATAAATATAATGAAATTGCTTGTTGACGAGAACATGAAGAATATTTTTTTATATAATTGATACAATGTTTAAGTAAATATCGTGAGGAAACCTGCATATATCTGAGAAGAAATTCAAAGACTATATATAGCCTGAGACGGCGATGGACTCGGTGAAAAATGGGTGTTGTTATTACAACACCTCTGCCTACCCCTTCGGGGTATATAGCCGTGAGCATATGTATGTATATATGATACAATGTTGTCATTATATGATAAAATAATTTTATAGCACCGCCTATGTGTGTCTCTGTGTGTAGTCTATTTTAATCAATAGCAACTCGACGCCGCCATCCACACATACAAACTTTATAACGAGCCTGTCCGACCGTGAATCGGTAAAGATATAATATTTCCGTGCTTGCGGGGAGGCCGGGGAGTTATTTGCGACACCGCGTTACTTGGAGGCGCGACTCCCCGGATATTATGATTTACGATGTGATAAAACCCCCCACCGAGCTATTAAACACAGCATTACACGTCACGTTTAGTAAGCGTTTACCTCATACGATTTGCATAAGCGTGCCATTGACTTCGGCTAACTTAAAGGTATATTTGTGACACAAATATGTGGTGAATATTTCGAGATAGCGGTGAACAAATGTCGGGTACCTATTTCATGTTTCTAGTCGACAAAAAAACGAAGAAGATTCCTTAGTTGCTCTGTTGTTTTCATAGAGGTTTAATTGATTAGACTTAACAAAATACTTTCAAATCGTCAGAACGACATGATTATAGGGGATTATATAATCCTAGCATATATACCAACCACCAGATTTGGAAGGTTGCTTTTACTGAGATGAACCGGCAAGAAAGTCAGTGATTACACATTTTTGCAATTTTTAGTAATGTAAACAGTAAATAATATCAAACAATACAGTAAATAAATGGACCTGTCTGTTTGTAATTTCAAATCAACAGCTATGTAAAAAAGTTTTTTTATAAAACGTCTAGAACAATTAATCAGGACTTTCACTCTCTGATGCTACAAGGAGTAATTTAGGACACTTTTTTAAAATACCGCGAAAAAGTCACCCATGTAATTAAAGCTACACGAGTGAAACCACGTGGCACAGTTAGTTAAAAATAAGATAACTGCTACGCCGTAGGTTGCATCGTTGTAGCCATCTGCTACGTCATAGCTACAGTGCTACGTCGTAGCAACGTAGCGTGATCGCTTGATCCTGGGACATAAATTGAACGCTTCAACGACTAGTCGATCGAACGACTTTAGAATCGATGTCGATTGATGGATGAAAATACGAAAACTCGCTGCGTATTTACGCTCTCACCTTAAAGCATTTGGTAAACTCCCCTTCAGAGCTTTATTTGGCTTCATAATGAAGTCACTAGCACGATCTTTAGACTAACTTTACATGTTGGCTTCTGTAGAAATTAAAATGGAAATTTTTCGGGGTGACTTTAGGGTAGATGTGAAGGGTTGTACCACAAATCATCATTGAAAATCCCTATCAATAGGGACGCACATAATTAATTAAAAATATATATATATATATATTTCCTAGCCGTAATATCACTATCAATACAGGGATTCAATCCTTTGTGTATAAAAGGTCTCCGAATCGGCTTTCGAGTCCCTTCAGTCAGAAAATGGAAAAGTATAAGATAGTCGGCTTCTGACATTGGTCAAAAATTCATAATAAGGGTAGGAAAAATACGAAGACGAGGAACTTGAACCCACGACCTCTGCAAACCGTGCAGTTGCTCTTCCAACTGAGTTACTCGTGATCCTACCTCATGCCCCGAATTTTCCCTTCCCTTGATTTTCAGTTTTGTGGTTTTAATTGAGGTAAGCCCAGCATGTTCGGCCTGAGGTGCTTGGAAGAACAGTAGAAGAATCGTACTGATGGTATGCAGTTATTGCAGCCTATGAACGCATAGAATAGCCTAGTTTGCAAGAATAAAACCATAATGAAAAAGTTTGAAGGTTCCCACTATCTACAGAGCCTCTTCTCCCCCATAGAACACAGGTAGCTTCACACTGTTGGAAGACAACACAGCATTATTTGTCGGGAACATCTTAAAGGTGAAGGTACAGTCACAGTATAAATATAGTGGTCGCGCAACCGCAACAAACAATTGGCCTTGCAAGAGACGCTTCCTCAGTCTGCCCGCAGATGAGCGTAAAGGGGCGGGCGAGAAAAAGAGATAGCAACATACAACATACAACGTCATCATCATCAACGGTCTCATAGAAATTAGAATTCCTTACATAATTCACATCTTATATTAATTGGATTTATATTTACATTATACAGTATACAATACAATACAGAGTTTCTCTTGTCCGCCCGGACATATAGTATTGAATTTTTAACCGACTACAAAAACTGGAGGAGATTATTAACTCGACTTTATGGTCAAACCCTACCTTGTTTGAAGCGCCTGTGTGCGTGCGCCTGTGAAGTGCGAATGTGTGCGATCCGACCTTATGTGTGAAATTATTTTGTGGTTTAAGCCACGGGCCTCGTTGATAATACGAGACAAATGATCGACTAAAAGTTAATCTAACCTATCGTTATCTCTGTTTGGTCAGCGCGGGCTTTTTAAAAGGGAATTCGGATTTAAGAAGGTGTGTATAGAAGATAAGCGTAATTAATTATCGGTTTGTTGTTGCGTGTTAATGAGGACAATATAAATATTTAGTTGTTTTTAAATGAACGGTTTTCTTTTGGGTTTAACAGAGATAAGGTATTTCGGGCCCAAGGCCCAACCACAGTATAAATATAATCTAGCTAAGTAGTAAGGAATCTCGACCAAATTTTTTAAATAAGAACATTTGCTTCATCGTAGGTGGGGTTTGGACACGTTCAAGCAACGAATGGTGACGTGGTTAAGCGTGGCTCAATAAAAAATAAAAAAAAAAAATATTAAGCATATTCTTCATCCCAGAAGGGTCCCCGAAGGGGTAAGCAGAGGTGTTGTAACAACAACACCTACATTTCACCAAATATAATTAAGTGCCAACGTTACAAAGGGTGAGTCCATCGCCTTCTCAGGCACTATACATACGTCTTTGAATTACTTCTCAGATATATGCAAGCATCCTCACAATGTTTTCCTTCCTTAAATTTTTAGAAAAATTCATTGGAACAGGCCCGCTGTAATTCTAACTTGCGTCGCTTGCGTAGCAGGCAACTGCTCAAACCCCGAGGCCATCATGGCTCCTTTAATAATGAAATGAAACTATATTTGAGGTATAGTTATGATTCGATAATCAGACAAAGTGAGCAATGTTAATAAACTAGCTGTGACCTGCGGTTTCACCCGCGTAGATTTATTTAAAGTATCATAAGTTACGCCTTATATCATTAGCTATCTGCCAGTGAAAGTCCCGTTAAAATTGGTCCAGCCGTTTCAGATATTACCCGGAACAAACAGATAGACAGACAGATAGACAGAGAGAGCATAATATTGAAAATTCTTTTTTTTTAAGCTGTTTTGGAATTACAAACCGACTTCTCCATTTTATGTATCTGTATAGATTATAATTTTCCATCAGCTTAAGGTTAATTAACACTTATTAAAAAGTTTAACCAGCATTCCCGAAAGCACAAAAGAAATGAGTTTCATAGAATTTCACAAAAGTTGAAAAAGTCCATTTTCATTTGCAGTGAAAACGAAGTGAAGATCTTAGCGAAAGTGTAATTAATAATAAACTCTACGGGAAAAGGTTTTTAGATTTTAATTTGTCTGTTAACTTTTAATGCAGAATGCTGCGCTCTGTGAATGTACATTCTTTGATTTTAAAGCTATTTAATTTAACCTAAAAAACTAAAAAACTAAACTAAAAATCTTTTACATATATACTAACGCCGGTATACGGTAGTCCAAGATGTTTTCACAACAATCACATTTCACCGAATATAATTAAGTGCCAACGTGACAGAGGGTGGGTCTATTCCGACGCTACTACACACGAATTTAAATTACTTCTCAGACGCTAATTTCCTCATGATGTTTTCCTTCACCGTAAAGCACGTGGTGTGAAATCACTGCACATAAGATTATATTTTTTGGAAAAACTCATTGTTACAGGCTCGCGTCGCTTGCATAGGCGACTGCTCAAACCCCGAGGCCACCACGGCTCCGATATCACAGTAGCCCATCGTTTTAATGACAAGTCACCACGACCCAAAACAACCACAGCGTAACACAGAACTTTCGAATCTATACAGATAAATAATATTTAAGTGTCTGTTTGTAATTCCAAAAACAGCTTTTTACTAAATGCATATGAAAGTATAATACGGTACTGTTTAAAAAAAAAAATTTCACAATTTTCTCTATCTGTCTATCTGTTTGAAACGGTTGGACCGATTTTAACGGGAATTTCACTGGCAGATAGCTAATGTTACAAGGAGTAACTAAGGCTACTTTTATTTTACAAAAAACATTTAGTTACAATGAAATTAAATCCACGCAGGCAAAACCGCAGCGTATAGCCAGTAACAAGTAACTTTTTAATGTACGTGTCGTATACATTATAAATTCACAGCGTAAGTTACCACTGGGTGTAATAAGTTCCATACCGAAGTTGAGGACAACTTTCAAATGCAGCTGTTTATATCGATCGAAGTAAATTTCACAGTAGGTTAAAAGCCTGAACCGTTCAGGGCAAGTTGCTGCAGACGAATACAGCAATTAGAGATAAGTATGTCGCCTATTGCTTCGGGAACTACTAACCTATACATACAGATAAATTTAATTGAAGTATCTGTTTTTGATTCCAAAATAACAGCATTAAACTTAAAAAAAAAATTTGATAATTTTTCTCTGTCTGCCTGTTTGTTAATCTCTAAAACGATTGGACTGATTTTGACAAGACTTTCACTGGCAGGCAGATGATGTTTTAAGGAGTAAATTAGGCTACTTTATTTATTTGTATAGATATATAGACTCAGGATGGCCTATATCAGAATCTTCCATGTTTCACGTGGGTCAGAAACTCGAACAAAGTCACAAATTAATTCTACAATGATTTATTTCTTCTTAACTTCACAGATTAACAAAATATAACTCTAGAACACTTTAATTAGGTACAGATAATTACACTCTATTAAATTAAATCAGAAACTGTTAAAGATGGCGTCGGAAATAAGCGATTCGTCGAGCGCGTGGTGCGTCGGCGGCTCTTGATCAAAAAGTGACCAAGACGGCCGCCCCGCTCCCACCGGTGTGACGTTCCGCAAGAGTGGCCGCTGGCATCTGTCATGCCGCCATTCTGTTCCGACGTCGTCGACAGCAAACGTCAAATGTCATGTGTCGCGCCGTCACGGCCGGACTGACATTCGACCGTCCTCGGGCGTAGATCTAACGTCGTCCTAAAACAGGCAATTTTATTATTCGCTGATTAGTTGCTCGTCCAGCCTGACAAACAGCACAGCACTAATTCTAACAAACTTCAGAAGCAAGATTATGAAACCATGTATCCCTTCGACCATTATGAATAATGGACCGGATGACATCTCACAAGCTCGTTATGGTAACCAAAAATAACCCGGACCGGACGAGTGTGTCCTTTCGACCAGCTTCAATGCATGGACCGGACGGCACTGTCCCTTCGACCGGTTCAGACAGGGTCTAGACAAGTGTGTCCCTTCGACCAGCCCCAATGGCATGGACCGGACGGCACTGTCCCTTCGACCAGATCACAGACAGGGTCTAGACAAGTGTGTCCCTTCGACCAGCCCCAATGGCATGGACCGGACGGCACTGTCCCTTCGACCAGATCACAGACAGGGTCTAGACAAGTGTGTCCCTTCGACCAGCCCCAAATGGCGTGGACCGGACGGCACTGTCCTTGCGACCAGTTTTAACACAGCGTTTTAAATACAAAGGAACAGAAATCTGGCATACCTATCAGTTACGGACAATCTTGCTCATTTTGAATTTCGACTTCATCTAGTGCATCGGGATCAGAGTACACACTGATTGTATCTGACCCGGCAGTAAGGGTTACTGAATTCGCCGAGACAGTGTCCGAGTCTGTGCCTGACCTTTCATCTCTAATATTTAGGTTATCGCCTCCCTGAATTGGGCTTCGTGGTAGCATAACATCGCTACTGGTTTGTAATTGCTCTGCATCGTCCGGCGCCGTCTCGGCCTCCTCATCGTTCATCAAACTGGTAGTGACTTCAAGTAAGCCGGCGTGTCCCTGAGGTACTGCACGCAAATTCTCGTGTGCGTATTTATAAGTGTGGTGTGAACCACTTACACTTTTTAGCTCGTACCGATCATTTCCTAATACGGAGGTAATAACGAACGGTCCCCTAAACTTCCTATCTAGTTTAGTTTGATTTCGTTCACTATTCTTGATAAAAACAAAATCACCCTGAGCAAATGCTTTAATGATAGCGCGACCACGGTTAAACCTTAGAGAATCCGCCGCAGCTGCCTTTTGAATATTTTCCGATGCACTTTCTCGAATGGACTCTAAATCTAAACGGTTGTTTCGCTCATCGGAATGTGAAGATATCTGGGACATACCTAATGATTCTGCACGTATCCCGAACATCAGTTCCGTAGGTGAGTACTTAGTAACAGCCGATTTTGTACTATTGAGCGCTAGTTGTATATTGCCTAATTCATCGCGCCATGTCTTATTAGGGTCGTTTTCGACTATTGTGAGCAAGCTTTTTAGTGTTCGCATAACTCGCTCAACTTGTCCGTTAGCCCTGCTCGAGCCGGTTGCAATAAAATGCAGATCAATTTTATAATTTTTGCAAAAGTTTCTAAATTCACTACTAACATAGCATCGGCCCTGATCAGCAATAACGCGTGTAGGGGCCCCAAAAAGACAAACAGCCTTTTCGAGAGCTCGCACCGCACTACTTGCGTCTAGTGATATTGTGTGCTCTAGCAGGACATACTTAGTAAACGCGTCTATTATCACCGAACAATACTCTTTCCGGTCACTCTTACCACTAAGCTTCCCAGTAAAGTCTATATGGATTGTGTGCCATGGCACAGATAGTTTCGGGATCGAGTGTAACTGAATAGGTTGAGCGCCTGATGGTCCCTTCGACGCTTTGCAAACTATGCACGAATCAATAAACTTACGAACGCACTTGGACATTTGCGGAAACCAGTATTGTTCGTAGAGTTTATCTAGCGTCTTATCACAACCAAGGTGTTGAATTTCGTTATGGACGTGGTTGATAAGAGTCCAAATTAGAGAGCGTGGAACGACCGGTAACCAAGAGATTGTTTTGTTGCGCCCAACCTTTCTATACAGGATACCATCCCTAACATCGTAGGTATGTGCTACTGTTTCCGGGAAGTCACCGTTTTTATGTTTACTAATCAAGTCTTGGATTTCGCTGTCGCGTTTTTGTTCAACTGAGAGCCATCCTTGATGTAACTCAACGAACTGGACACTTTTAGTAGTAGGGGTTTGAGACGAAGACGCGCCATTATCTGACTGGAGGTTACAGGAGAAGAAGTCTGCATGTTCCATACCACGGCCTTCACGATATATTATCTCAAAGTCGTAGGCTTGTAGGAAAGCCCACCAACGATGCACGCGAGGCGTCAGATCAACTTTGGATTTTGATGCTTTGAGCGAATTGCAATCAGTGTAGACTACGAAATGTCGGCCGTACAAATAATGCCGAAAATGTTCTACCGCTCGTACGACAGCCAAGGTCTCTAATTCGTACGAGTGGTAGCGAGATTCTACCTCGGATGTACGCCGGCTGAAGTACTCTACAACATGGGGTAAGTTATTCGCTCTTTGTATAAGGATCGCACCATAACCTTCCGCACTCGCGTCTGTGTGCAACTCGACCGGCAATTCAGGATTAAAGATCGTTAAAACTGGTTCCGAAGTTAGTATTTTAACCACCTTTCTACGGATATCTTCATGTTTGTCGGTCCAATTAATAGGTCCTTTTAGTTTAGTTAAAGGATATAACGGTCCAACAACATTTGTAAACCCAGGTATAAATTTCCTAAAATATGACGCGAGTCCGAGAAATTTACGAACCTGCGTAGCTGTACGTGGTGATGGTGCTTCGACTAATGCCTGAATTTTGCGGGAATTGGGTCTAATTTCCCCAGACTGTAAGGAATAACCTAGATAGTCTACTTTATGTTTCATGAATTTGCACTTCCGAAGGTTAAATGAAAAACCTGCTGCAGTTAGGGCTTGTAAGGCCTGATCTAGGCGGTCCAAACCCTGCGAAATAGAGGAAGAATAACAAAGTACATCGTCCATATAGACGAGAGGCTTGTCACTAACGTGTTGCAGTGCTGTTGTGATACAACGCTGGTACATAGAAGGTGCGTTGCGTAAACCGAAAGGCATCGCGAGATACTCATATTGGCCCTCCGGAGTTACGAATGCAGTCATCTCAATTGAATCAGGATGAATTAATATTTGGTGAAATCCGCTAGCCATATCTAATGAGGAGAAGTAGTTGGCACCACTGAGCTGGTCTATCTGTTCCTCGATGCGAGGCAAGGGATAGTGTTCGGGCTGTGTGTTGGAATTCAGTTCCCGATAATCAACGCACATTCTGTCGGTATTGTCCTTTTTCTTTACAAGGAGTATTGGACTCGCAAAAGGGGAGGAACTCTCACGAATTATACCGGCATCTAACAATAGTTGTATTTTTTCGCGGACTATTTGCTTCTCTATAGGTGCTAGTCGATAGGGAGACCTTCGAACTATTTTATGAGGATCTATCAATTTAATGCTCAATTGCCCTGTAGTAACGCGCCTAGTAGGTATACCGTCTATGAAATAATCTGAATATTTACTAATTATTTTTGACAGCAACATTTTATCTTCTCCTTCTAAGTCAGTATCGATTGAAGAAATATCAAAATCTGCCGATTTAGTTTCGCAAAAATTACTATGCTCTTTGGTCTTAAATAAGACTTTGTCGTTATCGATTGTCACCCGATAACCTTTATCTAAGATATCCCTACCTACAATAATCGGCACAGAAATTACCGTATCTGGAACGATGTGAAACATAAGGTCTACTGAGGCATCTCCAATTTTTACGGTACTTAAAATTTGGCAAGTGCATTGTACGTCATCACCTCCGATACCAGAAAGAAGAACTAGATTATTACGCACAGTACCCGGAAACCGACAGCGAAAACTTTCAGATAAGAGGGAGCAAGATGATCCGCTATCAAATAAAAATGGAAATCTCTCACCAGCTGATGTCTCTAACGTAGATCTAGAAAGTTGGTGGTCGCAAAGGTTGACTTCCTTCCTTTCTGACTTTCCTCCGTTCTTCTTTTCTGGGCAAGTCGTAGACGTGTGACCAGGTTTTCCGCACGTGTAGCAGGTTATAGACGGCTTGTCTTGATTGTTTGTAGAACTGGCTGGATGATGAGACTTCAATGATTTGGACTCATCCTTTCGCTTCTTGCATTCAGCCTGTCGATGTCCTGGCACTCCACAGTAATGACACTTTCCAGGGAATCTCGAGTCTGTCATTCGAGGTCTCTTAGAATCGGCGTCTTGATTTCCATCACTGACGTCCAAACGTCGCTTGAGTGATATGCCATTGAGGATCCGAAACAATTGAGCACGAGTAGTTATCACATGCGCTATCAACTCTCTACGTATCAAATTATCCTTTTGACATAGCACCGATATCACGAACCCAGTGATAACTTCTTCAGGTAGGTCAGTTTTTGGTATTCGTTCGATCAAGTTCCATAATCGCATTGCTGACTCTGATGCGGTATCTTTGACACTAATTTGAAATCGTAAAATTTCATCGAAATAATCTTGCATTAGTTTGGGCTTAGCAAATCTAGCTAGCAACGTTTCTTTAACTGCAGCCCATGTTAATTCCTTGAGGTTCATTCTGGTCAAGTGGGTCGCTGCGCGACCTTTGAGCGCCTTAGTAAGTGCCATTAGCAGATTAACACCTACAAGATTTTTCTCCTGCACTATTACTTCAGTGACGTTACACCAGCCTTCGATGTCAGCTTCGGAATCATCAGGATCAAAATCGATTAGTTTTATGGTGTTGGTACTCACAGGAGCTGATGCTTGCGACATCGCAAATATCCGGGTGAACATTTCCTCCATATTCGTCAATATTCTCGTTGCAGAGGTGTTTTCTGCAGGCTGCGTGTTCCCTGTTTGTGGCCCATGGCATCCCACTTCTGATATAGACTCAGGATGGCCTATATCAGAATCTTCCATGTTTCACGTGGGTCAGAAACTCGAACAAAGTCACAAATTAATTCTACAATGATTTATTTCTTCTTAACTTCACAGATTAACAAAATATAACTCTAGAACACTTTAATTAGGTACAGATAATTACACTCTATTAAATTAAATCAGAAACTGTTAAAGATGGCGTCGGAAATAAGCGATTCGTCGAGCGCGTGGTGCGTCGGCGGCTCTTGATCAAAAAGTGACCAAGATGGCCGCCCCGCTCCCACCGGTGTGACGTTCCGCAAGAGTGGCCGCTGGCATCTGTCATGCCGCCATTCTGTTCCGACGTCGTCGACAGCAAACGTCAAATGTCATGTGTCGCGCCGTCAGATATATGTATATTATAACTCCCTGGCCTTATATTATATTATGTCGGCGCTTGGTTCAACCCGATATTGCTGATCAACTGATACGAAGAGACTGACATTTGACCTTCGTAACCTCTTCTACGAGGAAAATCGGTAATCTGGGTTAAACCAGTTGCCCGACTTTCATAGGCCCCTGACTAGCCTATAACGATTGCCAAAGATGTTTAACAGTTATCCGGAACCGACAGCTTAACGTGCTCTCCGAGGCACGAAGGAAACTCGGGCGGTCACCCATCCAACTGCTAGCTTACGTTTGCTTAACTTCGCTGATCGAATGATATGCGCCATAGCAACTGTACCACGAGCTCCTCATATTATAACTTCAAGCATACAAAATTAATATAAGCCAGCTGTTTCACTCACCGCCGTCGCGGCTGCTTGTCGATTGAACTTTAACTTAGCCGGGAAGTTGTTAAGCGAAGTTGTTTTGCTAAGTATTGGGAACTTAGCTTAGGGTCGACATAACTTAGTTTATTTAATTGGAAACCGAAGCGGACGGGTTTGTACTGGTCACGTAGAAGTGAATAAGTAAAGCTTGAATGCAAAAAGAAGAACGCTTACTGGGTCCTAACCACGAGCACTGATTTAGTTTCATTCCCGTGGAACCCTAATTGTTAATTTTTTAATAAAAGTAGTCTAAGTTACTTTTGGTAATATTAGCTATCTGCCCGTGAAAGTCTCGTTGGAATCGGTCCAGTCGTTTCCGAGATTACCCGGAACCATAAGACAGAAAAAATTTTGAAATTCGTTTTTAGGTCAGTACCATACATACTTTCAAATGCATTAAGTGAAACGCTATTATTTTGAATTACAAACAGACACTTCAATTTTATTTATCTGTAGATGTTATAGATTTGTTAATAAATGTATTATGGATTAATATTTTTCATAGCATCTATAGCTAGAAAGAAAAAACGAAGTGTGTAAGGATCGCAGCAAATGGCGGACGGTGGTCTCTGCTACCCCGATGGGATACAGGCGTGAGCACATGTATGTATGTATCTATAGCTAGAGGATGTATCTACGGCTAGAGTCACCAAAAGATGTGATCTTTATAATCCTTATAATGAATTGACATTTCACTCAAATAACACAAACATCAACACTCTGAGGATGACAAGAATAAACGGTAAACTTTCGTCCCCAAGTTTCTGCGCAAATAAATCCCAGCCCTATTTGACCCGACCTTTTATTGTAAAAGGTCAAACATACTGGACCTAAACACTTGTTAAAGGTTGGAAATACGTGTCAGAATTAAAAATGTTTCGGACCGGACCCAATATGAAGACTTTTTTCTTAATGCGTCGGACACACCGATGCTATAAAGCTATTTTTGTAAATTAAAATTCATACATACATATGCTCACGTTTGTATTCCCCAAAGGGGTAGGCACAGCTGTTGTAATAAGAACACACACTTTTACTGAAGATGATTAAGTCATCACGTTGGTACGTGACAGATGGTGAGCCTATCGCCGTCTCAAGTACCATACATACATTATAAATACTGCTCAGACATGCAGATTCCTCACGATGTTTTCCTTCGCCGTAAAGCACGTGGTGTGAAATCACTGCACATACGTTTTTAGAAAAAATCATTGGTACAGGTCCCGCTGGGATTCGAACTTGCGTCGCGTGCTGGCAGGCGACTGCTCAAACCCCACGGCAACCACGTCTCTCTTCATCTAAATCAAAATTTCAATTGAAATTTAAAATATTGTAGAAGCGTTACTCCTCCACTTCCCTTTTGCTGAGGATGAGCATGATCACACGCTCTCTCCACAATATATTTTTACCATTAGTAGTTTCAAATCTTCAGAACAACTCGATTATACATGCTACCGCCGGGTTCGGAAGGTTGCTTTTACTCAGAAGATACTGGCATGAAACTATATTCAAAAATATTTTATACAATTTTGTGCACGCAATACAAATCTCTGTCGGTCTGTATGGCGCCAGGAAGAGACAGACGCATAAACTGACCGAATGAAAATGACATTGACACATTTATGACATCATCATCTCCCTGGTTTTATCCCATACACTGTTGGGGTTGGCACTTGATTCAACCCGATGTGGCTGATCACTTGATTTTTAAACATACATGTTTAAATTCTAAATTCTTAACAATGGAAGGAAAAATTCGACGCATGAGGTAGGATCACGAGTAGCTCAGTCGGAAGAGCGACTGCACGGTTTGCAGAGTTCGTGGGATCGAATCCCACCTCGTATTCAAATTTTTCTTTATCATTATTAAGAATTAAAAGTTGTACTTGATCTTAACTCGTGACGTGCTCTGACACATTAGAAATGTGTCAGTCAGGTCTGCACGCAGCTTTGGAACATCAGCGTTGCTCAAACTTTTATTTGTTAAGGCGTGTTGCGTTGTGTTGTAACCCTCTGCGTTGGGTTTTTGCTTTTTAAATAATATATTAAACATATCGGAGTTGCTGTAAAACATATTTTTTTAATTGTGAAAGGTCAAGTCAATCTCAGTAAATTTATTTTTTAATTAACAATAATATTGTTTTTCTATTTTATTATCTAGCATTTATAAGCAGAATCTCCTCTCTGTACCAATGAGTTTTCTAAAAAACTGTACATACAGTGATTTCACACCATGTGCTTTACGGTGAAGGAAAACATCATGAGGAAACCTGCATATGTCTGAGAAGTAATTCAAAAACGTATGTATAGTGCCTGAGACGGCGATAGACTCACCATCTGTCACGTTGGCACTGTGATAACAACACCTCTGCCTACCCCTTCGGGGAATACAGGCGTGAGCATATGTATGTATGTATTATGAAGTAATTGCCTTCTATATAAACATCAAACTGTAAGGAAGAGCTTGGAACTTTCAACATCGCTCAAGTAACTTCGCTTAAGTTTTTGACTTGAGCACTTAAACTAAGTGGGCACTGGGAAGTTACTTATTTGCACAACTTGTAATATTTGAACGGAATTTAAATAAAGGCTCGTATGTACATTGGGTCAGTGCTTACCATTGCCAATGAGGGTTACAGTGTAATCCAATGTAGGTGTCAAATGAGTGTCTGTTTGTAATTCCAAAATAATGATGATGATGATGATCCGACCGATTTCGGCCATGGCGACCGCTTCATCTCCGATTAACTTGCCGCATGTGGCTTATATTTCCAATCTTCTTTTGGAAGGTTCTCGCGCATTGCGGACATGTGAGCACACCGTTCACAAATTGTAATTGATAGCCGCAGGTGGCTTCCAAAATAATAGCTTTTCACCAAATGCATATGAAAGCATATACGGTACAGAATAAAAAAAAATATTTCTCTTTCTGTTTCTGCCGGGTAATCTCCGAAAGGGGAGGATTTTAACGGGACTATCACTGGCAGATAGCTAATGTTACAAGGAGTAACTTAAGCTACTTTACATATGCCTGTATTCCCCGAAGGGGTAGGCAGTTTGTTCTTCACTTACAATTTTTTTAATTTAATTTGATATGGAGTCATACTTGTAATGCTGTTTTAAAATGTTTAATTAATAAGTTTTTGTGTAATTGCGTTACTGCCAGTTATTTTACTGGCTGCACTTGTGTATGATATTGAAGAAAGATTGTGAACGTTCCTTATCGGCTTAAAGATTATCACTGGAGAGTGGTAATAGCGACTTTATTTTCAAACGAAATAATAGATAATGATATTTTTTTAAATGTTTATAAAAAAAAATGTAACGACGATTCGTTCCGCATTATGCGTCTCATTATTTACCAACTACCTATTTGACTTATATACTTGAATTAATAAATACCCGGAGTTAGAAAGTTGGCGGTGTTTACACCCCCATGTCGTTTATGTTAGTAAAGTTACACAAATTTGTCCTTACTTTCATTCAAATAAATTTGTTAACATTATTATAATTTAAGGTATGGTATCCATCTGTAAACTTTGATCTGGTTATTTAAAAACAACCGGAGTATAATGAATATTTAAATTTCGTAGGAACAAGAAAATATAATGCATAAACTCACCTCGGCCTGCAACTCCATCCGATGAACCAGTCAGCTGATGGAACACGCAGTCATTCTCGAGGATGATTATGGATTTAATGTGATTGTCCAATTTTTTTTGCACTCTCATCAAAATATTCGCCATTTAAAGACCGGCGCGTTTACTACTATTACCATCACGAAAGTTGGCGACAGAATGACATATTGCCAATTGATCGAATTGTCATGTGTCAGATGCATATCCATTTGACAAGTGACAGCTGCCATTATCGTCGTCCCCGGCCTTATCCCATAGATTGTTGGGGTCGGCACTTGATTCAATCGATTCGGCTGATCTCTTGATTTTTATACGAAGCGACTGCCATCTGCCTTCGAAACCCTTCTAACGAGGAGAATCTGTGATCTGGGTTCAACCAGTTGTCAGACTATTTTAGGCCTCTGACTGACCAGTAACGTTTGCCAAAGATGATAAATTGGCAACCGGGACCGACGGCTTACCGTGCTTACCGAGGCACGAAGGGAACTCGGGCGGTCACCAATCCAATTACTGACTAGGATTAGGGTTGCTTAACTTCGCTGATCGAGTGATATGAGCAGATTGACAGTGACATCTCACAAAACAGATTGAAATTGACCGTGTTTCTATTTAAAAAAATTTAAGAGCACAATTTCAAAATTAAATATTTATTTATTATTTCTTATGGTAATTTTTAAAGGGCGCTAAGCCGTTTGCTTTCAATTTATCGTTCGTTGGAAATTTGTACAGAACCGTAATAACTACCCGCTTTCCAATGAATATTTATTTTACCTTCAACAGCAACCCTATTGCTGTGAAAATAAACTCAAGGTAATTGCGATACGCAGTTGAAATATCCAAGAGAGGTCTTTGGTAAAATAATAATTTATTATCTTTCAAACTAACTCGTTAATAGTGGTTAGTATACGCCTTCTCAGGCACTATACATAAGTCTTTGAATTACTTCTCAGACATATATTCACCGAAAAGCACGTTGAGTGAAATCACTGCACATAGTTTTTAGAAAAACAAATTAGTACAGGCCCCGCTGGGATTCCCAAGAGAAGAAATCCCAAGGCAACCAGGGTTCCAAATTCTTTCTTATCAGATGAATATGAACTTAATCCCAAATGTAATAGAACATGTTTTCTAATATCACTTGAAATACCCTGTCTTGTAAGCTGTCACATACAGCTCACACAAATCCTCAGAGAAGCCCGCAAAACCAGAGGTTATCGTGATCTTTACTCGTAAAATACTTTCCTCAAATATAAGTGGCTTTTGCACGTGAATTTATCTTTGTTATTTCCGTGGTATTATTTTCTGTAATATCTTCTTTAAGGTATCTTTTATACTGTACTGTAAAATTAATTCATCAATGAACTGACAGAAAAACCTTTCGGCATTTATAATATGGTATGTTGTAATTTTTGAACGAAATTATGAACATACCAAATGCGTTCCCACAGAAACATTGTGGTAATATGAAACGTATATATTCACTTCCATATGATATGTATATATAACACGGCTGAATGTCTAAACTGATTTTGCTGAAATTTTAATCAGACATAGTATGATCAAAGTTGCAGTCAAAAACAAGCTTGTTTAGAAATTCAAACTCAAAATATATTTATTTGATTAGACTTTATCATAATATCTACATTTTACAGGATCATAAATGTTACCACCGGGATTGAAAGGACCAGTTCACAAGTATGACGTGAATGCCGTTGACCTCGTCAACCATTATAGAGGGAAGTGAGCGACCCGTCACCCAGACGCCGCCGCAATCAAAGGCAATTTTAGTGAGCATGACAGTTTAAGCCGGTAAAAATACAGTTTAAAAGTTAATGTAAAGAACGTTAGTACAGAAAACAAAGAAAATATGTGGTACTAGCTGTGCTTCGCGGTTTTACCCGCGTAGGATTATAAAAAAAAAAAACTAAGTTATAATCTTTTCCGCTCCCTGTCGCAGCGTGATGTTATAAACGATAAATGAACTATCTAACACAAAAATATATTTTTCAATTTAAACCAGTAGTTATTGAGATAAGCGCATTCAATCAAACAAACAAACAAATTCTTCGGAGTTATAATATAAGTAGTGTACATATAATACCCCTTATTACAAAACATAGACTAAAATAGTCATATGTTTAAAAGTAGCTCCATTTCTCTCTGTTATATGGATTTAAAAAAGGATGCACATAGTCTTAGAGGAGCTCGTAGCACAGAGGCTATTGCGCATATCATTTGATCAGCGAAATTAAGCAACCCTAACCCTAGCCGGTAATTGGATGGGTGACCGCCCGAGCTCCCTCCGTGCCTCAGAGAGCACATTAAGCCGTTGGTCCCAGTTGCCAATTTATCAACTTTGGCAATCGGTACATCTCATTCGGAGGTCAAATTGTCTGACAGCTGGTTTAACCCAGATCACAGATTTTCCTCGCCAAAGGGGATGCGAAGGTCAGATGGCAGTCGCTTCGTATAAAAATCAGGTGATCAGCCACATCGGGTTGAATCAAGTGCTGACCCCAACAATGTATGAGATAAGGCCAGGGACGATGATGATATGGTACACGAAGTACCAGGCGCACATAACGGACAAGGAGTTAATAAGTTGATTGTAACTAACATGGAGCTACGTCGGGTTGAATCAAGTGCCGACCCCTACAATATATGTAGATAGTTTTAGTCCGAGCTTAGTCTAGTCTTCGTTTAAACCATGCTTTATAATAGGAGGTACACGGTTTCATTTAATTTTAAATGAGAATCTTTGACTATAAATTAAATATCTTTCCGTATAAAAGACCTTGGCACCAAGGAGTGCTGATGCAAATGAGACTTTAAATAATTACTGCCGAGTGGTAGGAAAATGCTAATAGTGCAGATCGTAAATCAAGCTGGTTCGAGCTGTTCATGATTTATTGCAGCTCATCTGTTACCTTATTTTAATAACGGAATCCTTTGTTATTTTGACGACTTAAAAAGATCTCTTGATGAGTTATCTGTAACCCATTTACCTGGCATAACCTGTAAGCAATTGTTTTGAGTAATGGCTTTAGTAGGGCATAGGAGGTTCGAAAAAATTATGTGCAGTGATTTCACACTACGTGTTTTACGGTGAAGCAAAATATCGTGAGGAACCCTACATATCCTTGAGAAGTAATTCAAATTCATATGTATAGTGCCTGAGACGGCGATAGACTCACCAACTGTCACGTTGGCACTTAATAATCGTCGGTGAAATGTGGGTGTTGTTATTCCAAAATTTCTGCCTACCCCTTGGGGGAATGTATGAAGTCACAGTATAAAAATGAGCTTACGACAAGCAGTACGGAATCTAGAAATAAATCGTTCGAAATGACACACTCACCCAGACGCGTACATCAACGAGATTATAAGTGACGTAATAATGGGTGTCATGTTCGTGTTTGTAACTGGAGAAAGGTGGGTAATTTGAGTACAGACCCTTCCCCTACCCCTTTGGGGTGCTGTATGTATGTAAAAAAAATATCATTACCTGTACTCCACAGTGTCACCATGGCTATCTTTATTTCGCCTAATTAAAAAACAAAAGTAGCCTAAATATGTTGAGATGGTTTGGACATATCGAAAGGATGAGTGAAAGGCGATTAACGAATGACATTTATAGAGCGAATGTGAGCGGAAGTGTCGGTAGAAGGCGTCCAAGGAACAACTACTATGACCAAATTAATATTATATTTCAGAAAGGTCAAATTCTGAACACTCGTAACCGAAGAAAGTGCTTGAATGTAGATGGTGCTAAAGAAGTATGTAAGGATCGTAGCATATGGCAAACGGTGGTCTCTGCCTACCCCCATGGGATACAGGCGTATATGGGAGCATATGTATGTATGTAGCTTATGTTACTCTTGGTTTAAAATTGGTCCAGCTGTTTCAGAGATTCATCGAAACAAACAGACAGGCAGAAGGTACATACATACATATGCTCACGCCTGTATTCCCCGAAGGGGTAGGCAGAGGTGTTGTAATCACAGCACCCACTTTTCACCGAAGATGATTAAGTGCCAACGTGACAGATGGTGAGTCCATCGCCGTCTCAGACACTTTACATACGTCATTGAATTACTTTTCAGAAATATGCAGGTTTCCTCACGATGTTTTCCTTCACCGTAAAGCACGTGGTGTGAAATCACTGTACATAAGTTTTTTTTTTAGAAATACTCATTGGTAAGGCCCCGCTGGGATTCGAACTTGCGTCCGCTCAAACCCCGAGGCTACGACTGCTCTTCGACGGTATTGATTTTTTTATGTTAGTATACACTTTCGTATTATGCTTTTTGTGAAAATTTGTTAATTTAGTATTACTTACAAACACTGCAATTTATTTTATCTGTATAAAATACTTCTTAAACATATGATGTTCGGAATAATAAGGCTCTGAAAATACTGACATTTGATTCAATGAGATTAGGTAACATGGATTAAGTAGGTTACGAAACCCCTCAAAATCTTGTGCACAGAAAAATTCTGGAAACTTTCATTTTATTTTATCATCATAATTACTTTCCTCTGTACTAACCCGAGGCTCCCAGCTGTATAATTTAATCATTTTAGTCGTTCCCTAAAAGGATACTTTCAATTTGGGGGTAATTTTCTTATATTTCCACTGCGATTACTATTTGATCACTCATTACCATACCTTTTCGGTGAGTTCTATTTTAGCCCCGTATGTTTGAACATCTATACAGATAAATAAAATTTGAGTGTTCGTTTGTAATTCCAAATTAATAGCTTTGCACTTAATGATTATAAAAGTATATACGGTATATTAAACAAATAAAAAGAGAATTTTTAAATAGTTTTTCTGTCCGTCTGTCGGTCTGTCTGTCTAGCATTTTTGGCTAAGCTCTGAAACGGTTAGACTCATTTTAACTTATTCATATACGCAAGATCACGTCTCCATTGAGATAGAATGTGACATCACTGCACTTTTCATCGTGAAAGAGGTTGCGAAGGTCGGAAGGCAGTCGCTTTGAGCGTAAATCAGGTGATCAGCAACATGGACTTGGATCAAGTGTCGTTCCTAATGTCTGGATGGTCAGGGAGAAGAATTACCTATTATTATTTTATTCTAGCGACCTCGTGGCGGAAATATTCGAGATAGTTGTTAGGGTCGAGGGTAAGAAAACTTTCTTAATATAAATGTGGAATGTTAGATACTTACCCAGTTTATGGATTAATATTGTTTTTATTTAAGCAAAATAATATGTTTATAACTCATACCCGCGAATTTCACGACTGAATTCCTCATAAGGGTCCGCAGAGTTGTTTACCATACCGTATACATTTCACCAGCTAAGTTTTAAGTCCCACAAAAGGAGCTCATGGCACGGTTGCTATTGCACATATCATTCGATCAGCGAAGTTAAACAACCCTAAGCCTAGCCAGTAGTTGGATGGGTGACCACCCGAGTTCCCTCCGTGCCTCGGAGAGCACGTTAAGCCGTCGGTCCCGGTTGTTAATTTATCATCTTTGGCAATCGTTACAGGTCGGAGGCCCAGTCGCTTCGTATAAAAATCAGGTGATCAGCGACATCGGGTTGAATCAATTGCCGACCCCAACAATGTATGGGATAAGGCCAGGGACGATGATACTGTGATATATGTCGTTGTATACATAATTTGTATAGTTTTACTTACAAGGAAGCCAGCGTGGTATGGGCAAAATACCCGTATGAATTTTCAGATCTTAATTACGATAATCCTCATGAAAATTCATTTTATGTTTAACGAAGCTAAATAAATGCCACCGGGTTTGCGTGTCGACTCGATACAATCGAGCGATAACGAATACTAAGTAATGTAATAGATTTATCAGGCAAATGATACGTTTGTACAAATTACCATCGAGTTGACAGGAATTGATTGCAGCTAAATTATAACTAGTAACGCTTTCAAATCTTATATCTTTAAACGAGCACTTCTTGTAGTATATATATAATCCGAATCTCGGAAACGGCTCCATCGATTTTCATGAAATTTTGCAGGGGGTTTCAGGGGAAAAAAATTTATCTAGCTTGGTTTCATTTTTGGAAAACATCGTTTTGACCATGTTTTCAGGCACTGTGAAACTCATAAAATATCATTACAAAACGATCCCAAATTTCGCCGACATCTGTCAAGTTATGATAGCTCAAAGGTGAGGCTTCCAACTTACGATAACGAAACTAGAGTACCCCGGTTCGAGATTGACGTTCACCGGATTTTTTTTTCTTTTATCAAACGGCTTAACGTGCTCTCCGAAGCACGGAGGGAACTCGGGCGGTCACCCATTCAATTACTGGCTAGGGTTAGGGTTGCTTAACTTCGCTGATCGAATGATATGCGCAATGGCAACTGTGACACGAGCTCCTCATATGTAATAGTATAAATATAACATTTTCAGTCAGAAATCTAAGCCTATATTTATATCTATGGCTCGCGTTTCAACACGCGTAGGATTCCCAATAAAAACAATATTAATGAGTGATATATTTTATTAATGTATAAAAGTTACCTGTTAAAATTGCCGGAACAAACAAACACACAGACTAACAGAAAGACATGATTTTTCTTTATGCAAGTAACTTTCATATGCATTCAGTTAAAGCTGATCATTTGGAATTACAAACAGACACTTAAATGTTATTGATACCGATGGTATATTATTGACGTTCATAAAGTGCCTGGGGCGAAATTGAATAAATGCATTACTCTGTGTAGATGACGTATAGATAAGTACTGAATATGTTTTTCATTAACTTCCATCAAGAGGATACTTAAAAAGCTACTTAATATCCATTGAAGTTGAAACAATACTTATGCATAAACTTTGGTCTATTGAAGCGAAAATAATCCTCTTAGACCATTGTTAGGAACTTATGAAACTAGCAAAGGGTTGATAACTGAAATTGCCAGATAGTTTACCCAACTTGGCAGCTTGCCAGGCATATTGGAGCGCTTTGTGAAGTTATCAGACCAACTTTCGGAGAAAACATTGAAAGCAAATAAGCAGGGCAAGCAAAAATTATAAAGGAGATGGAAAATAGAGAGAGCCGTAGTGGCCACAGTCGCCTGCTACGCAAGCGACGCAAGTTCGAATCCCAGCGGGGCCTGTACCAAAGGGTTTTTCTAAAAAACTTATGTATTTGTGTGATTTCACACCACGTGCTTTACGGTGAAGGAAAACATCGTGAGGAAACCTGCATATTTCTGAGAAGTAATTCAAAAACGTATGTATAGTGCCTGAGACGGCGATAGACTCACCATCTGTCACGTTGGCACTTAATCAAATTCGGCGAAAAGTGGGTGTTGTGATAACAACACCTCTGCCTACCCCTTCGGGGAATACAGGCGTGAGCATATGTATGTATGTATGAGATGGAAAATTCGCATCATAGTGAACATTTTTTTTGTATACTAGCTGTATTGTATACCTACGTAGACTCAATTTCATTAATGCCTTTATTTCGCCATTATATTTTTATTTATAAAATTAACTATTGTTACTCCTCGTAAAATCTATCTGTAAGTAATTTTATTTTATTTAGAGCCCGATGTGTCCCACTGATGGGCAAAGGCCTCCCTTCCCTCTTTCCAACCCTTCCGATCCAGGGCTATCTCCGGCCAGTTTTCCAGGTAAGCGGCGAGTTCGTCCTGCAATCTTTTTCTCGGCCTGCCATGTCTACGCGTGTTAGTAATAGTCCCGTTAAAATCGGTCCTTCGGTCGGCCGCTTGTCAGATTTGTCGGAACAGACAGATAGACAGACCTATTATTATCTATGGATAAACACATAGAGTAAAAAAATATTATAATAGATGTTTTTGTAAGTACCGTCAGTATGACAAACAATTTTATTTATCTGCATAGATGAATACGGCCCACCGAATGGTATGTCGTCACCGCAGTCTATGGATGACCACAGGAGTATCAAAGCCCTGAACCCCTGCTTACCCCTTTCGCAACCTTTCTGTGTTTGTAGAAGGTGAGAAAATTTGTTATTTATGTAAAGGAAATAAATAAATACAATCCAGTCGAAACATTTATCGTATAATATAACTTTTCAAGCAAGTTACATGAAGTTCACATCGTATTACACATATTAACATTGCCATTATTCCTAAGAATATAATGTTTATTAATATAATTAAAATTACGCTACAATGTTTGACCTCTTAGAAGTCCTAAATTAATCTTAATTCCTAAAAAATACCCGAAACAAATTAAATCCAACTACATGTATTTACAAGTAACTTAAACTATTTCATCATATTATGTTCTATAGTTCGATGTCTAATCGTATTTCATACAATCAGTTACAAAACTTAACTTAACACATTTATGTACATTGAAAATTCGTCTCGTTATTCCGTATTTGGGCTCAAAATACAGAAAAAGGAGAGAATTTAACCATAAAACTAAACACTACAAAAATATATCTTACATGAATATTCAGTAATAATGATATATTTACATGAACTTGTAGTAATAGTTACATGACCTGCCAGTCGGAGCGTTAAGGTGCGTTTACACTATTGTTGCTTGGTCCGAGAGCCGCCCGCGACTGCGAACTGACTCTCAAACGATATCATGACAGGAATTGCCGTTCCCAGTCCGTGTTGTCTTGGTTGCCTGAGGACGTCCAGAGAAACCATCGTTGTAGGGCGGGGGGCAGTACATTACCTGACAACAAAAAAAAGCATTAAGCCACTTCAGGACCTACATACCCGTTGAGTTTAGCATATTCTTTTATGAATAGTTTCTGAACCGATGGTATTTTTTGCACTTTTATTAAGAGCCTTGTGAGAGGGCTTAAATCGAATAAAATATTTTCATTTCAATTTGACATCACGAACTAGTCAAACTGTTTTATCTCAATGACAATTATTCTCAAGTTACATAGGGCTGGAATTTTAGACGGATTTGTATATTCTGGTATATTTCCATTCAGCTTTGAAAACTTTAGATAAATTAACCTAGACTATAATTAACTATAACATAATGGTTTAATGAATAAGTAGCTAAAATCTAATTACAAGCAGAAAACTTGGCCAAAATCGGTGTCTCTCGGGATCGTGCCAAGAAGGCTGGCAGCATTGCCACGTTGAATAGCAATGCTGATTCCTGAGCGAGAATAGCCCCAGCCCGCTTGCCACTTCGTATAACGCCACATCGGGCTGAACCAAGAGCCGACCCCAACAATGAATGGGATAAGGCCAGGGAGATGATGATTATATGTGACGACACGACATGAAACTCGAACGTGAAATTAGCACAACAATGTTTGAGTTGAATCACGAAACAAAACAACTCCCGGGGAATATAGACCTACTACATATTAATGTAAGAATGTTGTGCTTCACAACACAGACGAACCACAACAAAAGATATATTTTTTCGTCTGATCATTTGAGTGAGCGCTGGGGTGAACATATTGAATACAAGACTGAAAGATTTTTTTTAATATTATGAGGAGCCGTGGTGGCCTCGGGGTTAGAGCAGTCGCCTGCTACGTAAGCGACGCAAGTTCCAATCCCAGCGAGGCCTGTACCAATGAGTTTTTCTGAAAAAATTAAATATGTACAGTGATTTCACACCAGGTGCTTTACAGTGAAGGAAAACATCGTGAGGAAACCTGCATATTTTTGAGAAGTAATTCAAAGATGTATGTATAGTGCCTGAGACGGCGATAAAGTACACCGTAAAGCACGTGGTGTGAAATCACGCAACGTATAATACCTAAAAAAGAACTGTGATCCCGAATTCATCAACCCTGACCTTATCCCATACACTGTTGGGGTCGGCACTTGAATCAACCCGATGCGGCTGCTCAAATCTTAAGGCCACCATGGCTTAAAAATGAATTCTAATGGGAATATTACACTGAGGAGGCGCTCCTCACATGCATTTTAATACGCCAGTCAGTGCGTTACACTACTAAACTTATGAACATAATTTGTCGTTACATATACCTAGTAATGATAACGATTTCGTTTGCATATTGGTATGACATCAAATGTGTTGTCATCTTTGGAATTCTAACCCTTCGAAAAAGTATCAAGTCAAAGTCAAAGTCAAAAATATCTTTATTCGATTAGACTTTTTACAAAGTACTTTCAAATCGTCACAATGACATAATTATACAGGATTATACATGCTACCGCCAGATTCGGAAGGTTGCTTTTACTGAGAACCTGGCAAGAAACTCAGTAATTACTCTTTTCAAAAATATTATACAATTTAAAGAATACAAAAAAAATAATTTAAGAAACGTAAGCTCATATTTCTAAAGAAAGGTTTCTAAGCCTTTAATAATATATTTATTTTAATTTGATGAAAATTAATATGCCGATTGTAAATTACTGTTGCGAGGAAATTATTTCAGTTGAACCCTATCTGGATTTCATCTGTATCATTTTGGTAATGGAATGAGAATATTGCAAGTTTGTACCCAAATCGCGTTTTCCAGTAAAGTGATAAATTATTTTACTCAAATTATTATCTAGAGCGAGTCTAGTCTGCGAAACGTTATATAAAGAATTAGTAATTATTATTGTTACCCCGCGGTTTTGCGGTTTGCGGAACCCTTATTTTTTATAAAAGGAGCCTAAGTTACTCCTTGTAAAATTTTCTATCTGCTAGTGAAAGTGTCGTTAAAATTTTGCCGGAACAAATAGACAGACAGAGATTTTTTTTTAAATAGTTTTTTTTCTTAGTACAATATACTTTGATAATTTTGCATTTAGTGAAAAGCTGTTATTTTGGAATAACAAACCGACACTTCATATTCATTTATGTGTATATTTATTTATATATGTATTATGTATGAATTTCCTATGATTGAAACCGACGTTATTAAAAGCTTACAGAATTTCGCAGCAGAAGTTACAAGTCGCTTCTTATAGTGATTACTACGTAACTATCTGCTGAATCTACTAAACATTGAATAAAGCTACCCTCGAAACAGATAGAATGCCACTCGCACAGTGCGCAAATAGGAAAAATGGGATCACGTGACTCGACTGCGAAATGCTAGTTGGTTATAATCACGAGACGACGGCGAATCAAGCAAGTAAATCCAATGTATTCTAACCCCTGGTTATATAGGATTTCCTAGCAGAGAGAGGTCTTATACTGGACTTGTCTAGCTTGGAAACAAGGTGCTGTGCCAAACGTAAACACCAATAGGGAATGCATTTGGAATAACTTAAAGAATTCAAGGTAGTACTGGCTTGGATGAAATTCAGCCTCGTTCTTGTGTAACAAATTAACTTGATAGGAAGCCAAACAGATATGCTATACCAATTCGATTAAGTCGGTAAATAATTGACATTCATAAATGCCTCACCATGACCCAAACTGAGTACATATTTTTCATCTTATATCTTAAACGAGCAATTCTTGTATATATATATATATATAATCTGAATCTCGGAAACGGCACCAACGATTTTCATGAAATTATACAATACGAAAGCAAATTTCGCCCACATCTGTCAAGTTATGGTAGCTCAAAGCTGAGGCTCCCAGCTTACGGGGCGATAACGAAACTAGACTACCCCGGTTCGAGACTGACCTTCAACGGAATAATTTTTCTATTTTTTCCTTTTTTTTGTGTGAAGAAGACCAGATAATTTTCATTATACAGAGAGTATCGATTAAACTCCCAGTACCAATTTTTTTGATAACCAGTAGTGCCCTGCGTTTTCACCCGCGTAGACTTAATTCCATTCCATTATAATGAGAAAAAGTATAAGTACAGTAGTACAAGTAAAAGTACAAGGAGTACCTTGTAAAATCAGCTGTCAGTGGAAGTCCCGTTAAAATTGGAGCCGTTTCAGTGATTACCCGAAATAAACAAACAGACAGACGGATAAAAATGTAACGCTCTGCTTAAACCGATGATGGTAGTCTCCCCGGTTCTTACTAAAGCGTCATTCAAATGCAAGTCTTTAAATATCTAAATATATATAACTCAAAGGTGACTGACTGACTGACATAGTGATCTATCAACGCACAGCCCAAACCACTGGATGGATCGAGCTGAAATTTGGCATGCAGGTAGATGTTATAACGTAGGCATCCGCCAAGGATTTTGATTAATTCTACCCCCAAGGGGATAAAATAGGTATGTATGAAACTTGGTCAATTTTAAATCGATCGGGCTGAGACAAGTCTGCCCGGGTGAAACCGCGGGGCACATCTAGTTAAATATATTTTTAAAGCTTTATGAGCTTCGCATACATTGCGAGGACGCCAAAATTGTGATGGACTTATCTTTGAGTGACGTTTCGTAACAAACTTCAACATTATAATTAAATTGTTTGACATAACCCTAAAAGTTATAATCTTCTACCTAACCTGATAATTTCAAACAAAATTAAAAACTCCAGAACGGAATTACATCCAAGTAACTCCGTTTTAATAATATTATCTTTAGTCGAGGAAATGAAGGGTTTAATTTTGGTGAACGCTTTTAAGAATACAAGGCATTTTCGTGACTGAATATTGCAGGGAATTAAAAAGTTTGGACGCTTCATTGTTACCTAGAAAAAACACAACAGACATCATCATCGTCCCTGGCCTTATCCCATACATTGTTGGGGTCGGCACTTGATTCAACCCGATGTGGCTGATCACCTGATTTTTATACGAAGCGACTGCCATCTGACCTTCGCAACCCTTAACGAGGAAAATCTGTGATCTGGGTTTAACCAGTTGTCAGACTATTTTAGGCCTCCGACTAACCTGTAACGATTGCCAAAGATGATAAACTGGCAACCCGGACCGACGGCTTAACGTGCTCTCCGAGGTACGGAGGGAACTCGGGCGGTCACCCGTCCTGACTTCGCTGATCGAATGATATGCGCAATAGCAACTGTGCCACGAACTCCTCTTCGTTCGAAAATATACCTATGTTTATATTTATACTGTTATTAAAGAGAGAGTTAGTTATCAATGAGTTTTACTGCAGAGTTTATTTGTTTGTTTGCTTGAATGTACAAAGTTCAGGGGCCTTATATTTTTATTCTTATTATGAGACAGATGTTTATGACGTGTATAAGTCTGTCACTGTCACACAGCTGAACTAACATTGCAATAAGAGCTCATGGTTGGGCCCCAGTACCCCTATCACGGGTTTGCCACCGTATTCGTAATCTATACTTGCTAGCGTCTCCGCCGAATATTAGTGTGAGAAATTCTGCAGCGACTCCCAGCGGTGACGTGAAGAACTAAAATATCTCATGCGAATATTGCGAGTGACGCTAGCGAGATTACGAAAACAGTGGCAAACCCGTGATAGGGTACTGAATAATATAAGTACCGTAGTAAAGCATCCAGCTCAATCGGTTGATGATGAACAGAATCACTTGTTACTCGAATAAATAACATCCAACTAACATAACATTGCTGTTTACAATGAAACTCGAAAGTGGAACGTTAAATATGTGTTGGTAATAAACCAAACTACCCACAGTAATAGAGTGTTGAATTCCAGTAATCTTCTGAGATTAAAGGATTGTGCGAGAGGCAAAACAAATGGCGGATTCTGGGAAGTTGCCAGTAATCATACATAGAGGAAGCTGTTTAGAAAGTTTAGATTTTAAAGAATGGATGACAACTTTTTTTTATATTTGGCAACTACTGCCAACTAAGGGGCCGTGGTGGCCGTGGGTCTTGAGCAGTCGCCTGCTACGCTAGCGACGCAAGTTCGAATCCCAACGAGGCCTGAACACCACGTATATTATGGTGGCAGAAAACACACTGAGAATGAATTCAAAGACAGGGATGGACTCACCATCTGTCACGTTAGCACTAAATCATGTTCGGTGAAGAGTGGGTGCTGTTATTACAACACCTCTGCAACACCCCTTCGGGGAATGCGGGCGTGAGCTGATGCTCAAACCCCACGGCTACCATGGGTGTCAATTATATAATCTCAAAATTATAAAAAAAAAAGTGCTCACGCCATCTCAGAAGGGTCCCCGAAGGGGTAAGCAGAGGTGTTGTAGCAACAACGCCCAAATTTCACCGAATGTAATCAAGTGTCAACGTGACAGAGGGTGAGTTCATCGCCGTCTCAGGCACTATACAAACGTCTTTGAATTATTTCTCAGGCATGCAGGTTTCCTTCACCGTAAGGCACGTGGTGTGAAATAAATGCACATCAGTTTTTAGAAAAAACTTGTTGGTACAGGCCCCGCTAGGATTCGAACTTGCGTCGCTTGCGTAGCAGGCGACGCTCTAACCCCAAGGCCACCACAAAATTATGAAATGTTACCTATTATGTATATCTCAAGGGAAAAAATATACGCGAAGTCGCGTGTTAATGCTAGTATAAAATAAGGTTTAAGCAGTATAATTTTAAATTGTAGAATGAAACTTAAGTAAAAGGCTTTTCATTTCATTGAATTTCACAAGATTTGGTTTGATCGAATATCGTGGACTTCAAATACTTAATAGAGCGCCGTATCTCTTCAAGACGGTACTTATATTTCGAAGCGTAAAAGGCTTTGTGTAGGAAACACAAAATTTCACTTTATACTTCAATGTTCTGTGCGACGAAATACTTCATTAATTTTACTATCCCCAAGATGGTCTGGAAAGTACTGAAGTAATTTAGTTTGAATGTTTAATTAATGCTGTGGAAAAAGTTATATTGAAAAGTTTGACCGTAAAAATGCTGAATGGGAGATGAACCTTTTGTATCATAGTGATGGTACTTTGTATGTTTATGCATGACTAGCTGTAACCTGCGGCTTTACCCGCGTAGTCTTAATTGTCATGGGTGGACCGCGGAACTTACTCTTTAATCATAGCCTAAGCTACTTCTTGTAACATTAGCTATCTACCAGTGAAAGTCCAATTACAATCGACCAAGCCGTTCAGAAGATTAGCCGGAATAAATAGACAGACAGACGGACGGACATACAGACTGAGAATGAGAAATATTTTAGATATGTGAGTATCGTATATACTTTCATATGTATTTCGTGAAAGCTATTAATATTGAATTACAAACAGACACTTCAATACACAATAAACTGTACCCCGCAGATTTACCCGATTAGGATTAACAATTAAAACATACATACATATGCTCACGCCTGTATTCCCCGAAGGGGTAGGCAGAGGTGTTGTAATCACAACACCAACTTTTCACCGAAGATGATTAAGTGCCAACGTGACAGATGGTGAGTCCATCGCCGTCTCAGGCACTTTACATAAGTCATTGAATTACTTCTCAGAAATATGCAGGTTTCCTCACGATGTTTTCCTTCACCGTAAAGCACGTGGTGTGAAATCACTGTACATAAGTCTTTTTTTAGAAAAACTCATTGGTACAGGCCCCGCTGGGATTCGAACTTGCGTCGCTTGCGTAGCAGGCGACTGCTCAAACCTTAAGACCACCACGGCTCTCACAATTAAAACAATAAAAAAAATATATTTCTAAAATTAAAGTAAGTAAGTTACTTCTTCTAACATCAGATATCTGCTGATGAAAGTTTCGTAAAAATCAGCCCAGTCATGTCAAAGATAAGCCGGCACAAAACAGACCGACAGACGGACTGACAGGTAGAGAAAAAAATTTAAATATACCAACAATAAATTTACTGCTATTTGTATAGTTTAGATATGACGCTGATTACGTCATGACCATGTGAGCTAATGGTGATGACGTAATAAGCGTTACTTTATTTTTTATAGATGTAAAAGAACTATATAAGAGCCGTGGTGGCCTTAGGGTTTGAGCAGTCGCCTGATATGCAAGCGACGTAAGTTCGAATCCCAATGAGTTTTTCTGAAAACTTATGTGCAGTGATTTCACACCACGTGCTTTACGGTGAAGAAAAACATCGTGAAGAAACCTATGTCTGAGAAGTAATTCAAAGACGTAAGTATAGTGCTTGAGACGGCGATGGAATCACCCTCTGTCACGTTGGTACTTAATCACATTCGGTGAAATGGGGACCATTGTGGGATAGCGTGAGCATATATAAAAAATACTGCGGCAGAAAGTAGATATCGTTCTTAATACCGTCTGTCTCTTTGACTAAGATAAGGCGTTAACCTTAACACAAAATAAAAATTGAGGGCAAAAAGGAATTGCATTAACCACTTGAAATCACATAAAGGACACCTCATCTCTAACAATAACACGGTGTCCACCAAAAATATCTGACAGTGTATCATAAACCAAACGAAGTGAGGATTGACAGGAGATTTATAACACGTCGGAATAAATGGAGTTGAGTGTGTGATAACAATAACAAGTGTTCTAAGAATATGTTCTTTGATGTGGTACGTGGTATGATGATCACTCATTGAAAGATTTGGTCTGAGACTCGTGGTGGCCGTGGAGTTAGAGCAGTCGCCTGCTACGTGAGCGACGCGAGCTCGAATCCCAGCGGAATGTACCAGTGAGCGTTTCTAAAAATGTATGTGCAGTAATTTTTTAGTGCGTTACGGTGAAGGATAACTTCGTGAGGAAACCTGCATATGTCTGTGAATTCTATGAATTATGTATAGCGTTTTTAATTATTATTTTTTACACATGCGATAAAATGTTCACTATTGTGAATATTTTTATGTTTTTTTTTTTGGTAGTTCATCATCATCATCAATTTAAGAGTAATAACTATTGTCGGTGTAACCGATGCATTTCTTTCCACTTGTCTCTGTCCAGTGCCATCTCTTTGACCTCCCTATACGTCATGACAGACACCTTTTCCTTAACTTGTCTCATATATGTTAGCCGTGGTCTTCCTCTCCCTCTCTTCCCTTCTACCTTTCCTTCTATTATGTTTTTAAAGAAGGTGTCATGTCGCACAAGGTGCCCAATCATCTTTCCCCTTCGATTTTGGTAGTTATCATTATTTATTATGTATTGAAATGTACATGATGCCAGCTGAGTTTATCGCCGATTCTTCTCAGAAGGCTAGTTTCTGAACCGGTGGTCAATTCTTCGACAGTCATAAGTGCCTTACCAAGGCCTTCACTTTAGGCGCTGGTAAATCATTTTATTTTCATTTTTCAGTGCCTGAGATGGCGATAGCCTCACCATCTGTCACGTTGGTACTAAATCATCTTTAGTTGAAAGTGGGTATTGTTATTACAACACCTCTGCCTACCGTTTCGGATACAGGCGTGAGCATATGTATTAAGGTAAATATATAAAACCTGAGGCAAAAGGCTAGGACACCTCAAAATATTTCCAACTAGGGTATTTATTTCTCCTCAAAAGCCTCGTAACTTGAGAAAACAGTAAGCGTAGAGCCTTAACTGACAGACAGTTGAATTATGTGCTACTAGGAAAACATATTTTTCCGTTACAAAATAGCTTAGGTTGTACATGGAGTTAATTTTGAGCCGTGAACGAAATACTTTAGGTTGGATATTTTTCTCAATAAGTCGTAAAACCACGAACCGGGTCGGGTTTTCTACATCTTGCTATTTTACAAGCATACATATGCTCACGTCTGTATTCCCCTAAGGGGTAAGCAGAGGTGTTCTTATAATACACCCACATTTTGACAGACAATTTTAAGTGCCTTGTATTAGAAGGCGAGTGCAACATTTGTTCTATGTCATTAAGATCAAATTTTAGTTATTTACATATAATAACGTCAGCAACTCTTGTCTAACGGTGAAAAAATAGTCAGGAGTGTACAGAAAGAGTGTTTCGGGTGTTGAATTGTGAGCGTGTTAAGTTGAATGCATGGGATGACGTAGTATGTTCGGAGTATGATAGTTTGATGGGTAAGGTGAAGAAGAGAACGATGAAGAATATGTTGTTAATAGTTGTAAATATGGTAAGAATTATGTTATTTAAGTTGTTATTCTTTATGTTGTAAATTGTTGGAATGTCTGAGGGCAGACATTATTTTCAGAAGGACAGTGTGGAAAAAGGTTTTATGTAAGCATGATAGGCAGCGTGTGATCTGTAAGAATATAAGAAATAAGATGTGACAGATGACAGAACGATGGTGGACGACGTGAAAGACGGACGACGAAAGACGTATTTATTATTTTATTATTTTAAGACGTATTTATTTTAAGATGTGTTGAAGTCGAAGTAAAGAAGATTCAGTCAAACCTTTATATTTAATTTATTTCATTCCCACAACTTTGGACCAGCCTCGAGTCGAGAGCACTGACCTTGAATGTATTGTAGTTATATTATGAGCTGTCTGTCACACTATTTTCTCTGAGTCTGATTCGACTTTGAAGATAGGGCCGAGAGTAGCTCGGTGGTCAGAGCAACTGCCGGTTTGCAAGAGATCGTAGGTTCAAATCCTATGTTGTATTGATTTCTTAATAAGTTAAGAATCAGGAAACAAAGCGATTCATTCAAAAATCATAAGAAATATAGTTGCAATTACGAATTTATACTAATATATAAAGCTGGGGTTTGCGTGTTTGTTTGTTTGAACGCAGTAGTTCAGAAGCTACTGGTCGGAATTTTTTTGTTAGTATTAGATAGCCCATTTATCAAGGAAGTTAAGCAATCGTGGGTTAACGTTAGCAATAGCTCGTCGCGGGCAGAAGCTAGAAGTTTTTATAAAATTCTAGTACTTTGAACTTTGATAATGCAAATTTTATTACATACATTTAATGCAGCCCTCATATTCTACAATAAAAATAAATGGATACACCCCTCTTATGTACCACAGTAACATTTGTTTTCTTGCTTTACCAACAGATGGTAAAGAATTTAGATGCGATATTAGTAAAATAGTGCAGGAGCTCGCGGCACAGTTGCTATTGCGCATATCCCTATCCAGCAATTGGATGGGTGGCCGCCCGAGTTCCCTCCGTGCTTCGGATCGCACGTTAAGCCGTCGGTCCCGGTTGCCAATTTATCATCTTTGGCAGTCGTTACAGGTCAGTCGGAGGCCTAAAATACTCTGAAAAGTGGTTTAATGGTAGAAAGATTATGTAGCTTACCTTCCTGAAGGCCACCCTGAAGTTCTCGGAGAGGAAGGCGTAGAGTACCGGGTTGACACAGCTGTTCATGTAGGCGAGCACGTGGGATACGATTTGTGCTGTCACTGTGAAGTACGTTATGTTATACGCGTCCAGCGCCTTCACTAGGAGGATTATCTGAAACAAGGTATATTAGTTAAAGAAGGATCAGTAGCCTGAAGAGCCGTGCATGGAGCATGCAAGTTCGAATCCAATTTTTAATATTTTTCTCTGTCTATCTGTTCGTCTGTCTGTCTGTCTATTTGTTCCGGCTAATCTCCGAAACGACTGGACCGATTTTAACGGGACTTTCACTTTGTAAAAAGTCTAATCGAATAAAGATACTTTTGACTTTGATTAGATTAGTAGATTTTCAATAGTAAGATAACGAGATACCAATTTTCAATTTCGTTGAACTAACACAAGGAGATATCCAAAGCCGCTTCAGCCTCCCAAAGGAGTTTGAACTTTAATCGAGAGCCGCTTAAGATCATAAGATTACCGTTACAATCCAGATTACATTTTGGAACATCGGCAGATTTCAAAACCGATCCGTTGTTGGGACTTATAATTTATTTCTGAAGCTGTGCCCCGCGGTTTCGCTCGCGTAGAATTAATTTCAAGTGGCTTTATTTCGGAGAAACCTCTTTTTACAAAAGGAGCCTATGTTAATCTCCTTTTTATATCAGCTATCGGCCACCAAAAGGCCGTTAGAATCGATCCAGTCATTTCAGGTATTTTCCGGAGCTCACCGAGACAGAAAAAAAATAAAATGCGTTTTTATATCAAACTACCGTATATATTTTATTTTGCATTCAGTGAAAAGCTGTAAATTTGGAATAAAAAACAGACACTTCTTTTTTATTTATGTGTATAGATGTTATAGATTGTAATGTACTATGAGAGCCTCTGTTGAATATTTTATTTGAAATTCAGCTTAATCACAAAGCTCGTGGGCATGTTGAAATTATTATCTTATTACTGTCAGAATTGCTATTTAAGCAAGCATTATTTTAATATCCGGCCATTACTAACGTCATACGTAGGTATACTCTAGCAGTCTTCTTAAATTGTTCACTTTGGGAGCAACTATGCTGGAGGGTTGAATTCAAAAACATCTTTATTTAATTTAACTTTTAACAAAGGACTCTCAAATCGTCAGAAGGATGGTTATACAGGATTATATATGCTATCGCCGGGCTAGAAAGGGATTTATTGAGAAGAACCCGTCTAGCCGAGCCGTGGTGGCCTCGGGGTTTGAGCAGTCGCCTGCTACGCAAGCGACGCAAGTTCGAATCCCAGCGGGGTCTGTACCAATGAGTTTTTCTAAAACACTTATGTACAGTGATTTCACACCACGCTTTACGGTGAAGGAAAACATCGTGAGAAAACCTGCATATTTCTGAGAAGTAATTGAAAGACGTATGTATAGTGCGTGAGACGGCGATAGACTCACCATCTGTCACGTTGGCACTTAATCAAAAAATTCGGTTAAAAGTGGGTGTTGTGATAACAACACCTCTACCTACCCCTTCGGGGGATACAGGCGTGAGCATATGTATGTATGTATGTAACCCGTCTAGGTTAGCTACGCGTTAGGTGGGATCTTGCACTCGTATCCTTAATTTCTGCGGTGATCAGGGGGAGGGTCTGTATTTGTGTCACCCAGGTTCTAAGAATGTGTCTTAGAACCTGGTGCCTGTCGTAAGAGATGACTAAAAGGGGGCCGGAGGGCCTGCTGGTACAGGCCCCGCTGGGATTCGAACTTGCATCGCTTGCGTAAACCTCAAGGCCACCACAGCATTATTGTTGTAAGAATAATCAATACCCATTTTTTTATGGTCTATTAATAAAGGTATCCTTCCGAATAGGTGTCCTCCACTCCTATCATATCGCTTTCCCTTAAAATATAAACCAGAACGTAAATGGTTGAAGGTCGTTTGTATTTGAATTATTTACTTCCTTTCATCTTTGGAGCGCTTTTTTTCAAATATTTGTCTTACATTAGCTCTGATTACAATGTGGATTCCGAACGAAATTGGAAGGAAAATATATAAACCCCGCTTTTACTTTACGATTGATGACGAAAATATTGAAACGGGAATGTTTTTGTTACATTTTATTCCACTATGTATCAATTCGTTTGATCTATTTCTATTTGACAGAATGTAAAGGAACTATTTCGGAATATTAATCGAGAAAGAATATTGTATTCTACTAAGAAATATAGTGGGTAGAAAACCTCAAGCGGCGGAAATATGCAGATATCATGCCGTGGCCATGGGGGCTAAATGCGAAAGTCCTTTTCAAGGACCTTTCAAAACGCCTGGTTGACGTCTTTGGTGACCGCCGAGCTGGTACCTCGGTCAGAGGATCAGTTTATCAATCCAGCGAGGTGACGCAGCCAGCACTATTCCCGCAGACACTAATTTAAATTCTGTGTTCTATTTATAATTTTTATTTTTCTCGTTCTAGACTAGTGTAGGTCTATAATAAAGCTATTTATATTACTTGGTAATAAGTTCTTTATTCTGAAATAAAAGTAGTGTAAGTTATTCCTAATCACGAATGCACCTATTTGATTGCAATAATAAAAACAGTTTGCTAAATATATTCTAAGAAAAATATTCAGTAAAATTCGGGGTCGCGGTACTATAATATGCTCCTGTATTCCCCGAAGACGTAGGCTGAGGTGTACTTTCCTAATTACCTACACCCACTTTTCGCCAGTTATTTTTAAGTTCCTTGTAATCTATATATACTTACATATACATACGTACTAACAAATAAAATTTAAGTGTATACTTTCACATTTATTTAGTCAAAATGTGTTATTAAGGATTTACAGACAGACACTTAAATTTTATTTATCTGTATAGATATATAGATATTGCCATTAACCAAGCACTAATTAAGACTCCGGACAGTTACTGGGAATTTATATTGTCAAGAGTAAGTAATTGCGGAGTACTCAGCAAAGGAACCTTACGAACGCGGTGGTAATATTTATAATCCTGTACAGTGTATTTTTTCTGCTCTGGCGATTTGAAAGTACTGTAAGAGCCTGGGTGGCCTTGAGGTTGATCAGTCACCTGCTACGCAAGCGACTCAAGCTCGAATCCCAGCGGGGCCTGTACCAATAAGATTTTTCTAAAAAAACTTATGTACAGTAATTTCACACCACGTGCTTTACGGTGAAGGAAAACATCGTGAGGAAACCTGCATATTTCTGAGAAGTAATTCAATGACGTATGTAAAGTGTCTGAGACGGCGATGGACAACATCTGTCACGTTGGCACTTAATCATCTTCGGTGAAAAGTGGGTGTTGTGATCACAACACCACTGCCTACCCCTTCGGGGAATACAGGAGTGAGCATATGTATGTAAGTACTTTGTGAGAAGTCTAATAAAATAAAGATAATTTTGAGTTTGAGTATAGATAGAAAAATCCAATAGCGTTTGCCCAACCAGGGAATGGATTATTCACACAATATTTTTATAAATATGTGTTATGCTGATGTGTAAGCAATATTATTGTAAAGTTTCATCAAAATGCATTTAGAAGTACATACATACATATGCTCACGCCTGTATTACCCGAAGGGGTAGGCAGAAGTGTTGTAATCACAACACCCACATTTCACCGAAGATGATTAAGTGCAAACGTGATTGATGGTGAGTCCATCGCCGTCTCTCTTTACATACGTCATTGAATTACTACTCAGAAATATGCAGGTTTCCTCACGATGTTTTCCTACACCGTAAAGCACGTGGTGTGAAATCACTGTACATAAGTTTTTAGAAAAACTCATTGGTACAAGCCCCGCTGGGATTCCAACTTGCGTCGCTTGCGTAGCAGGCCACTGCTCAAACCTCAAGGCCACCACGGCTCTGCATTTAGAAGTATTTGCGTGAAAGAGTAACAAACATACATCCAGATATTCATACATACAAACATTCACGTTTGTAATATTAGTAGGATATTAATTGACTTACCGACAGTAATAAAGTGAGGTGTATGGCCCGGCACGAGTACCTACGCCTGTCTGGTTTTATCGTCACAGCTAATATTTGCTCGCCCTTATCTGGGATTAGCCAGTCCCTACCGTTTAACCTTATGTTCGTCGCGTAGGGTGACGTTACAGCCACCTGTTTATGTTCAAATGGTGTTTAAATGGTTGAGATAAAATTATCTGTTTATAATGGCGCTCATAATTGCGGTACGGTAAATAATTACCAAGACAATAAACCGGTTAGGGTTGCCATTACGCTGTCGCTCGCATTAGGATCTCGAAGTTGTTCAAATGCAGACGTGACGGCAAATACTTATGACGTTTGTGGTAGGCACTCAGGTTCTTTAGGGAATCTTCCAACTTTCAATAGTTGTTTTACGTATTATAGGCTTTTAGTTGTAGGATTGCTGGAGCATTTATCACTCAGCTTATTGTGTTGCATCCAGCTTGCAATACAGACCTTTTGGATTAATATCACAACGTGCCACAGTTGCTATTGCGCAAATCGTTCGATCAGCGAACTTAAGCAACCCTAACCCTAGCCAGTAGTTGAATAGGTGACCGCCCGAATTCCTTTCGTGCCTAGGAGAGCACGTCAAGCCGTCGGTCCCGGTTGCCAAATTGACATCTTTGGCAATCGCTGTAGGGCAGTCGGAGGCATAAGAAAGCCTGAGAACTGGTTAAACCTAGATTACAGATTCTCGTCATAGAAGAGGTGAAGGTTAGATCAGCCACATCGGATTGAATCAAGTGCCAATCTCAACAATGTATGGGATAAGGTCAGGGAGATGATGATGATGGTCTCAAATGTTTGTCTACCATTACATCAATCAAGCAAATCTATCAGGTCGTTGCATAAAAGTAATTTGCTAAAAGGATTCTAAATATAACTTACAAGAGGCATATCCAGGTCACAGTATATATATATAAGCTTACTAACGCAGTATGGAATCTAGACCAAAAGAACGTTTACTCTATCGAGAGTGTGCATTGTCACTCAAAGTTTTACTAACACCATCATCATCTCCCTGGCCTAATCCCATACATTGTTGGGGTCGGCACTTGATTCAACCCGATGTGGCTGATCACCTGATTTTTATTCGAAACGACTGCCATCTGACCTTCGCAACCCCTTTAGCTAGGAACCACTGGGTTAAACCAGTCAGACTGTTTTAGGCCTCCGACTGACATGTAACGATTGCCAAAGATGATAAATTGGCAACCGTGACTGACGGCTTAACGTGCTCTCCGAGGCACGGAGGGAATTCGGGCGGTCAACCATCCAATTACCGGCTAGGGTTAGGGTTGCTTAACTTCGCTGATTGAATGATATCAATAGCAACTGTATTACTAATACCATGGTACGGTAAAAGTTTTATCCTATAGCAAAATACCGCACTTTTCGGCCGTATTTTATCGCAACTCTGTATGGTTGTACACTTTCTAGTTAAAAGTCATGAAACTTGAAAATGAAATTAGTTTCCTACAATTTATAGCAGGTCCTGTAATACTTTAGCGCAGTTACATTATACGTGATTTTAACGGGCTCATAAATCTTTAACAACTATTAAGTGTTATACAGCTGATAGCGTTACAAATAGCCTAATCTAGTCGTTCGTTGCAAAACTAATCACCTTTATGGCACTTCATTTCCAGTTTGCCTGTGATGTTACTGATAAACGACGCTATACTAAGCTTGTAATTAGTTAAAGTGATTGCTTTCACAACGCTGGCACGGAATACATGGGTGTAAATTAAACTTACAACTTAATGTGTACAGATAAATAAATTTGAAGTGTCTGTTTATAATTCCAAAATAACAGCTTTTCACTAAATGCATTATGAAAGTATATACCTTACAGATTTAAAAAACAATTTTTCAAAATTATTCGCCGTCTGCCTATCTCTCTATCTCTCCGTCCGTCTGTCTGTTTGTTCCGGGTAATCTCTGGATCGGCTGGAAAAACATTTAGGGTTCCGCGGGAATTAAATTAAATCTACGCGAGGGAAACCGCAGGGCATAGCTAGTATATTATACAGCTGAAGAGATTGCTCACGCACTAATCTCAGGGACTACTGGTCAGATTGAAATTCTTTCAGTATTAGATGGCCCATAGCCAGGAATGCTTTAAGGCTATATCAACACAGCCTAAAGCGCTGAGCTTGGAGACGTTGTATTTGAAGGGTATATTATTGTTGAGGTATAAATACACTAAGATATTTATATGTGAAATTTGTCAAAGCTACGAGCTATTAATAAAGATAAATTAGTATATATTTGGAAGCAACTCACTTGAATAGGACACCAGCAGACTGCAAATACCACAACGACGACCACCACCATTCTGGTGACCTTCTTTCTCCCCCTCCTGCTCTCCGCAGACACCCTGCCTCCCGGAGCACTCTTCCACAACCTCGTCAGCATACACATGTATAACACGCTGATCAACGCCAAAGGTATCACATACGACGACAGGAAGAACGACATCTGGAATCCCAGCTTGCTGTACCCTTGCTCTTCCAGAAACACACAGGAGGAATGATTCCTGTGGTAATAAGCGTACTCCCTTTCTCCGTGACAAATTCCCACGGGAATCGCCGTGGTCAATATTACTACCCAGATGCAACCTATTGCAAGTAACGCGTTCTTTTCAGTTCTGATTGACATTGATGCTATGGGGTGTACTACTGCCATAAATCTATCCAAAGACATCAGGACCAGAGTGTAGACTGATGCGTGAGCGGTCACCACGATGAAGTACTGAACGACTTTACACCACCAGTCCCCGAAAGGCCATCTTGGCATGACGTAATCAGTGGCCGTGAAAGGAACGCAGAAGATGACGAAGAGCAGATCAGCTACAGCCAGGTTTATTATCAGTAGGTTCGTAGTGGATCGCATGCCAGGGTTGGCAGCGACGACCAGGACCACCAAGGCATTGCCTACCAAGCCAACGATGCCGATGAAGCCGAAGAAGATTGGGACCACTCGTGAGACAACTTTCTCCAAAAGTTCTCCGTTTTCGAATTCATTGCTGTAGTTGCAGCCTCCTAAGCTGGCTTCCTCACTGGTTAGGTTCAAGCATATGTTGTAGAAGTCGTCTTCTGTTGACTCCATGGTGAAGATGTTGTTCACTTGTTCATTGTTGCTTGGTTTTGGTCGCTTGGAGTGCTGAAATAAAAACATATGCATCTTAAAAAAATAATTAATTAATTAAAAAAAATATATATGCTCACGCCATCCCAGAAGGGTCCCCGAAGGGGTAAGCAGAGGTGTTGTAACAACACCCACATTTTACCGATTGTGATCAAGTGCTAACGTGACACAGGGTGAGTGTACCTTCGTCTCAGGCACTATACATACGTCTTTGAATTACTTCTCAGACCTATGCAGGTTTCCTCACGATGTTTTCCTTCACCGTAAGGCACGTGGTGTGAAATAACTGCACATATATTTTTTTTAGAAAAACTCATTAGTTTAGGCACCTCTGGGATTCGAACTTTGTCGCTTACGTAGCAGGCGACTGCTCTAACCCCAAGGCCACCACGGATTTATTTTCAATCGACTTCCAAATTTATTTCTCTCCTCTTCTGGTTTTCCATTCTGTTAATTGAGTCTAAGGATATAGTCTATACCAATAAAGTATTCAATTCAATGAATAAATTTGATAATGTTTAAGTATATTAACTACTAATATCAACAATTTGATCAAAAGGAATACGGTTAAGGGCAACATCATGAGGAAATCTACATAAGTCTGAGAATAAATTCGAAGGCTATGTATATATTATAGTGTCTGAGATGGCAATGCCCTCACTATCCGTCATCTAAACACCTTCGGTGAAAAGTGGGTTCTGCTACATTATAGCCGGAAATCCTTCTGAAAACAAGTTTATGTAAGTAGGTATAATGTAGTAATGTTAATTATTAATCCAAAGCACATCAAGATTTTCGAAAAATGGATTTCATTTCATAACTAAACTTCTTTAAATTGGATCAATTTGTCCACGTCTAGTTACGAGACGCGTGTAAACATACAAACTGACATTACGTTTACATTTGGACGGACTCCAGATAGTTTTTAAATGCGTCTAGACACGTGATCGTGGATAGTTTGCTTGGCTCGTATTTAGTCTGCTTTAAATTGATCAAGATGGACTTACTTAAATAAGAGATTGTGGCGGAATGGATCAGATGTGCCCCGCATAGACTTTTTTTTATTTATAGCTTAAGTTACTCATTGTAACATTAAATATCCGCCAGTGAAAGTCCCGTTAAAATCGGTCCAGTCGTTACGAAGATTGATCGGAACAAACAGACGCATAGATCGACAGAAAAAATTCAAACATTAGTTTTTTTATGTCAATACCGATAACTTTCATATGCATTTAGTAAAAAGTTGTTAATTTGGAATAACTTTATTTATTCCATTTGTAGACATCTTGTGTAAATTTACAAGAAACGAGAACATTCCGTATAAATTAATTTTTAGTTTTCATGTGTTAAGTATGTACGGTTTTTATATACTACTAGCTGTGCCCAGCAAACGTTGTATTGCCATTTTTTTTAGGGTGGACTACCCCTGACATTAAGGGGGATGAAAAATAGATGTTGGCCGATTCTCAGACCTACCCGATCTGCACACAAAATTTCATACAAATCGGTCCAGCCGTTTCGGAGGAGTATGACAACGAAAACTGTGACACGAGAATTTTATATATTAGATTTAATAGACGGAAGAAAAGGATGTGCTTTTCTACCCAAATATTTTTTTGTCTTGTGAATATCGATCTCACAATCTCCTACATATAATCTAGAGCTTAAATCTAGACTAGATCTTTGAAATCGCCAAATGAAATAACATTTTCATCTGTTGGTAACACTAAACATGAGTAATTGTATAAACTGTGAGGAACGTAACGAATATTTTGTTTAAAAACGAATGCAATTACTTACTTCAATAAATTTATAAATTGTTTTATTCATTTGCAAGCAGTACGCAAATAATATAGGTACTTAATATTATAAAGCAAATGCTCACGCCTGTATTCCCCGAAGGGGTAGGCAGAGGTGTTGTAATCCCAACACCCACTTTTCATCGAAGATGATTAAGTGCCAACGTGACAGATGGTGAGTCCATCGCCGTCACAGACACTTTACATACGTCTTTGAATTACTTCTCAGAAATATGCAGGTTTCCTCACGATGTTTTCCTTCACCGTAAAGCACGTGGTGTGAAATCACTGTACATAAGTTTTTAGAAAAACTCATTGGTACAGGTCCCGGCTCAATATGAATATTATAAAGCTGCAAAGTTTTTTGTTTCTTTGAATGCGCTAATCTCAGGAACTACTGGTTTGATTTTAAAAAATATTTCAGAGTTGGATATTCCATTTATCGAGGAAGGTAACAGGCTATACGCTATTTCCAAAAAAAATAGGGATTCGTAAGAAAATTGTGATTTTGCAACTCAAGGTGTAAAATTGAAAACCTATTTATGCGTGCGCTGCAATAACTATTGACAATAGAACAAAATTATGTACTACGGGTTTGTAGGTCTTGTCAAGATCTACAAAGAAGTCCGCTAGAGCACATTTCTAACTATTATAGTTGAGTCACAATAACCGCTTTTATGATCATAAAAATATTAAATCGTCTGAAGAAAGAAACTACGTTAAATGTGTATCGCGATATTAATATAAAACAAAATCTGCGCAGGTGAAATCGTAGGGCATAGCTAGTCAGACAAAAATATTAGTATAGAAGTATAGATTATAAGGAGAACTGAAATCTTTAAGAATGTTTTTCTCATTTTCTCATAAATGTTGCTTTCAAGATTGATATATTTAATTTTTCTGAATATAGACAATGATATATATTAAATTTAAAAGTGTTCAAATTGTCAAAATAGTCACACTTCTATATCATTAGCAGCTGCAGAACGAACCGTGAACACCGCCAGTTGATTAATTATTATTTTGGAAAAACTAATGTTATGATGCCATTAATAACATTAATTTAACGTTGTTATTCTTTCTGTTGTTCTTATTATTAAAAACTGTTAGTAGGAAATTATAAACAGACAATTCAATTTTATTTTTCTGTATAGAATATAGATTAAATAAATTATTTACGCATTATAAACAGGTAAAGAGCCATGGTGGCCTTTGTGTCTGAGCAGTCGCCTGCGATGCAAGTTCGAATCCCAGCAGGGGCTTGTACGAATGAGTTTTACTATGTACAGTGATTTCACACCTCGTGCTTTACGGTGAAGGAAAACATCGTGAGGAAACCTGCATATGCCCGAGAAGTAATTCAATGACGTATGTAAAGTGTCTGAGACGGCGATGGATATTCGGTGAAATGTGCGTGCCGTTGTTACAACACCTCTGCTTACCCCTTCGGAGACCCTTCTGGGATGGCGTGAGCATATTTTTTTATTATTAGTTTTATTTGCATAAACAGGTAGGTAAGAATACGCAGCAATAACAAGGCAAATGTCTCAAAGTAATTTGCGGTCGTCTGTGACGTCTGTCCATAGAGTTGAGTGAAGAAGGCTTTGATACCAGGCGGCGTTTTTCATTTCTCTTAATGAACCCTACATTTTCACTTGACTTAGACACAGTATATATAATTTAAGATAACCAGGCAGTATGGAAACAAATTTTTGAAATATTTTTGAAATTCAAATTGCTGTTCCCTAATAGGGTTGTTAGCTGTATGTTATTACCACTATAAGTAACTATGTTAATATTGTGTGTTATATGATACTAACTTGCAATAAATATATGAATATGAAGGCTTTCTATTTGATATAATTGTAATTTTCTTCTTTATTAAATGTCAATGTAACGAGGAGCTCGTGGCGCAGTTGCTATTGCGCATATCATTTGATCAGCGAAGTTAAGCAACCCTAACCCTAGCCAGTAATTGGATGGGTGAACGCCCGAGACCGACCGCCGTCGGTCCCGATTGCCAATTTATCATCTTTGGCAATCGTTACAGGTCAGTCGGAGGCCTAAAATAGCCTGACAACTGGTTTAATCCAGATCACACATTTTCCTCGTAAAAGGGTTGCGAAGGTCAGATGGCAGTCGCTTCGTATAAAAATCAGGTGATCAGCCACATCGGGTTGAATCAAGTGCTGACCCCAACAATGTATGGGATAAGGCCAGGAACGATGATGATTTAATGTCAATGTCAATTCAAGTTCAGAAAAATGTTGGTAAAACACGTTAATGGCTATTCTGCCAGAGGTCCTTGCATCTCGTAGATGTGCGCGTCTCTGTTAGTGTGTAATTTCGAACAAATTGTTCCTTGTTTCCATACTGCTTGTAGTAAACTAATGCCACAGTATAAATATAAGATAACAGCAGTATATAGAACAAATTGCTGGTTTGACGGCTGGAACGTTTGCTCCATCGAGCGTGAGGGCTGGCACTAAACTTAATTAATTTGATATTTAAATCTCGCTAACACACGTACATCGTACATGACGTATACGCTATCGGTCACGTTCCACCCGTACTGAAATTACGCCCACGCCTGCGTATAATTTCAATTTTTTGTTAGTTTCCAAGCTGATAGTAGTAAGCTTGCTATGTATACTGTGACGTAGTCCAATGAACCAACGAACTCATCAATTCTTTTCAACTTTGTGACGTCGTTTTTATCCGTTCGCGGAAATCACACCTCAATGAGTTTCGGCTATAGAGTGTCACTCCAATAACTCTTCACTTTATTATCTGTCAAGTATTAATTATTAAGGTTATATTTATCGTTATAAGTTTATTCATTACTTACAATGTCAGGATTCACAAACACTACTTCCCCACAGGTCAACCCAAATTACTCAACTGCAGCAAATTGTGGAATGGGTAATACCCAATGCTCAACTGGTAATTGGTCAACTACTCAATTGAGCAGTGGGTAGATCTTGTGATGCACCCACTGCTCAACCAATTGAACAATAAGATTTATGTATGACAAAATAAAATTTACAAAATGTCCTACTGTTTAAGTTTGATTGTAGTTTCTTTATTTGTCACAAGATGGAGTTGTCCTGTTTTAGAACTTGCTGACATTGCGCTCTCTTTGTTATGTATATAGTTTAAGTTCACGTTAGTAAAATCTCTTTGCTTTCCGGAGTTTGAAGTGTATCCTCATTTCCACGGCCCTCCCGACCATGAACACCTACTGCTCTACTCAGTTGAGCAAAAAAATTTTGAGATACTGAGCATAAAATGTTCAGTAACAAGCTATGTCCTACTGGACAGTGTCCTGTGGGGTAGAACCGCTACATCTATACAGATAAATAAAATTGAAGTGTCTGTTTGAAGTCCTTTTGACTAAATGCATATGAAAGTGTACACGGTACTGATATAGAAAAAACATTTATTTATTTTTTTCTGTATATTTTTTAAAGTCTGTCTGTTGTATTTTAACTCAACATTTATTGTCAAATAGCAAATGTTACAAAGAGTCACATAGGCTACTACTATAATAAAAACATATGTATGCAAGAAGGCCGGGACCTATTTTGCTGCTGGCATTCTACAATTAATTAAAAATAATGTTTTTACTTTTGAAATAGTTCCGATTTTCTTTCGTTTTTTCTTACTTACAAATCATTGTTGTTGCTATCGAAGATTTATATTGATATTGAGACCTATCTTATTATTGTTTAATATTATTTGATTTCGTAAAATATAAGATTGCAAGTCAGCCATAATTTTTATTGTTTTGGAATAACGGGACGGCAATATCTACAACAAGATTGAGGAAATTATTCATGTACAAACTTTGGGTTTGTTCATTTACATACATATTACATAGACATACAGAGCGCTGAGAGTACACAGATAGAGATAGAGAGAGCGCACAGATAGTAGATATATAAAATTCCAGCTCGACAGTGATAGATAAAGCGCTAGCTAAGTTTTTTTGTAAAATACACAAGTCTAGAAATAGATTCCTAGGCCAATCAAAGCAAATTCCAAACGTTTTAGAATGAAAATACACTCATACATCAAAATGAAAGACTCAAATATTGCTATTTTATGTGAATAACAAGGCAATAAATAAGTTTCAATAGCAAAATATTGAGAAATAATACTGTAATTACCTAAAGATATTTCCGTAGAAAAATGCTCTGGGTTTCACTACGAATTGTATGAAATAATGCTACATAATGAAAGCTTAAATGTTATTCTTCTGGAGCTCTCGGTTCCACTCTTCTTGGAAAACTTTCTACTTTTAAATTAAAAATATTTATTCAAATATTTTTTTGAGCCGTGGTGGCCTTGAGGTTTGAGCAGTCGCCTGCTACGCAAGCGACGCAATTTTGAATCCCAGCGGGGCCTGTACCAATGAGTTTTTCTAAAAGACTTATGTACAGTGATTTCACAGCATGTGCTTTACGGTGAAGGAAAACATCGTGAGGAAACCTGCATATGTCTGAGAAGTAATTTAAAGACGTATGTATAGTGCCTGAGATGGCGATGGACTCACCCTCTGTCACGTTGGCACTTGATATTATTTGGTGAAATGTGGGTGTTGGTACAACACCTCTGCTTACCCCTTCGGGGACCCTTTTGGGATGGCGTGAGCATATTTTTTTACACAGGACTATACAGTTTTCGCCTGGCAAGACCCTTTGACGTATTCCTCTAATGACAAAAACACCCACTACAGAAGGGTTTTTCTAAAATTCATCCCCTAAGGGGGTTAAATGCGGGTTGAAAGTCTGTGTGTGAAATCTTAATGTTACTCTGGTGAAACTGCGAGCATACGCTAGCGTTATAATAAAACTAGCTGTGCCCCGCGGTCTCACCCGCGTAGATTTAGTTTTATATAATATATTCGTTTAAAATTGACAAAGTTTCATACAAACTTTCATCCCCTATTTTATCCCCTTGGGGGTAGAGTTAGTAAAAATCTACTTAGCGGATGTCTACGTCATAGCATCTACCTGCATGCTAAATTTCAGCCCGATCCGTCCATTGGTTTGGGCTGTGCGTTGATAGATCACTATGTCAGTCAGTCAGTCACCTTTGAGTTATATATATTTAGATTAGACGACGGAAGGTGAGAACTTGTAATGTAAGCGATGAAATTTTAAATCGTTGGTCTGCTAGCTATGAGCTGTAATCTATATCTGTGGTAAGAAATATACCATCTATACTTAATATAAGAGGACTTGTATTTTTTTTTGTAACGAATAAACTTAGAACTACTTGACCGGTTTGAAAAATACTTTCAGCAGTGTATAGCTACATTATCAACATATAACGTAGGCTATATATTATCTCCGTACTCCCACGGGAACGGGAGCTACGAGGGCGAAACCGCGCGACGTCTAGTTGTGAATATGTATACATATGCTCACGCCTGTATTTCCCGAAGGAGTAGGCAGAGGTGTTGTAATCACAACACCCACTTTTCACCGAAGATGATTAAGTGCCATCGTGACAGATGGTGAGTCCATCGCCGTCTCAGACACTTTACATACGTCATTGAATTACTTCTCAGAAATATGCAGGTTTCCTCACGATGTTTTCCTTCACCGTGAATATTTATCTCAAACTCGTTAAAAGAACGGAGTCGTTCTCAACAATTTTGCGAACAATAAAATTGTATATTTCATTCCTTAGCTTTCAACAGTCAGCAATAAAAGATTCGACGTTTCTTTGTCTCCAGAGTTCATACGCGCACCTGTGTCGTATATCAAACAACCACTTTACGTTATATAACATGACAGAGAGTCATTTTACGAGAGCCTTTCCGGTACTTGTCCTCTGAAAATCCTCTCGTACACCTGGGCTTAAGATCTTTATTTTCATTAAACGTGTTCGTCATTTACATGCGACGAAATTTCATAAAAGAAGCACCTGTTCACGAAATAACGTGGCTGTTTTTATTGCAAAGCAAAATGTAAAAAAAACATCTTTGTTGCTTTTGACATACTTAGGTGAATCTAGTTTAATGCTGTGTATTATCTGCAATTTAGTCTTTGCCAGGAGCTTGTGGCTCAGTTGCTATTGCGCATATCATTCGATCGAACACTAACCCTAGCCAGTAATTGTATGGGTGACCGCCCGAGTTCCCTCCGTGCCTCGGAGAGCACGTTAAGCTGTCGGTCCCGGTTGCCAATTTATCATCTTTGGCAATCGTTACAGGTCAGTCGGAGGCCTGACAACTGGTTTAACTCAGATCACAAATGTTCCTCGTTAAAGGGGTTACGAAGGTCAGATGGTAGTCGCTTCGTAAAAAAATCTAGTGATCAACCACATCGATCAAGTTATGTGCTCTCGCAGACTTTTTTTAGATCATAATAGGACCTACAAATCCGTACTACATTATTTTTTTCTATTGTCAATAGTTTCCGCAGCGCGCATAAATAGGTCTCCGAATTTACACCTTGGGTTACAAAATCGCAGTGAAAATAAAATATAACATTTATTCTTCCTCGATAAATGGACTATCCAACACTGAAAGGTTTTTTGAAATCGGACCAGTAGTTCTTGAGATTAGCGCGTTCAAACAAACAAACTCTGCAGCTTTATAATATTAGTATAGATTTAAACACTAGCGCTTTACCGAACGATAAGTGAGTGACGGTCGAGAAACGACAATGTCCAACGCTGCGAAGCTCGGCTCGGACTCGGCTCGGTCTAGTACGATACACCAATATTGGTCGTGATTAAACTCGATTTAAGTGTCATCCCAAATTTTGTGTTCGTAGTAAGATCGGCTCTTGACAGTTTAATTACTGTTTTACGTGTATATATATTTTACGACGGTCACTCAAACAATATATTCTCACAGACTGTAATTAATTCTTGACTGACTTCAAAAAGGAGGAGTTTTATTTATAATAAATAAAATATTTGTGCCTGACAACACACGTGCTAGGAAACACAGGCTGTTTTCGATATCGGCGGGTCGTACTAAGTTGCGATCATACTCTCCTGTCCCTCGCACTCTCTCTGCGCTCAACGCTCTCTTGGAGTCACACTCTGAGTGTGATTTGTTTGCGGATGAATGGCAGACGATCATGTCGGCATGTCTGGAGTATTGTGAGGCGAATGTTTGATTGTGTTTGTATTGTTATAATATGCTGTGTATATAATTAAATGTATTGTGTACTGTATATATATTGTGTAATATTGCTAGGTTTTGTGTAATTGGTTACTGGCCGTTCAAAATGTATATTTCAAATAAATAAATTTATTACCAGCAACAATTTTGTTTTTATCTATATGTCTACTTGAAAAATATACATTAATGAATGTCCAAAGGTGATTTTGGTGTAACATTACTCCACAAAAGTTTCAAAGCTCATTGGTACAGATTAGAAGTTACGTCACTAGAGTACCAGGTGACTACTCAAACCACGCGGCCACCACTACTTAATGGTACATACATACATTTGCTTACGCCTGTATTCCCCGAAGGGATAGGCAGAGGTGTTGTAATCACAACACCCACTTTTCACCGAAGATGATTTTGTGCCAACGTGACAGATGGTGAGTCCATCGCCGTCTCAGACACAATAAATACGTCTTTGAAATACTTCTCAGAAATATGCAGGTTTCCTCACGATGTTTTCTTTCACCGTAAAGCACGTGGTGTGAAATCACTGTACATAAGTTTGTTAGAAAAACTCATTGGTACAGGCCCCGCTGGGATTCGAACTTGACTTCTTCTGGATTCAAGGTCACTACGGATATTTTACTATTTTATGATATGATACCTGTGCCCCGCGGTTTCACCCGCGTAGATTTAGTTTTATATAATATATAGGTTTAAAATTGACAAAGTTTCATACAAACTTCCATCCCTTATTTTATCCCTTTGGGGTAGAATTAATCAAAATCCTTTCTTAGCGGATGCCTACGTCATAACATCTACCTGCATGCCAAATTTCAGCCCGATCCGACAAGTGGTTTGGGCTGTGCGTTGATAAATCACTATGTCAGTCAGTCAGTCGCCTTTGAGTTATATATATTTAGATAGATACTTAATGGTATTATGTTATATATATTTTTTCATATTTCATACTTTGTCTTCAGTGAGTAATTTCACAGGTAGGTAAAATGCACAGAATTTGTCGCCTTTCATCCGAAATTTAATATCGTAAATTAAATATTTTTAATATACATCATATTTTCACTACACCGTACAAGAACAACCTTGTAAATAACACTGGATGCTGAAATCCCTAAGGATAAAATGGATTTTGGCTACCTAATAACATCTCTAGCTGCAATGTGAAACTCATTTCCTGAAACGAAATAATACTGATCTATTTTATAGGTATAAGTAAAGGAAACGTTTACCTAGTGGCTAGTAAGTCCCGGGTTCGATTTCGTGTCAAGACAAATATAGGTTGGGTTTTTCTGTCTAGAAATTTACAATTATGAGGTTGGAATTGATGGTGTCCACCCCCGTGCCTCGTTAAGCCGTTGGTCCTCCGGCTGACCTCTCTCGGGTTGTGTCGGATTGCCCCCCATCGGACTATGAGAATGAGAGAATGAAGAGTGCACATGCGTTTGCGCACACACGCGTGCACTATAATATCTACTGCGCAGTTGGTTAATCTCCGTTGGGGTAAGGAGAGGTGTTGTAATAACAACGCCCACATTTCAGCGAATATGATTAAGTGCTAATGTGACAGAGGATTATATCACCGTCTCAGGCACTATAGATATGTCTTTGAAATACTTCTTAGACATGTGCAGGTTTCCTCGCGATGTTTTCCTTCACCGTAAAGCACACGATGTAAAATCACTGCACATACATTTTTAGAAAAACTCATTGGATTCGAACTTCCATCACTTGCGTAGCAGGTGACAGCTCAAACCCCAAAAGCCACCACGGCTCATTCTTTATATATTCATTTGATTTAATTATAAGCGGGGATAGAGGGCGAGCCTATTGCCATTAAACACAATATCACTTTTTTATATTATTTAAATTAATATTTTTAATATTCTTACTTTAAATTTCTTACTCATTTGCCCTGTGTAATTTAATCTAGTTTTATACTTATTTTAAGAGATGTGCTTTTAATTTTAATTTAAATATAAATTTAAATTTATTAATGTATACCATGTACAACGTCAACGTTATATAAGCATGCGGTGTTCACCTTTAAGTAATTGTACATTTAGTTTCATATAAATATTGTCATTTGATTATGTGCATGTAAAAATGTAACAATTGTTGGTGATCCTAATAAATAAATAAAAAAATAATAAATAAAAATAAATATATGTGATAATGTTGTCCGACGTTACAATAACCCTAATAACTCCACGTATGATTAAACAATTTATGTTATAATAAGGGTCGACACCAGATTATTAGAATGTCCAAAACTCTTATAACAATCTGACATAATGGGGAACATTATTCAGAGAGAAGAATTTGAATATTAACGGCCTCGTTGGTCGTGTGATCGCAAACGCTACTGCTGAACACGAGGTCTTAGGTTCGATTCTCGGATTGGTCAAATTGGTTTCCCATCTGTAATTCCCCAAAAGCAGGCTGGAGTCTGGATAAGTGCCCGGTTAATGATACTAGGCTCGCTCCCTATTACATGGGACTAAAAGATAACTGACTAAATATAGGTTTACTATAAGTACACCTCTGCCTACCCTGTCAGATACAGATAAAGAAAATTGAAGTGCCTGTTTGTCATATCAAATTAACTGTAGTTCCCTAATTCCATATGAAAGAAATGTTACTTAAAAAAACGCTATAAAAAAATCTCTGTCTGTTTGTTCAGGCTAATCTTCAGCGGGACTTTCACTGGCAGATAGCTAATGTTATAAGGTGTAACACATGCTAATATTACTTAAAAGAAAACATGAAAAAAAGATTCCGCGGGCTATCCACGAAATTAAATCTACACGGGGCATATCTAGTCGACAGTAAAATGGCTGGTTAGTTCACACAATAGATATACATTTAACCTTAAATTAAGTGTATTCAACCATTCAGATACCCGGCAACAGAGACCGGAAGTTAAGTTCCATATTTTCCGTAAGTAAATATGTAGGGCTTTATATGATAAGGATATCCGCTACCCGAGAGTAAAACTTTCCTATCGGTTCCCGAAATCATTACGTTAGGGCACGAGGCACAAGGCTTCTCTCACATTTTTACATAATATTACGATTTATTAAAGTTTAAGAAAAATTGTGAACTGTGAATTGCGTAATTTTTATTACATATGCTCACGCCTGTATTCCCCGAAAGGGTAAGCAAAGGTGATAACAACACACACTTTTCACCGAATATGATCAAGTGCCAACGTGACAGATGGTGAGTCCATACTATATAAATGTAAAGAAAAATGTAACAAATGGCTTATGTCCTTAACATATCAAGATACCGAAGACCTTTTAAACCTACACATTACGTAAGCACAATCACATAACAACTTACACACACACACACGCACACGAACGCACGTACACACACGCGCGCGCACACACACACCAACACACGCTCACACATACTAACATAATAACCAATTTACTTTAATTAAATATAAATAATTGTTGTTACTCAATACTGCAACTAAGATCTTTTGTAATACATTTTGTAAATTACTCCGTAGGTGGACGTTGCCAACCGCGACACAGTTTCTAACTTCTGCGGATGACATCGATAATTAAACTGTGTCATAATGTATGCCAAATAAACAAATTTATTATTATTATTATTATTATACATAGGTCTCAGATATATGCAAGTTTTCTCACGATGTTGTCTGAAAACACTACACATAACTTTTTTAGAAAAACTCATTGGCTTCAACCGAAAACAAGGGAAGGAAAAATCGTCTTCGGTGAAAATAAATCAACCTACCCTTTCGGGATATATTCCTTTCAATCCCTACGTTTAATAGGGATTAGTTATAGTAATTAATTTGTGGAAGTTTACAATTTACCCCAACTAACACAACCTTCAAAATCTATCAGTAATTGATTTAAGCGTACATATTGAAATAGAATTAATAGGTTATGATTTAGGTGGGTGGTTAATAGTAGGTACGGGAATGTATGTATTTGCGAATACATCAAAGCGTTTTGTTCAGCTGTTGTATGGCGATGGCGGTCTAAGTTAATTATATTCTCATTCAAATACTTTGTTTAAGGGTATGCCTCAAAATCAGAGAGAAAATAAGAGATTTAACCATTATAATTTTAAGCCGCAGGTTACTCAAGTCAACCGTATATATTAGAATATATTATGTTATTTTTATAACAATCGAGATTTATTGGAGTTAAATAATGAATATGTAATTCATTTAATTATTTTATTCCATTTGCACACAGTGATCCATCAGACGCCAAATTTCATTACAAGAAACTGCAGTACACTCACACATAGGCTCTCACCAGCGTGTACACGTACGCTCCGGCATAGTACATACTATGGCACGTGAGTACGCGGGGAATGTTGTAACGCGTATTATGTGAGTTCACTTGCAGCTGATCGCTGATTCGGTGAAATATTTAGATGAAGTCAATAAATTTAAAAAAAATTGCGGGCATCACGCGGTTTTACCCGCATAGTTCCCGTTTCGTGGGAGTACGGGAATAAAATAAATAGCCTATATTTCTCGCTGATAATGTAGCTGACCATTGCTGAAAGATATTTTTCAAACATACAAATTGTTCCTCTTTATAATACTATTATAGATTGTAACAGACTAAAAGTATCATGAAAGGTCAATTTCTCAGTATTTTACAAGTAGAGTATTTTGATGCTCATATGAGAGATCAATGTGTCATATGAGAGATTAAGGCGAACAGCGCCGGTTCCGGGCAGGCCTCGTGAACATCTATCGACTCAAAGCGTTTCTATTAAACAGAAAAATTTGCTCAGACAATGTTGCTTTATAAGCATTTTATGTTTGCGCCAGGAACGATTATTGACGTCAATTTCCAAAGTCGTGGTTTCCAAAAGTTTGTGGATAAAATATTTAAAAGAAACTTTTTGCACGGAACTTTTATTAAAAATATAATAACCCGCTCTCTCCTGTACATTGAACCAAATCGCAATAAAGTTTCGCTAATCCACGAATGTTTGATCGATGATCGAACCGGATTAGCTCGCCCCGTTGTTTCGAAAGGCATGATTTATTTTATGGTTTGCCGTAAAATGAATATTTCCGCGAAGTGAGAAAGATTTTGACTTAAAAGGCAGTCTTGTGGATGGATTTAGATGTTTTTTGACGTCCGATCCATTTTTCGGTAATTTACTCAAAACTCAAAACTCAAAATATCTTTATTTGATTAGACTTCTTACAAAGTACTTTCAAATCGTCAGAAGGACACAAAATACATTATACATGATTATAAATGTTACCACCGGGTTCGGAAGGTAGCTTTTGTTGAGAAGAACCCGGCAAGAAACTCAACAATTACTCTTTTAAAAAAATATATATTATACAATGTTTTTGGTTACAGTATTTATATCTCATGAATATAAGCCCATGGGACACAGCACAAATGCTCAATTGTCAAATATAATAACTAAAATATTACAAATATTTGTGAGCATGGCAAATTCCAGCCAGTCAAAGCAAAGATCAAACTAAGATTAATTAATTGTAGCAAAAGTACAGTGCCAATGGGATTATTTACAATAATTTTTCGACAAAGATACATCCCAGGGTTCCTTATCACAAATATAATCACTTACAGTATAATATCCTTTTTTGAGCAAAACTGCTTTGATGGTCTCTTTAAATTTATTGAAGTTTATTGAATTATTACTTTTTAAAAAACAATTGTTTTTACTTTTTGGATGATAAATATACTTACGTTACGTTTCATTTCTTAGGAATATATTATTATAATTATCGGTCCGTAGTGGCCTTGAGGTTTGAGCAGTCGCCTGCTACGCAAGCGACGCTAGTTCGAATTCCAGTGGGGTCTGTACCAATGAGTTTTTTTTTAAAAACTTATGTACAGTGATTTCACACCACGTGCTTTACGGTGAAGGAAAACATCGTGAGGAAACCTGCTTTTTCTCAGAAGTAATTTTATGTCGTATGTAAAGTGCCTGAGATGGCAATGGACTCACCATTTGTCATGTTGGCACTTAATCATCCTCGGTGAAAAGTGGGATTTGTGATTACAACACCTCTGCCTACCTACTAATACAGGCGTGAGCATATGTATGTATTATCGGTCCAGCCGTTTCGGAGATTAGCCGGAACAAACAGATAGACAGACAGACAGAATTACAGAAAAAAATTAAAAAAACTTTTTATGTAACTGCCGTATATACTGTTATTAGGGAATTCCAAGCAGATACTTCAATGTTCTGTATAGATATAAATGTATATTTATGTAAAACTGTGTTCAATTCTGTGAAAGCAATCGATAAAAGAAAGTTCTGATCCCTAAAGCCGTATCCGCACCTAAATGGTGAAGGTCCGGAATGTTTATAAAAATTCCTGAGAGGCGAGCTGCTGAATTCAGATTTCAGACAATACCTACTGCCTCGTTGGCCTAGCGTTCACAAACTCTACTACAGATTACGAGCTATGTGAACTTAGCACCCGACTTGAAAAAAAAACAAATTTTTTTTGCCATCTGGAAGGCTTTATTATGTAGTTGTTTGTAGTAAAATTATTTTTGTTTGCAGTGAAAAGACAAAAAAGTTATGGGAGAATAAAAAAATATATTTTTTAATGTTTATGGTATAAAGTAGCTTAAAATCATTTGTAGTAAGCTAAAACTGTTAGTAAAGTGTCGACGAACAATTCTAGACGTTTGTAGTAGCTTTCATTCGTTTGTAGTAGCTTCCAATCGTTTGTAGTAAGCCACAAATGATAATAAATAATATACGGGGTCCTGGATTCGATGGCAAATGGCTATGGGTTTTTCCATCTGCGATTTCCCAGAAGCTCGTAGTCTTGATCAGTGCCCGGCTAATTGCAACAGGCTTTCTCCCTATTACATGGGATATTACATTATCTGGCGAAATGTAGATGAACTATAAGATCATCTCTGCCTGCCCCTTTCAGGAATACAGGCGGAAATATCATCACCGTATCATACACTGTTGAGGTCGGCACTTGATTCAACCCGATGCGGCTGATCTTCTGATTCTTATACGAAGCGACTGCCATCTGACCTTCGCAACGTTGTCAGACTATTTTAGCCCTCCGACTGACCTGTAACGATTTCCTAAGTTGATAAATTGGCAACCGAGGCCGACGGTTTAACTTGCTCTACAAGACACGAAGGGAACTCGTGCGGTAACCCATCCGATTACTGGCTAGGGTTAGGGATGCTTAACTTCGATGATCGAATGATATGCGCAATAGCAACTGAGCCACGAGCTCTTCTACAGGCGTAAACATATGCAGGTGGTGGTCAGACTCTTGTAAAAAAATACTAAGTTACATTTTCATTTGCACACGCTAATCTATACTTATATTATAAAGCTGCAGAGTTTGTTTGTTTGAACGCGATAATCTCAGGAATTACTTTTCTGATTTTACAAAACCTTTCGGTGTTGGATAGTCCATTTATCGAGGAAGGTTATATGCCATATTTAATTTTCAAAAAATAAGGTATACGTAAGAAAATTGCAATTTTGTAACCCAAGGTGTAAAATTTATAACCTATTTATGCGTATCGTATCATAATAGTGTATATTAATATTATATAAAACTAAATCTACGCGGGTGAAACCCTGGAGCAAAGCTATGGATATAGTCACTTTAGCCCAATTTTAGCCCCATATGTCAAATAAGACCGAAAACGCATTATAATTGTAGTGAACTAAGTTCCACAATGCCACAACAACCGGTGTTGATAGATCGTACAAGGGGGTCACAACTAGGTCAAAGTCCACTATTTGTGGTCCTGATGCTGAGTGGTACAAATTAGCGTCGGAAACTTCAATTCGAATTGGTTATAGATTAAATTTATGAGTTCGAGAATGAGTTTTTCTAAAAAGTTATATGCAGAGATTCCACACCATGTGCTTTACGATGAAGGAAAACATCGTGAGGAAACCTGCATATGTCAGGACCCCTATCACGGGTTTGCAACCTTTTTCGTAATCTATACTTGCTAGGATCTCTGCCGAATATTAGTATGACAAATTGTGCAGCGACTCCCAGCGGTGACGTGAAGAACTAAAGTATCTCATACAAATATTGCGAGTGACGCTGGCGAGTATAGATTACGAAAACGGTGGCAAACTCGTGATAGGGGTACTGAGAAGAAGAATTCAACGACGTATGTATAGTATCTGAGACGGCGATGGACTCATCCGCTGTCGCGTTGGTACTTAATCATATTCGGTGAAATGTGGGTGTTGTTGTTACAATACTTCTGCTTACCTCTTTAGGGAACCTTCTGTGGGATGGCGTGAGCATATTTTTTTACTATGGAAGTATTTCTGGTACTAACATACTTGAGAATAGCTAATTTTTCTTTGTCTGTCTGTTTGTTTGTTCGTGTCGGTTAATGTCTGAAATAGCTGGAGCGATAACGGGAATTTCACTGGGAGATACCAAATGTTACTGGGAGTAACTTAGGCTACTATTATTTTGGAAAAATCCTAATGTTACATAGTTTTTATTGTCAATCCTCCGCGGGTAAAACCGCAGGGCACAGCTTGATTAGAATAATGAGAACCTGGTTGACACCTACACACAAAATTCCATGAAAATCGTTGGAGCCGTTTCCGAGATTCAGATTCTTCATTCATATATATATATACACGCTGAGCCGTGGTGGCCTCGGGGTTAGAGCTTGCTACGCAAGCGACGCAAGTTCGAATCCCAGCGGGGCCTGTACCAATGAGTTTTTCTAAAAAACATATGTACAGTGATTTCACACCACGTGCTTTACGTCGAAGGAAAACATCGTGAGGAAACCTGCATATTTCTGAGAAGTAATTCAAAGACGTATGTATAGTGCCTGAGACGGCGATAGACTCATCATCTGTCACGTTGGTACTTAATCAAATTCGGTGAAAAGTGGGTGTTGTGATAACAACACCTCTGCCTACCCCTTCGGGGAATACAGGCGTGAGCATATATATATATATATATATATATATATATATATGTGTATATGTACAAGAATTGATCGTTTAATGGTATAAGATATTAATTCGAAGTGAACATATAATGCATTGCAAGTAACTTTCGTGCTCATGCGAATGGTTACCTCAATTCGTATTTCGATTGCATTTAATTTTAACATGCCAATCATTGTATTCGTCTATCTGAGCGGAAATTCGATTAATTCAATCGATTGTCCAGTCTACTCGGTACAGATACGATGTATGCATCCAATAAAGCAAAAATGTAGTTTGAATTTGATTGCTTTGTTGATTAAAAATATTTGACGTATACCTAATTGGAAATGTTCAGTAGTATTATCAGGAATTTATAGGAATTCTATAAATATTTAATCCGATTACGCGATGCAGGTAGCGTGGATTGATGCTACCGTAAATAGCAGCTGGTTTTCAACAAGGTAATGCATTGCGAATACTCATTTGTATAGCATCTATTTAATAAAATAAGAAGGATATAAAGAAATATAAGACTATTTATTGTAGTAATGTTGCCAAAAAAGTTTTATGAATGTGGATGGTTACAAGGGGAAAGGAAGACCTAAGAAACGATGAATGGATTGTGTGAAAGATGACATGGCTAAAATAGGAGTTAATACAGATATGACAGCTGATAGAGATAAATGGAAGAGAAGAACACATTGCGTAGACCACAAATAACATGGGTAAGGGGCAGGAGGATGATGATAGTGTTTTTGTGGTACTTACATACCTATATTCCCCGAAGGCGTAGGCAGAAGTGTTGTAATCACAGCACCCACTTTTCAACCGAAGATGATTAGGTGCCAACGTGACAGATGGTGAGCCCATCGCCGTCTCAGACACTTTACATACGTCATTGAATTACTTCTCAGAAATATGCAGGTTTCCTCACGATGTTTTCTTTCATCGTAAAGCACGTGGTGTGAAATCACTGTACATAAGTTTTTTAGAAAAACTCATTAGTACTGGCCCCCCTTGCGTAGCAGGCGACTGCTCAAACCTCAAGGCCACCACGGCTCTTTGTTTCTGTGGTCCTATGTTATACTGCCTATACAAAGTTCAGTTCCTAGTGGCATCCGGCGAGGGTTTATAAGCTGCAGAATTCTGTGTTTGTGACGAGCTTGAGCTATTTTTATGCTTCTGTATATTCGGTAGGTCTGAGAATAGCACGTAAACTTTTTGAATACCCTTAAATAATAAGGGTCGTTGTTTAAAAATATATGGTTAAACAATGTTTTCCGAACACAGTTTTATTTAAAAATTAAGGTACTTTGTTTAAGTTATTTTTTCAAGTCTGTTAAACAAACAATATATTATTTCATGCTCCTTATGTCCTTATGATATATTATATAAACCTATACTTAAATTATTTTCTTGACGATAACATCCATCGCAGTCTCTTCTCAAATTAATATTTTCCATTCACGACAATCCAATTACGTCATCAATCAACCTCCCGTCAGTTGAGATACTGGAAAATATACTCTATTATATCTACACAGAACATATTTCCGAATATAATCCCTTTCATTACATTCTATTAAGTTGTCACAGGACATTATTCTTAGAGAATTGCTTTTAATAATGGAGAATTGTAACGATGACGTAATTATTATTTAAAGAATCCTGGCTACCATATTATTAGAATAGAACCGTGGTGACCGAGTAGCTTTAGTGACAAACAATGCAAGTTCGAATCCCAGCGGTTTACACCAATATGTTTTCGACACAATGAAAATACTAATACAAAACAAATCTCATGCGAAATGTAAGCGCATGGACACAGTTCCAATGCACAAATGTCGATAAGTTAAAATTAAATAATAAATATTAATAGTTCTACTTATATCTAAATGTGTAGCATGAGATGACCAGCCCCCACAAGCAGCACTTGTTCTAAAGTATGACGCGAATGCCAGCCCTCGCCCTCCTCAACCATTATAGAGGGAAGTGAGCGACCCGTCATCCTGACGCCGCCGTAAGCTAAGGCAGCTTAGTGAGCCTGATAAAATAAGCCACAGTCTAAGCCTCTGGTCCCAGAAACATGAAATTTGGAGGGTGTGTTCTTTGTTAGATGTAGGTATCCATTAAGAAACCTTTTTTCCCAAACTCCTCCCTTACCTCCATAAATGGGGGTTGAAAGTGTGTGTGTGACACCTCACTGCCACGTTGGCGAGCTGGGGGCGCTAGCTAGTAAATATTTTATTTACACACACACATATATGCTTACGCCTGTATTCCCCGAAGTGATAGGCAGAGGTGTATGTAATAACAACACCAACTTTTCACTGAAGATGATCGCCGACTCGGGCACTATATATACGTCCTTGAATTACTTCTCAGACATATGCAGGTTTCCTAACGATGTTATCCTTCACCGTAAAACACGTGTTGTGAAATCATTGTACATAAGTTTTCAGAAATAAAATTGGTACTGGCCCCGCTGGGATTCGAACTTGCGTCGCTTGCATAGCAGGCAACTGCTCAAACCCTTTTTTTTTTTTTTTTTTACATGGGGAATCCATTTCGGATACACACTCCCTGCGGGGGCAGGGAATGGTTATGCCGGACTCTCACCGGCTAAACCCCATGGTGTTTCTCCAACTCGCTTTTTGGGGGGGACACGTGATACGTTTTCACATGCTTTGCCGTGAACCCCCCCTGCGACCAGCCGCCCAAAGGCAGCCCCTTCTAAAGGGGAGAGATTAGCTCCCCCTTTGGCCTATAGGCTATCTCCGTGCAAGGCTCGCCGAAACACATAAGGCGAGCCTTGACACACGACCTCCATGAGTGCAATGGCAGCCAACTCCCCCGAGCCGGCTGCCTGGAGGCCCCCTTACGGCAGTCTGGTGACCACCTTTGGCCGCAGGATAGGGAAGGGACAAACGCCCCCACTCCCCCAGCCCGCAGCCCCTCCTTTACCGCACTATCTGAGCGGCCGGGCACGCGGAGGATCGGGAGAGTGGTAAAATACCACCACGCCGCTTCCGCCGCGTCCCCATATCCAAGCTACGCGGGACGGGAGGGGCAACTGCCCCCACTCCCTTCGCCCTGTAGCCTCGCCTTTACCACAACAGCGGTGTGGCCCCGCCGGGTCGCGGCGGATAGGGAGAGTGGCGCATCGCCATACCAGCACGCCTCTCCCGCCGCGACCCTCGGCTGCGGTGGGTAGGGAGAGCAAGAGCGGTGTTCCTGCACTCCACCCGACCACTACCCCTCGCAGCCCCGCCCGCGCGTCACCGACCCTTCCGGTCGGTCGGCGACGCTGTCGCTTGCGCGACCCTCCACCAGGGCCGGCCTGCACCAGTGGCCCAGACCGCCCTGCACGACGCCGCCACTTCCCAGACGACGCCGCCGTCGCACCCTAGGTAAACCTGCCGGGCTGCAGATCTCGCTAGGGGCGACCCCCACAAGCCAGCTTGCACCAAAGTGCCCGAGCCGCCTGCACGTCGCCCGCCACTTCCCAGACTACGACGTCGTCGCTCAAAGGGGGCCTGCCGATGACTCAAAGCAGGCACCACTTACAGGAGCGACCCTCCTGGGGCAGCCCGCACTAAGGTGTCGGGGCCGCCGGGTTCCTCTTAGCTTCATCGTGGGGTGCCACCACGACTACTAGAGCCCCCCCACCACGGCAAGGTGGGAACCCCCGGGGGGGGACTGCTCAAACCCTAAGGCAACCACGGCTATGGGTAGTAATTGTATCTGAGCTTATGTAAGGGTCTCGATTTATGATGCTTTTATTAGATACTTATTACATACGTTATGTTTGCGACACGTTCAATCCTTAAGGCATTGTAGTGGAGTGTTATTGCTATCATAATTCTGTTGTCAGCCTCCGTAAAGGTTTCCTTTCAGTGCGATACAATGATAGCTTAGAAATATTTCAGGGATCTGGTAATGGAAATGATTTATTCAGTTTAGGACCTGAAAAGGCACTTTGAAACGTCGCGAATTACTACCGGTCCGGGAACTGAGCTAGCACTTTATGTATTTCAACAAAACAAATACATTAGAAAGGAAATACAGGAGAGATGGCGCTACTGTTCGCACAAAATCATTGTCTTAATCAATGTTTAAATTAATTAATACGTAAGAGTTGTAAATAATATACAAGGAACAGTACTAAAAACTAATTACAAGTAGAAAACTTGGCCCAAATCGGTGTCACTCGGGATCGTGCCAAGAAGGCTGGCAGTATTGCCACGTTGAATACCAATGCTGATTCTCTGGGCGAGAGTTTAAATTCAATCTAAAACCGTGTTTGCCTCGATCACGGTGAATTAATAACTAATTTAAAATCAGTTGCAATATACCAACAATCCAAAATCGAAGGGGAAAGATGATTGGGCACCTTGTGCGACATGACACCTTCTTTAAAAACATAATAGAAGGAAATGTAGAAGGGAAGAGAGGGAGAGGAAGACCACGGCTAACATATATGAGACAAGTTTAGGAAAAGGTGTCTGTCACGACGTATAGGGAGGTCAAAGAGATGGCGCTGGATAGAGACATGTGGAAAGAAATGCATCGGTTACACTGACAAGAGTTATTACTGTTAAATTGATGATGATGATGCAATATACCTCCTGGAATATTTACATTGCAAGTTCACTGCAGTTAGCTTATCGTTAATCTACGCCTGCGAGTTACCCCGCTTAGTATAAAGCTAATTAACTTTCACCTGCGACTTTACTTATGTATTAATGTTAAGTACTTTCCCTATATACAAAAAAATGCATATACCAAACATCTTAGACGGACAATAAATGGTTTTGCTCACAAGATGGTGCACAGCCCACGTCACTTAGATATGACTAAATCTGTAAATATTCTCCTCATTTGACAGGTGACAGGCACGGTGAGTAAGGTCGCCAGTACTCTATAGAGATGGGAAGTCGCTGTGCTAGCAATAAATGTTGACGCAGTAAATCATTTTAATTTTGAGTCAAAAGTCAAAAATACCTTTATCGATTAGACTTTTTACAAAGTACTTTTAAAATCGTCAGAAGGACACGAAAATATATTATACAGGATTATGAATGTTACCACCGGGTTCGGAAGGTTGCTTTGAATAGAACCCGGCAAGAAACTCGACAATTACTCTTTTAAAAAATATTATACAATGTTGTTAGTTACAGTTCCAATGCTCAATTGTCAAAATAATAACTAAAATATTACAAATATTGTGACCATGGCAAATTCGAGCTAGTTAAAGGAAACATCAAATTAAGTAAAATTTTAAATTTAACAAACGCACCTCGTTTTCTCATGGATGCCACCATCAGAACTGAACCAAATTTAAATGGGACCACTTGGGAAGCATTACCTTTCGAATTAAAAAAGAATCATCGAAATCGGTTCACCCAGTCAAAAGCTCTGAAGTAACAAACATAAACAAACTTATTTTCGTATATATAACCTCGGTTATAAACAGAATAAAATTAATATTTTTGAGGGCTTCCATACATTTTTCATAATATAAAGTAGATGTAGAAGTAGTCAGACTTGACCGGATTTCCAGGTACGGTTCGTTTATCATACATATGCTCACGCCTGTATTCCCCGTAGGGGTAGGCAGAGGTGTTGTTATCACAACACCCACTTTTCGCCGAATTTGATTAAGTGCCAACGTGACAGATGGTGAGTCTATCGCCGTCTCAGGCACTATACATACTTCTTTGAATTACTTCTCAGAAATATGCAGGTTTCCTCACGATGTTTTCCTTCACGTGGTGTGAAATCACTGTACATAAGTTTTTTAGAAAAACTCATTGGTACAGGCCCCGCTGGGATTCGAACTAGCGTCGCTTGCGTAGCAGGTGACTGCTCAAACCCCGAGGCCACCACGGCTCTTTTTTTATCACATCCTGTATAATAAAGCAAACCTCTTTATTTCAATCTCTAAGACGAATTTCGTTCAATTTTGCAGCAAATTGAAACTAATTTATGATTTATATTAAAGAAGATTAATTTCCACAATTGCCCAACAATTCCCGGGAATATTTCGAAATGGTTGTAATCCCCTTCAATGGGGTTGACCCGGGTAATAAATCCACGCTGCTCCCATCTACATACAGAATTGTATAAACAAGGTTTCATTTTGAAATATTGCGAGCAGTTTCTTCTCTAAGATGTTTCGATCTTGGAAAAAAATTTTTGTCTCGGGCTCTTATTTAACCGACTTTATAAAAAAGGACGAGGTTATTTAATTCAGCTATATGTTGGTTACTTCAGAACTTCTGACTGGATTTACTGATGGTTATTTTTGAAGGCTATTGTTTCCCTGGCATCCATTTGAAATCAAGGGGAACCTTCGATAATCGTAATATTTGAAATCACTTTTTGCTGAAGAAGAGGTGGCACAACGCAAGTTCAAATCCCAGCGGTGCCTGTACCTAAAACACCTTACCTCTAAAAAACGCAACACGTGCTTTACGGTGAAGGAAAACATCGTGAGGAAACTTGCATATGCCTGTTTGAGACGGCGATAGGCTCATCATCTGTCACGTTAGTACTTAATCATGTTCGGTGAAAAGTGTGTGTTGTTATTACAACACCTCTGCCTAACCCTTCGGGGAATACAGGCGTGAGCATAATATTGCACGCTCGGAACAATAGGGGCCTAATTCACGAATAGTTTTTTGGAAATTTTTAATTTATAACTTAAGCAGTAATTATTGTATCGGTTTTGAATATCATGTTTAATTTTATATCTTTTATGTATAGTTTAGGATGTGCATTGTAGATAAGTGTTAAAAATATTGTTTCTTTTAAACTGTGTTTAAAGAAATACATTTGGGGAGGTCTGTATTTTTTAACATAATTATTTTCACAATTTTTTAGATGACCTACTATCGTTTTGTGGGTGTGATATATACATAAAACTAAAATAAAAAAGCCTTTATTTGACCGTGCTTCATTTTGACTAAGTTGCTTATTTGATTACTCAATAACTACTTATTTAAAGCGACGTCCCCAGATTGGGTAAAGGCCTCCAGAGATGCCCACTTCTCTCTGTCCTGTGCTATGTGCGATATGTATGTATAAATATTACAACACAGTTAAGCTATCAAAACAAGGAAAATAGATAAGATTCCTTACTCTGAGTTAATATTTACCCTACCCTTGCACAAAACTTACTAATGACGCCTATTTGGGCCATTTGTCTAACAACGCCTTTTTTGCCCTTCCGACTTCCAAAGTTTGGTCGATTGGACTCATCGATGTAATGACATTTAGAATCCCTTTAATCTTATGCTTTTAGTTTACCTATACATCTATACTCTATATACTAACTGCCTCGTTGGACTAGTGGTTAGAAGGGTTTGCCTGCCGATCACGAGGTCCCGGGTCGGGTCAAAATTTATATTGGGTTTTTCTGTCAAGAAATTCACAATAAAATGCCTGGAGTTTGGAAGTTGGCGGTGTTTACACCCTTCAGCCTCGGAAAGCACATTGCACCGTTGGTCCAACGCCTGATCTCTGTCCGGTCGTGTCGGATTGCCTTCCATCGGACGCACGTTGCACCGTTGGTCCTCCGCCTGATCTCTCTCCGGTTGTGTCGGATTATGTCCCATCCCACTATGAGAGTGAGGCAATAAAGAGTGCACCTGTGTTTGCGCCGTAACCGAAATTCGGTAGGAGATCATTATATGCAATGTACAGATAAATAAAATTAAAGTGTCTGCTTGTAATTTCAACATAGCTTTGCACTAAATACCTATATATGAAAGTATATACGGTACACAATATAAATAAAAAAAAATCTCTGTCTGTCCGTATGTCTGTCTTATTCAAATAAATGTAACATTAGCTATCTAACAGTGAACGTCCCGTTAAAATCGGTCAAGCCGTTTTTTTTTAAATTTTTGTACCTTATTTACAATTCCATATGCATTTAGTTAAAATCTGTTATTTTGGAATTACAAACAGACACTTCAATTTTATTTATCTGTATAGATGTATGGATAAATTTCAATTTCGTATGATTAAAACCGACGTTCGACGTCGAGTTCGTCGCGGAAAAACCTACGTTACAGTTTTATAATTGAGTAAAAGTTGAAACTCATTAGGGGGTTGCAAACAAGACGGGGGAGTTCCAAGAAGTCGGAAAACCAATATCAATTTCACACTAGTTTACTTCAGTGTGAGTGGAAAGTAATAGCAAAGTTGTCTTGTTTGTTCGTAAGGTGAAGATTGGACTAATGTTTTGAAAGGGTTTTTAGCGAAGTACCGCGATAACTACACGTCAGCAACTAGCTAAACACCTGTGGTTTTATTCGTGTATTTTAATACCATGTTGGAATCCGTGTCTGTAACTTCCAGTTGTTGAATACATCATAATCGTCCCAGACATTGTTGGGATCGACACTTGGTTCAACCCAATGCGGCTAATCACCAGATTTTTATACAAAGCGACTGCCATCTGACCTTCGCAACCCCTTTGAAGAGAAAAATCTGTGATCTGGGTTAAACCAGTTGACTATTTTAGGCCTCCGACTGACCTGTAACGATTGCCAAAGATTATCAATTGGCAACCGGGACCGACGGCTTAACGTGCTCTCCGAGGCACGGAGGGAACTCGGGCGGTCATCCAATTACTGGCTAGGGCTACTTAACTTCGCTGATCGAATGATATGCGCAATAGCAACTGTGCCACGAGCTCCTCCAGTTGAATACGTAAAACACCTAAATACGAGAATGTAGATATCACTTTAAAAATTAATAATATAGGTACATACAAACTTTTAAGCTCGTTTTGACTCGGGCTAAAACTTCCAACATTCTTGCAACGTTATCTCTTTATTTTTAAACAAAAGACCAAAACATATTTAAAAAAAAAAATTTGCATACCTACCGGTGAAGGAAAACATCTTGAGGAAACCTGCATATTTCTGAGAAGTCTCAAAGACGTATAGTGCCTGAAACCGCGATGAACTCACCATCTATCTCGTTTGCACTTTATCATCTTCGGTGAAAATTGGGTGTTGTGATTACAACACCTCGGCCTACCCCTTCGGGGAATACAGGCGTGAGCATATCTAATATATAAAATTCTCGTGTCACAGTTTTCGTTGCCATACTCCTCCGAAACGGCTGGACCGATTTGTATGAAATTTTGTGTGCAGATCGGGTAGGTCTGAGAATCGGCCAACATCTATTTTTCATCCCCCTAAATGTTAGGGGTAGTCCACCCCAAAAAATATATGGCAATACAACGTTTGCCGGGCATAGCTAGTGTATGTATACATTCTTTCTAATTAATAGTGTCCACACAAATACACCTAAACGATACGCAAGTATGATGATCAATTCGTTCCCGTAATAAAAGGAATCCCTGTAAGTGTTGACGTTCTAATGAAATTTCTCTTGGAAATTGTTATTTGAAAACATTGTTACGTTACACCTTTGGTTTCGTCGAAACCTTATCGTTTATATTGTTCAGGTGTGAGAACTTACGACTTCTGAGTGAGAGTATCTGTGCCCTGCGGGTTCACACACATTTATTTCTTAATAAAAGTATCCTAATTAACTACATACATACATATGCTCACGCCTGTATCCCATGGGGGTAGGCAGAGACCATTGTTTGCCACATGCTACGATCCTTACATACTTCTTTCGCTTCATCCACATTCATGCATCTCTTCATACACTTTCTTCGGTTACGAGTGCTCCGAATTTGACCTTTCTGAAAAATACTAATTCTAATTAACTCTAAATTAATTTACCAGTGAAATCCGGTCCAGTCGTTTCGGAGAGTAGCCGGAACAAACAGACAGAAAATAAATTTAAAAATAGATTATTTTTATGTCAGTACATACATACATATGCTCACGCCTGTATTCCCCGAAGGGGTAGGCAGAAGTGTTGTAACACCAACACCCACTTTCCACCGAATGTTTTCCTTCACCGTAAAGCACGTGGTGTGAAATACTGTACATAAGTTTTTTAGAAAAAACTCATTGGTACAGGCCCCGCTGGGATTTGAACTTGCGTCGCTTGCGTAGCAGGCGACTGCTCAAACCTCAAGGCCACCACGTTATAAATCTTTTGTAGTATAATAAGGCATGTATTACGTCAGTGGCCGACATATACAGTCATTACCAGTACGTTTTCCTTCATAGTAGGTCGCGTTAATTAATGTATTATTTGATGGCTGGGCCCGGCTCCTGCTCGTGGTAATCCTCATAAAACGCAGATTTTACAACAAGGTAAAGGTAGCAAAATTTTACGTACAATCTTCGCTACCAAATTGTAATAACACCCCTCGGTAATTACTTAAATTAATTTCGCCGCTCATATATTCCTCCGCAGCTGTTGGTAATTATGTTGGCACACGGGGTAAGTAGAGTTATGAAAATACAATGAGTTATGCAAAGTTTAGATAATGAGGTTAGTTGGTTAGAGTTGTGTTTAGCAGACGTTTAGCAGAAGTATTGGTAACTTTATACATTTAACAATATCTTACAAAAAAAAACGTTATAGACATAGACAAATTCATTTACTTTTATTTTATGCTTTCTTTAAATAATAAAAAATAAACCTTCCTTGACTCAATTTATTTCTGTGTTTTCTGTGTTTCACATTGTACTCTTATTGTATAATTAATAAAAAAAATGCTCTAGCCATCTCAAAAGGGTCCCCAAAGGGGTAAGCAGAGGTGTTGTAATAACAAAATCAGGCATCTGAAAACGCGGTTCCAGTTAGCTACCGTCCAGTCGCCTGTATCCTCATCTTTGCTTTTAAGGAGAGCTATGCCTTTCTGATCCCCATTTATGATCCACCGCTGGATCAATTTTAATTTATATAAAAATATTGTGACATAGTCTGCTGCGTCCTCGACATGACGTTAAACTATCGCGTCCTCGACATGACGTTAAACTGTCGCGTCCTCGACATGACGATAAACTGTCGCGCTACTGGAAGTTCCATAAGAACAAAGTTCATAAGGAAGTTCGAGTGGTAGAGACGGTATCAGTGCAGGATATCGAATCGGGCGGTGGCGGAAGAATGCCCTCTACATAGTGCATCAACGATGGCGCCCATAGGCTCAGTTAGGTAGCCTACTGCACACTCACCAACCCGCACTGGACTAGCGTGGTGGGTTATAAAGGTCCAAACCCCTCCCCTCAATGACAGACACAACTAAGAATCGGCCCCTAGTACCCGGCGACTCCAGCAGGAACACCGCCGATGACAGTAGGATGGTGGACTCTGGAGTTTGGGGCGCATACAATCTCCGGGTGGGATCCTCTAACTGTCAAACGACTATGGCTCAGAAAATGGATTTCGATAAACTCAACATCCTTACTTTTAATGTAAGAACACTGCGCACTGAAGAGCGTCTAATGGAACTAGAAAATGCTTTGGAACATGTAAAGTGGGATATTGTGGGTCTTGCAGAAATAAGAAGAGAAGGGGAACAGACTCTTGAAAGAAACGAGAATATATTTTATCATACAGGTGGAAGCAGCAGCCGTTATGGTGTGGGTTTCTTAGTTTCAAACCGTTGGAAAAATAATGTAACTGAATTTATTTCCCTTTCCGACCGAATAGCGTTAATGGAATTCAAAATTGCACCAAACAAATCACTTACTATTGTACAAATCTATGCACCTACGTCCTCACACTCTGATGACGAAATTGAGTCTTTTTATGACGTCCTAAATGAGGCGATAGATACTCACAAAGGAACGTGGACTATGGTTATCGGTGATTTTAATGCCAAAATCGGATCTCGGGTCAACGCAGATAATCACAGCCTCCTAGGACCCTACGGTTTGGGAACACGGAACGAACGTGGTAAACGATTGCTCCAATTTGCTCTGGGTCATAATTTATCCATAAGCAACACATTCTTTTTTAAGAAGCCTCACCGTCGATGGACCTGGTTTTCTCCAGACAAAACAACTAAAAACGAGATTGATTACTGCCTTTCTTCAGACAAACAAATAGTTAACAATGTTGAAGTCCTAAATAGCCTAAAATTCTACTCTGACCATCGGCCCCTGCGCATCATCCTAAAACTCAATTTAAAAATACATCGTATTCGCACCGTTCATAATACTTTAAAGAGAATCAATAAAGACACCCTTTCAGCAAACCAAACCAAATTCACACTGGAGCTCAAAAACAGCTTTACATTGTTAGCACAAGAATCGACAGCGAACATTCAAAGAGAATATGACATGGTTAGAGACAGCATTAGAACAGCTAGCCACAAAATAAAGATAACAAAAAACAGAATGAAAAAGCTTAGCGACCACACCCGTCAACTAATAGAGGAGAGGCAGAAATTGGTTATTTATACATCAGAATTCAAGACAAAGGATAGAGAAGTAAAGAGAAGTATTCGTAAAGATATTCGCCATCATAATATGAGCATAGTTGAAGATGCAATACACAAAAACTGTTCCTTAAGAACAGCCATCAAAGGTGCCGATACAGGTAAATTCTGGATTAATAACCTAAAAGACAGCAATGGAATAAAACAGAGCGACAGAGACAAAGTACTACGAATATGCACTGAATTTTACCAAAATTTATATTCCGATGACACAGCAGACACAGACTCCCAACAGAATACCGAATCATACTCATGCCCAGAAGAAATTCCTCCAATAACAGAGTCCGAAGTGCACACAGCTCTCCAGAGCCTTAAATACGGCAAAAGTCCCGGCCACGATGGAATCACCACCGACGCCATAAAGTGCGGTGAACCGATTCTCTTACCACATATCACACATTTATTCAACAATATTATTAAAACAGGCTCATTTCCAAATAATTTTTGCCACTCTGAAATAATTCTTCTGCATAAAAAAGGTGATAAGTCCGACATCAATAATTACCGCCCCATAAGTCTCATTATACATCTCTATAAAACCTTTATAAAAGTAATTGAAAACCGTATCTCAGGACAATTAGACAAAAATCAACCCCCCGAGCAAGCTGGTTTCCGCCGTGGACTATCCACTACAGATCACCTTCATAGTCTGAACCAAATAATTGAAAAGGCTGCTGAGTTCAAGTTCCCGCTGTATCTGGCTTTTATTGATTATTCTAAGGCATTCGACAGCCTAAAACACATATCAATATTCAAAGCACTAAAAGAACAGGGAATTGAAAATAGATACATTCATCTACTCAAAAACATATATAATAACAGTACGGCATCAATCAAACTTCACTCCACATTGGAACAAATCTTTCGAACATTAAACGACTGCTGGAAAGAAAGAGGATTAACAGTTGGAGAAAAGAAACTTACAAATCTCCGTTTTGCTGACGACATTGTTTTATTTTCCTCCTCGGCATCCGAACTGGCCTTGATGATTCAAGAATTAAATGAGGCAAGCCTCGAAGCTGGCCTAAAAATGAATATGTCAAAGACAAAAGTCATGACAAACAGTACAAAGCACAAAATAAAAGTGGACGGTGGGGAGATCGCATATGTTCAAGATTACATCTATCTATGTCAAATAGTCTCTTTCCAGGCAAGACAAGAAAGAGAAATCACACGTCGAACAGAAAACACCTGGAAGAGTTATTGGGCTATGAAAGACCTCTTGAAAGGAAAACTCCCTTTAACATTAAAAAAGAGGCTGATGGACATATGCATTCTCCCAATCCTCACCTACGGTGCTCAGACTTGGTCTTTGACAGACTATCAAAAATCCAGACTAGGGGTCTGCCAGCGAGCCATGGAACGTAGTATAATGGGAGTCAGATTAACAGACCGCATTCGAAATAGTACACTACGTTCCAAAACACAAATCTCCGATGTTGGTCATCAAGCTGCTAAACTAAAATGGGACTGGGCTGGGCACGTGTGTCGCATGTCAGACGAACTGTGGGCTAAACAAACCACAAGATGGACCCCTCCGAATGCGACGCGCAGACGTGGCAGGCCGAGAAAAAGATGGCAGGACGAACTCGCCGCTTACCACAAAAACTGGCCGGAGATAGCCCTGGATCGGAAGTGTTGGAAAGAGGGAAGGGAGGCCTTTGCTCAGCAGTGGGACACATCGGGCTCTAAATATAATAAAAATATAATATAAGTCTGCTGTTAGTGCATATACTCACGCCTGTATTCCCCGAAGGAGTAGACAGAGGTATTGTTATAACAACACCCACATTTCACCGAATATGATTAAGTGCCAACGTGACAGAGGGTGAATCCATCACCGTCTCAGGCACATACATCCTTTAATTACTTCTCAGACATATGCAGGTTTTCTCACGATGTTTTCCTTCACCGTAAAACACGTTTATGTGAAATGACTGCACATAAGTGTTTAGAAAAACTCATTGGTACAGGTCCCTCTGGGATTCGAACTTGCGTCACACGATATATTCACATACATCTTCATACATTGTCAATCATGAAAAATCAATTTACTAATCAGTTTCTTTGTAAAATATCACCTAACTTTGTTATATTGGGGTAAACTGGAATGGGTTTCGGGGACAAAGAGAACGAGGCGGGGGTAAAATTAAATTTTATTTAACTCATCCCAATGCGCCGATGCAGTGTGACGCAGACAATTCTACATTTAAATGCACTGAAACTAAACCTTTGTCAGTAAATTCAGTCACACAATTGCCTGAAACTTACTTACCAAGTGAGCAGTTGAAGTTAGCCTGACTTCGTTCAGGCTAAGTTACAAGTTATGCCAAGTTTATATGTTTTATTTTAAGTTCTGCAGTGAGAAAAGTATAAGTTATGCAATATGCTAACGAAATAGTTTCCACGGCACTTTATGTTTGCGTAAGCGAGCTCCATGTTACTCAGTATAACTTTGATTAACTTTTAACAATGTAATTTCAAATCGTTAGAATAACGTTCATAAAAGATTACAAATGCTGGGTTCGATAGGTCAGGATAGTCAATAAGTGAACTCAGCAACTCCAGAAAATGGCTTTCGTTGTTTCATAATTCCAGCATTTTCTCAAAGTACCCTAAAGATTTGAATTAATTTACTTAGCAAGATTATTAATACCGTTTATGTAAGATATGAGTATAAACTTATTTTTTTATTAAACTGGGTACTGTAACGCTACGACCCGTAACTCGGGTCGTTGTAGCATGTTACTTAACAAAAATAACTTCAATTTTTTTAGCCGACTCCAAAAAATAGAGGATTTTCTTTGTTTGTTACATCAGAACTTGACAGGGTGAAATTTGAAAGGCGATGCTTCACAACTAGTCGATTATTTTTTGGTTCAGGGGCCTTATCATACCCATGGCAATAAGATATTGCCATGATAGTTTTACTCTTATTATGAGACAGATGTATTTGACGTGTATACATCTGTTTCTGTCAAGCAGCTGAACTATCATTGCAATAAGAGCTCATGGTCAAGCTCCAGTTCTAACGGAAATGAGAAATCGAGGGGAACCTTCGAAAATCTTACTATCGACTAGTGCGTTTGTTAATTATTTATAGACGTATTTGAAGCATTATTTTTTAATGAAGGTGTGGAGTCGATCTGATGATGGAGCCGAAAGACAGTCGAAGGAACTCCTCAACGATTTACAGCAAGTACCTAGTGTTTGGGCTTGATTAATTCGTATTGATGAGAACTTTAATTTTCGAAACTCAATTGGTTAAGTTTATTTTAAATGTTTCACCGAAAAGCGTGAAGAAAAAAATTTATACAAATCAGTAAAACCTGCTTCAAAAAGAAAAAATAAACATATGTGAAATAAATCACTTACTTTTGAAGTTGGTGGCCAAATATAGCATCAAACACTAACTTCAAAAGTAATAATGTATTTCACATAATTCTATTTTCTCTTTTAGGAGGCGATTTTAAATTTTTCTAAAAAAAAAATAATCTTTCTAAATGAATTTATTTTATTTACTATTTATTTACCTATTTTGTTAAACCATTAACATATTAAATAACACATTATGTAATATATAACATTTACATGTCACAATGTTAGTTACCGTACTCCTCCGAAACGGCTGAACCGATTTGTAATAAATTTTGTGTGCAGATCGGGTAGGTCTGGGAATCGGCCAACATCTATTTTTCATACCCCTAAATGATGTGGGTGACCACCCCAAAAAAATATATGGTAATACAACTAGTTATACCAATAAGTAAGTTTAATACACCAATAAGTTATTATGCCCTATAACTAGTTTCGTAATGTTTATTTGGAAAACTTTCCTTTCACCGAAATACATTAGGCAACAGAAATAATTATCAGATTGAAAAAGCAATATTCAACAAGAAATGAGTCGTATTTCTAGGAAAACTAGAACGTAATGTAGAACACTACAACCCAGAGGTAATGCTACTAATTATTATATCATCAGTAACTCACTAGGGGAATAAGGAGCTAATTTACTTGATCGATTAATATAGCGAATACAAACGATATCATCGTCTCCGACTTTATCCCATATATTGTAGGGGTCGGCACTTGATTCAACCCGATGTGACTCCATGTTAGTCACAATCAACTTATTAACTCCTTGTCCGTTATGTGCGCCTGGTACTTCGTGTACCATATCATCATCGTCCCTGGCCTTATCCCATACATTGTTGGGGTCGGCACTTGATTCAACCCGATGTGACTCCATGTTAGTCACAATCAACTTATTAACTCCTTGTCCGTTATGTGCGCCTGGTACTTCGTGTACCATATCATCATCGTCCCTGGCCTTATCCCATATATTGTTGGGGTCGGCACTTGATTCAACCCGATTCGACTGATCACCTGATTTTTATACGAAGCGACTGCCATCTGACCTTCGCAACCCCTTTTACGAGGAAAATCAGTTATCAGACTATTTTAGGCCTCCGACCGACCTGTAACGATTGCCAAAGATGATAAATTAACAACCGGGACCGACGGCTTAACGTGCTCTCCGAGGGACGGAGGGGACTCGGGCGGTCACCCATCCAATTACTGGCTAGGGTTAGGTGCTTAACTTCGCTGATCGAATGATATGCGCAATAGCAACTGTGCCATGAGCTCCTAGTGAGAATACAAACTCGATAATAAGTAATTTCCTATACTCACGCCTGTGTTCCCCGAAGAGGCAAAGGTTTGAGTCCCATGTAATAAGGGAGGGCCTATTGACATCATCCCGGCAGTAATCCAGACTCCGGGTTGCTACTAGGAAACGACAGATGGAAAACCCAATAACGAAGATACAGGCGACTCGGACCACTAGCTAACTGGAACCGCGTTCCCAGATGCCTGATTCGTTTTTAATTATTTTCATTATCAGGCGAGTGGGACCACTCTTAATTTAATTAGCCTCGTAGCCTCTTCCATCACATACAATCCTGTGTAATACATGGATGCTAATTAGGGATGTGGTACCAGCCGACCGATTTAAAAATGCTACAGGCGACTGGGACCGCAGTTCTAGTTCTTAGTGGTTCCAGTTGCCTGTATCCTCCCAATAGCACTACCCGACCCAGTGATGGAACCCAAGGTCCATATGTTCTTCAGCAGCAGTTTGCGACCACTAGATCAACTATTATTATGAATAAAATGGCTGAAGTGAGTCTGTTGAAATTTAGAATAAACATGACTTGAAGCCAACGCAAGGTTTAAATACCTACTTTGCACAATTTTCACCCAAAATAATTACTTTGCAACGTGACAGATGGCGAGTCATTCGTCACCAATGAGTTTTACTAAAATCTTATGTACAGTGATTTCACACCACGTGCTTTACGGTGAAGGAAAACATCGTGATAAAACCTGCATATTTCAGAGAATCAATTTAAAGACGTATGTATTGTGCGATGGACTCACCTATGAAACGTGGGTGTTGTTATAACAACACCTCTGTCTACTCCTTCGGGGATTCAGGCGTGATTATATGCACAAACAGCAGACTATGTCACAATTTTTTTATATAAATTAAAATTGATCCAGTGGTGGATCATAAATAGGGACCAGAACGGCATAGCTCTCCTTAAAAGCAAAGATGAGGATACAGGCGACTGGAACCGCTAGCTAACTGGAACCGCGTTCCCAGATGCCTGATTCGTATTTAATTATTTTTTTATCATCTCGTGGTTCTCAATCGCTTGTGTATCACGAAAACTACTCTGCCATCACGTGTCTTAAAACCCACTATTCCTGCATATTTATTATCCACTTAAAAATATATGAGTTTCAATAAAATCAATTAATATTTATCTCCTAAAACCAGGTCTGTTCAAAACGACTATCATTTACAAAGCTTTTAGAAAATGTCAATAAAACGACAGGTGAATTGAATAGCCTGTATTTCTCATTGTTTATAGCGTGGGGGTAGCTACCCCCTACCACAACCCCTATAGTAGTGGTAGCTTTTTATTGAATAACTTCGGTATATCGGTCAGATGAAAGGGACAACTTTTATCGTGTCAGTTCTCACTCCATATAAATGCTTTGTCATGCGCCATGTTTTTGTTCAAAATATATGTGAAATACTGACCACTGCTATTAAACAAATTTTCTCGAGTGGCTATATAAACCATCTATACAGATAAATAAACTTGGAGTGTCTGTTTGTAATTCCAAATGAATAGCTTGTTACTAAATGCATATGAAAGTATAAACATTTACTCAAAAAAATTAAAACCGCCTTCGAAATAAATTAAATAATAATTAATATTAAAAATAAAAATATGCTCACGCCATCCCAGAAGGGTCCCCGAGGGTAAGCAGAGGTGTTGTGACAACACCCACATTTCACCGAATATGATCAAGTGTAAATCCATCGCCGTCTCAGGCACTATACATAGGTACTTCTCAGACATGCAGGTTTCCTTCAAACAGAGAAAAATAAATGTATGTGAAATAAACTACTTAGTTTTGAAGTCAAACAACTAACTTTAAAGGCGATTTTCCGTTTATGTAAAAAAAAAAGAGCCGTGGTGGCCTTGAGGTTGCAGTCGCCTGCTACGCAAGTTCGAATTCCAACGGGGCTTGTACCAATGAGTTTTTCTATTAAACTTATGTGCAGTTATTTCACACCGCGTGCTTTACGGTGAAGGAAAACATCGTGAGGAAACCTGCATATGTCTTAGAAGTAATTCGAAGACGTATGTATAGTGACTAAGACGGCGATGAACTCAACCTCAGTCACGTTGGCACTTGATTATATTCGGTGAACTGTGGGTGTTGTTGTTACAACAGCTCTGCTTACCCCTTCGGGGACCCTTCTGGGATGGCGTGATCATATAATGTAAAAATTATACTCAGAGTAAAAGTTTGTGTGGTTGTAAAATTCTTGTACCTTCCAATATAAATACACGTTATTTATAATGGGCTATATATTATTAACCCGAAAAATGCTAAGACTTTTGAATGTTAGTTAATTATACGCGGCTGAAACCGCGGGGCTCAGCTAGTGTATAAATAAAGATGTATCATTTGACCTTGTGGATGAAATATGGGGGAAAAAAGTAGCACCCGCCATTTCACCAATAAAATACTGAGGAGTCACGTCGACTCTTCGAACGCCGATAAATTCGTTTATATTCGTTACAGTGGGGTTGCGATACATTCATTTCGGTTTATTATCGTGAATTCAGACAAATATGTTGTTCATGGGTGGGATAAATACATTTATCTCACACAACGCGACCAATTCGCTCTTCAGCGCTTCTACTCACAATTGTTTTACGGTTAGTAAATTCTCAGCTTTATATAACTAATCTGCTTGTTTCGAAATAAATATGTAGCATAAGTTACTCCTTGTAATATCAGTTACCTGCCAGTGAAAGTCAAATTAAAATCGCTAGTCTTTCCGAGATAACCCGGATCTAATAGACACAGGTTTTTTTTTACTAACCATTTTCATATAATGCATTTAGTAAAAAGTTGTTATTTTGAAATTACAAAGAGACACTTAATTTTTTTTTTTCTGTATGTATGACTAATATTGTGCGCTGATGCGTCGAATACAAATTTCCAAGTTTCCACTATTACGAGATGTTTTAACGATCGAAACATTCAGAATCGGTTAAGATGTCCATCGACTCGCCTTGGTGATGAAAAAATCGAGAGGTTTTCGATTGTTCCCATTGCTATATACAAGCGTTTGGATCTAGCCGAATGGAACCGGTCGACCAACGCGATGCATCGAGCCGTGTTCGAGTGGCGACTACGCGAATCGGACTCGCTACCATTGGAACAATCGAAACATTCGCGATTAAGCTCTCGCCATCGCGTATCACTATTTCCAAGACGGTGTCAAACTCGTAACAGACGTCCTGATATTGAATAGAATACCCATGGTACCATCGAAGCGTACCAATGAGCGTCCTGCGTCGATTTGATTCCAGGGAATTACTTTTGCTTCTTTATGTAAATTTATTCAACTGCTCCAAGCAATTTGGTTGTGATTCCGTTCCGTTTTTACGTCAGCGATATCAATTTGAATGTTTTGTTAGCGCACACATTTATGGTGCTTCAAGAATCGAGGTATAGGCAGCGGAAAATACCGGGAACAATGTGGATTAGTTTCAACAGGAATCTTAAAAGGGCTGAGAGCATATTTTAGCTATGAATTTAATCTAGCCGACCGGTTTTAACCGCACTTAAGGGATTCAGGCATGAACATGTTTCTATGAATGTTATTTTTTTAATATAATTCCATCTACCTGCGTGACGTCATCTATCAATTTGGATGAAAATTGGAATAGGCCTTAAGAATGAATTTCGGAAAATAGCCTTTTGAAAAAACCAGCTAGAAACTCAGCTGGCGTATTATACGTGTATAATGTGAACCACGTGTATTTTGACTATATTATGCAACCACCTTTTATTTACTGACGAGGAAAACCTTCAAAAACATTTCCAACCGCCCTGGGAGAGGCAGGTCGGGGTAAGTGGGATTTTTGCCGCTTTACAACCCCTCGGTGGCCACCCTCAGTGCTAAGGGGGGACTCCGGGTACTCTGATAGATCGCACCGGTGTCCCCCCACACTTTGCCGGGGCACCTCCCCGGGGCAGCTGTGTCGCGCTGCCACCTTCCCGGGCCCGCGGCTCGGTGGTCAAAGCTCCTCAACCACCGCCAACGGGCCCTCCGTCCCCCTTTTAGTCGCCTCTTACGAGAGGCAGGGGATACCATAGATAAATTATTAGACCCTGGCAATATTATGTAATCTCCTAGCACCACAAAAAATCTGGTATGTCGTAAACCAAATAGGCCGTTCTGTATCTCCATGTCATGTGACAAACTATGGCATTTGGGGTGAGAGTAATCTCATTCCTTATGGATATTAAACCTCTCCCCTCCATAAAATATTTATGTTACTAAACGTAAGCGGCTGTTAACAAGCAAGCGAAAATTTTCGTACAATTTGACGATCTTTACAGAATAGGAACGGCAAACGTTACTAAATGAAATGCTAACATTGGTGTCTGTCTGTTGTTCCATAGTGTTGACACGATATATAACGTTTTATTACACTTGAATTGGAGACAGTGTACTAAATCACGAATATGATAAAAGTTCAATGAATAAACATCACAATATTCTTAATAGGCCGTGGAGGCCACTTAGGAGCCATGCAAGCGACGCAAGTTCGAATCCCAGCGGGGCCTGTACCAATGAGTTTTCTAAAAACGTACGTGCAGTGATTTCACACCACGTGCTTTGCGGTGAAGAAAAACATCGTGTGGAAACCTGCATATGTCTGAGAAGTAATTCAAAGTCAAAGTCAAAGTCAAAGTCAAAGTCAAAGTCAAAAGTATCTTTATTCGATTAGACTTTTACAAAGCACTTTCAAATCGTCAGAATGACACAATTATACAGGATTATACATGCTACCGCCGGGTTCGGAAGGTTGCTTTTACTGAGAAGAACCTGGCAAGAAACTCAGTAATTACTCTATATACAATTTAAAGAATACAAAATAAATAATTTAAAAAACGTAAGCTCATGGACAATGTTCCAATGCAAAAATGTCGATAAAAATTAACATCACAAAAATCTAGTACATCTACTTATAACTAAATGCGTAGCTTGAGATGACACTTCAAAGACGTATATATAGTGCGTGAGACGGCGATAGACTCACCATCTGGCACGTTGCCACTTAATCATCTTCGGTGAAATGTGGATGTTGTTATACAACACCTCTGCCTACCCCTTGACTTGACAGAGGGTGAGTCCATCGCCGTCTCAGGCACTATATGTACGTCTTTGAATTACTTATGTCTCTCTGAAAGTTTAAAGTACATAACAAAGTTATTGGCCACAATGAACTTGCAAAGAATGCATTTACCAAATAATAAAGGTATGAGATGGCAAAGCGAAGATTTCGCTTCTTCGTCTGGGATTTTGCAAGAAATATGAAATTCCAATTTGTATTCGTCTGCTCTTCGGCGAGAAATACGTAAAATTTCAGTGTCACAGACCGTCTATTCGTTACTAGCTGTCTTCTAAAGAAACAGGTGTCACCGGCATTCGATCTATGTAAAATTATTTCACAATTTTGTCTGTGTATTTCAGTAATAAAAGAATTCAAAATCAAAATCAAAAATATCTTTATTTGATTAGACTTCTTATACATGATTATAAATGTTACCACCGGGTTCGGAAGGTAGCTTTTGTTGAGAAGAACCCGGCAAGAAACTCAACAATTACTCTTTTAAAATAAAATAAAATAGATATTATACAATGTTTTTGGTTACAGTATTTATATCTCATGAATATAAGCCCATGGACACAGCACAAATGCTCAATTGTCAAATATAATAACTAAAATATTACAAATATTTGTGAGCATTTTACAATGTATAAGGTGCGTCCACACAAACAAAAGAATTTATATAATAATGCTACTGTAAGCAGACAGCCTCACGTCTGAGCTACCATGTCTTGACAGATGTCGGCGAAATTTACTGTCGTATTGTAATGATATTTTATAGGTTTTTCAGTGTCTGAAAACAAGGTCAAAACAACGTTTTTTGAAGATGAAACCTAACTTGATCATTTTAATTAATGAAAATCGTTGGAGCCTCGAACAAGAATTGCTCCTTTAAAGTAAAACGATTTTGTATTTGTAAATTGTATAATATTTTTTAAAAGAGTAATTACTGAGTTTCTTGCCAGGTTCTTCTCAGTAAAACCAACCTTCCGAACCTGGCGGTATCATGTATAACCCTGTATAATTATGTCATTCTGACGATTTGAAAGTACTTTGTAAAAAGTGTAATCGAATAAAGATATTTTTGAATTTAGCTTTGTTTAATTTTAACCAACTTCTACTAAAGGAGTAGGTTTTCAATTCAACTGTATTGTCAAATGCAGCATCATATTTGATGTAAACAAACGGTTCTTTTGAGTAAGAAAAAACTCTGAAAAAAAAGCTTATATAAACTTTCTCGGTATCTATAATGTGAGATATCACATTTTACAACATGTTACGTAAAATTCTACCAACGATCTCATTTGTCACATTAATCCTTCGATGAAAGAACATAAAATACTCCATTTTATAACAATTTTATATGTTATTTGAGACTGGGGTTATCTGGTTCTAACACTTTGCCTGTCTCAGACTAGATTAGGTGTCTGAATTTAATAAAAGGGAGACGATAAGTTACGACTGGATCGACTGCTGTGAAATGTCGACCCTAAGGATTTATTACTCTATGACTAAGGTACATGACCTTTGACAAACATTTGGCATGCATCACCAATATCCAACACAACAATAAAAAATTGGTAAGTAAATTTTTATCTGGCTTTCAGTATCAGCAATTTTTACATCTAACAATGGTATATCTTACAGATGCCACGTTTAATTACGTCGCCCATCAAAGCTAGCTGTCAAAACCTAACGATAATCTATATATATATATATATATATATATATATATAAAAATAACCCTATTCCTCCTGATCTTGCTATAATTTGAAAATTTTGCCTATATAATAGAGAGCCGTGATGGCCTTGAGGTTTGAGCAGTCGCCTGCTACGCAAGCGACACAAGTTCGAATCCCAGCAGGGTCTGTACCAATGAGTTTTTGTAAAACTTATGTGCAGTGATTTCACGCCACGTGCTCTACGGTGAAGGAAAACATCGTGAGGAAACCTGCATACATGTCTGAGAAGTAATTAAGAGATGTATGTATAGGGCGATGGACTCACCTTCTATCACGGTGGCATTTAATCATATTCGTTGAAATGTGGGTGTTGTTGTTACAACTACTCTGCGTGATCCTTCTGGGATGGTGTGTGCATGTTTTTTTTAATAGTTTTAAAATTTTTCAACCGTCCACATAATATTTAAAAAGACATACATATGCTCACGCCTGTATTCCCCGAAGGGGTAAGCAGAAGTGTTGTAATCACAACACCCACTTTTCCAACACCAACGTGACAGATGGTGAGTGCATCGCCGTCTCAGACACTTTACATACGTAATTGAATTACTTCTCAGAAATATGCAGGTTTCCTCACGATGTGGTGTGAAATCACTGCACATAAGTTTTAGAAAAACTCATTGGTACAGTCCGCGCTGGGATTCGAACTTGCGTCGCTTGCGTAGCAGGTGACTGCTCAAATCCGGGTCAACTAAAATGGGGAAATTAGGGTGGGATGGATTGTGTGAAAAATTATATGGCTGGAATGAGAGTGAATACAGATAACATGGGATAAGGGCCGGAGGATGACACAGACTTTTATGTTATTAATTAACAGATACATCCCAGACACTAACAATAATGAATTAATAGTGATTATCGTTATCAGAAATGTTGAAAAGTGTTTTATCAGATTTAATCCCAGCCATTACCAACGGTTATCAGCTAGGCTAATGCCTGTTTGTGCAGAACTAAACGCAGTCAACATTGGCTTAACCTTGTTTGACCAACCATTAAGTTGTGGAATAACTTTATTCATTAAGAGGCCATCGCTTGACCGTAACATAATCCATACATCGATACAGATAAATACAATGGAAGTGTCTGTTTGTAATTACAAAATTACACCTTTTGATTGAACGCATATGCAATGTATACATACACGGTACTGACTTAGAAAACCAATTTTTTTTATTTTTTCCTCGTCTGTCTGTTTGTTCCGGTTAATCTCCGTACCGATTTTAACGCGACTTTCACTGGCTGATAGCTAATGTTACAATGATTAATTTAGGCTATTATTTAAAAAAATGTTTCCGTGGTTCACCCATTAAGTTATGTCTACGCGGGTGAAGCCGCGGGGCACAGCTACTCAAGTATAAATATAACCTTGAACCCTGGCAGCCTTTGGAGCAGTTGCCTGCTACGCAAGCGACACAAGTTCGACTCCCATGAGTTTTGCCAAAAACTTATGCGAAGTGATTTCACACCACGTTCTTTACACGGAACAGACGGACAGAGAAAAAAAGAATGGTTTTTCTATTTCAGTGCCATTTTAGAATTTGAAACAACAAACAGACACTTCAATTTTATTTATCTATATAGATGTTTATTCATGAGAATCAAAGAGACGAAAAAAAAAATTAAATGGTGTTGATAAATTCAACTCGCTAACATTTTGATCAAAAGTAGAATTGAGAGAAGGCAATATTATTGGCCTTTTTTTTTCAAATCATATTTAATACGAACGTACATGATTTATTGGTTCAGGGCAAATATACAAAACTGCGCAACAAACATAAAAACAAAACAAACTTCACGTTTATTGGCACAGCTGTAAAAGGCTCGGATATTGAATCAGGCTGTATACTTTTGGAAAAACGTTTGGCAAAAACGTTTATTAGGCCCTTTAAGTTAAAAGCGCGGTACGATTTCTTCTACGCCCCAATTATATGTTTTAATTTTTTTTTGTCCATATATATACATAATATGTGGTTGACCTGTGATCTGTTTCTTCGTCACTTCACATTCCCGGTGAACGTCAGTCTCGAACCGGGGTATTCTAGTTTAGTAAGCTGGAAGCCTCACCTTTGAGCTACCATAACTTGACAGATGTCGGCGAAATTTTCTGTCGTATTGTAATGAAATTTATGAGTTTTTCAGTGCCTGAAAACATCGTGAGGAAACCTGCATATGTCTGAGAAGTAATTCAAATACGCATGTATAGTGCCTGAGACGGTGATAGACTCACTATCTGTCACGTTGGCACTTAATCATGTCCGGTGAAAAGTGGGTGTTATTATTACAACACCTCTGCCTACCCCGTCGGGGACAGGCGTGAGCATATGTTTGTGTGTATAAAATTGCTGGAACACTATAAATATATTATTAACTCGTAATGGGAGCTGTATGTTGGTAACTAAAAGATTTTCTCCAGAGACTTGTGAATGAAGCGAAGTGGATCTCTTTACTCCGTAGGGGATTTTGCATTAAATGAAAATTATTTATTCAGTTAGACCCTGGTAAGGCACTTATGACGTCGATAAAATAACCACAGGTTCGGAAACTAAGGAGAATCATTAATTTTAGAACAAAATGTTTTGTTGATGAATGGTGTGGTTACATGGGAGTAAATACAGAATATGACGGCTGATAGAGAGAAATGGAAGAGAAGAACAATTGCGCCGACCTCAAAGAAAATAGGATACGTGCAGGAGGATAATGATGATGGTAATATTAATAGCTGGGTTAGTCTTACAAATTACTTGCAATTTGTGTTCCTTGTATTGAATAATAGTAATTGATTTGAATTGATAAGAATATCTTCATCATTAAAAAAATATTATATTTTTTTTGACTACTTTTTCAGTCGCCGTAAAACTTGTGGTGCGACATCGCTGCACTTAAGTTCATTCTAAACTCACTCATTGGTCATCGTTTGTAATTAAAAACTATATATATTAATGCACGCGGATTTGCTTGCCCATGTACCCGATAATTGCGAATATATTCTAAAATCACGCTACTGATGGATGCTTTAAACACTCATATGCATTTGGTGAAAGGCTGTTAATTTGGAATTATAAACAGACACTTAAATTTTGTCTATCTGTAAAGATTGTTATCCTCAATATTGAAGTGTGTACGAAACTGAAGCACGCTGAAAATTTGCTACAAAATGTTGTATAAAATCGGGGTAACATTGCGGTAACACAATTAAGACTATATAACTAAGTTCTCTCCCGATACCACACTCATTACTTTCATAACAACGTTATATTACGCTCGCGGCTGACATATTTTCATCTAATTGCGTTTAGCTGGTTGATAAAACAATCATGCCGTAGTAAGCGGTTACTCAGTAACTTTGCGGTGTTGGAAAACAACGTGACTTATCCTGGTTATGTCTGAGAAATGCCAAGACTTATTTTAACTCTATATCTGTCACTTCAGTACCGTATTGTTAGAAAATAAGTTTTTGTAACCTCTGCCTAACTCTTCCAGTTTCTTCAATGAAAAGTTGCTAGGTAAATTTCGCCGACATCTGTCAAGTTATTATAGCTCAAACGGGAGGCTTCTAGCCTATCGGTTGATAACGGCTAAAAGGTACAGTGATTTCACACCACGTGCTTTACGGTGAAGGAAAACATCGTGAGGAAACCTGCATATTTCTGAGAAGTAATTCAATGAAGTATGTAAAGTGTCTGACACGGCGATGGACTCACCATCTGTCACGTTGACGGTTCGGTGAAGGGTAGGTGTTGTGATTACAACACCTCTGCCTACTTCTTCGGGGAATACAGGCGTGAGCATATGTACTTACACAATTGTCGACAGTAATGTTTAAGTCCTACGTAATACCCTATTGCAATTAACCCGGCACTAATCCAGAGTCAAGCTACAGATGGGAAACCAATAACTCTTTGCCCGACCCGGGGATCGAACCAGACGGTAGTATTCAGCCGAAAAATAACTACTCCACGCATTTAATTATGAAAACAGAAAGAATAACCACTGGCTCGGAAAACAAGTCCCTTCCTAGAAGGTTTGCCTAAAATTAACCCAAGCAAAAATATATTCAGTAGCATCTCACATTCTGTTTTAATTAAGCTCTCGATTTAATCATACAGAACACAGTAATTACAGACGGATAGGATAGCATTACTAAATAACAGGAAACAAGGACTCACCTTACCTTTGTTGTCCAAAGTTGTCGTTGTTGTCAACGACATTCTTTTTAAGCTTTTGCAAACAAGCAAGAATAAACTCAATCCCCTGGTTATATAACTCAAATTAAAATAGCTAGCAGGATTGCAAAGGTGGATTCTGGAGGCGGTTTTTGTCATTAGCTAATTTCATTCGTTCTTTTGACAAATGGAATAATAATGTCGCTCGTTTTATACAAAAAGGTTTAAGATTATTACGGATTCACGTCGAGTATAATGTATGTCCTTTGCATGAGTGTCAGCATTACCACAGTAATATATCTATATCCAATATATAAAATTCTCGTGTCACAGTTTTCGTTGCCATACTCTGCCGAAACGGCTTGACCGATTTTGATGAAATTTTTTGTACTTATCCGGTATCTATGAGAATCGGCCAACATCTATTTTTCATCCCCCTAAATGTTAGGGGTAGTCCACCCCAAAAAAAAAGGCAATACAACGTTTGCCGGGCACAGCTAGTCTATATATATTTATAAAAGAAAGTCGTGTTAGTTACTATTTATAACTCAAGAACGGATGAACCGATTTGGCTGAAAATTGGTGTGGAGGTAGCTTAGAACCAGAAGAAGGACATAGGATACTATATCCCGAAAATATACATATAAAAATTAGTAAAAATTAAGTATCTGTTTGTAATTTCAAATTAACAGCTTTTCATTGAATGCATGTGAAAGTACGTACAAAAAAACAATTTTTTTACATTTTCTCTGTCTGTCTGTTTGTTCCGGGTAAATTCTGAAACGCCTGGACCAATTTCTACGGATTTTTCACTGACAGTTAGTTGATGTTACAAGGAGTAACTTAAGATACTTTCGTTATGTTAGGGTTCTGTGAAAAAATCCACCCATAAAATGCAGTCTACGCGGGTGAAACCGCGGCGCAAAGCTAGTATATGTATAAACTTACTTATATATAAAGCTGTTATTAGTTTGTTGGCTTGAACGCGCTAATCTCAAAAATGTGTCCGATTTGAATAAATATTTCTGTGTTAGATAACCCACTTATCGAGGGAGGTCGCAGGTTAAAGTAAGCGTTATCCCAAAACTATTGATTCGACGCGGACGAATATGCTCTATTTTTCTTATGTGCACTGATTTGACACCATGTGCTTTACGGTGAAGGAAAACATCGTGAGGAAACCTGCATATATCTGAGAAGTAATTCAAAGATTTATCTATAGTGCCTGAGACGGCGATGGACCTCTGTCGCGTTAGCACTTAATCATATTCGGTGAAATGTGGGTGTTGTTGTTACAACCTCTGCTTACCCGTTCGGAGACCCTTCTCCCAATCCCTATAGATTGTAATTATATTTTCTCTCCTTCTCATAAAAGTTCCTGATGTAAGTGAAGCAGTATTATTAGAAATGACACCTTTTCCAAACGACCTGAAAATTTCACCAAAGGAATTAATGAACCCACCGCCGCCTTTACATAAATCATTCCATTCCTCAACCGTATGCATTACCCAACAATTTTCCTTCACCATCAAATATAATGTCGTAGACAAAACGCGTCAACTGTCTCATTAAAATAGCTTTAAAACACACGTACATAAGGATCAAAAGCGTCTAATTAATCTGTATACGAGTGTTTACAGCACGCAATCTCCTAAGTGTGCGGTTGACGTCATGAGCGGTGTTGCCTCGTCCATGTTTATACAACGATCCACGACAGTGTATACTCCGGCTTATTTATGGAACGATCGCTTGTTCCCAAATGGGTTAACGGGTTTGGTTTTCCGTTCATTTTCTGCGATTGTTAATTCTAAAGAGCCGTGGTGGCCTCGGGGTTTGAGCAGTCGCCTGCTACGCAAGCGACGCTAGTTCGAATCCCAGCGGGGTCTATACCAATGAGTTTTTCTAAAAAACTTATGTACAGTGATTTCACACCACTGTGAAGGAAAACAGGTGAGGAAACTGGCATATTTCTGAGAAGTAATTCAAAGACGCATGTACAGTGCCTGAGACGGCGATAGACTCACCATCTGTCACTTAATCAAAATCGGTGAAAAGTGGGTGTTGTGATAACAACACCTCTGCCTAGCCCTTCGGGGAATACACGCGTGAGCATATGCATGTATGTTAATTCAGCTGAAATCTTATATCTTTGCAATTCTTGTATATATATTGAATCTGAATCTCGGAAACGGCTCCAACAATTTTCATGAAATTTTGCATGTAGGGTGTTTCAGGGGCAAAAAATAGATCTAGCTAGGTTTATGGAAAACATTGTTTTGACCATGTTTTCAGGCACTGAAAAACTCATAAAATATATCATTACAATACGACAGCATATTTCGCCGACATCTGTCAAGTTGTGGTAGCTCAAAGGTGAGGCTTCCACCTTACGGGGCGATAACGAAACTAGAGTACCGCGGTTCGAGACTGGCGTTCACAGAATTTTTTTTTTGTTTGTTGAAGAAGCCCAGCCCAGCTCGGTCAACCAGGTACATGAAGTGGGCATGATATGTCTGCGAAGGCGATGGACTCTCCATCTGTCATTAGGAACTAGGGACCAACCATAATCGTTTAAGCAGCACGTATTAGGAACTTCTCAGCTTCGAAGTTTGAATTTACGGCACAAAAATGGAACGTCGAAGCTCAGTAGTTCTTAATACGTTCTGCTTAAACCGATGATGGTAGGCCTCCTGATCACATTGTCTCCCTGGATTTATCCCATACATTGTTGGGGTCAGTACTTGATTCAACCCGATGTGAGTGATCACCAGATTATACGATACGACCTCCGTAACTCCTTTTAAGATGAAAATTACATTTACATTACATTTTTGGTCCTGCCTTAGAAGTCCTTAATTAGAAACGGTCAGAATATGAAATCCACATCTCCTAGAGATTCCGTCTTTCATATAGACTCTTGGCATCAGGAAGAGTATTTGCGCTTCCAGTGCCACATTAAAAAAAATAAGAAGACAAGGAAAAATAAAAATTTGTACTTACGATTATGGCAACATAAAGCGAATAACAAAGGACAATTTCTGCGTAGGTATTACGTTTCCTCGGAATAGTCAACTTGAGACGGAAATAGTTTATAGTCTGTGACGTTGGGGCAAATAAAAATGGCGACTCCCACACGCGATATATAAGCGCCCTTATTCTGGTCTAGCTCACTTATTAATAGCTAGAAATTGCACAGAGCGAGAATAATTAAGAATTATAAAATTAAGAGAAAAGAATTTGGTTCCAGCTTACCGCAGTTGGTGGGAGAAGAGATGCTAGGGGGAAACCTTCAAAAGGTATGTGATATTTTTACTCCGGTGGCTATCCACCATGTTTAGGGGCACTTCGGGTACTCTGATAGATCGCACCGGTGTCCCCCCGCACTTTGCCGGGGCACATCCCCGGGGCAGCTGTGTCGCCGCCTCTGGAGACCTCGCTGTGCATGGCAGCGCGAGCCACATCGCTCTACCGCCTTCTCGGGCCTGCCGATCGGTGGTTAAGTCCCTGACCACCGCCAGCAGGCTCCCTCCGGCCCCCTTTTAGTCGCCTCTTACGACATGCAGGGGATACCATAGCCAAATTCTTAGACCCTGGATTTGGATGGGAAAACCACGTCGGGGCTCATTTCTACAGTTAATTGACCGTCAATATGTACAAAGAATTAACTTAGCTACCCTAGTACCCTTAGGAACAATTAGTGATGAAAACAATAATATGGCAGGCTTGTCCTCTTGAAAGTTGTAATTAAGTTGGAACTTACTCATTCAAGTTATAGTGCTTGCGGCTTTCACAGTTAAGTTTAACTTGACTCTCAGTATTTTGGTAATGAAACCATGTTTCATAGTTATTTTAATTTCAGGTTTCATACCTTAAGTTTAGACCAGTTAAGTACTTTATCTCATTAATGTTGATTTAATCCTCTCGTCTTATCAAATGAAGGGGTGTAACAACACCCACATATCACTAACATTGTAATGATATGACAACCTGAAAGCCCAAGTGATTAGAGAAATTTTTAAAGTTTAACCGTAAATAGTTTTAATAATTTACATACAGACAGGCTCACACCTGTATTCCCCGATGGGGTAGGGAGAGGTGTTGTATAACAACACTCACTTTTCACCGAAGATTAAGTGCCCTAGTGACAGATGGTGAGTCTATGTGTGAAATAACTGCACATAAGTTTATAGAATAAAACTCATTGGTACAGGCCCCACTTGCGTAGCAGGCAACTGCTGAAACCTCAAGGCCACCAAGGCTCGTTTCCGCCCATTATTTTTAAATTAAATAAATATTTATAATAAAACATTTATATTATGACATATGCACCTTGATACTCGATTAAATTCACACATCACTAGTTTAATATACTCAGCAATTTACGTAATGTCGTTGATTATTCCGTGTCACGAAAAACTCACGAAAACAATAAATGCAACATAAAACGATGAGGGTTTATAGCCCCTCGCTATGCTAATATGCCCGGGCATAATATACTGGTATATCCGGATACGTCTTATATGTTTGCTTTGAAGGTTGGTAATAAAATTGTGAGACAAATGGGAATTAAATACTCTTATCGCTCTTCATATATACATATATATGCTCACGCCTGTATTCTTCGAAGGGGTAGCCAGAGGTGTTGTAATAACAGCACACACTTTTCACTGAACATGATCTAGTGTCAACGTGACAGATAGTGAGTACGTATAAGCAGTTTCTTGACGATGTTTTCATTCACCGTAAAGCACGTGGTGTGAAATCACTGCACATACGTTTTTAGAAAAAAAACAGGCACATGCTCCGCTGAAATTCGTCCTTGCGTCGCTTACGTAGCAGGCGACTGCTCAAACCCCACGGCCACCACGGCCCTCACCTAACCATACTCTCAACGTACAATACTATTATTTTGGTACATAAACATTTAGTATTGCAATATTTTACTCTAACTCATTATAAATTATAACCACTTCTTTCTTGTTATTCATCATCATCATCATATCAGCCATACGACGTCCACAGCTGAACATATGCCTCTCCTAATGTTTTCCACCTCACCCGGTTGGAAGCGGCCTGCATCCAGCGGGTCCCCGAGGACTTGACCAGATCGTCCGTCCATCTCGCGGGGGGGGGGCGCCCTACGCTGCGCTTGCCGGTACGTGGTCTCCACTCGAGAACTCTACTGCCCCAGCGGCCATCAGTCCTTTCTTGTTATTACCGCAATACAATTTTTTATTTGTCAGCAATCCGACGCCGGACCAAGGTTGAAGATCACCACGATCATGTTAAGATGGGCGGGATACTTGATGACACCGGAAGAGGGAAGGTGGACCAAACTGGTAACTGAATGGTGGCCAAGAAAAAGGTGGACCAACCGAATGGTGGCCAAGAAAAGGGCGAACTAACAGGCACCAGGCACAGCACCGCCCTACCGGTGGGCCGACGGCTGGGAAACTGTGGTGGGGCACTTCCCTCTATGATGGTTGAGGGGGTCAATGGTTGGCATTCACGTCATACTTGTGAACAGGTGCTGCTTGTGGGGGCTGGTCATCTCAAGCTATGCATTTAGTTATAAGTAGATGTGCTAGATTTTTAGTTATGTTAATTTTTATCGACATTTGTGCATTGGAACTTTGTCCATGAGCTTACGTTTCTTAAATTATTTATTTTATATTCTTTAAATTGTATGATATTTTTGAATAGAGTAATTACTGAGTTTCTTGCCAGGTTCTTCTCAGTAAAAGCAACCTTCCGAATCTGGCGTTACCATGTACAATCCTGTTTAATTATGTAATTCTGACGATTTGAAAGTTCTTTGTAAAAAGTCTAATAGACTGAAGATATTTTTCACTTTGACTTGACTTTGAGACTAACTCAGGACCAAGAACAGTGGCGTGTCACAGGGGAGACCTATACCCAAAAGCGTGTGCATGTGGACTGAATATGATGATGATTTGTCTGCAAATGTTTTCTCGTAATAATTATGGTCCTTAAATACTGTTTTTTTAGGATATCTTAAAACACTCTTGGTTCGACCCTCGTTCACTTAATAAAAGAATTTCATTAGCGCTTTGACCTTAATTAAGATGCATGAAAGGAATTCAGAGCAGCGAGAAACTACCACTAAGTTGGTCGGGAAAATATATTGAAAGTTTATACCACGACTTCCATTTGCGCCCACGGGAGAGTGGGGAGGGATCTAGAAATGAAAATTATTTATTCAGGGACCGTTGATATAATACATACATATGCTCACGCCTGTATTCCCTGAAGGGGTAGGCAGAGGTGTTGTAATCACAATACCCACTTTTCACCGTAGATGATTAAGTGACAGATGGTGAGTCCATCGCCGTCTCAGACACTTTACATACGTCATTGAATTACTTCACAGAAATATGCAGGTTTCCTCACTATGTTCTCCTTCAACGTAAAGCACGTGGTGTGGAATCATTGTACATAAGTTTTT